>CM032451.1:107948294-108352476 GCA_019049505.1 Pachyrhynchus sulphureomaculatus
CATGCGGCCTTCACAAACGAACATTTCGCCGACACCTTTAGCAGCCATGCAGCCCCAGATCATGATGCTGCCTCCTCCGTGTTTTACAGTAGGTACCACGCAATCTGGATGGTATTCCTCGCTGACACGCTGCCTCACGAATGTCACACCTGACGTTCCGAATAGCTCTAAGAATAGAAAAAATACTCAATTAAAAAATTAGTTATATTTTTGACTAAAACGGATTAAGTCAAGAATTGTATGTAGTTATTTGTTAAAACAAATCATATAAAAACTTACCTCAAAGTTGGATTCATCGGACCATACAACATTAGACCAATCTTCTTCGTTAAAATGTTGGTGCTTCAGAGCCCACTCTAAGCGTTTCTTCCTATTGGTGGTCTGAAAGCCAAGGCTTCTTTCTAGCTTTGCACCCTCTTAATTCAGCTTCTGCCAGTCTTCTCCTTGCCGTTCGAGAACTAATCGGCATCTCAATCTCTTCCGACCGAGTTGCAGCGAGCTCAGATGATGTTTTTTTTCGATTTTTAATAGATTCGTGGATGAGTTCTGTCTTGTCGCTCATTAGTCTTACGTTTTCTGCCCGTTCTCATTTTTTTCTTGGCATGGGAGCCAGTCTCAACAAACCTTTTAATAGCACATTGCACTGCGCACCGAGAACATTTCACGAACTTGGCTATTTCTACTTGGGGCTTGCCCTGTTCATGTAGGGTTTGAATTTTAATTCGTTTTTCAAGCTCACTTTTCTTAGGCATTTCTCAAATATAAGAATGTCCAGTTCACAAATAAAACACGCACGCGCGAAGCTTCTTGACACTACAAGTAGTAAAAAGAGACTGATAAAACATTAAAAATATTTTTTCAAAAAACCTCATTATCGCAATTTTGTGGGCCAGGTGTTTTATGGACCTGTAAAAGAGATTGTCTATTGTTTAAGTTAGCTTTTGACAGCGCCGCCTATAGTACTGTTAAAACAATTAGTCTTTTTTTTAAATATTTTATGAGTATGTTTATTAGAGGTGCTTAATACTTTTGGCCAAGGTTGTATAAGTACTTTTTTCACATTTTCTCTCCGAGCCAGTTTATTACATGCTCTCAGTACTTTCGCATAATCTTACAAGCTGTAACATTGAGACGGCTTTTTCTTTAATTCACGTCATTCCCAAAAGTACAAGTACGTTCATAAAGGACCTTTTAAATTCACACGCCCGTTCCTTCGGGAAATACCATGATAGCTCGAAAATCAAATTGCGCTTTTCGGTCCTCAGTTTCGGCAAATTTGATAAGAGCCAATAATCTAAGTGCAATGCACCTCGTCGCGTTGAATCGCGTTCTACGTCCTTAAGGCCCGTCCACAATAGTTGCACTTACTTTGATGACCGGCTTTTAGAGCTGCTTACATATCTAATAGGAGCTTTTAAACCACAAAATTGCGCAAAATTTATGTAAATTGCTGCTAGATTTAAACTTTTTTTCGTATTTGAAATTACCGTACGTGGGCTCTCTTCAATATTTCCTAATCTACATATTTTTGACAAAAGTAGTGACTACATATACAGGATATTCTTTAAGTTGAGAGATTATTTGCGGTTGGTGGTCTAAAAATAACCCAACATAATCTCCCTTAAGACTACTTATTCTATCGCTTTATCTAGCGCCACTATCTCGCCTCTGTACTAATTTTTATAAGACCTACAAAATATTCCTCAACAGTTGCAATCACCTTTTGATTCGACGAAATTCCTCGTCGAATGGAATTTTGGAAAAAGATGAAAATCAGAAGGAGCTAAATCTGGAGAATGTGGATAAAGATGAAGAATCATTCTTCCAAAACTTTCTTCCAATCGGCATATGTTGATTCCTCTATGTTTCAGAACAACCCTCCTGATAACTACTCACATCTCTCTCTCATCTCTAACTGTTAACACCATAGAGGAAAGGGATATGATCAGTATCTTAAACAAACTTAAACCTAAGTCGACCGCTGGAACCGATGGTCTACCAGCTTTTTTTATTCGGGATTGCGCAGCTGTGTTGTCTAAGCCTCTAACGTTTCTTTTCAATCTGTGTTTAAAATCATCGTCCTTTCCACAAATCTGGAAGAAGTCTAAAAATATGTCCCGTATTCAAAAAGGGTGATAAGAGCCTCATTGAAAAATTACAGACCTGTGGTAATATTGAACAACTTTTCAAAGGTTTTCGAAATTGTGCTGTATGACATTATATTTAATCATGTTAAACTTTTCATAACTGAAAAGCCAACATGGATTCTTTCCATGGGCGTTCAACCATTACCAATTTAGTTACAATTACTCAATTTATTTCGGAAAGTATGGACAATGGAGGATAAGTCGACATAGGTTATTCAGACTTCTCAAAGGTTCTTGACCAGCTTGATCATAGTATTCTGCTTGAAAAACTCTCAAACTGTAGAGATAATGGCAATTTATCAAACCAGCTGAAATCTTATTTAATTGGTCGTCAACTGATAGTAAATTATCGTGGTTTCGAGTCGGTCATTATTAATGCTACCTGTGGTGTTCCTCAAGGGTCTATCCTAGGACCGTTATTATTTAACATATTTTTAAATGACATCACCAGTGGCCTTACCTCGTCCTCTTGGCTTTATGCTGACGATCTGAAAACATACCGACGCATAGATTCTCTCCATGATTGTAACTCTTCAGGATGATCTAGATACTTTAAATGGTTGGTGTATTCGTAATAACTTATATTTGAACACAAAGAAATGTTTTTCTATATCATTCACTCTAGCAGCAATTACCAGTAAATTTTTTATATAATTTAAACCATAATGATCTTGAAAAATGTTATCATTTCAAAGATCTTGGTATAAACGTTCATCTTATAAGTGCATGGGTTTCATCATGAGGAATTCTTGAAACCCTTATCACTTTATTCAATGCTTTGGTTCGTTCTAAACTGGAATATGGTTCAGTTATTTGGTACCCAACATATGAGATCCACAATAATCACATTGAAAAAATCTAAGGAAGATTTGTGAAGTTCCTCTGGTTTGAATTAGATGGTATTTATCCACCATTGGGTTTCCCTAATGATGTTCTATTGAGAAGATTCAGTATTGTTAGCCTTTCTCGGCGAAAAAAATATGCTACAACCTTGTTTTTATATAAAATCTTGAACAACAAAATTGAATGCCCTTGCACCCCCTCAAGTATCAGGTTGCGTGAGCTATCTCAACACGCTCGCCTAAGCCATTCCCTTTTCTACATGCCTGTTCCAAGAACAAACTTGTTGATGTACTCGCCGCTATACGTTATGTGCATGAATTAATGAAAGGATCAAACATATAGTTGGTACTTTCTGATGCAGTATAACATCTTTACGTAGGTCATGTTTAACTGTGGATTAGGTCTCTCTTTTTTTTGTTTTTCTTTAGCTTGTAGTGAAGTTACTAGAATTATTAAAATACTACTAAGTTGGGAATGTGGAATCTTTGGCACAATGATACTACTCGGTATATATCACCACTACACCAAACACTTTATTTTTGCACTCGACGCGCGTTTCGCTAACCATGTTAGCTTCATCAGGAGAGATGATTGACTAAAGCTAAAACTACAAATCTACCCTATTTATACTTAGCCTAACCCTTGAATTACTCAAGCGGAACTAATGACATAGGCCAGGCCATCAGTTCCGGTCAAGTAACCAGTAGAGTGGACTATAAGGAATAGGCCCTCTGTCTTTATTTAAACTACTTTTACATTTTATGATTTCCATACTTTCGTATGCGTTCAACAATCTCCTATCAGATACATTTTTTTATTAATCTTAGATTATCTAATGTTACAGTATGATCAGCTTCAAGGGCATGTTCGGCAATGCTAGACTTTTCTGTTCTATTGTATCTTAAGTGTGCTAAATGTTCTTTAAATCGTGTTTTAATTGACCTTTTAGTTTGCCCAACATACTTTTTGTCACAATCATTACAACTAATTTCATTAATTCCACTTTTCTCACAATTAGGAATCTTATCTTTGGGATTTCCTAAGATATTCCTCAGATTGTCTGTTGACTTATAGACTAAGGTGAGGCCTACCTTTATTAAATACCTTATTGAGTCCCTTGCTATATTTCGGATTATTTGGTATGGAGACATACTTGGTGTTATTTTCTTCGCGTGTAAAAAAGGTGGAATTCTGAATATTAAACCTAAATTTATGTCTATTTATTAGCTTATTTACTAAGTCATCGTCATAACCATTAACTCTAGTTATATTTCTAATACGATTCCTTTCTTTATTAAAGTTTACTCTATTCAGAGGGAAAGTGACCAAACGATGAACTAAAAAATGTAATGAAGCTAATTTATGTTGTTTGCAATGAAATGAATCATTAGAAATATATCTAACTGTTACTGTGTCCTTCCTATAGATATCAAATTCTAATCTATTATTATTTTTAATAATTAAAATATCTAGAAAAGGCAATTTGTCCTTTGTTCTCAACTTCGTAAGTGAATTTAATGGAATCATACCGGCTATTTAATTTAGAAACAAAGTCATCAATATTTGCTTTCTTTGTATCAAAAATCGCGAAAATATCATCCACATACCTATACCATACTCTTGGGAAATATTCGAATTCTTGACTGGCTTCGATTTCAAACTTACTCATGAATAAATTGGTTATGAAAGGTGATAAGCAATTACCGATAGCTGTTCCTTCTTTCTGAACATAAAATTGATTGTTATATTGGAAATAATTTTGTTCCATACAAAGTTTAGATAATGTTAAGTATTCACAAATAATTTCGTCTTCAAAGTCATTCATTCTAAGTAATTCTTCAAGATATTATAAAGTTTGTGGAATTGTCACACTTGGGAACAAAGAACTAACATCAAAAGAAATTAAGACTTCACCTTCATTAAGAACTAGATTTTTTGTTTTATTTTTGAATTCTAACGAATTCTTCACTGCGAAAGTATTTAATGGTAACTTCTCAAGTTCTTTTGATAACCATTTGGATATTAAATATGTGGGTGATCCGACCGATGAAACAATGGGTCGCATTGCTTTTCCAGGTTTGTGAATTTTGGGTAAGCAATACAATTTTGGTATGGTCGGGTTACTCACATTTAATTTAAATTTTAGCGAATCGGAGACAAGGTTCTTACATTTTTTTAAAGAATTTTTAACCTCTGATGTCATTCTCGGTAATGGATTTCTTATAACACCAAGTATGTCTCCATACCATATAATCCGAAATATAGCAAGGGACACAATAAGGTATTTAATAAGGTAGGCCTCACCTTAGTCTATAAGTCAACAGACAATCTGAGGCATATCTTAGGAAATCGCAAAGATAAGATTCCTAATTGTGAGAAAAGTGGAATTTATGAAATTAGTTGTAATGATTGTGACAAAAAGTATGTTGGGGCAAACTAAAAGATCAATTAAAACACGATTTAAAGAACATTTAGCACACTTAAGATACATATAGAACAGAAAAGTCTAGCATTGCCGAACATGCCCTTGAATTTGATTATACTGTAACATTAGGTAATCTAAGATTAATAAACAATGTATCTGATAGGAGATTGTTGAACGCTTACGAAAGTATGGAAATCATAAAATGTAAAAGTAGTTTAAATAAAGACAGAGGGCCTATTCCTTATAGTCCACTCTACTGGTTACTTGACCGGAACTGATGGCCCTGCCTATGTCATTAGTTCCGCTTGAGTAATTCAAGGGTTGGGCTAAGTATAAATAGGGTAGATTTGTAGTTTAGCTTTAGTCAATCATCGCTCTTGATGAAGCTAACATGGTTAGCGAAACGCGCGTCGAGTGCAAAAATAAAGTGTTTGGTGTAGTGGTGATTTATACTGAGTAGTATTAAAATACTAATTTAATAGATATTTATCTATTTGTATTTGTCATATTTGAATGTTTCTATCCTATAATTGGATTATTCTGTAGGATAGTTGTATTAAATAAATAAATAAAAACTTTTTTTCCGAAAGACATCTCCAAACATAGATCTTCACGGTGCACTAAACCAATCGCTTAGTGGAGAGAGCCAGAGAGAGAGAAAAAACTTAGTCTATTGTGACGCGTCGGCATCTAAAGGCCATTTGGCGTCTTTCATTGAGTTTGTGTGGTATTGAGTTAAAGTTAAATAGATGCAAGCCTGAGTAATTTATTTATGGGTGAGTAATGCCTCTATACAATTTGTGGGCTTAGAATTAATGTAGCAACATAGTGAGTAATGGTAATAAGTATTTGTGACTAGGAAGATGGATATGGTTTTAAAAATGTTAGGGAAGTTATATTCTATTGTACAAACCAATGTCCTTTATAAATAGAATTAGATTATTGATGTATTGTTTTTCAGGCTTGAACGATTCCTGTAAGTTTGGTGATATTCCGTATTTTGTTCACAGTCAGGACACGGTTGCATGCTCTGTCATAAAATGCCCATGGGTAATTTTAGTGTGGCCCAATCATAATCTGTTGTATATAGTGCTATAATGTCTGGATAGATGAAGTGGGTTATTTTGGTAGAAAGATGGTTTTGTCTCATACAGTTTATTAGTGTCTGGTGATTTCCCATTCTGTCTGAACTATGCTTTTAATGGTATTGTATATTAGTGATTTTAGGTCTTTCGATATGTAGTTGTAATTTGATAGAGTTTCCATATTTGTTGCAATAGATACCGACGTGGCTTGGTATCCATATGAATGATAGACTATGATCAGAGTTATTCAGGTTTGTAGTAAGGTGTTTTATATTTTGAATTAGGGGGTGGTTACTGATGCAACATCTAAATAACGAAAAAATCTTCTGCACGAACACCTTTTTTAAAAAAATCACCGGAAAAAAGATGGACATGGTTCAGTCCTGATTGACGAACAAAAAACGAAATCGATTACGTGCTTTCTACCCACAAGGAGATAATTACAAACCTCTCAGTCTTAAATCAGTTCCACACAAGTAGTGATCACGGGCTAATAAGAACAACAATTTCCATCAAAACGAAAAAATTAAAAGCAGAAAGATGTTCCAAAATAAAATTGCCAATACATCATCGACGCTAGAAAGATATAAATGTGAATATGAAAAGGTCATAAATTTCAAATTGTTAACTGCATTAGACAAAAAAAAAAATATAAATCAACTATCAGACAAAATTGCAAAAGACTTTTGTACAGCTGTCAAGATAATTTGCACCAGAAATAAAGAACAAATTCACAAAAGAACTGATTAAGAAAAGAACAAAAATAAGATCGAAACACAACAGAATACAAAAACCTAAATAAATTAATAAAAAAAGACTAGAAACAACACTCGAAACTACAATACTAAAATTATCAAACAAAGCATAAAAGACAATAAGGGAATAAGAGTACTAAGAACTAAACTGAACAGGAGAAAAACTAAAATGATTTGTCTAAAGACAAGAGATGGCGATGAAATAAATGACAGATTAAAAACAATAACACAAATGATCGAAGATTTTTATGGTGTTTTTTATTCCTTCAAAATACCTGAACCACACAGAACCCCTCAGAATATCAGGAATGGAAATTCGGAGGAAATACCTGAAATTATGGAAGAAGAAAACTTGATAGCTTCAGCGAAGATGAAAAAGGGCTGCTTACCCGACGAAGAAAGTCACAAGGAAATGATTATGTTTGGAGGACCCTCTCTGCCAAGAGCAATTAAACAACTATTTGATCTGTGTATGGAAGAGGGACTGGTTCTAGATAAATGGAAAGAAAGTGAGGTAATATTGCTGTATAAGAAGGGCGGCAGAACAGACCAATTAGTCGTTATTATCCCATCTATATAAACTGTTCTCAAAAATAATCACAAGACTTACGAACAAACTAGACTTTTATCAGCCAGTAGAACAGGTTGGATTTAGGAAAGGGTTCAGTCCTATGGATCATATACAAACAATGAGAAACGTAATAGAGAAATATCAAGAATATAATATTCCATTGCATGTGGCTTTCGTTGACTTTCGAAAGGCTTTTGACACACTAGAATTATGGACTATCCTCAAGGGACTGGACGACGCAAGAGTCAATTCTCGATACAGCAACATAATAAAAGACATTTACAATCATACCTCAATGCACATAAGAATAGACGAAGACACCATAAAAGGCTAAACTCTTATAAAAAGAAGCGTTAGGCAGGGCGATACAGTGTCATAGAAACTGTTCGCATTCTCCTTGGAAATGTGGATGGAAGATTTCTGAATCATCTGCGGTTGGTCGATGACATAGTCTTGATAAGCCCAGATCCCGAGGAGTTGGAGCTCATGTTAAATAAATTAAATAAAGCCGCAAAGAAGGTAGGCCTTGAAATGAATACAGATAAAACACAAATTATGTCAAACAGAAATAAAAATTTTAAAATTAATAATAAGACATTAACCAATGTACAGGCATATGTATATTTGGGGCATTTTCTTAAACTAGGCAAAGCAAACCAACATGCGGAAATACACAGAATAACCCGATTGGGCTGGGCTGCGTTTGGCAAAATGTCATGGATCTTGAGAAACAAAGATATCCCAAATGTCTTAAAAAGAAAAGCATTTGAAAGGTGTATCCTGCCAATTTTAACATAGGGAATGGAAACAAGAATTTTAACGGAAGATAGTATCAGAAAGTTGAGAATAGCACAAGGTGGAATGGAACGAGCAATGCTGGGGTTGAGCATTAGAGACAGAATCAGAAACGTTGCCATAAGGTCCAGAACGGGGGTTACAGATGTCATAGAGAGCACAGCATCCCTCAAGTGGGAGTGGGTTGGACATGTGGCCAGAAAAAACCTAGACGAATGGCCCAAAAGAACATCTCATTGGAGGCAAAAAACATCCAGCAGAAGTGTTGGCAGACCGCAAAAACGTTGGTTGGATGATGTGAGAAAACATGCAGGCAGGCGATGATATGAAGTGACACGAGGACAGAAGAAGATGGAGGAACATAAAAGAGGCCTATGTTCAGCAATGGGCGCAGAGTGGGGGATGATGATGATGATATTGTGGAAGCCTTGAATTGATTTTAGAGAACTCATACAGTCTGATAAGATGATGATTTGTTTAGTTTTCGAGTTTTTACGTGTAGAACCATTTTGTAGATGGTAAAGAATTCTGCCGTGGGTGTATTACATATGTTATTTAGTTTGTATGTTCCGTTAAAGTTATTTGTCCAATAGGCAGAACCGGCTCCTGTGTTAGTTTTTGACTCGTCTGTATTATTTGATTATGATTTTTGTATTTGGTCTGGACAATTGTTTTAAATCAGTTTATTATTAGTTGATCATTTTGAGTGTTTTTGTCAAATCTACCCAGTTTGTAGTTTTAGGTAACGTAAAGGGAAAAGGTTGGATAGGGGCATTGGAAAACCTTCGGGTAGTATCAGGTTATTGTATCTGGCTTATCGGCTTAGTGGTTGGTAGGTGGGGGGTTGTAAGGGTGTCAATAAAAACCTAAAAAAAGAATTTCTTTTACCGGCTACGTTATAGGCGACGCGTTGTTACTTGACCGACTATACTGTATAGAATTACTTGCAATTCTACATAAACGTTTATGATAGATATACAAACTTAAAAAAAACCGTGTGTCACTTAGAGTTGAGGCTGAGAAGTTTTCAGACCACCACCTGGTTGTAATATGTAGTACAAACGGTTTTCAAGTTAAAGAGCTGTATCAAATAATAGAAAAAATTACGTGCGTCCATCCATTGGACAACAGGCTGTATATACCTCAATAGAAAATAATATAGGAATTTAAATAAAAAACAAAGTTTCTTAATTGTAAACCTATTTGACCACCCTGTATACTAATTAAAACTCAACCATTGTCATGTTACAGATATTACTTTCGAATAAAACAAATCCGCGTTTTACCTGTTTGTATTCATTAATATAAAATTTATATTTCTCCATTACGAAATGTATTAAATTTCGATCAATTTTTCGCGGGTGATTATTTAAATATGAAATTGCCCATGTACGTGTTATTTTCCATAATTAAAAACAAACAAAGCAGAGCAAATTATATAAATTATACAAATGGGACAGCGCAGGGATGTATTTACAGATCTTATTTTTTGTGGATATACAACATGTTTCTCAGAGAAATCTGCAAATCGCTTCAAGAGCAATTTTTAGTGTCCCATACGGAACCCTGATGGGATTATTTCGGTGTCCATCTCTCTATCTGTCTGACACTCGATTTTTCTCTGAAATTATTTGACGCAGAAAGTTGGAATTTATCACAAATATAGGAATTGATGGCCCAATCACAGCAGTGTAGTTTTTAAAGTTAAAATTTTGACTTAAGGGGTTAGTTTTGAGGGGTAGAATCGGAAGTGAAAAAACATTTTTGTGCAAGGTCGTCAAGTGGGGTGTCAAATAAAAGCTTGTGAAAACACGAGTTCCAAAATATATATGATGTAATACTAGCACAAACTTTTCTTAATATTATTTTTTAAAAAGTGCCAAAAACCGCTGTCCGCCCAACCTATCTTTAAGAGTACTAATCAAAAAATTTCGAAAATCTTCTGGCATTTTCTCCAGGTGTACATCAAATGGAAATTATCAAAAGTGCATTACTTTTAATAATTTATCTGATATATGAAAAAAAAAATTTGAGATGTGTTTTTCTTTCTTCTTCTTTATAAGCAACTGTTTCGCCACTGCAGGGCTTCTTCAAATTTCTTCCAATTATCTTTATTCTGTGCAAGATGGAGCCATCTACTGCTTGCTATCAACCTGATATCATCAGTCCCTCTTTTCACTGGTCCTCCGATACTTCGTCTGCTCTCCATATAAGTAATTTTCTTGTTCATCTACCATCATTCGTTCTAATCACATGCCACGCCCATTGCCACTTTAATTTTGCCACTCTTTCACTGACATCTGTAATTCTCGTTATCTGTTCCTTATCCAATCTAATCTTAGGTCCCAAGTATATATACTCTTCCGCTCTCTCGATCCCTTCCGTGCTGATCTTAATTTTTGTGTTTTGTGGGCTTAGAAGTTGATGTTCCTCTTGAGCCCAACTTTCTGTGAAGCTTGATTAAGTTGTTCTATCATGATTTTGAGTTCTTCTAAATCTTCGCTAATCAGTACTATATCATCTGCGAATCGCAAGTGGTGTAAACATATGTGATCGATATTAATCCCCTTCTCTTCTCACTCAAAACTTCTAAATACATCCTCCCAGGCCAGAGTAAATAATTTTGGTGAAATTTTGCCGCCCTGCCTAACAGCTTTTTTGATCTTTATGGGTTCTGTTTTTCAATCTTCATCTAATTTAACTGTTAATGTCGCGTTTTCATATATGAATTTTAGGAGTATATCTTGAGTCTATTCGGGCATGAGCTAAGAATTGCATAATTACCCAATGTTCCAGAGAGTCGAAAGCCTTCCCAGCATAGTCGACGATTTGATTCCGGTGTATAGTGGTGGGTCTATGTTTTATTCATTGTCACATATCGCATGAAAAAAATCCTTTTTATTGCGCTTAAACAGGTCCAAACAGCACTCAGAATCATCAACACGTTGTTGTTTTTGATCCACTGTGAGCAAACGCGGTACCCATTTCGAACAGAGCTTTCTCATGCCCAAATATTCATGAAAAATATGTCCATCACGTTCTTTTGCCATCTTTAGGGTGTTAGTTATCTTACGCAATTTTATTTTTACAGTCATCCATTTGGGGGTCCGGAGCGTTGAGCATCATTGTATCTGTACGACCGCGTTTAAATTCAGCACACCAGTAAATGATGAGTGATTTTCAGGAACAGAGTAACCCTAACACTTATCAAGCCATTGCTTTACTTGAACGGTAATTTTCGCCATCAAAGGACAGTGTTTAATCAAAACACGAAATTCGATTTTTTCCATTGTTTTGAAAATATCAGAAGTAGCGTCACTAAAGCCACTATAACTTGTAAAGTAATCGTTGAAATGTCATGAAATTTTGAAACGTATCGTTTGAAAGTTGGTACTTCCTAACGATCATATGGATTTTTTGAAAAGGGCGAGATCTATGTCAGACAAAAAATTTTTTCAGCCTACGTGTTATTTTGCCTCTAAACGAGCGACGCGAAGTAATGTAAAAATAATTTACCTCCACCATTTTGCAGGGAAACATAGTTCCAAGTATCTTTCCAATACTTTTTTATATCAGATAAATTATCAAACATAATGCACTCGTGATAATTTTCACTCAATCTACACTTTATGAAGACTATTTCAGAATTTTCTCAAAATTTTTAAACAGAACTTTTCGAGACAAGGTCGATGGACAGGGGTGTTTCTCCCATTTTTTTAAAATAACACAAGGAACAGTGTACGCAAGTATTACATCATTACATCATATATTTTTGAATTCGTGTTTTCACAAGCTTTCATTTGACACCCCACCCGATGATCTAATATAAAAAGTTTTTTTCATTTCCGATTTCACCCCCCCTCCCCAAAAAAAACTAACCCCTTAAGTCAAAATTTAACTTTCAAAACTACACAACCCTGATTGGGCCATCAATTCTTTTATTTATGCCAAGGTTCAACTTTCTATGTCAAATAGTTTCGGAGAAATTCAGGTGTGACAGATGCGGATAGATGGATAGCGAAGTGATTCCATAAATGATCCGTACGAAACACTAAAAAGAGCTTTTGTAACGCAATTTGTTTTTACTGTAGATACATAATACTGGTCTTTCGATCTAATATTATAGTTATGGAATTTGGATAGTTTCTCTAAATAATAATTGAAATAGTTTGGCAACAAGTTTCGCTCGATTTTATAATACTGCAACCCAACAAAACTCACATTGCTTTATACTGCTGTATCTGCAATCTCGCAATGTCTATATCTATACATGAAATCAATAGATAGATAGAATACACAATGGTTAAAATAAGGCAAAATAACAGTATTATGAATAGTTGGTTTAGTACATCATTTTTTGAATATTTGAAATGCATCGAAAAAAAACATGTTGGTCTAATATCACCCATAAATACTTCATAGCACTTACAAAATTAATAGGAGTACCATTTACAGACGCAACTAAGCCCAAATCAGAATAAAATTTACAATGAGTCTTTAAACCAATTACCATACAATTTTACTGGCATTTAATTTTAATTTATTCTGGTACAGTGTTATAAGATTATCGTTTCATTAATTAAGACATCAGCAATTTCTGTGAAATTGTTCCTCCACTTATATATAAGGGTGTCGTCTGCAAACAGACTAACAGAACAATTCTTGAAGGCACTATATTTATTTATTTATATATATTCTCAATTTAGTGGGGCTGCAGTCTTTATATTTTTTTTTTTTCACCTTTTTTATTAGTCGAGCTTTCGAAATTATACTTATTTCTTCTTCAGGACATCTGGAAAGACAAAATTTTTTCCTTTTTCTTCATATTGTTAAGTGAAAAATTGCTTTTTTAAGTACATTCATATGGTTGAAAAAACAAATAAATAACCGGTCAAGTGCAAGTTGAAGAACTTGCACAATTAGTGTTCCGTACGTTGATTGTTTTTAAAATAAAAATTTTTGTTAGGATGGTATAAAAAGATCAGTGACTTCACAAAACACACCCCAAATGAGTTTTCAACAAAGTTTGTTTCCAATCTTTACTGAAAACTGGTGACCTTGAAATTTTGGTTTTTTTTTCTATACCAGATAAATTATTAAAGGTAATGATAATTTTTCGTTCAATCTATACCCCGTGGAGAATATTCCAGGATTTTTTCAAAATTTTTTGATCAGTACTTTTCGAGATAAGGTAGGGGACAGCGATTTTTTGCGATTTTTTTAAAAGTAATACGAAGAAAAGTGTGCGCAAGTATTACATTATATATATATATATATTATATATATATATATATATATATATATATATATATATATATTTATATATATATATATATATATATATATATATATATATATATATATATGTAGTTGCGTGTTATATATATATATATATATATATATATATATATATATATATATATATTATATATATATATACATATATATATATATATATATATATATATATATATATATATATATATATATATATATATATATATATATATATTTAATATATATATATACATATATATATATATATATATACATATATATATATATATATATATATATATAATATATATATATATATATATATATATATTATATATATATATATATATATATATATATATATATATATATATATATATATATATATATATATTACCCGTGTTTTCACAAGCTTTCATTTGACACCACACTCGATGACCTAGTAAAAAAATTTATTTTTCACTTCCGATTTCACCCCTCAGAACGAATCCCTTAAGTCAAAATTAATGTTACGGTGATATAAAATGATCAGTGACTTCACAAAACACACCCCAAATAAGTTTTCAACAAAGTTTATTTCCAATCTTTACTGAAAATTGATGACCTTGGAATTTATGTTTTTTTTTTATATACCAGATAAATTATTACAGGTAATGCACTAGTGATAATTTTCGTTCAATCTACACCCCGTGGAGAATATTCCAGAATTTTTTCAAAATTTTTTGATAAGTACTTTCCGAGATAAGGCGGGTGGACAGCGATTTTTCGCAGTTTTTTTTTAAAAATAATACAAAGAAAAGTGCGCGCAAGTATTACATTATATATATTTTTTTACTCGTGTTTTCACAAGCTTTCATTTGACACCACACTCGATTAACTAATAATTTTTTTTTTTTTCAATTCCGATTTCACCCCCCAAAACTAACCCCTTAAGTCAAAATTTAACTTTCAAAACTACATGGCTCTGATGAGGCCATCAATTCCTATATTACTACCAAATTTCAACTTTCTATGACAAATAGTTTCGGAGAAAATCGGGTGTGACAGACGGACAGATACCGAAGTGATCTTATAAGTGTTCCGTACGGAACACTAAAAAGAAAGATGGCATGAGAAAAAAGAAAAATGATTGACTTACCAAAGTGGTTTTTCTATAACAAAAGAAGCAGTCATTTGCACAGAGGCATATTCCCCAATATACTCTTGCTAACTACATAACGTTATAATTAAACAGAAAAATATAAAACGGCCAAAATGGCTGGCCTTGGTACTCTCTGCTAATCCCGTAAACCAGTAAATTAACAAAAAATTATCAATTTTTGGAGGTAAAGATGGAGTGTGATAGACCGATATAACTTCTGTGTAGTAGAGAAAGATCGAAGGTATTGATTCGTTTCGATCTCAGATATGCTTTTAGTTTAAAACTTATTTACATGGCAAATAGTGTAATGAATAATGATAGAAATAGTAGTTGAGAGTGTAGATTTTTTTATTTTAATAGCGCATGTGTCAACCTGCATACGGGGGATAACAGAAAGAAACAATGCATTACAGTTTTCGGAAAATAAAAATATATGCATAATAGAAGAAGAATAGATAAGCGCTTCCCTGAGGAACAACTGCCAAACTCTTCCTGATCTCTGATACCTTATTATCAGTATTTGTCCTATGGTACCAATTTTGTAAATAGTCTCTTGTCCAGGTTAAAACACATTCACTTACACTTTGACCAACCAACTAGCCAGACAACTACCAGCCATTTGCTTCAATAATATTGAAAGTCATAGAAAAAGCTATCAATCCCCATCTTCTAAAATATCTTAAAGGATATATATTATTAGCGACCAATAATATGACTTTCGTAAACAAAGATTAACAGAAGATCTTCTAACTTATGTAACATACGAGGCTGGTTTAAAAAGTCCGTGCAAAAATAAAAAACTACTTATGTGTTTAGGGGTAAACCTTTTTTATTTTTCGACATAGTCTCCTTTTAGGCTTATACACTTCGTCCAACGATGTTCTAGTTTGTTGATCCCTTCCGAATAATAGGATTTGTCCAAGTCTGCAAAATATCCATTAGTGTCTGCAATCACCTCCTCGTTTGAATAAAATCTTTGTCCCGCCAGCCATTTCTTCAAATTGGGGAACAAATAGTAGTCCGAGGGAGCCAAGTCTGGAGAATAGGGGGGATGTGAAACGAGTTGGAATCCTATTTCCATTAATTTTGCGACCACAACTGCTGAGGTGTGTACTGGTGCGTTGTCGTGATGGAAAAGGACTTTCTTGTGGGCCAATCGCGGGCGTTTTTCTTGCAGCTCGGTTTTCAAACGGTCCAATAACGATGAATAATATTCACCTGTAATAGTTTTACCCTTTTCCAGATAGTCGATGAGGATTATCCCTTGCGAATCCCAAAAGACAGTCGCCATAACCTTTCCGGCCGAAGGAACGGTCTTCGCCTTTTTTGGTGCAGATTCCCCCTTGGTAACCCATTGTTTAGATTGTTGTTTGGTCTCAGGAGTATAGTAATGTATCCATGTTTCATCCACAGTGACGAAACGATGCTTAAAGTCCTCCGGATTCTTCTGGAACAGCTGCAAACCATCCTTGCAACACTTCACACGATTCCGTTTTTGGTCAAGCGTGAGCAATCGCGGCACCCATCTTGCGGATAGCTTTCTCATGTCCAAATGTTTATGCAAAATATTATGTACCCGTTCAGTCGAGATGCCCACAGCACTAGCAATCTCACGCACCTTAACTCTTCTGTCATCCATCACCATATCATTGATTTGATCAATGATTTCTGGAGTCGTAACCTCCACAGGCCGTCCAGAACGTTCAGCGTCACTTGTGCCCATATGGCCAGTCCGAAAATTTTGAAACCACTTATAAACTGTTCTAATCGAAGGTGCAGAGTCACCATAATGTTTATCAAGCTTCTCTTTAGTCTCCTGAGGCGTTTTGCCTTTTATAAAGTAATGTTTAATCACCACACGAAATTCTTTTTTCGTCCATTTCTTGAAAATCACTCGACTTCCTTGATTCACACGAATGCCAAACACAAAGAAATAGACCAATATGGCTGAAACTTGATGTGCGTTCATTCAAGAGATGCTACTAACTAAACATGACCTCGATACGCGCCGGTGGTGCCATCTCTCGGACTTTGCACGGACTTTTCAAACCAGCCTCGTATGTTTGGAACAACGCAATTGAACACTTTGGAGAATATCGAGCGTTTGCACTTGATATATCCAAGGCATTCGACAGTGTTTGACATGATGGATTGTTGGCTAAGCTACGCTCTAATGGTATGTCTGAAAAGTTCTGTTTATGGATCTCGTGCTTCCTCAGACAGAGGACTACCAACGCTGGTGTGCCTCAAGGCTCCATACTGTATCCTACTCTCTTTCTCATTTACATTAACGATCTGCTGGAAAGGACCAGGAATCCAATCTACCGGTTTGCAGATGACAATATGCTTATTTCTTCATTCATTTTGAACGCTCGAACATTGGCAACTCATGCAACAGGAAGTCATTTAACTTAACAAAGATTTCGAAGAAATGCTATCTTACAGTGACAGTAACCAAATAGAATTTAACGCTACAAAAGCCAGGTGGTAGCTCTTTCTAAAAAAGTTAACGTTGCTGAACCAAACATAGTTATGTCGAGACATTCCAGCAAAGACTTCTTCAACGTGCTTCGGAATTTGACATCATGAGCATGAAGATGTCGAATGGTCCTATGGGACAAAATCGAAGCAGATTTTCTTAATTTTGCCGCCCGTTCACACAGCGTCAATTTCAGATCCAGCGAAAACAAAGACACGATTCGTTTTTGACTTTCAGAGTGACTTTACCTACCGAGACTCCTTTTCGCAAGTCGTCGAAATTTTTCGTCAGGTTAAAACGATTTACAACACTTCTTTACAAACGACACCGACTTTTTAATTTATTTAGCGACCGCAGAATGTGTCATTTTAGGCCGCTTTGGATGGGAACAAAAAAGACTGCCTCAAAATGACAGGCAAACAAGTGACTCAGTTTGGGTTTTACGTGATTTTGACGAAAGTTCGAAATCGACAGATACTTTTACTAAAATGCATCGAAGACAAAGATTTTCTCTATCGATTTTTTGTTGAATCGGTAGAATCACATCTACCAAAAATGAATTATCGCGGACACATTCTTACTTGACAGACTGTACTCTTAATTTTTACTATCAAAAATACATCCATTAACTCTACCAAGTAAGTCCAGATTTATATCGTTTGACGTACAGAACTTTTTCCAAGTATACTACCATCACACACTATATTTTGGTTTAAAAGTTACATAATAAAGATATTGTCACCCCAAAAGTGATTAATACCGAGTTGCGGTAAGGGTCGGTGCAGGCAATAAAAAATTCCGAGTGGAGGTACAGACCTTTCCGAACCCAAAATTGACGGCCGAGTTGCGGTCCGTCACAGGCAGGTATAGAGCTATAAGTAAGCAAGTTATGTGTGAAAATTAAAGCAAAAGACATATTTCAGTACTTACTATATTTGTAAGACATGCATTTGCAATTGTACCTATTAGTCGAACATTTTGGTGCACTGGTTTGTACAGCGTTGATTTTCGCGTATGTTTCAATCTGAAAACTCTTGATGACCTCTAAAAATTTATGAAAATTCGGATGAGGTGAACGACTACTCTTTGCAAATTTTGAATGAAAAGCCTCAATCCCGTTATTAGTTCTCCAAACGCTGGCGTCGAGCGCGGCCTAAAGGGTTGTCAGGAAAGGAGCACTATTATCGATATAGTTTTTTTTAACTATGTGGTCAGCAAACAATGTTACTTGTGGGTGGCTGATTTTCTAATAATTGGACAAAAACATCTCCCACGTGATCGGCAGGGAAAAAGTTTGCCCGAACATATGGTAAAGCCATTTTCCAAATGGAGAATTTTTATCTTTGTATTCTCTAGTTAATCCTAGATTCTGAATTTTTCTCCACCAGGACTGTTCTAAATGGAATCTGAATCCCACAGGCATTGTCAGTGGAAATTCGGTTGAAACCGCACCGTCAATAGCGCGTTCCAAATCTGACACCACCTTTGTAGGCAAGAAGACACATCCTAATTGCTGGCATTTGGACTTTACCGCAGAGAATACCAAAGAATACGAAGTTTCGTTCTTCTCGTGCAATAGGCTGAACACCAAAGGAATATATTGGCCATTGATATATGCCAGAATAGTAAACATTTGTAGAAAAAACTTCGCACAAAATTCAAATGTATCGTCCACCATCACAATTTCCGCCGCGCATAGGAATTCTAAATTACTTTTACAGGAAAATATTACACCAACCTGGACATCATTAAACATCCGGAAATATTTATGCCTGGCGGTTTTCGACCAAGATTGACCTGAGATATTCATGAACTTCCTCTCGGGACTTTGGCAACTTTGGATAGCACTGCAGTCTGGCTCGGTTCAAATTCTTCCCTATTCTTGTCATATCGGAGTCGGTGAAAAGTGTTCAGCATATTCGGATCTGCAGCCACCTCCCACCGAATCATCTTTCTTGGTTTTTCGTCGTAATGTTCCTCGTTGGCTCTCTTCTTCACTGCACTGTTAATTTTTTGACGATTTAGTACTTATTCATTATCGCGTTGATGTTGATGATTGCCAGTTTGTCGTGAAAATATGTCGTCTGTTCCAATGGTATAAGCTTTTGCAGTGCAGTTCTTGTTTGTGCAGACCCAGCACATCTCTTCTGTCAATTTTAAATGGCGATATTGTCGAAATTTGTAATTTTCCAATAGGATTAAAGTTTTATCTTTCTCGCTCAACATTCTTTGTAATAACACCATGTTGACTTGAAAAAGTTTAAACGTAAACTAGTAAATTTCAAAAATGCCCTTACGTTTTTATACTTTTCTCTAATTTCTCTAATTTAGGTTAACCCTAATTGAATGTAATAGAATTAATAATATTTGATAATTTAACCCTACCTGCCTGCCGATTTGTCGATTACCGCAACTCGGATGAAAGGCAGGTCAAAATATTTACAACCTTCTAAAGGCTATTAGGCGGACCGCAACTCGGTATCTACGCCAAAAGTAAAACAAGAGATATTAGATATCTTAACATTGTGTTTAGACCATAATTATTTTGGGAAACCCTCTTAGTCCAACTTTATCAGAAACTTTCATGGACAGTTTAGAAGAACAAATCAGTAATTCCCATCTATTTAAAAACTCCTTTTATTGGTACCAGTCTGTAGATGATATATTGACATGCTTTACCGGTTTGTCATATTTCTAAAAAATAGGACACCCTCCTACTTTGAGAAATTATTTTTTGTCGGTAATCGAATCTAAGGAACAGTATATCGCTTGAAAGAGACGATTTGAAGAACTACTACCATGGGGTGAAAAGTCCCGAGACTTTTCGAAGATGGCAGTACAAACAAAGGACCGTATCATTTTGAGCTAGTGTCAACTCTCAGAAGATTTGTGTAAAATTTTCATGACATTTTATCTATTAGTTTGCAAGTTACAGCTATTTGAATGACGCTACTTTTGATTTTTGCAAAACGATGAAACAAAAGAATTTGGTGTGTTGATTAAACATTGATTTTTGATGCGTAAAAAATATAGCCAGCACCACAGAATGGCTTGAGACGCATTATGGCACATCTGCTTTGTCAAAAGCAACTATATGTCGATGGTTTAGTGAAATTAAAGGCGATCGTACAAGTACCGATGACGCATCACGTTCCGGACGTCCAAATGGGGGTAGTCACTCCAAAAAACACAAGAAATATTCACCCTATTGTTCGGAATGACCGCAAAGTGAAAGTGACAAAGATAATTGACATCGTAAAAGTGTCAGCAGAACGCGTGAGGCATATTTTGCATGAATATTTGTAAATGAATGCCGCGCACTCTCATGATTGATTAAAAACAGTAACGTGTTGAAGATTTTGGCTGTTTAGCAGTGTTTCGGCCTAATCCAAAGGAGTTTTTGCATCGATTCGTAACAATGCACGCAACATGGATCCACCACTACCTGCCCAAGTCCAACGGTCTCTCAACAGAGTGCTTGGAACCGCATGAAAGCCGGCCGAAGCGTAAAACATAAACATGAGCTGGAAAGATTTTGGCAAATATTTTTTTGGGATGCATATGGAATAATACTGAGCGACTCTTGAGAAGAGGCGAACAACCACCGGAGACTATTATGTTGGTTTATTGGACCATTTGATTGGTGAAATCAAGAAAAAAAGTCCGCATTTAGCGAAGAAAAAGTGTTACTTCACCAAGATAAATTCACCCGGTCACAAGTCCGTAAAATCGATGGTGAAATTGGACCAATTCGTTTATGAATTCCTTTCTCATCCGACGTATTCACCAGATCTGGCACCTACCGATTATTATCTCTTTCCAAATTTGAAAAGGTGGGGGGGGACGAGATGTGGCTCAAATAAAGAAGTCGCATGGAAAATTGAAGGTTATTTTAGAGACTCGACAAATCATATTATACGAAAGGTACCAACATGTTAGAAGATTCTTGGAATAAGTGTAGCTCTTGGAAGAAACTATGTTGACGAATAAAATCGATTTTTGGCGAAAACATCGTTTTTTTTCTTAAAAGTCACGAGATTTTTCCTTCCCATGTAGTATATTTGGTATGTGATTTATTGCTAATTAAAGTTCAGTTTCTTATTGAACAGAAGCTTGAAATCTTCAAACTTACGAATTATAAATATTAACTGTGTCACTGTTCTATGTACTAAATCATTCTGATAACACTCTGGATATTCAGTCATAAGACATATTTACTATCTCTGACTATGGACTTCCTGTTCGTTAGACCCATGAGCGATCCGGTCCTGGACAGATATTTTTAATTAGTCAAATAAATTTGTCCCTATACACCATTGTCAAAATAAATCATTTCGAGATTTCTGGACGCACTGGAATTATGCCCGCATTATTGTGCGAACAATACAAATGGCGGCCATATTTTTTCCATGTTTTAATATCGATCTGTTGTCGAATGAAATATATATATATGTCTACAGGTCGATATATATGATATTACTCTACCATAAATTTTTTTTTTTTCACCGAAAATATATGAAAATATTTTTTTAAAACAATTCTAGGATATCACATCGTCCCTTGGAAGTAGAGCCAGCCTGTACTGCTAAAAGTACAAAATATGTCTGCCTAATAAGTTCAAATTGCTGATTGCACGAGCACAATAAGCGGTGGGACAAAGTGAGAGCACAAAGCGTAACTCCGGTCATTGCAAGTTTTGCTGCTCTGATGAGTTACATTGGAGTGAAATACAATTCTGCGTACTCCAAACATTTCGCGTTAAATATAATTTTGTACATAATATAATAAGTAAGAGAATTAAAGCTTACTGATACGGATCAGGGGCTCTAGTTCGATTACACAGGATTACATTTTTTTTTACTCAAACAAGACAAGGTACATACGTATGTATTTTGGGAAATATAACCTCAAAATTTTTGGAACGAAATTTCTTTAAATATACTCCCAGCAGAAGTTAGGGATGCAATAAAACATGCAAAAACTGGAAAGGCTCCTGAACCTAATAATCTTTATGCGGAGATGATTCAACTTTTAAATGAAGAAAATATTTCTATCTTGTGCAGCTGCATAAATTCCATCTACAGTACAGGAACTATACCAAAGGATTGGCTTAAATCTATATTCATACCATTACCTAAAAAGCCAAATGCGAACAGATGTGAACAGTACCGTCTTATAAGCCTAATGAGCCACGTTTTGAAAGTAACGCTTAAGATCATTCACCATAAAATACGCAATAAATGTGAAGAAGATGTTGGCGAAGAGCAATTCGGATTTAGACAAGGATTTGGAACTCGAGAAGCACTTTTTAGGGCTGAGTGTATTTTTACAGAAATGTAGAGATCAAAGGAAGGACGTTTACTTGTGTTTTATCGACTGCGAAAAAGCAGTTGACCGAGTCAAGTATTCACAATTAATACAAATGCTTCAAAATATAGGCCTTGACAAAAATTACATCAGATTCATTACTCACAAATATTGGGATCAGGTGGCGACAATACGAGTAAATAGCAGAGAGACTGAGGAAATAGGAATAAAAAGAGGTGTTCGTCAGGGATGTGTTCTTTCCCCGCTCCTGTTTAATCTATACTCTAAGCACATATTCCAGAAGGCCTTAGAGCAGAGGTGTCAAACTCAATTTTGCAGAGGGCCAATTTAGAATGTGTAGGCGGGCCAGAATAAAAAAAATGTACTGAATTATTATAACATTTTATTTATTTAATTATATAGTATATAATATACGGTTGTTAAAAATTATATCAAAGTTATAAAAGAGGGTAATTATTTTGAGCTCGAGGATCCAGATACCTGACTTCTCTTGTTTTTGACAAGCTCATTGATGTCAGGTATCATATTCGTTGTAGTTATTTTAAGAATTGATGTTCATTCGAAAGTCTTGTGCGATGTTTGTTCTTATTTATTTTCATGACGGAAAACATCTGTTCACATAAATAGGTGCTACCAAACATGCAGAGAATGCGTGCTGCATGCTTTTTTTAATTCCGGGTAGTTATCCAAACTCTTGAAATATTGTGTATAAAATGTAAGAGCGTTAATCTCTTTAAATTTTTCTTTCAAAATACTGTCCGATTGAAGATCTATCAACTCCATTTGCAAATGAACTGGTGCCTGTGAAGCTTCAAAATTGAATGGATTGTTGAAAATTGGGAATTCCATTTCATTCATTTTGTGAAAGTCTTCAAACGATTGTTGAATTCCGTGATCAAATTTTGCAGAAGTTGAGAATATTAATCCAATTTTTTTTGGTTCACTGTGCCAAATGATTTTAAATGAGGGAAATGATCCAAAGTTTGATTTTTTACCTGATTTTCTCACAGCCTCAACTTTGTTTCAAAGGCTTGAATACATGAATACATTTGAGTGACAATCAGATTTTTACCCTGTAACTTTACATTCAGATCAGTCAAGTGTTTATTCATATCTACCAAAAAGGCACAATCAACCCACCAGTCATTGTCATAATCAATTGGGTTGCCTTTTTCTAACATGAAAGCTTGAATAGGGTCACGTAATGCAAAAATTTTTTCTAAAACTACTCCTCGACTGAACCAACGAACTTCGGTGAAGTAAGGAACATTAGAAAACTTTTCGTCCAAATCTTGTAAAAACTGCCTGAACTGTCGGTGATTTAGTCCTCTGCTCCTTATAAAATTTACTATTTTAATTATAGGTTGCATGACATGGTCCATTTTTAAATGTTTGGATGCCAATGATTCCTGATGAATTATACAGTGAAATCCCACAAAATTCCCTGATGTTTTCTGTTTTAATTTAGTTACAACGCCCGAATGTTTGCCAGCCATGGCAGGAGCGCCATCCCGTAGTTGTGCTGCTAAGTATATTCCAGTCGAGTTCATATTCTGCTATCAAATGCTCAATTGCAGAATAAATATAATTTGCTGTTGTAGTACCTGTCAATGGAACGCACTTTAATAGTTCTTCAGTTATTTCAAAGTTACTGTTAATACCTCGTATAAAAACAGCAAGTTGAGCTGTATCAACAGTATCAGTGCTCTCGTCAACAGCCAGTGAAAAGTTTGTAAATTCCTTAATTTTCTCCTTCAGTTGAAGAACCAAATTTTGAGATAAATCACTTATTCTTGAAGCAACAATGTTTCTAGACAGCGAAATATTTTGAATTATTGACTTTTGAAATGGAAATGAAACATCGGCAACTTTCAACATACAGTCTTTAATAAAATCACCATCAGTGAAAGGTTTTGATCTCTTCGCGATTTCTAATGCAATAATAAAACTTGATTTCAGGGCATCTTCGCTCTCAGTATTAGCTTTAGTAAACATCGATTGTTGACCTTGAAGTTTAGATTTTAAAGATGACAATGTGTCCATTCTTTTTTTTCAGTGTAACAATCGAATTTTGATTTATGATTCGTATCATAGTGTCTTCAAGTTAAACTCCTTACAAACAGCAACTGTTTGATTGCAAATCAAACACAGTGGTTTACCTTTCCATTCTATGAAAAAATATGCAATTTCCCATTTAGACTGAAAAACTCTGCACTCACTATCAACTTTACGTTTTTGTGACATTATGCCAAAATCGTAACAATTATGGAACTCGACACAACAATTATGGATATCGCACGCGCACGACACAAACATACCTTCACAATCACTACTTCGCAGTACAACTAAAATCCTTCTCCGACCGTATCGCTTCGATTACTCGACTCACACTCAACTGACTCACGTCGCGCCGACGCACTCCTTTTATAATATCGCTAAGGAAGGTTCTAGTCTAGACTCGAAGCGCGTGGAAGATTCTATTGTTCTCAACAAAAATAATAGGGTATTTCCGCTTGTTGCTAAGAGATGGCGTTACTGTCTATCTCTCTCGCTTGTCAAGGCACGCGCTGCCCTTGAAATTACTTATAAATGTAGTGTGCGCATTTTAAAACTTCCGTAGAGGAATCGAGTGAAGTCGAAAAGCTCTAAAAAACATGATTCTTCTTTCTGTGACACATTGCGATCGCGGGCCTTATTGATACGTCCCGGGGGCCGGATACGGCCCCCGGGCCGTATCTTTGACACCCCTGCCTTAGAGAATATCACAGATGGTATCAAAGTTAATGGCAAAATCATTAACAACCTAAGGTACAATGATGATAAAGTTATTATAGCAGATACAGCGGATGGACTTCAGCGTCTTATGAACAATATATCTACGGAAAGCGATGTTTTAGGCACGAAAGTAAACGTTAATAAAACGAAAGTAATGGTCACTTCAAGAACACTCGGGTTGCAAACAGATATTCGTGTTTACGATCAATTGACAGAACAAGTAAACAAATTTAAATACCTAGGGTTGGGTTAATGATTTAAATTCTGAAGTTGAGCTACGAGTTAGCATTGAAATGGCTAGAGCGGCTTTTCTCAAAATGAGACACCTCCTCACAGACTCAACCCTTCCTATGGATACTCGTTATCTTTTTGTAAAGGTCTACATATACATCCAATGCTTTTATATGGAGTTGGGGCCTGGACCTCGGGAGTACGATCAATGAATCGTTTGAAGTCTTTCGAATTATGGGTCATGCGCAGAATATTGAAGATCTCTTGGGCAGAGCGTGTTACTAATGAAGATGTACCTTGTCGAATGGGTAGAGAAAGAGAACTATTGTCATTTATTAAAAGACAAAAAAACTCGTTACTTGGGACATATTTATAGGGGTCCACTTTACTCACTGCTCCAGTTGTTGATGGAAAGGAAAACTGAAGGGAAAAGAGGTGTGAGGCGTCGAAAATATTCCTGGCTGAAAAATATACGAGTTTAGACGAGTCTGGATACCCATACTTTATTAAGAATTGCCCAGGATAAGGAAGAATTCGCCGTGATTACAGCCCAACTTCAGTAATGGAGATGGCACTTTAAGAAGAAGAAGAATTTTAAAACTATATAAGTAAAATCGCCAAAACAAATATCAAGATTCAAACTTAAAATAACTTAATTGATAAAATATTAAAATATATTGGGATCTTATCTATTCAATACGACATCTCGCGGCTTTTTCAAGAATTAAACTTGAGATGCTTTTTTAAATCTGTCATAAGCGTCTGTGTAAATTAATACTATAAATTTTCTTAAAAATAAACACCGAAAATTTACTTTTCGTGAAAAAACAAAGAAAATTTTAAGCTGTATTTACAATTCTCAATCAGTTATGGCTTAACTCAGCTTATTGACGAACCAAAGCGGATCCCTGATCGAGACGGGGAGTTCGCCAGTCTTCTTGATCTGTTTTTAACTACCAATCCGGAGATTTACACGGTCACCGTAAATCCGCCGTTAGGTTCTTCCGACCATAAACTGCTTTCAACATTGAGTATCCTGCCAATCAGTGACAGAGAGGCGCCTAGGCCGCGCAAGATTTGGCACTACAACTCTGCTAAATGGGAAGATCTCATGGAATACTTTCGAAGTTTCCCTTGACTGCGCCAGGGAGGCCTCCGATGTTATTTTGGCTGGTATGGAAGCTTACATCCCTTTTTCGAAGAAATGCTCCTCCAACGGCAGGCCTTGGTTCGACCGAAAATGCAAAGAAGCTGTTGCTTCTAAACATATTGCCTACCGACAATGGCGTGAAAATCCTAACACCGTAAATCGTAACATCTTTGTTCATGCCCGGAACAGATGCAAGGGAATTATCGACGAAACCAAGGAGGCACACAATCAACGAATTAGAAACAAACTTCTCGCTTGTCCCAACAATTCCAGGTCCTTTTGGGCAGTCGCTAAGGCAGTTAGTCAAAATTTTACCAAATCCACCATACCACCACTCACACGGCCAGATAATTCCATTGCAACCACATCTGTTGAGAGAGCGAACTTGTTGGCTGAACTCTTTGCTTCACATTCTACTGTCGATTTCCAAGGAAAAACACCACCTACTATTCCCATATTGCAGTCAAGGATGCCCGATGTTGTCTTCAGACAGCGCATCATAAAGCGTATTTTAATGAAGCTAGACACCAAGAAGGCTTCTGGCGCTGACGGAATACCTGCCATAGTTCTCAAAAACTGTGCAAGGGAACTAACACCAGTTTTCTGTAGACTTTTTAAACCTATCCTACAGAAAGGGAATATTTCCGTCCTGCTGGAAATGTGCCACGGTTCAGCCGATACCTAAAAAAGGTAAGAAGACCTTGCCAAATAACTACCGACCAGTTGCACTGCTTTCAATAATATCGAAAGTCATGGAAAAGGTTATCAATGAGCATCTTCTAAAATATCTTGAACGATTCAATATTATTAGCGATCACCAATATGGTTTTCGTAAAAATAGATCAACAGGAGATCTTCTGACTATAGTAACACATGTTTGGAACAACGCAATTGAACACTTTGGAGAATCGCGAGCGGTTGCTCTTGACATATCCAAGGCATTCGACCGTGTTTGGCACGATGGACTGTTGGCTAAGTTACGCTCTTATGGTTTGTCTGAAAGGTTCTGTTTGTGGCTGTCATGTTTCCTCAGAGAGCGTTCTTTACGAGTGGCAGTCGACGGATTTCTTTCTAACACCCTCACTATCAACGCTGGTGTGCCCCAGGGCTCCATACTGTCTCCTACTCTCTTTCTCATTTACATTAACGATCTGCTGGAAAAGACCGGGAATCCAATCTATAGCTTTGCAGATGACAGTACGCTTGTCTCTTCATTCACCTTGAACGCTCGGACATCGGCTGCTCAGGCGAATATCCGCAGACAGCAGGAGGTCGTTCAACTTAACAAAGACCTGGAAGAAATTCTATCTTGGGGTGACAGTAACCAAGTGGAATTTAACGCTACAAAAACCCAAGCGGCAGTTTTTTCTAAAAAAGTTAACGTTGCTGAACCCGACATAGTTATGTCGGGGCACTCCATTCCCCTAGCATCGTCGCTCAATTTGTTGGGGGTTAGTTTGGGAGCAAATATGTCTTGGCATGAACATGTTGCAGGCATAGCAAGGAGAGCTTCTCAAAAGTTGGGAATATTATTTAGAACCAGAAAGCTTTACACCCCACAACAATTGTTAATTCTTTACAAAGCCCAAATTCGACCAACTATGGAATACTGCTCCCACGTTTGGGGCTCCGCTCCCAAACATACACTGCATTTGTTGAATTCTGTTCAGAGAAGAGCGGTCCGTCTGATTGGGGACCCGGAATTGACCGGCGGCCTTGATTCGCTGGAACATCGAAGAACGGTTGGCGACTTGAGTCTGTTGTACAAGTATTTTCATGGAAAGTGTTCGAAGGATGTAGCCCGCTTAATTCCTCCCAAAGCGGTGCATGTTAGAAATACACGTCGCGCTGGTGCTTCGCATCCGTATGAGGTTCAGCTTGTTACTCCGCGTACAACGCTTTTCAAGCAATCTTTTATATGGAGAACGTCATCCCTTTGGAATAATTTGCCCAGCGTTGTGTTTCCCACCGAGTACAATTTACAGCGATTCAAGAACAACGTGAATCGCTTTTTTTCGCACTCGTGCCGCTCCTGGAGCGCTTTAGGGACTTCCCTGCAGCACGTGTGCTAGACTAAAAAAAAAAAAAATATATATACAAGTCACCCGCAAAAAAATTTAAATGTAGTTTTTCATGCATGCAAAGTTGACACACTGAAAATGTAGAAAAAAGCTATCCGAATTGAACGAAAAATCCCAACTGATGCTAAAATTTGCTATAATTTTTTTAAAAAAGAAGATTGCATTCTGCCAGATAAGTAAAATTATTTACTCTTAAACAGTAATTTATTTTTTTTTTGTAATTTATATACAAGTGTCAAACAAAAATTCCTTATTAGATAACATTTTCCAGATTTTATTTTGATAAAATACTGCCTCAATTATTTTGTATTCATTCAAAATCATAAAAAGCTAATAAATATTAACCTCGAAGTGAGTTGGCATTTGATTTGAAACCAGTTAAAATTTTTCCGGGTCGAATGTTTCCAATATCTCTTCACGTTTCACTTTCCACCCAGTACATTTGATATTAGTGCAGGTTTTAAAACACTTAACTCATTACTACATTGTAAAAAATTAATTTTCATACAAAAATTTAAATATTAGACATTTATAGGTTAGAATCTTGCCGGTAACAATACAAAAGACTTGCGAGGATATGCATTTTTCATCTTCATCGGCTTTACAAAAGCATTTCAAACATAAAATTTCCTCTGTTCTACTGTTGAATATGCCAGTTATCTCAAACACTACTGTTCACAATTCGGCCGTAGATGTACATGCTGCTTGAATTATCGTTATGTTGAGCGTGACAGTTTTGTCATCGACTATTCTACACCCAAAAAGGAGGATTTTAAAAGTTTTTCACCGAGTGTAAAATTCCTTTTGGCAGGATTTGTACCGAGCCACTTGCAAATATTGCCAATTGTTAATAATATTTTTGAAAACTACTGTCACACTCTCTATGCTTCACACGTTACAAATTTAAATCTGCACCCATATTTCGGCCATCTTAATAAGAATCATAGTAGGCTCCGTCCACAAGTAAGATCCAAATAAACTGGCATAAGTTCTGACCATACCAACAAAACCTAACCTAACCTAGTCACAGACCCACAAATTTTTTTTGTTAAATACATTAGAAGTAATATGCTATGAATCTGTATTCTGTATATTTAATTTCGGCCGCTTAAAACATACCGTTGTTCGTTTTGCCCCATCACATCAAGATTTTTTCAGAATATAGCTCAAAATTAGTGAATATCTTTATTCTTATGACAGAAATACTGAAAACTGGTATAAGATGTCTAAAACAATATATTTCTATGTATTTTGAGGTGCTGAATCTGACGTCGGAATTCGTCTACTACGTCACCATTTTTTCCTAACCTCAAAAATAGCACCAAATCAGAAAATATCTTCTTTTTTATAACGGGAATACTTCGACACTGATAAAAGATGCCTGAAACAATATATATATATACATATATATATATATATATATATATATATATATATATATATATATATATATATATATATATATATATATATATATACACATATATACTCGTATATATATATATATATATATATATATATATATATATATATATATATATATATATATATATGTATGTATATGTATATGTGTGTGTGTGTGTATTTTAAGATGCGGAATCTGAATCTGACGTCGAAATTCCTCTACTAGGTCACCATTTTTTCTAACCTCAAAAAAGCTCGAAATCAGTGAATGTCTTCATTCTTATGGCGAGAATACGTCCAAACCTAATCCTAAAAGCTTTACACCAAGAACTCCGAAGCTAACATAACGTAAAGAAAGAAGTTTACACCAAGAACTCCGAAGCTAACATAACGTAAAGAAAGAAGTTTACACCAAAAACTCCACACTCACCGAAATAAAGCACCCGGATGGTAAGAGGCGGCAGGACTTACCGAAATTAAGCACCACTGTTGTGAGAGGCAAGGGAAAAAAAGCACAAGCGAAATAAAGACTGAACAATCCAATATACATAAAAATGTATTGTTTCATTTTTCCAGCAGCACAGCTCATTAATATGAGCAGAATAAAGGTATTCACTGTCACAGAGCTATTTTTTACGGTTAGAAAAAAAGATGGTGACGTAATTAAGTTAGTTTCCGAGTTCTTGGTGTAAAAATCTTAGGATTAGGTTAAGTTAGTTTCGAAGTTCTTGGTGTTAAGTTCTTCCATTACGTTATGTTAGGTTCGGAGTCCTTGGCGTAAAGTTCTTCCATTAGGTTATGTTAGGTTTGGAGTTCTTCCATCTGAAATCCTGAAGTGATGGAGCAAAACAAACAACAGCATGTATTCAGCGACCGAAATTATAAATACAGAATACAGATTCATAGCATATTACTTCTCAGCTATTTAAGAAAAAAAATTGTGGGCCTGTGTCAGATTAGAAGTTAGGCCAGTTTATAGTTTATATGCGGAATTTAAGTTGTAAGCTCTAGGCTTGTATGTTTTTTATTAATTAAGTTATCTTAGGTTTGAATCTTAATATTTATTTTGGTGATTTTGCTGATATAGTTTTGAGATGATATTTCTTTGATTTACGCAAAAACTTGCTGAGTGGAAACGGACAACTGATTCATTTCAGCGACCCAAAATACGTAATGGACACCTTATCTTGTCTGAGTAAAAAAAAATGTGGTCCTATGTTACTGATTATATTTGAAGATTTTTCAAACGTTTACCTACAACGCGTAAGAAGCACATTACCATTTTAACGACTAAGTCAACGAACAGAATTGTTATTATTCGCCTGACAAATACAAAACTACAGCATCAAAATTCTTTACATTCTCCAAAACTGATTGGACTTTAATGATGGTAATTCTCAGAGAATCATAGAAGCAGTATAAAAACCCGCTTTACGAAATCTTAACGATTACAACCAGAAAAGCGATTTCAGCACAATAAAGTACAGACTTCAAAAAATACATCTTAGCAAGTCTTTCGATAAATTCTCCCTATTATAGCTCTGATTTGACACCAATGTATTTTTCTCATAGGGATAACACAAAATTAAACTCTCTTGCTCCCTAGAAGAAACTATTCGACCACACATGATAGTGATGATGGAAATGACGTGCCGAGCAATGATAAATGATTTCAAAGTTCGCTGAGAATAGTGTCTGCTACGTAATGGTTCCCATTTAGACGATATTATTTCTAAGAAAAAAATTTCTACAGCCTATTTATTTATTTATTTTATTTTATTTATTTATTTATTTATTTACGGTTCATTAGAACCTAATTTAACTATCGCATAGGCATATTCTTACAATGTCGATATAATAATTGCTTAAACTTATTTATGGTTTCACAATTTTTAATATTATTTGGTAGGTCATTAAAATGTTTAAGTCCTTTATAATAAAGATTTGCTCGATCAGCTTCATTTGTAATTCCCACTACTCGGAAATCATTTCGTCCTCTGGTATTGTAGTTGTGTATCTGATTGATGTATCTAATTTTCTCGGTCAAATATGTGGGACAATTTTCTATCTTTATATTATAGATGAATTTCATTGCGTAATAAAATAAGCTCTGCTTTACACTCAGCCAATTTAATCGATCTAACATACCTTTTATGTGCGTATCTCTAGGCTTCCGCAATATAAATCTCATTGCCTTGTTTTGAAGTTTTTGCAGTAGTTCTATTTGTGTATCCTTAGCAAGAAATAATACCGAAGGACAATAAATAAAATGTGGCTAAATTATGCTTCTACATATTAATATTTTATGGTATTCACTTATGATGTGGCAAGTTCTATACATGAGATAAAGTTTTTGGTTTATTTTATTCACTAAATATTGAAAGTGTGCATCAAATTTAAGTTTACAATCTATCATTATACCCAAGTATTTAATTTCGTTTACTTTTTTTTATTTCACAATTATTTATGTATAATTTATGATCTGACTGCATTTTATTAATAGCCACATCCAAACTAACATCACTAATTGCAATCAGTGCATCGTCTGCAAATAGTCTAACATCCCCGTACTTTAAACCGTCTTTAATGTCATTTATGTATATGAGAAACAGTACCGGCGCAAGGACAGAGCCTTGCGGTAGACCAATATTCACTGGTAGTCACCTTTAATGTATTTAATTTGGTAAACCTTTGTATCAATAATGATATATGCCGTTTCAATTAAACACTGAAGATTTGTGGTTTTTTTAACATGTACACCAATGGTTGTAGCAAATAGACACATAAAAACGAGTGACGCGGAATTTGGCAACAACCTGGATTGTGGCCATTGTAGTTTCGTTAAAATTTCACAAATTGTATTTTAAGCTATGTATTATTATATAAAATAAAAACTTGACTTATAATTATATTTCCATTATAATTTATTATTTAAATATTATTTGTATACAAAAAACAAGAAGTTATTTTCTATACCCCATTTCGCCTCAAAACTGTTTATTTAACGTATGTGTATTACGTTTAAAATATTTGCTTTACTTTTCCAGGATAAAGATGCCAAGGAAATTATGCCACGGGCGTGATATTAGAGAAATGATTTTTCCTGTAATTTGTATAGAAGAATGACAAAATTGATTTAACATTTACTCAAAACGTGTACCTTCCTGCTTGTACACAAGCCCTCAAACGATTAGGTCATTCGTCTATGGCAGCACGCACTTGATCCAACGGAAAATTGTCCACAGCTTTGTTAAAGCTCATTTCAAAAGTCAAGACTGGCATATCTTTTAGAGCAAACCATATCCTCCAAGAGGGATCATAGTTTATAATCTAACTAAAGGATTTAGATCAGGACTTGCAGATGGTCAATCTTCTGTAGTAACAAAAGAAGGCACTTTTTGTTGAAGCCATGCTTCGGTTGTTTTACCTTTGTGTCCTGTTGTAGAATTTTGCTGGAAGACCCAATGCTTATTTTTTTGAACAAGTTCAGATGCTTCTTTAGAAGATCTGGCATAAATCCTATCATCTTGCTTATTGAAAGATTGTTCCACAGTGAAAATTTTTTCGTAGGTAAACAAAATTTCTCTGTTTGTCATTAACGTATTCCTTCAACAAACTTTTAGATTTTTGCCACCGTTTTCGCTTTAGATCTTCCGTTAGCAAATGGCCAGTGTCCCTTATAAGCGTCAAGTCTTGGGTCTTCTTTAATAATACGAGACATAGGATTTCTCGAAATTTTCAAATCAGGAGATAATTTTTTTTGTTTGCGGAGAGGATTTCGGTCAATTCGCGCTTTTACAGCCTTAACTGCTTGTGGTGTACGAAGAGAGATAAGGGGAGAAATTCTCAAAATATTTTCAGATGAAAGTCCATTTATTAATCGACTGGTAATCTTATTTAACAAGATCTATGAAACTATACAAATCCCTCTTGACTGGCTAAAGTCGACTTTCATCACAATTCCTAAAAAGTCAAAATCAATGAAATGTGACGATTATGGCTTGATAAGTTTAATGTCTCCTGTTCTCAAGATATTCCTGAGAATCATCCAGAATATATAGAAAATGTGAAGTAGAAAGAGAAGAACACACAATTCGGATTCCGAAAAGGCATGGGTACACGGGAAGCCTTATTCTCATTAAATGTACTGATCCAGCGTTGTAAAAATATGAATGCAGATATATATGCATGCTTTATAGATTACAATAAAGCTTTCGACTGAGTGATGTAAAAAAATTAAGAAACAACAAATACAGACAAAGAGATCTAAATATTATTAAAAATATGTACTGGAAAAAATCAGTGGAAGTTAAAATTGGGCTGGAAAAGTCCAAAAGCATAAAAATAAGAGAGGGATGCACTCTGTAACCACTTTTTGTTCAATCGTTATTCCGATGCCGTGTTTAATGAGGGCATTTAAGAATCCATTGAAGGAATAACAGTTAATGGAAGTACAATGAAGAATATACAATATGCTGATGATACTGATGATGACTGATATTAGCAAATAATATCAAAAATCTCCAGCAACTGATCGATCGAGTCGTAACAGCCAGCGTAAGGTTTGGATTCACTATGAATATAAGAAAAACCAAGTGGATGGTAATCGAAATCAGGGCAAACACCGTAGAACAGGTCTCCACATTTAAATATTTGGGAACCAATATAAATGACAAGAGGGGTCCAAGAAAGGAAATATATTCCCGAATTGAACAGGCCCGAGTATCATATAATCAGTCCAAAAGTCTCCGTACACCACCTGCTTTCTATAGTATTTTTCGGTTATGTTTAACCAATTAATTGGAACTATAGGAAAACATGTTTAAATTAATATTTAAAACTTAACCAACGAGGATTAGTATTAAAAACAAACTACGAAACATTTTTATTTATTTATTTATTTATTTACGGTTCATTAGAACCTAATTTAACTATCGGATAGGCATATTCTTACAATGTCGATATAATAGTTGCTTAAACTTATTTATGGTTTCACAATTTTTAATATTATTTGGTAGGTCATTAAAATGTTTAAGTCCTTTATAATAAAGATTTGCTCGATCAGCTTCATTTGTAATTCCCACCACTCGGAAGTCATTTCGTCCTCTGGTGTTGTAGTTGTGTATCTGATTGACGTATCTAATTTTCTCGGTCAAATATGTGGGACAATTTTCTATCTTTATATTATAGATGAATTTCATTGCGTAATAAAATAAGCTCTGCTTTACACTCAGCCAATTTAATCGATCTAACATATCTTTTATGTGCGTATCTCTAGGCTTCCGCCATATAAATCTCATTGCCTTGTTTTGAAGTTTTTGCAGTAGTTCTAGTTGTGTATCCTTAGCAAGAAATATTACCGAAGGACAATAAATAAAATGTGGCTTAATTGTACTTCTATATATTAATATTTTATGGTATTCACTTATGATGTGGCAAGTTCTATACATGAGATAAAGTTTTTGGTTTATTTTTATTCACTAAATATTGAAAGTGTGCATCAAATTTAAGTTTACAATCTATCATTATACCCAAGTATTTAATTTCGTTTACTTTTTCTATTTCACAATTATTTATGTATAATTTATGATTATTATAGTTATTGTGTGATATTATCATATATTTAGTTTTATCTGTATTTAGTTTTAACATATTTATACACATCCACTTGTAAAGAATATTCATATCAGACTGCATTTTATTAATAGCCACATCCAAACTAACATCACTAATTGCAATCAGTGCATCGTCTGCAAATAGTCTAACATCCCCCGTACTTTAAACCGTCTTTAATGTCATTTATGTATATGAGAAACAGTACCGGCGCAAGGACAAAGCCTTGCGGTAGACCAATATTCACTGGTATCGCTGATGATGTCGTGTTTCCAATTTTTGTTTGTTGCTTTCTATTCGATAGATAATCTTCAAACCATTTTAATTCCATATCACGCACTCCAATTTTGTGTAGTTTCATAAGCAATAATTTTCTGTCTATAGTTTCAAATGCTCTTTTTAAATCTATGAAAGTTGATACAATGTATTTTTTATTCATCAAATCTTCACGCCATTCACTTATAACATAATTAATTGCAGTTTCACATGAGTGTTTGCTTCTAAAACCCGATAGCTCTGGAATAATAATATTGTTATCATTCAAATATTGCAGTAACTGATTTTTTTACACTGTTTTCAAGGATTTTTTCGTCACTTGGAAGCGTATTTATTGGCCGCATCTCCTCAGGTTTTATAGTATATTTTATTTTTTCAATTGGCACAATTTTGGAAATTTTCCATTCGTTAGGCACTTTTCCTTGCAGCATGCTATTATTGATGATATTGGCGTAAAAAAAGCCGTGTACGTTATAGAATGTTTAATTACACCTTCAGATAAAATATTACCGCCAATTTTATTTTTAAATTTTTTAACTATTTCAATTATTTCGTTACTATCTACTGTTTGAAATTTAAATTGGTGATTAATAATATTTGTATTTCCCATAGTATTCTGCACAACGTCTATACCATTTTTTAATGTCAATGACACTCTGAACAAAGAATTTATTTAAAAGTTCAACAATTGTGTGTGTTATAAAAATGTAAACAAAATTAATGTCAAAAAGTCTCCATACACTTAACAGTTACCAATAATAGTTTGACGGAGTTTAACGGAAAATACCAACTTCGTTTAAACTAATATTTAGTGGGATCGCCGTCGGCCTTAACAATCTCCTGTAACCTTTTTGTCATGCTTCCAACCAGCTTTCTAGTAACTTCTGCTGGCATGTTCTCCTATTCGTTCAAAATTTTTTTTTTTATTTCTTCTCTATTTGAAACATTATGTTTGCGAAAGCGCCGTTTAAGTTCCTCCCATAAATGCTCGATGGGGTTAACATCGGGGATTGCGGAGGTGTATGGAGCTGCTGTCGCACATTATGGATAATCCATTCTCGCACCAAGTTTGCGGTATGTTTCGGATCATTGTCTTGTTGGGAAATCTTTTTTTCGAGTGCTAATTTTAGGACATTTTCTCTTAAATTGTCTCTCAAAATGTTCAGATAAACATGCTGATCCATGGTACCATTAATAAAGTGTAAATTTCCAACCCCTTCAGCAGACATGCATCTCCAAAGCAGAACACTGCCATCTCCTTATCTCGCAGTGGAACAAATGTTTTTAATATCGAATGGAACGAATTTAGTTTCATCACTAAAAAAAGTAACCGCTATTTAGCGATTAGCTTCCAAAATTAACGGCTTCTTCCTGGCTGTACACCCCTTATAGCCTGCCCTGTGTAAACAATTTCTCACTGTTTGTGAACAAATATTTTTCGAAAATAGTTCCCCTACTTCTTTTAATTTTGATGCACTTTTTTTGGGACCTATAAGATTTGTCTAACGATGGTGGCCTCTTCACGTGGAGTCAGTTGATTTATATTGGTTTACAATGTACTGAGCAGTAGCATGCGACTTTTTAGCAATTTTTCCTATATTTCTGAACGATTCTCCATCTTTCCAGAAATCAATTATGATCTTTCGAAATTGAAATGGAATTTCACAATTTCTCTCGCTCATTTTTAGTGTTCCGTACGGAACACTTATAAGAAGACTTCCGTGTCTGTCAGTCTGTCTGTCACACCCGATTTTCTCCGAAACTATTTGTCACAGTTGAAATTTGGTAATAATATAGAAATTGATGGCCTCTTCAGTGCCATGTAGTTTTGAAAGTTAAATTTTGACTCAAGGGGTTACTTTTGGGGGTGAAATCGGAACTGAAAAAAAAATTTTTTTACTAAGTCATCGAGTGTGGTGTCAAATGAAAGCTTGTGAAAACACGAGTACTTATCAAAAAATTTTGACAAAATTCTGGAATATTCTCCACGGGGTGTAGATTGAACGAAAATTATCACGAGTGCATTACTTTTAATAATTTATCTGGTATATATAAAAAAAATTCAAGGTCATGAGTTTTCAGTAAAGACTAGAAACAAACTCTGTGGACAACTCATTTTAAAAGCAATCAACGTACGGAACACTAATTGCGCAAGTTCAACTTGCACTTGACCGGTTTTTAATACTATTTTGCAAACCCACTGCAAAATTACTAGCAGCAAGTGACAGATTATAAAGTATGGCCGAAAATTATTCATTTGATTTCAGTTTAGCGAGCAACAGATAGCTTGATAAAATGCGGCTGATTATAGCGTGTTTTTTTCAATGCCGTTCTTGAGTGTATGGAGACTTTTTTGACATTAATTTTGTTTACATTTTTATAATAATGATGTAACTTCTAAATAAAATGTTCCGTAGCTGTTTTTAATACTAATCTTCGTTGGTTAAGTTTCAAATATTAATTTAAACATGCTTTGTCATAGTTCCAATTAATTAATTAAACCTAACAGAAAAATAGTGTAGAAACCAGGTGGTGTATGGAGACTTTTTGGACTGACTGTATATGAATATGAATAAATTTTTCCATCGCACAAGTCTGTCTCGAACTCCGAATGAGAATGGTTTTCCGTACTATTGTATGAATGTGAGTTCTGGACTCTTGACCCTGGCTCAGAGAAACGACCGAAATTTTTTGGAATGTACTTTTAAGACGCCTTCTTCGCATCTCTTGGGTACAGAAAATAAAAAAAAAAACACACAGAAGTACTGAAAAGAATAAACAAAACGAATAAATTACTAACAACCATAAAAAATAAGAAAAACTCAATACTTGGGACATATTAATGAGGAGCCCAAAGTACGAATTGCTACGTCTAATTATTGAAGGCAAAATAAAATGCAAACGATCGATCGGAAGACGGCAGAATTCTTGGCTGAAGGACATGAGAAGGTGGTTTGGATGTGCTTGGAGTGAATTTTTCGAGCAGCAATTTCTAAAGTTTGTTTAGCTATCTGCATCGCCAACCTTCGTTACGAAACGGCGTTGTAAGAAGAAGGCGTACGAACTGTCTTTTATGTCTCCCGTTCCAGTAAATAATTTTATCGCCCGGTAAACACACATACGACTTATGCCAAGCGGTTTTAAAGTCTTAAAAATGTCGCTTATTTCCATACCGTACTTAAATAAAGCTATAACAGCAATCCTATTTTTTCTCTATCACCCCACTGCATTGTTTAAAGAATTCAAACTGTAAATATGTTTACACACAATAACTGCATAAGAACTGAGTAAAGTTACCTAGAAATAATTTTACCAAAAAAAGTGTTAAGGTTTCTAGGTGGCGTACCTGGAAGTCCATAACAGTATTTATGGGAGTACTAGGTAAAATTCCTCGAAAAAATATGTTAATTAAAACAGAATATTTTTATTGATATAAACTTTATTACCTCTTAAGCACATTTTCAAATAATTTTGACCTTTTCATAATTAGAAACCCTCTCGAACTTATCAACGTCTCACCATCGCCCCCGTTCTCGTTCTTTCAGAAGCCTTTATCGCCCCAAATCTCCCTGTAAACAAATTTTTTCCCCTGCCAATCTGGTAATATTATCTCAAAGGCTATTTTACGCGCTTCGGCCGCTCGTTCTAACCCTTGTAATAATAACTCCCTGATAAAATGTCTTTCCTTCAAGTTAAAAGCAGTCCCTTAAGGCGATGTGTATAGTCGCCTTTGGATCGGTTTAGTCATTCGTGCCGTAAAATATTTTCCAATTTTAACATGGTTTGCGCCGAGAGGATTACGTACAGTGTTGGTAAGATTTATTCACGACTAGCTGTGCCCGCGGCTCCGCTCGCGTGCACTACAGAATTATTGTTTAGGTTTTTTTGCTGGCGGCAAACTTTTTTCCGACTTAATTCACTATTATCGTCACTGCTTAGTCCTTATGTTACCTAGCGTAACAAAATATATACTAAAACCTGGCCAGAAAACCTTTTGAATAAAAAAAAAAAAAACACGTAAATCGGATAAGTGGTTCTTGAGTGATAAGCGCACTAACGGACAGACAGAGAGACGTTGCGTTTTATAATAATGGGTAATTGCAAAAGTTCGTACCCGATTTTCATAGATGGCAGAAGCATGCACTTTTGACTGTGCTGATGTTTTTTCTATAATCATATTATTAACTAACAGTTATTTAAATGCGCCGTGAGTTAAAATAACCTTAAAAACTGTTTATTTAAATTAATTTGTGTACAAGGTTAATATTCAAAACAGAAAATGAATAGTTACATTTTCGTCACGTTATCTTATATGAATTTAAAAAGGGAAATCTTCTAGCACCCGCCGTATTTCCCTGACATTGCCCCTTTAGATTTTCATCTGTTTCGTCCTCTGCAAAATAATTTGAACGGCAAAAATTTTGATTCTATGGAAGAAGTCGAAAACTACCTTACGACTTTCTTTGAAGAAAAACCACGCAGTTTCTACAAAGAAGCAATTCAAAAACTTGTAAAACGATGGAAGACAGTTTATAAATAATCGGTCAAGTGCAAGTTGAACTTGCGCAATTAGTGTTCCGTACGTTGATTGCATCTGAAATAAAAAATTTTGTTACGGAGGTATAAAATGATCAGTAACTGACTTCACAGAACACACCCCAAATGAGTTTTCAACAAAGTTTGTTTCCGATCTTTACTGAAAACTGATGACCTTGAAATTTTTATATATATATATATATATATATATATATATATATATATATATACCAGATAAATTATTAAAGGTAACACTCATGATAATTTTCGTTCAATATACACCCTGTGGAGAATATCCCAGAGTTTTTTAAAATTTGTGGAACAGTATTTTTCGAGATAGAGGAGGGAGACATCGATTTTTCGTGATTTTTCCAAAATAATACGAAGAAAAGTGTGCGCATGTAAGACATTATATATATTTTTGAACTCGTGTTTTTACAAGCTTTCATTTCACACCCCACTCGATCACCTAGTAAAAATTTTTTTTTTTCATTTCCGATTTCACCCCGCAAAACTAACCCCTTAAGTCAAAATTTAACTTTCAAAACTACACGGCTCTGACGAGGCCATTAATTTCTATATTAGTACCAAATTTCAATTTTTCTACGTCAAATTGTTTCGGAGAAACCGGGTGTGACAAACGGACAGACAGACACCGAAGGGGTCTTATAAGTGTTCCGTACGGAGCACTAAAAGCAATTGTGTTTTTTTAGAGAAAACAGAGGCGTGTCTAAAAACTATTTATTAAAAATTAGATAAACAGACTTACTATGTAAATAAATAAATTATATATATACAAATAATCAGCTCTATTTAATAAAGATTTTATCGGTTTACCTAGCCAAAACCGGGTATCCGGCCAAATCAACCTGATTTGGCAGGATACACTGTCAAATTTTTTGAGCAAAATAAAACTAAATTAAAAGTAACACTTCAAAATATGCATAAGAGAAAAATTTTAAACATAACAGCAACAAACCTAAATTATTTATTAGTTCAAAATTTAAACACAGAATATTTTAATATTTTAAATCCAGCAAAGGTAAATTGTAATGTAGGTATGTTAGAATTTCACCATTTTTAAACGACCATCTGTTCATATTTTCTTCATATACAGTCTATCAAGTAAGACCGTGTCCGCGATAATTTCTTTTTGGTAGACGCGATTCTGGCGATTCAACAAAAATCGGTTATTTATGACGCATTTTAGTAAAAGTATCAGTCGATTCCGAACTTTCGTCGAAATCACGTAAAATCCAAAATGAGTTCGAGACAGTCTTTCTTTGTCTTTCTTTTTTTTTTTTTTTTATTGGTCTGGCACACGTGCTGCAGGGAAGTCCCTAAAGCGCTCCAGGAGCGGCACGAGTGCGGAAAAAGCGATTCACGTTGTTCTTGAATCGCTGTAAATTGTACTCGGTGGGAAACACAGCGCTGGGCAAATTATTCCAAAGGGATGACGTTCTCCATATAAAAGATTGCTTGAAAAGCGTTGTACGCGGAGTAACAAGCTGAACCTCATACGGATGCGAAGCACCAGCGCGACGTGTATTTCTAACATGCACCGCTTTGGGAGGAATTAAGCGAGCTACATCCTTCGAACACTTTCCATGAAAATACTTGTAGAACAGACTCAAGTCGCCAACCGTTCTTCGATGTTCCAGCGAATCAAGGCCGCCGGTCAATTCCGGGTCCCCAATCAGACGGACCGCTCTTCTCTGAACAGAATCCAACAAATGCAGTGTATGTTTGGGAGCGGAGCCCCAAACGTGGGAGCAGTATTCCATAGTTGGTCGAATTTGGGCTTTGTAAAGAATTACCAGTTGTTCTGGGGTGTAAAGCTTTCTGGTTCTAAATAATATTCCCAACTTTTGAGAAGCTCTCCTTGCTATGCCTGCAACATGTTCATGCCAAGACATATTTGCTCCCAAACTAACGCCCAACAAATTGAGCGACGATGCTAGGGGAATGGAGTGCCCCGACATAACTATGTCGGGTTCAGCAACGTTAACTTTTTTAGAAAAAACTGCCGCTTGGGTTTTTGTAGCGTTAAATTCCACTTGGTTACTGTCACCCCAAGATAAAATTTCTTCCAGGTCTTTGTTAAGTTGAACGACCTCCTGCTGTCTGCGGATATTCGCCTGGGCAGCCGATGTCCGAGCGTTCAAGGCGAATGAAGAGACAAGCGTACTGTCATCTGCAAAGCTATAGATTGGATTCCCGGTCTTTTCCAGCAGATCGTTAATGTAAATGAGAAAGAGAGTAGGAGACAGTATGGCGCCCTGGGGCACACCAGCGTTGATAGTGACGGTGTTAGAAAGAAATCCGTCGACTGCCACTCGTAAAGAACGCTCTCTGAGGAAACATGAGAGCCACAAATAGAACCTTTCAGACATACCATAAGAGCGCAACTTAGCCAACAGTCCATCGTGCCAAACACGGTCGAATGCCTTGGATATGTCAAGAGCAACCGCTCGAGATTCTCCAAAGTGTTCAATTGCGTTGTTCCAAACATGTGTTACATAAGTCAGAAGATCTCCTGTTGATCTATGTTTACGAAAACCATATTGGTAATCGCTAATAATATTGAATCGTTCAAGATATTTTAGAAGATGCTCATTGATAACCTTTTCCATGACTTTCGATATTATTGAAAGCAGTGCAACTGGTCGGTAGTTATTTGGCAAGGTCTTCTTACCTTTTTTAGGTATCGGCTGAACCGTGGCACATTTCCAGCAGGACGGAAATATTCCCTTTCTGTAGGATAGGTTAAAAAGTCTACAGAAAACTGGTGTTAGTTCGCTTGCACAGTTTTTGAGAACTATGGCAGGTATTCCGTCAGCGCCAGAAGCCTTCTTGGTGTCTAGCTTCATTAAAATACGCTTTATGATGCGCTGTCTGAAGACAACATCGGGCATCCTTGACTGCAATATGGGAATAGTAGGTGGTGTTTTTCCTTGGAAATCGACAGTAGAATGTGAATGTGTGCTCCATCCAAAGGGGCCTAAAACGGCACATTTCGCGGCCGCTAAATATAAAAAGTCGGTGTCGTTTTTAAAGAACTCATTTTAACGTGGCGAAAAAATGTCGACGACTTGCCAAAACGTGACTCGGTAGGCAAAGTCGAAGAACGAATCATTTCTTTATTTTCACGGGACCCTAAATTGACGCTGTGTCAAGGAGCGGCAAAATTAAGAAAATTAGGTTTGAATGCGGTCCATGAGACAATTCGACAACATCTTCGTGCTCATGATATCAAATTCCGAAGCACGTTGAAGAAACCCTTGTTGGGAGAACATCACGTCGCGAAGCGGCTCGCTTGGACCCACGACAACATCGACCGTGACTGGGTCAACGTGATCTCCACGGACGAAGCTTCCTTTTGGGTATATGCGACGGGTCCTCGGGCCTGGACAACTGCCACGAATCGTTTCGTTCCGCGAACCGTCAAACTTCCAATCAAAGTGCATGTTTGGGGATGCTTTTCCAAACAACGTTTCGTCAATTTGTATCTCTTCACGTACAATTTAAATGAGAAAAAAATGTGTGATATTTATGAAAAAGCCCTGTTACGAACTGTCAAACGCTGGAGGAGGATTGGATTCTACAAGAAGATAATGATCCAAAACACCGCAGCAAGTTGTGCAAGGACTGGAAGGTGTTAGCAAAAGTTAAATACCAGAATTGCACAATCGCCGAACGCCAACCCTATTGAAAACGTTTGGTCCCTTGTAAAGAGAACGCCCTGAGGAAAGATTCTGACGACCCTAACATATTTGTCTCGCGAGATTCGAAAAATTTGGAGATCATTACCACGCGAGTATGCAGAAAATCTCGTGGACAGCATGCCTGGAAGATGGCAGACGCTTATTGGTACAAGAAGCGATTGGACAACTTACTAAGGTAATTGCGCCGTTGTTAGCACACCAAAGAATACACTGATGGAAAAAAAAATATTCTCGAAACATATTTTTTCATGAATACGAGCGGTCACAATCGTACTTGACAGTCTGTAAGTTGTTTGAAAGGTTACAGGAATTTGTGTATATGTACTTCCAAGCTGATTCATGCAAATATTATTTTATAGTGCAGATTTTTTTCCCAATACAATACCACCCTGCTGACTTTCGACAACAGACTTACCTGGAAAGCGCACATAAATACACTCAGCACACGCACAGCCTCTGACCTAAACCTTCTGCGACTCCTCCCGGGGTTGACCTGGGGTGCCGACTTTCCATCTTTACTTCGCATATACAAAGCACTCATTCTTCCCAAACTCTCTTACGGAGACTTCATCTCACGATTCAAAATCACGCCCTTCGCCTTGCCACGGGTGCCTTCCGCTCATCCCCAATCTCAAGCATACAGTACATCGCTGCTACCCCCGCATTACAACACACCAGAAACCCTTCCCTCCCTAAATACTATTCCGCCTCTTTGTTCCGACCACACGCCAAAATTTCCTTAAACCCAATTAACTCCCACCTAACAAATATAAATATCCCCCCAAAATCAATCCCTAAAAGAATCAGTAACCAAATTACATCATACAATATCCCCCATCCTAAATACAAATACCCCCTTTTCTCCATCTTCCCACCATGGCTCTCTCCACATCCGAACATAAATCTATCTATGACACACTAAAACAAGACCGACTACTCCAAAACTCTGCTCAACAAACTAATGCAGGAAACAATCTCTAAAAACTATCCAAAAATCACACATAAATCTTTACGGACGGCTCTAAATCCGATAAAGGGGTCGGCGCTGCATTCATTACGCATAACATTACAAAAATGTTTAAACTCCCAAAACACGCTACTATTTTTACCGCTGAACTACTAGCTCTAAAAGAAGCTATCAAATACTCACTAACAAAACTCTACAAGAAACCAATTCTTATAATCGCAGACTCCCTCAGCGCCTTATCAGCTATCAGTTTAAGAAACTTAGATTATAACTACATTAGACACATCTATGACCTAATATACACAGCATCTCTGAAACGAAGATCCATCGGACTACTTTGGGCCCCCAGCCACATTAGCAATAAAGGTAACGATAGAGCGGACTACTTTGCAAAGCGTGCCATCGAGCGCTGCACTCCAATCACGGCAGAACACCACCACTCGGACTTCAACAAGCATCTTAGATCCAGCCACACAAAGCACTCTTTCAACTAGACTGGGACTTGCAAGATCCAAATAACAAGAAATGGCCCATTAAACCTGAAGTTTACCCTCCACTCGTCTCAACCAACATGGGAAGAAGGGACAACGTGTACAGAAGACGACTAGCGATAGGCCACACGCACGCCACCCACTCCCATCTCAAGAATAAGGAACCACCACCTATATGCTCAGGCTGCAACGCGCCTCTAGCCGTCCTACATATATTTCAGTCGGCGCACTACAAGAGTACCAGAAACAAACACTACATACCTTCTAATCTAAAATGTGTCATAGATTCATTTGAACAGATTAAAGTCAATGTCAACAATTTCCTCCAAGAAATTCGTTTTAAAGTCTAAAACACTTGGCGGGGCGCTAAATGACCTCTGCAGTCGATGCGCCCAGTCTCAATAACAACAACAACAATACCACCCTCAACGTGGAAAGTAAAAGTTAGTATTCCGTTTTTTTCATAAAATAAAAGCACGTTTACAATTTTTTTCGTTATTTCAGCTTGTGACATCCTGTAAAATGGCTCCATGCAAAACTGTAATACTTAACATAGTCCTGAAATATTATCATGTCCTCTTTTACTGCCGCCATTATAAAAACTTCAACTCGACCAAAAACACAATGATGCATTGTCGACAACGGTCTCCGGAATTACCATTCCGAGTCTGGTGCACCGAGTCCCGATGTGAATTCGTAATGTTTCTTGCGTGGCGGCCATAACTGTCTACAGCACTACGTGCTAGATAATAGAGAGGTTTTGCAAGCGAATTCTAATCGTTTTACAGCAAATTTATTACAATAAATACTTCACTCCCGGTTAAACTTCTGCTTTGATCACCGTATAGTCTCAGCGGTGAAGCAGTCAATCGAGTGAATCATGTCCAATCCATGGACTAAACTAAACTGATAAAATTTTGATTTCAGGGCGACACACAATAGTCCGAAAACCCGAAAAGCTGGCCATAATATAAGAACCAAAAGGTTCTTGAGTGATAAGCGCACTAACTGACAGACAGAGAGACGTTACATTTTATATGTATAGGTATATATATATATACATATATATATATATATATATATATATATATATATATATATATATATAATAGATATTCTTTGCTACACGATGTTGTTCTAGATTTAATGGTTTAGGCAGTGTATTACAAGAGAACGCGCTAGCGGCAAACTTTTTTCCGACTTGATTCACTATTATTGGCACTGCTTATTCCTTATGTTACCTAACGTAATAAAATATAGCCTATAACGTGGCCACAGAACATATGTATGTTTTAAAAAAAGAAGCACGTAAATCGGATAAGTGGTTCTCCAGTGATAAGCGCACTAACGGACAGACAGACAGAGAGACGTTGCATTATATATATATATATATATATATATATATATATATATATATATATTATATATATATATATATATATATATGGGACGATCCGCGTCAACCGGATCAGAGCTACGACCAAAATTAGAAGCAACCAAAAAACTTGACCAAGGGCTCATTTTAAAGCTTAGATCTACTTTCAAATGCCAAGTGCGCTTTGAAAAATCCAATATGGCGGCTCCAATATGACAGCCGGTAGCCGGAGAAAAATCAAGAGTCCAGCAAAAAAAGCTTGTAAAAATAAAAATTCGCAACTGTTTGGGTCGTTTTTTGGCTCAAATTGTAGCTGATGGACGCCCCAAGAAATTGGGGTGGTAAGTTGACAAAATTTAACATGGCGGTTCCAATATGGCTGTCAAAAATCCAATATGATGGCCGAATTTTCGCAAATGGACCGATTTGCACTAAATTTGGTAAACGGGGGTTTTTAGGGTCGCTGATCACGAATCCAAGGTCTGATTTGCCAAATTCAAGATGGCGGATGAAATTTTCGAAAATCTATCGATTTGTACCAAATTTGTTATACGGGGGTTTTTGGGGTCCCTGATAACGAATCTGAGGTTAAATTTCTAAAATTCTTAAATTCAAGAAGGTGGACTCAATATAGTGGAAACTGAATAAGGCAATCTACTATATTGGGTCCGCCATCTTGAATTTGGCAAATCAGACCTCGGATTCGTGATCAGCGACCCTAAAAACCCCCGTTTACCAAATTTAGTGCAAATCGGTTCATTTGCGAAAATTCGGCCACCATATTGGATTTTTGACCGCCATATTAGATCCGCCATGTTGGATTTTGTCAACTTACCACCCCAATTTTTTGGGGCGTCCATCAGCTACAATTTGAGCCAAAAAACGACCCAAACAGTTGCGAATTTTTATTTTTACAGGCTTCTTTTGCTGGACACTTGATTTTTCTCCGGTTACCGGCCGCCATATTGGAGCCGCCATATTGGATTTTTCAAAGGCGCACTCGGCATTTGAAAGTAGACGCTCTAAGCTTTAAAATGAGCCCTCGGTCAAGTTTTTTTGGTTGCTTCTAATTTTGGTCGTAGCTCTGATCCGGTTGACGCGGATCGTCCCATATATATATATATATATATATATATATATATATATATATATATATATATATATATATATATATATATATATATATTATGTAATTGCCATCGATCATACTAACAAATAACAAAAACTTTAAAAACCTTGAATCAACTGTGTTTTATTTAAAAAAAAAAAAAACATTAAGGCCCTCATTTACAAAATTAGCTAAGATGAGATTTTTTACGCCTTCCATGGATATTTAGGAATTTTTACCTGATTGAATACTTCTGCCAATTCGTCTACTATGATTTACGACCACTCAGGTGCATCTTCCGCTTGCATCTGTCTCATAGCTTTCATTTCATTTCGAAGCGTCGAGTACCACGCAGCATCTCTCGTGAAGCACGTCAGACGTCATCAAGTTTAAACTATTATAGAAAGTGCAAAAGTGAACGAATTTTAATTATGTAAAATGAATTCTGTCGTTGAAGGTGAGTACGATTTCACCGTGTTTCTGGAATTTCATATTTACTTAATCTTAAGTGAGTAATTAACTGTTCAATTATCGAGTTTTTTAAGAAAATATTCCCAAAAAATCTTTCAAGAACAAGCAAAGGGTTAAAAACTCCATTGAACTCCGACGCGATATAAGTTGGAGGTTGTTTATTAGACATTTTTCGCCAAAATATCGAAAAATTGGGTGCTAGATGTCGCAAGTTTAGTATCTGTGTTAGTTTTTGTGCGTGGATGCCATGAACGCGTCAATCTTATTTTCATCTTAAAATTCGAGAGTGTTGCAAACTTACAAAATATTGTTAAAAAATTCGGGGTAATTGTTAAAAAATTCATCCAATTGTTTGAAAATTCGGGAAATTGTTGCAAAATGTGAAAAAATAGTTAACAAATTCGGGTAAATGTTGCAAAATGGGAAAAATAGTTTAAAAATTCTGTAAATTGTAGGAAAAATGATAAAGTTAGTTAAACAATTCGGGAAAATGTTGCAGCATGTAGCAAATTGTTTACAACTTCGGGAAATTGTTGCTAAAATTGAAAAATAATTGAAAATTTCAATAAAATGTTACTAAATTGGAAAAATAATTTTAAAATTCTGAAAACTGTTACACAATGTAGTAAATTGTTTAAAAATTCTGGAGTTGTTGCAAAATGGCAAAAATGGTTTAAAAATGAGGGAGAAAGTTGCAAAATCGAAAAAATACTTAAACAAATTTAGTAAACGGTTGCACATTTTTCCAATTTTTTTTAGCTATTGACAATTGCCCAAAATTAATGGAAAATATTGAACTAAAATGTATGGATTTTTTTATTTTTACAGAAAATGCGTGTGGCAAAATGGAATTTTTTTTACAAGAAAAGACCTTTTCCTACTAGTCAAAAACCAATTACATGATAACATAAATATAATTATTGTCAGTATTGACGCGGAAGTGATAAAAATAACTTCGCATACATATATTTTGCCAGAAGATTTGAAGAAACCAATTGTCAAATTGCTGACAGAATTCCGAAACAGATGGCAACAAGTCCACAGAATCCAAAAGCAATTCTCTGCAAAGTTTGATGATGGCTCAATGTTTGTGTGTCGTTAACAAATAGGTATGATACGGAAAACAGGGAACCAACAGGAATGAACACCTCAGGGCGTCCTTTATCGGGTTGGGACGATTCGCCATTTTGAAGTCCCTATTTTGTTGAAATTTGAACTTCATATCCGTAATCAGCGATTCCAAAAACCCAATATACAGAATTTCATAAAACTAATCTGCCATTTTGAAGCCGCCATGTTGTTTTTTGCAATTTGAATTTTATACTCGTGATCAGCGGTCCCGAAAACCTCGATATATACCGAGTTTTGTCGAAATCGAATAATACCTTCATATTTTGGCCAGCTTTTCGGGACATTTTTCTCCTGTACGGAATGCTGCAGACCGATAGCGGACGAATACGGACGTACACAGTGTATTTGTGAAAAAACAGCTTTTCACGTTACTGCTTTTTTTCATGTTTCCGTTTGTCGGCCTATCTGCCTGTTGGCACCATAACTTTCGAGCCAAACGAAATGTCGATTTTAAATTTGGTACACATATAACACTTGAAGTAGGAAAGCAACCTAGAGTTTTTCAGCGATATCGCGTCAGGAAGAGGACACGAGATAAATTTTATATAGTAACAAGAGTATTATTAGAATTTTTTCTATATTATAACTGAAAAAGTTAAGCAAAATTATTCATAAATGAACTTAAACGGGTTAAAGTGGTAGCGGAGCGATTTGGATGAGCTGCTCCATATATTCCATTCCATATCCATTATTATCAATCAGTTTAAGGGTTCCTGAAGTGGAGAAAACTGAGAATGATGTCATTTTAAGAGAACTAGCTTGTAGGGTTCAACTTTTTGCCCATTAGTACAGGATGAGTCAACGATACAGTAAAGTTCATTATCTCATTTGTTTCGGGAATGACGAAAAAATGTTAAAAATTCTTAAGGGATTGTTAAATTATTATTTTTGATTATACATGGTACCTCAAAAAAGTGTGGTCGATAAAACATATGTTTTTTTTTAAATGTAACATCCTATTTTCTAATTTATTTTTAAAAACCTAAACCAAGCAGTTTTTCTAATATTTCATTTTTTTTTTAAATATACTAGTTTTCAGTTTTGTTAAAAATTGCCAGTAGCGCAATTGTTTCTGAAGGTGGAATATTCATAATTTGTACGAGCATTCTATAGAGATAAAAAAAAAAATATATGTAAAGAAATTTGAGTTAGTTGCTACAGGGTGTTCAAAATAAATTTATACATTTCGACTGTTTTATATTTAAAAATGACACACCCTGTATATTATTATTTTTTCCGATAGATTTTACAAAACCATTCAACTTTTATTAGGTATGTCATATACCTATTTCTAATAGTTTTCGATTTATTTTGAATTTCTCAATTAACTGTTGAATAATAATGCATGTTATGGCTGTTAACTGCTCCATTACTGCGAAAAGTAGCTTCATCAGAAAACATTATTTTTGATAAAAAATTTGGATCAGCCTCTATTGCGTATTTTCTCGTGGTGCAATTAGCCGTAGATTGGGATGTGTCAGATAAGTCAGCTAGTTGACGGCCGCTGACCTGGGGATTATCTTCAACATGAAGTAAAATCTCCATTTCTTTTTCCTCATTGGTAGCACTCTGGTTTACTACTTTCCCTTTCATATACTCAATGCTACCACTACCATCAAACCGTTCTATTAAGCACTGAAAAGATTTTCTAGATGGAATACGTCTCTTAGGGTACTTCGCCCCGTAAAGCCTTACTGCCAATAGACAATTTTTTTTTCCGCCTCCCCCAGTATATAAACCATATCAATTAATTCATTTTTAGGAAAATCCATAACTATTACCTTTGTACGTCACTTACTACAACAAATTTAACATATTTTTACTTGCTTAATAGACATGTCAAAATTTGACAAGGCCTACATTTTTGTTTTGGCTTGGCAACTATGATGTTATAGCTTAAGTGTATTAAAAACAAGGATAAAAATTGAAAAATTCAAAATAAATCGAAAACTATTAGAAATAGGTATATGACATACATAATAAAAGTTGGACGGTTTTGTAAAATCTATCAGAGAAAATAATAATATATAGGGTGTGCGATTTAAAAAAGTTGAGATTTTTCAATTTAAAATAGTCGAAATGCATAAATTTATTTTGAACACCCTGTAGCATCTAACTCAAATTTCTTTACATATTTCTTTTTTCATCTCTATAGAACGCTCGTATCAATTATGAGTATTTCACCTTCAGAAACAATGGCGCTACTGGCAATTTTTTATAAAACTGAAAACTAGTATATTAGAAAAACTACTAGTTTTAAGTATATAACATTATTAATAAAAAAGTTATAAAATTTTACGCAGAATTTAAAAATAAATTAGAAAACAGGATGTTCCATTTAAAAAAAAACATGTTTATCGGCCACACTTTTTTTAAGTATCCTGTATACTCAAAAATAATTTTAAACTGTGCACCTTAACATTCCCTAAAACTATTGTACTTAACATTTTTTCGTCATTTCCGAAACAAATGAGATAATGAACTTTACTCTATCGTTGACGCACCCTGTATATAGCGTTAAAAAATATCGACTTGTAATGATTGAAATAAGTTATTCTTTGGTGTGAGAAAGTAAAATATGGAAAATTATCGATAGCTACAGTCTGTCAAGTAAGAACGTGTCCGCGATAATTCATTTCTGATAGGTGCATTTTGGTTCTAGCGATTCAACAAAAAATCTGTAGAGGGAACCTTTGTCTACAACTTATTTTAATAAAAGTATCAGTCGATTCCGAACTTTCGTCGAAATCACGTAAAATCCAAAATGAGTCACTTGTTTACGCGTCGGTCTTTCTTTGTTCCCATCCAAAGGAGCCAAAAATGACACATTCCGCGGCCGCTAAATATATTAAAAAGTCAATATCGTTTGAGAAGAAGTGGGTAAATCGATTTTACGAGACGAAAAATGTCAACGACTTGTTAAAACGTGACTCGGTAGGTCGAAAAACGAATCGTGTCTTTGTTTTCACGGTACCCGAAAATCGGGTTTGAATGTGTCCCATGAGACCATTCGACATCTTCGTGCTCATGATGTCAAATTTCGAAGCATGTTGAAGGAATCTTTGCTGGGTGAAAATCACGTCGCGAAGCGGTTCGCTTGGATCCACGATAAAATACTAGAGTGGCCCTCACAATCGCCCGACGCCACCTCTATTGAAAACATTTAGTCCCTTGTAAAGAGAAAGCTCAGGAGAAAGACTCTGAGGAATTTGACTCAGTTGTGTTGCGAGATTCAAAAATTTTTTGCCACACGAGTACGCAAAAAATCTGGTCGACAGCATGCCTCGAAGATGCCAGGCTATTAATGATGCAGGAGGCGACTGGACAATTTACTAAGGTAATTGCACCGTTGTTAGCACACCAAACAATACATCGATATCAAAAAAATTTTTCGAAACACATTTTTTCAAGAATACGAGCGATCACGTTCTTACTTGACAAACTGAATCTCCAAGAGTCGAATTTACGCTCTGTACCGCCATCTTGCGCCTCCTACCCGTTGCGTGAGTGCAGTAAGCCAAATAAATTTGAACTTATTTGGGGCCATCCCTATTTAGACCACTTAGGCTTAGACTAGGAAAGGGATTTTTTTTCAATATATCGATTTTTCGAATTACAATACATGAGTCCAAAACTCATCGATATATCGATGGTTATCGAAAATTATCAGGTTATCGATAGACATCACTTATTTAAATCTCCCAGTGATCAGTTGTAACAGATCTATTTTTTTTTGGAATTCTCCCTCGCTCTAGTCATCAATTTTTGATCGATAGATACGTTAACATCGACTATCGATAAGTAAAATTGATTATCGCCCATCCCTATCGAATATGTCCCAAAAGTTATCGAGTCATTTTTATAGGATCTTTTTAATATTTAAAACTTTTTTCTAGTCTGTACAAATGCACTAATCTAAATATTTTATAATAAGAGTTGCATAATAAAAATAACTGAGGAAAAATCCCTCATTGCTGACATATCCTCGTAAATATCCATTAAAAACTAATCAAGATACAACGTTCGCTATACTTTAATTAAAAAATGCAGTCAACTTACTACTCCGTCATTAAAGTTTCTACAGTAAACAAGGAAAAAACAATTTAAAGCTACTTTGTTGAAGTTTTTTTGGTTGCATTAACGATATAACCCATACTGGCGTACTTTTATTAAGACATAAAATAATTTACCGACCAGAGGTAAGTGAAAAATTACCAACCAGTGGCGTATTTATAGTTAAATCCACGAGATAAAAAAATTTATTATTAAATAATAATACCAATAACAGTCACTATTAAGAATTGGATTATATTTACAACTAGCCGGGCCCGCAGCTCCGCTCGCGTGGACTTGATTCACCACTATCGTCACTGCTTATTCCTTAATTTACCCAACGTAATAAAATATCTCCCATTATTTCCCCTTATCTCTCAATATTACTCCTTATCTCCCATTATCTCTACATAATTTCGATTATCTAGACTTAACTCTGCCCATCTCCCATTATTTCTCCTTATCTCCCATTATTTCTCCTTATCTCCCATTATTTCTCCTTATCTCCCATTATCTCACCTTACTCTCCCATTATCTAGGCTTATCTCGACTTATCTCTCAATATTTCTCCTTATCTCCCCTTATTTCTCCTTATCTCGCATTATCACACCATAACTCCCATTATCTAGACTTATCTTTGCTTATCTCCCATTATTTCTACATATCTCCCATTATTTAAATTTATCTCCCATTATCTCACCTTATCTCCCATTATCGAGCCTTATCTCGACTTATCTCCCATTATTTCTCCTTATCTCCCATTATCTAGGCTTATATCGAATTATATAGAACATATGTTTAAATTTATAAAAACACGTAAATCGGATAAGTGGTTCTCAAGTGATAAGCGCACTAACGGACAGACAGACAGACAGAAAGACATTGCATTTTATATATATTCTAGATAGAAGATTATAGATAACCTGGCCAGAGAACAAATGTATGAATTAAAAAAAAACACATAAATCGGATAAGGGGTTCTCAAGTGATAAGCGCACTAACGGACAGACACACAGGCAGAGAGACGTTGCATTTTATATATATTATATTCTTTACTACATGATATTGTTTCATATTTAATGCTTTAGGCAGTGTATTGCAAGAGAACGCGCTCGTGGCAAACTTTTTTCCGACTTGATTCACTATTATCGTCACTGCTTATTCCTTATGTCACCTAAAATATATCCTATAACCTGGCCAGAGAACATATGTATGTTTAACAAAAAAGCACGTAAATCGGATAAGTGGTTCTCCAGTGATAAGCGCACTAACGGACAGTCAGATAGACAGAGAGGCGTTGCATTTTATATATATTATAGATATTCTTTACTACATGATATTGTTCCATATTTAATGGTTTAAACGGACAAACAGACAGATACACGTTACATTTTATATATATTATAGATGTAATAAAATATATATCTATAACCTGGTCAGAGAACATATGTATGAATTTAAAAAATCACGTAAATCGGATAAGTGGATCTCGAGGGATAAGCGCACTAATGGACAGACAGACAGACAGAGAGTCATTGCATTTTGTATATATTATAGATATAGATTATTATTATTATTATGTAACCTGGCCAAAGAATATATGTATGAATTTTAAAAAAAAGACACATAAATCGGATAAGTGGTTTTCGCGTGATAAACGCACTAATGGACAGATAAACAGACAGAGAGACATTGCATTTTATATATAATATAGATTATAGATATTCTCTGCCACATAATATTGTTCCATATTTAATGGTTTAGGAGGTATATTGCAAGGCAACGCGGTAGCGGCGAACTTTTTTCCGACATTATTCACTATTTTACGTCACTACTCATTCCTTATGCTACCTATCGTAATAAAATATAGCCTATAACCTGGCCAGAGAACATATGTATGTTTTAAAAAAAAAAAGTACGTAAATCGGATAAGTGGTTCTCCAGTGATAAGCGCACTAACGGACAGACAGACAGACAGACAGACAGAGAGACGTTGCATTTTATATATATTATAGATCATTAAATTACTAAATATTAACACGTTTTATGCATAACTTATAATAACTGCAATTGCAAAGGAAGCACTCGGAGAACGTAAAATAAACAGAACATCAAGAAGACCGAATAAAAACACCTTCTGCGAGGAAGTGAAATTAAAATGCCAAGAATAAACAAAAGCTATCCTTAAATATAGATCAAGAAAAACCAGAGAAACATAGGAAGACTATAAGACAGTCCGCAATGAAACAAACTCACTAGTGAAAAAACAGAAAATGAAACACTAGGAAAAATTATCTGAAGAAATAGAACATGACTTTTATGGTATGCAAAAGGAGATTTGGAGAATGATACCTAGACGGCGAAAGCAAATGGAACCCGAAACACGAGAAATAGTAATCAACGAAGCATCAGAAATAGATGATAAACAGGTGGAGGAAGATCTCAAAAAATTAAAAAACCGAAAATCAGCTGGTAAGGACGAAATACAAAATGAATTATTAAAGTACGAAGGAGTAAAACTGATTAAAGAATTAACAAAGCCCATAAACAACATAACACAGGGATCGCGAATACCAGAAGAATGGAGAACAAGCATAATGATACCACTTTTTAAAAAGGAGAAAATAACTCCACTTATACAGCTTTCCGAAGAACAACAAGGATTCAGGAGCGGAAGATCCTGTAACAACGCAGTATTTGTAATCAGACAAATTACTGAAAAACCAATTACGTATAACAGACCAGGGTTCTTATACTTTATAGATTTGGTAAAAGCATTTGATAGAGTATAGCTGCAAGATGGAGTGCACACACGCGCACGAAAAAAATGGAATGACCACCTGTAGCCATGATACATTAAAAAAAAACTGGCAGGAATGCCTAATATAAAGAAGGCACCAAAAAAAATTTCTCAAAAAATGCGCGAGAGAACTAACGTCAATTTTCTGTAGACTTTTCAACCTATCCTACAGAAAGAGAATCGCTGGGAATGCGCTACAGTTCAACTGATACCAAAAAAAGACCTTACCAAACAACTACCGACCAGTCACACTGTGGTCAATAATATCGAAAATTATGGAAAAGGATATCAATCAGTATCTTTTAACATTTCTATCTCTTATTAGAGACCATCAATATGACTTTAGTAAGCAAATATCAACATCAATTTTCTAGCTTCTGTAACACATTTTTGGAACTACGCAATTGAACGTTTTGGAGCGGTTGCATTTGATATGTCCAAGGCATTCGACCGTGTTTGACAAGATGGATTGTTGGCTAAACTTTGATATTACGGTATGTTTGAAATGTTTTGTTTATAGCTCTCATGTTTCTTCAGAGAACATTCTTTACGAATTTGTTTCTAACACCTTCACTATCAACGCCGGTGGGCCCCAAGGCTCCATACTGGCTCCTACTCTCTTTCGCATTTACATTAACAATCTGCTGGAAAGGATCAGGAATCCAATATACAGCTTTACAGATGACAGTAAGCTTATTTCTTCATTCCCTTTGAACGCTGGAACATCGGCTATTCATGCAAATATCCGCAGGAAGTCGTTCAATTTAACATAGACCTGGGGGAAATTCTATCTTGGGGTGACAGTAACCAAGTAAAACTTAACTCTACAAAAAACCGGGCGGCAGCAGTTTTTCCAAAAAAGGTTAACATTGCTGAACCCGACATAGTTATGTCGCCTTTGCCTGCCGTTGGTGCCTTTTTAAGTGTTCCATAGACAACGGGGGGGAGCTACAGTTTAGTGCCAGTTCCGAACTGCAAAAAAGGGCTTTACTAGGCATAATACTACGGGTGGTTTGCCATTGCCTTCCCCAAAGAGGCAGGTGTCACGTTGTAAAGGCTTTTTTTCTTTATTATTTTCTCGGGCCGAGATACGATCGGCGGTGTAGAAAGCAGACTACGCTATCGCTACCTCTATACAAGCTTTGGCAAACACTTGGGGAACCTCATCCCTTTGGAATGATTTGCACTGGACTGAAAGAAGAGAAGAACCAACATTAGTGATGAACACCGTGTGGGAAAACCAGTTTTTGGGAAAACCAGTTTTTGGGCCTATCCCAGAAAATGTTGAGGCTGTGCATGGATATTGGAAAATCGACGAATTGGGCTGACACATATAGCAGAAACCCTAAATAATTCATACGAACGTATTTTTTTACATTGTCTCTTTTGATTTCTCTATGAGAAAACATAATTATTTGGATCGGATAGTAACTACGTGGATCAGGAAAAGTTTTTGGATCCATTTTTTTGAAGCAATGATGGAATAATTCTTACATATTACTTGGAACACGGCAAAACAGTGGCTGGAGAATATTATTTATTCTTCATTGTTAACTAAACTTTGCCAGTTGTAGAAAAACGCCGAGGAAAAGCCTAAAGGGGTGTCGTTTTGCAAGACAATGGGCCTGCATGAAAACCTCTGTTAGTTTTGCAAAAAAAGGGCTTTAATCTAATTGATTATTACCCATATTCCCCTGATTTGGCACCCTTGGACCATCAACTATTTCCAAAAGAGAAAAAAACATTTGAAAGGACACAAATATCATTTAAATATTGTCAAAATTGGTTTGCAAACCAAGACAAAGATTTTTGTTTTAAAAGGTGTAAAGTTGAAAGGAGATTATGTTGAATAAACAATTTTTGTTTTTGAGATTTGTAGGTTTCTTTTATGCTAGGCTAGATACTTATCAGGACGTCCGCGTACAGTGCAATACAGTCAAATAATAAAAATAATAGATAAACACCTTAACTCAATGCCTGAGGCCGTCGACGAAGGAATTTAACTGTTTAGTCTTACTTGTACTATTAGAAATTGATTGTATATATAGATTAGAGTCATTTGATCACATTTTTATTGATAATATATATATATATATATATATATATATATATATATTATATATATATATATATATATATATATATATATATATATCTATATATATATATATATATATATATATATATATATATATATATATATATATATATATATATATATATCTATATATATATATATATATATATATATATCTATATATATATATATATATATATATATATATCTATATATATATATATATATATATATATATCTATATATATATATATATATATATATATATATCTATATATATATATATATATATATATATATATATATATATATATATATATATATATATATATATATACGAGGCTGGTTTGAAAAGTCCGTGCAAAGTCCGAGAGATGGCACCACCGGCGCGTATCGATCGAGGTCATGTTTAGTTAGTAGCATCTCTTGAATGAACACACACCCAAGTTTCAGCCATATTGGTCTATTTCTTTGTGTTTGGCATTCGTGTGAATCAAGGAAGTCGAGTGATTTTCAAGAAATGGACGAAAAAGAATTTCGTGTGGTAATTAAACATTACTTTATGAAAGGCAAAACGCCTCAGGAGACTAAAGAGAAGCTTGATAAACATTATGGTGACTCTGCACCTTCTATTAGAACAGTTTTTATAAGTGGTTTCAAAATTTTCGGACTGGCCATATGGGCACAAGTGACGCTGAACGTTCTGGACGGCCTGTGGAGGTTACGACTCCAGAAATCATTCATCAAATCCATGATATGGTGATGGATGACAGAAGAGTTAAGGTGCGTGAGATTGCTAGTGCTGTGGGCATCTCGACTGAACGGGTACATAATATTTTGCATAAACATTTGGACATGAGAAAGCTATCCGCAAGATGGGTGCCGCGATTGCTCACGCTTGACCAAAAACGGAATCGTGTGAACTGTTGCAAGGATGGTTTGCAGCTGTTCCAGAAGAATCCGGAGGACTTTAAGCGTCGTTTCGTCACTATGGATGAGACATGGATACATTACTATACTCCTGAGACCAAACAACAATCTAAACAATGGGTTACCAAGGGGGAATCTGCACCAAAAAAGGCGAAGACCGTTCCTTTGGCCGGAAAGGTTATGGCGACTGTCTTTTGAGATTCGCAAGGGATAATCCTCATCGACTATCTGGAAAAGGGTACAACTATTACAGGTGAATATTATTCATCGTTATTGGACCGTTTGAAAACCGAGCTGCAAGAAAAACGCCCGCGATTGGCTCACAAGAAAGTCCTTTTCCATCACGACAACGCACCAGCACACACCTCAGCAGTTGTGGTCGCAAAATTAATGGAAATGGGATTCCAACTCGTTTCACATCCCCCTATTCTCCAGACTTGGCTCCCTCGGACTACTATTTGTTCCCCAATTTGAAGAAATGGCTGGCGGGACAAAGATTTTATTCAAACGAGGAGGTGATTGCAGACACTAATGGATATTTTGCAGACTTTTTTTTTTTTTTTTTATTGGTCTAGCACACGTGCTGCAGGGAAGTCCCTAAAGCGCTCCAGGAGCGGCACGAGTGCGGAAAAAGCGATTCACGTTGTTCTTGAATCGCTGTAAATTGTACTCGGTGGACCTTGGACGAAGTGTATAAGCCTAAAAGGAGACTATGTCAAAAAATAAAAAAAGTTTACTCCAAACACATACGAGGTTGGTTTGAAAAGTCCGTGCAAAAATAAAAACTACTTATGTGTTTGGGATAGTCCTTTTTTATTTTTCGACATAGTCTCCTTTTAGGCTTATACACTTCGTCCAACGATGTTCTAGTTTGTTGATCCCTTCCGAATAATAGGATTTGTCCAAGTCTGCAAAATATCCATTAGTGTCTGCAATCACCTCCTCGTTTGAATAAAATCTTTGTCCTGCCAGCCATTTCTTCAAATTGGGGAACAAATAGTAGTCCGAGGGAGCCAAGTCTGGAGAATAGGGGGATGTGAAACGAGTTGGAATCCTATTTTCATTAATTTTGCGACCACAACTGCTGATGTGTGTGCTGGTGCCTTGTCGTGATGGAAAAGGACTTTCTTGTGGGCCAATCGCGGGCGTTTTTTTCTTGCAGCTCGGTTTTCAAACGGTCCAATAACGATGAATAATATTCACCTGTAATAGTTTTACCCTTTTCCCGATAGTCGATGAGGATTATCCCTTGCGAATCCCAAAAGACAGTCGCCATAACCTTTCCGGCCGAAGGAACGGTCTTCGCCTTTTTCGGTGCAGATTCCCCCTTGGTAACCCATTGTTTAGATTGTTGTTTGGTCTCAGGAGTATAGTAATGTATCCATGTTTCATCCACAGTGACGAAACGACGCTTAAAGTCCCCCGGATTCTTCTGGAACAGCTGCAAACCATCCTTGCAACACTTCACACGATTCTGTTTTTGGTCAAGCGTGAGCAATCGCGGCACCCATCTTGCGGATAGCTTTCTCATGTCTAAATGTTTATGCAAAATATTATGTACCCGTTCAGTCGAGATGCCCACAGCACTAGCAATCTCACGCACCTTAACTCTTCTGTCATCCATCACCATATCATGGATTTGATCAATGATTTCTGGAGTCGTAACCTCCACAGGCCGTCCAGAACGTTCAGCGTCACTTGTGCCCATATGGCCAGTCCGAAAATTTTGAAACCACTTATAAACTGTTCTAATCGAAGGTGCAGAGTCACCATAATGTTTATCAAGCTTCTCTTTAGTCTCCTGAGGCGTTTTTGCCTTTCATAAAGTAATGTTTAATCACCACACGAAATTCTTTTCGTCCATTTCTTGAAAATCACTCGACTTCCTTGATTCACACGAATGCCAAACACAAAGAAATAGACCAATATGGCTGAAACTTGGTGTGTTCATTCAAGAGATGCTACTAACTAAACATGACCTCGATAGGCGCCGGTGGTGCCATCTCTCGGACTTTGCACGGACTTTTCAAACCAGCCTCGTATATATATATATATATATATATATATATATATATATATATATATATATATATATATATACATAAATTAGGGGTATTTGATCAGTTTTATTCTTAAAAGTGCTTTTTTTTTTTAATTTTATTTTAAAAAACGCACATTTTGAAACTTTGCAAGAAAATTTATTTGAATACCTTGTATTATTGAAGTAAATTTAGTGTAAGTGTATTATTTAATTTCAATTTCACGTTAATAAAGAACCTTGTCGTAATTTCTGGTATATTTTTTATTATCCCATTCCCGTTTTTTAGGTCATATAATAAAACACAATTTACATATTTGAAATGAAGGAGTTTAGTAATTAATTAATTACATCTATAATTTTGTCCTGGAGATATTGACTTTCCACTACTAATTTTAGTTTAACAATCCTATGCATACGTATATTGTGAGATAGGCTCGCCAAATTATACATTCTAATTGATTCCCTCTCCCATTCCGCTCCTGTCCGAAACAACAACATGCATAATTAAGCACGGGCGTACTTCGAGCGAGAGGCCTAACAATCATTCGTGGCCCCTCTGGACTAAAATCCACTCTGTGCGTGTTAGGATAGCGGGCAGAAATATTGCATTATCACTGCATTCTTCCCTCATCCCCTTTCCAAGTTTCGGAGACACGTTTTAGAGGAGTGAAATGGAAGGCAGTAGACAGGGATGGACCTAGTAAACCAAGCATCTAATACAGATAGTGACATTTTTGTACGTTTTGACACGTACGTGCCCCTTTTTATTCCTTTTTCCTTAAGATCAAGGAAGATGTCCGTAATTTTTATCTCAGGCTACGTGATAAAGAAAGAAATTTAGCCATTCACAACATTAAAACAATATATATATATATATATATATATATAATATATATATATATATATATATATATATATATAGGGTGTTATGAAATTTACAATAAATTGGAAACTGACGCCTCCTTTTAGCAAGACCGATTGCAGGAAATTTACCTTAAATAGCTGATCTCAATAAAAAAGGAAAAAAGTCTTTGGACTTTTTGAGCTTTAAATCTTCGCAATACATATGAAAACATCGAAATTTTAGAATAATTAAAAATTGAAATATTTTTATATAAGAACGAGCTTTCCTCGCACTTTTCCTGCTACAACACATGTTAAAGAATGTCTTTGTGTACATCCCTGTTCAAACTGCATGTTGCTAGCTGCTAAGCAATTTTTTTCTTTGGACTTTTTGTGCTTTAGGTCTTCGCAATACATATGAAAACATCAAAATTTTAGAATAATTACAAATTGAAACATTTTTTATATAAGAACCAGCTTTCCTCGCACTTTTCCTGCTACAACACATGTTAAAGAATGTCTTTTTGTACAACCCTGTTCAAATTGCATGTCGCTAGCTGCTAAGGAATTTTTTTTCTTTGGATTTTTTGTGCTTTAGGTCTTCGCAATACATATGAAAACATCGAAATTTTAAAATAATTACAAATTGAAACATTTTTATATAAGAACGAGCTTTCCTCGCACTTTCCCTGCTACAACACATGTTAAAGAATGTCTTTTTGTACATCCACTCTATCGTGTTCTACTTTATTTTAAAACCGACAAAGGATTTAATGTCGGCGTCTGTCGTCGCAACAAATGTTCCGTTTTCGGCGTCGGATGACTTTGTCGGTAGCTTTTTAGTGGCTCTCTCTCTGCTTGGTGGTGGCCAAGTGACAACGTCCTCTACCAAAACGTCAAATTCACGTTTAGTTTGTTTATTTACAATGGACCTTTACAAATTTTGCAATATGTGGTAGGTAAATTGAGTTAAATATTTAGTGTTATTGCAGGTTTTTTTAAAGATATTCATCGACTAACATAGTGGTGTTAAATAAGAAGTTTGTAGAAAGTGTAGAATATAGCAGGAAGTGTAATAGTTGGTTTCTTTCGGTACCGTTGGTTTAGTTATAAATATGTAACGCAACCATATTTTTATATGGAGATTGACTGTACATTTAAGGTATATATAAAAAAATAAATTAATAAGTTTTTGTTTTTTCACTTTAGCACTAAAAAATCTTACATTTTTTCCAAGAAAAGCGTTTACCATTTCGGTATTAATCTTGGAAAAGTTAGAGAGAAAAACAAAGCGAGCCCCTTCGCGACGTGATTTTCGACTAGCAAAGATTTCTTCAACGTGCTTCGGAATTTGACATCATGAACACGAAGATGGGACACATTCAAACCTGATTTTCTTAATTTTGCCGCGTGAGTTTCAGGTCCCGTGAAAATAGACACGATTTGTTTTTCGACTTGCGGAGTGACTTTGCCTACCGAGCCACGTTTTGACAAGTCGTCGACATTTCTTGTCTCGTTAAAACGAGTTACCCACTTCTTCACAAACGATACCGACTTTTTAACAAATTTAGCGGCCGCGGGATGTGTTTTTTAGGCTCCTTTAGACGGGAAGAAAGAAAGGCTGCCTCGAACCGAAGCGTCAACAAGTGACTCATTTTGAATTTTACGTGATTTCGACGAAAGTTCAGAATCGACTGGTACTTTTACTAAAATGCCTCGTAGACAAAGCTTCCCTCTACCAATTTTTTGTTGAATCGCTAGAATTCCATCTACTAAAAATGAATTTTCGCGGACACGTTTTTACTTGACAGACTGTATTTCCTGTGACACAAGGATCTGCTGGTTTTAACATACCAAACTACTTCAACATAACACCCTGTACAAAATTATTGAAGACGTTCTTGATCTTCAGTGGTTAAAAGTCAGGTGACGTCCTTTGAGCCGCTTTGTAATTATAGAGAAATAAGACTTTCAAGTAGTTGGATTTTCCATAAAGCTAAAGCTTTTACTTAATTTAGAGGTGTGAAAAGATTGCAGTAATTACTGTAATTATCTTAGGTACTACTTAAACGGTGTGAGGCCCAGTATTATGTAATATCTACGTAGAGAAAATATTTCAACTTGCTGTAGAAGATGAATGTAGAGGGATAAAAGTTTATGGAAATAATATTCAGCATGCAGACGATACCTCAATAGTTGCTAATAACATGGAAGATCTGTAAACTCTAATCCATAAGCCGAATGATATTGGCGAGGAGTATGGGTTAAGTATAAATATTGGAAAAAAAAAACCAAAATGTGTGTGATTAGTAGACATCCCCAAGAGGATGCATCTCTCTTTATAAAGGATCAAGAGATTGAGAGGGTTACTAAATTCAAATATCTTGGATCTGCCGTCAACGAATGATGGGTTTGTGATGGGGAGGCTAAACTGCGGATTGGTATGGCAAAGAAAACCCTTCTAAAGTTGAACAATATGCTGCTTCAAAGACAATTGCCACTCGGCCTGCGCCTACGAGTAATCAAATGCTATGTCTGGCCGGTCCTCTTATATGCTGTAGGTCGTTAAAAGTGAGATTACTGAATCGTATCGGTGCTCGTCGACGAAGCCATTAACAAATACTAGTAATAAATATAAGCGATGTAATTGTCCATAATGAAAATAATATTCTCAAAAAATTCAGACCATTGGCGGAACACGCACGTAATGTATGCCGTTAATATTTCTAGTTAAGCTTTCAACGTCGCAATTCTATTCCACTCCTGAACGGGAAAAAAGGGGGCCAGAAAAGGAGTTAAAATAAAACGGGAGTTAGCTTTTTAAATTGCGGGCAGCACTTGAGCCGAGTGGCAGGCAAGCTGAAGTGGTTATTTTTAGTATGGGGAGAGATTAGAGGGAGATTATTTAATTTTAAAATGAGATCGCTTTTTTTATTCTCTTTTTTTTTTTAATAATTGACCTGCCCTATGTTTATGTATGTCTGAAGAGACTATTAATTTATCAATGGAACTGGTTATACAGTGTGGACAAATATTGGGACTGTCGAAAAAGTATCGAGCTTATTTCTCGTTAGATAGCTTTAGCGTCACATATCTCAAGTAATATAAGTCGCATCGGCTATCTCTATCTATCTATCTAATAAGCCTTCTTCCATCCAGTGTCGGACATAGGCCTCCTCTTCCCTTTTCCATCCCTATCGATTCTGCGTCTTTCTGATCCATCCTAAACCAGCCGATCTTTTCAGGTCATCTTTTCATCTTGTTTGGGACCTTCCTTCGAATATTTGTCCCAACCATGGCCTCCATTCTTGTATTCTTTTATTTCATCTCTCATCTTGTTGTCTCACTGTGTGACCTACCCATCTCCATTTCCAACCTGCTACCTGTTCTCTTACGTCTATCACTTTGGTCTTCTGTCTTATACTCTCGCTTCTGATTCTGTCTTGTAATATTATATTCAGCATCTGACGTTCCATTGCTCGTGTTTTACTCAGTTGGTCCATCGTCCTTTTTTTTTTTATAGGTCTAGCTCACGTGCTGCAGGGAGGTCCCTAAAGCTCTCCAGGAGCGGCACGAGTGCGGAAAAAAGCGATTCACGTTGTTCTTGAATCGCTGTAAATTGTACTCGGTGGGAAACACAGCGCTGGGCAAATTATTCCAAAGGGATGACGTTCTCCATATAAAAGATTGCTTGAAAAGCGTTGTACGCGGAGTAACAAGCTGAACCTCATTCGAACACTTTCCATGAAAATACTTGTAGAACAGACTCAAGTCGCCAACCGTTCTTCGATGTTCCAGCGAATCAAGGCCGCCGGTCAATTCCGGGTCCCCAATCAGACGGACCGCTCTTCTCTGAACAGAATCCAACAAATGCAGTGTATGTTTGGGAGCGGAGTCCCAAACGTGGGAGCAGTATTCCATAGTTGGTCGAATTTGGGCTTTGTAAAGAATTAACAGTTGCTGTGGGGTGTAAAGCTTTCTGGTTCTAAATAATATTCCCAACTTTTGAGAAGCTCTCCTTGCTATGCCTGCAACATGTTCATGCCAAGACATATTTGCTCCCAAACTAACGCCCAACAAATTGAGCGACGATGCTAGGGGAATGGAGTGCCCCGACATAACTATGTCGGGTTCAGCAACGTTAACTTTTTTAGAAAAAACTGCCGCTTGGGTTTTTGTAGCGTTAAATTCCACTTGGTTATTGTCACCCCAAGATAGAATTTCTTCCAGGTCTTTGTTAAGTTGAACGACCTCCTGCTGTCTGCGGATACTCGCCTGAGCAGCCGATGTCCGAGCGTTCAAGGTGAATGAAGAGACAAGCGTACTGTTATCTGCAAAGCTATAGATTGGACTTCCGGTCTTTTCCAGCAGATCGTTAATGTAAATGAGAAAGAGAGTAGGAGACAGTATGGAGCCCTGGGGCACACCGGCGTTAATAGTGAGGGTGTTAGAAAGAAATCCGTCGACCGCCACTCGTAAAGAACGCTCTCTGAGGAAACATGAGAGCCACAAACAGAACCTTTCAGACATACCATAAGAGCGTAACTTAGTCAACAGTCCATCGTGCCAAACACGGTCGAATGCCTTGGATATGTCACGAGCAACCGCTCGAGATTCTCCAAAGTGTCCTCTTAGCCAATGTCCATGTCTGGGCCGCGTATGTAAGAACCGGTAGAATGCATTGATCGAATACCATCTTTCTTAGTTTCAGAGGAATTCTTTCGTTGTTTAGTATTTTCCTTTGTTTGCCAAATGCTGCCCATGCCAGTCTAATTCTTCTCTGTACTTCTGCTGTTTGATTTGCTTTTCTACACTTTATTATTTACCCTAGGTAGATGTATTTCTCTACGTATTCAAGCATCTACTACTATTAAGTGTCAAATTTTAATTAACACCAAGTATGGCCCGATGGGTTGAATACGCTTCGATCCGTATATATATATATATATATATATATATATATATATATATATATATATATATATATATATATATATATATATCAATCGGTTTTTATAACGTCTTCCGTCTTCCGATGCCTAATTTCCACTCCTCCCGGTTTCTCCATCCCTCCTCCTCCAGATTTCTCTCTAGTACTTCCTTGTTGATTCCTGCTCTTCAGCTTTGGCGTGGTCTTCCTCGCTTTCTTTTTCCATGAGGGTTCCACTTTAAAATCATTTTAGGCAGTCGGTCTTGTGACATTCTCTGTACATGTCCGTACCATACCAACTGTTGGGTTCTGATTTCGTCCACTATATCGTGCTTTATTTCTAAAGCTCGCTTTATCGTGTCAATTGGTATGCGGTCTTTTCTGGATTTTCTGGCTGCTCGTCTCCAGAAATCCATTTCTGTAGCTTTTAGTATTTTTTCTGTTCTTTCCTTTAATGGCCACACCTGGGAGCTGTAAGTTATTATACTTTTCACTATTGAGTTGTAAATTCTCTTCTTATTTTCAATGGTTATGTTTTTGTCCCATAGTATACTATTAAGCATTGCAATCGCTTTTCTTCCTTGGATATTCCTCTCGAATATTGCTTCTTTCAGTGTTCCGTCCCTAGATATTCTCGTTCCCAAATACTTATAACTGGCACAGTGTTTGATGGTGTGTCCTGTGGCCAGTTTCAAGTCCTGCTGTTGTCCTCCGACGCACATGTACTCGGTCTTTTTAATATTGACTTCTAGGCCCTATTTTTCATATTCATCCATAAGTTTTCGTGTCATGTATTCCATATCATCGATGTCCTGAGCGACTACTACCTGGTCATCTGCGAATGATAGCGTGTACAATGTAGTATCGTCATCTAGTGGTAATCCCATATTGCTGCATTTCCTTTTCCAGTTCCAGTGCACTCTCCAAATAGATTTTAAATAGCGTATATATAAAAGCAGCCCTGTTTGAGACCCTTTGTGACCGGGAACCCTGTTATTATACCATATTTGGTTTTCACACTACTTCTTGCGTCTTGGTATAAGGATTTTACGGCTTTAATTATTTCGGTGCTTACATTACTCTGTTGTAGTGTTTCCCACAATCTCATTAGGGGCACGCTGTCGTAGGCCTTTTTTAGATCAACAAACAAGACATGGACTTCCTGATCAAATGCGGTTTTCTTTTCTAGGATTTGTGTCAGTGAGAAGAGATGGTCTATTGTGGATCTTCCTGCTCTAAAGCCTGCCTGTTCTTTAGCTTCGATCCATACTTACCGTTAATTAAAATTTGACATTTGATAGTAGTAGATGCGCAAAAACTGTTGAAATTTATATATTCAGACTTCGCTGCGTTTTACAATTTTATCTCGCACAAATGATGTGCAGGCCCATAGAAAAATTTAGGTTGTTTATGGTCAAGATATGTCACTAAAAATAACATTCAAAAGATAGTTCAGTTGCTTTCGTTCTAGAAATATCGATGTCAAAGGTGTCAATGACCGAAAAACTTGATATAATTTTGGCCAAAATTAAGCAAGACTGTACAGTTCTCTACTGTTAGCAATTGCCAAACCATCAACCATACACCGTATTCGCCTGATATGGCTCCATGAGACTTCTATATATTCTCAAAATTACAGTTATTGATGAAAAGAAAACGTGATGCGGACACTGAAGACATTCAAATGGCGTCGACCGGGATAATGAGAAACATCGCAAAGGATGAGCTAGAAAAACTCAGCTCGCTATATCGAGTCCGAAGGGGATTATTTTGAACATAGTCCATGAATTTTGAAAAATAATAGGTTTTTATTTTCATTTTGAAAAAGACCTGTTTAGTTTGAGATATTATACTACTCAGCCTCAACCGCATAAGGTTGAGGCTGTCTTTCTAGTTGCCCTCGAGGACATCGGCCATGAAGATTTACTTATCAAGTTTATCCGTCACGACAATCCTGCTAATATTACCAAATTGGCCCTTTCCTTCCTCGCCGACCGCACTTTCCAAGTCATAGTCGATCCGGTCACCTTTGAAATCAAGGCCATATGAGCCGAAGTCCCCAAAGGCTCAGGTTTCCCCCCACCTATTCAATATCTTCACCGCCGACATTTCCAAATCAGACCGTACCTCTATACTCATATACGCCGACACTGCCGTCTTTAACGCCGCTTAGACATCTTAGCCCCTTAGTTCGAATATTGAAAAATTCAACTGAACTCAGTCCAGATATAAGCCATCGTCTTTACCAACTCCACCAGACTGCAGACAGCCTGCTCTACGACAAGCAGTTAGTATGGAAGTATCAGATCCCCCTCAACAAGTCCAGTAAATTATCAACACGCAATAAGTTGACAATTTACAAAATGATCATCATGGCCGGTCTTGCCTACTGCAGTTCAGCAGGGTGCCAATTGTCACGTTTTTACAGATCAACCTTCCAGACCGTTTAAACCAAGGCTCTTCGCACCATCGCCAGAGCCCCATCGTCTTTTCGCAACACCCAAATTCATCGTAACCAACAATTCGGGAATTCATGAGCAAGGATCAGCTCAGATTCCTGGATAAAGCCATCCACCACCCCAACTCCACAGTCAGAAATACTTTAGAATCTTCGCCCAACGATATGGCTCGCTACCCAAGACCATCAGACCCCCTCCCTCAGGATTGGTGTTAAGTTAGTGTTAATACATAAAATATCTTAAGTCTCAGATATTTAAAGTTTATATCTCATTTATATAGAACCCTAAGTTAATTAAGTTACTGACAAATATATCTAAAAACCCAAAATTACACTCATGTTAGATCAGCTCATGTAATAGTAGTTACAGGGCATAACTGTACCTAGTTTATTCAATAAATGATATTATATATATTTATATATAAAGTAAATATTTATCGTCCGTGAATTATAAAAAGAAAGGAAAGGATGTATAACGGCTTTAGAGGACGAAAACCTACCTATGTGTTTTGCTCTTGAATTAAAAGTTGTGGCGATTTCACACCGGATGGCGCTGGAGTTTGTTGACTGCTGACACTGCTGGGTGTATGCCTTTTTAATCTCTCCTGATGATAATGCGTGTTTGCGATTTGCCTTATCACCTAGGCTAGCTGATAAACCCTGAGATGGACTAAAACTTGCATGTCGTAGTTTAGTGTTTTATGAATGGCAAGCCCGAGTAGTCCATAGAACGTACAGGGTGATCATTTTTAGACGCTCGGCCCCGATTTATGGAAAATTGTTGGATATTTATTTATTTTTTTTTTAATGTAGAATGATATAGTGTATGTTATCTAGTAGGCGGCTGTCATACTTTAATTTGACAGCTCTTGTTTTCACATCTATTTAATTCAATAGAGTTAAACTTAGTAAACAGTGCGTTAATAGCTTCTGATTGAAGTGGTTTCGCATGCTGAAAAAGTAGATATGATTCTTATTTATGAAGAAGCAAAAAGAAATTATCGGGAAGCCGTTAGACTGTATCGAGCACGTTACCCCGACAGGTATATCTCAGATCACACTATGATTTGTCGATTAAATGGAATTTGATGAGTAATATAGATGCATTTTTCTGGGCAGAAAGGTATTTTTAAACGAAAAACTGTTTTAAACAGATGAAAAAGTAGCCCAAATTATACAATATTTTCAAAATCATCCATATAATTTATTCAGCCAAACAAGCAGGAATGTATTTTATGGGGCTATTCAGAAATCTCCTAAAGCTAACAAATACCATGACCATAAAATGTTGTCATTTTGTCAGCAACGGCAAACCTAACAGAAAAAATTATCATTACTGGGCTGACGAAAATCCATACAACGTTAATCAAATTCAGAATCACGGCCATTATGGCATTAATGTACGTTGTGGGATAATATGGCGTTAATGTATGTTGTGGGATAATTGGGAGACATTTGGTTGGACCATATTTTTTGAGGAAACACTAACTGAAAATATATATCTTAATATCTTGGTTACTTCTCTACCAGTTTTATTAGAAAATGTTCCCCTTATTTTAAGAAGGCATATGTGGTCTCAATACGAGCACCACCTCATACAACTGCTGCTGTTAGAGAGTATTTGATTGAACGATTTTAACGAAGATGGACAGGAGTTCGCAGTCCAGTTATTCAATGGGCATCTAAGTCACCAGACTTCACGCCGTTAGATTTTTTCTTGTGGGAGGCTCTTAAAGATATTGAGCACTTAAAGGCAAAAATATCAGATGCGTGCAATACTGTCTGGAGAAATTATTTACGAAGCCACTCATCAAGCGTCAATGAAAAGAATGGTAGAATGATAGAAGAAGGAAGACCTATAGAAAATTTCTTTTGATGTTTAAGTTTCAAACATTTAATTTTATAAATATGTAATAAGTTATGTAATGTTAAAAGTCATATAGTTTTTTTGTGGTTTGAATAAAAATAATGTATTCTTTGATTTTTACTGTTCAAAGATATTTTATTAAAGGAAAAACCTCAACAGCATAGTAACTAATATTATTATAATTACTGTCAAATTAAAGTATGACAGTTTGAAATCCGCCAAACGTGGCATACGATCCATGGCAACCTCGATGACCAAAAAATAATATTTTGGAGCGTTTTTTCTGCATAACAGTTTAAGGAAAAAATGTTGAAAAAAATTAGGGCTTTCCAATGCCGTTTTATAAAAAGTATGTCGATGGAAAAAAAAGTTGTTTTCACTACTAAATGTCAAATACGTCAGTATATTCCTTGACATACACTATACCATTCTACATTTAAAAAAAATAAATATCCAACCATTTTCCATAAATTTAGGCCGGATGTTTAAAAATGATCACCCGGTACTTTTGGTGCAAGAACAGCATGATTTTCGACCACTAAAACAGAAATATATCTTTTCCCCTTTTTTATATGTAATTACTTTATTATTAAATTATTTAAATTATACCCTTACCCAACTTCATAGTAACAATTCAGGGAGAAGACGATAATGAACCACTAACCTGAAAAGGAAATAAAAACTTTTACAATCTCATAAAATAAACATTTTTGTCTTGATTACCTAAGAATTATGTTTACTTAAATTCTCGAAATACGTCGTTTTAATAGGTCAAAAAAATAAAGGAAAAATTATATCAGACTTTCTACGGCTAAGGATTATGAAAATAGGTAACGGTGCGTGGCTTTATTTAATAATTTTATTAATTACTAGCAGGGGCCTTCTGCGTGGCTATAAAAAGTTACAGAAGCCCCATTGCTAACTAACTTGCTACTAATCCAAACTAACTCCAGGAATTTCTGTATGTACTTATTTATTATCCAGTCATTATAGCATCCATCCATCTTGATTTCGATATCAGAAATATTGTGTCAAAAGCCATTGCGAAATCGTGTCGGCAAAAAAATTATCGAAGGTCAAAAGTTGCGAAATCAGTTTTTCTCAAATATCTCGTGAACTATTGGTTTTACGTGAATTTTGGTAATTAGAAAATTTGTTCACCATTAAAAGTTGCATAAAAACGGTCCTATACACAATTTACATGGGACTAATAGTTCTCGAGATATGAAGCTGAATTTTTGAGAAAGGCGCATACTCCACTATAGGTTCACATATAGCGGTGTACACAAGCAATATGACGCATTTATGCGTAGAAAAGCCGTTTAATACACACACACACCCATAATTCTTCCTCTATGAGGTATCCTTGAAGTGGACCCTTCTTCATAATAATGATAGTAACGACCTTGAGTCGCAGCGGTCTAGAATTCCAGCGTAATCTCATGTGTCGATGTATACCTGAAAATATCTGACGAAGCATTTTGTCCGTTTTAATACTCAGTTTAACGCTACGAATCGTAGAGTTTGGACGTTATATTCGTATCGAAATATCCCGTAATTCTATTACTCTGGCTGTTAACACTTGTTTCATTTGTAATAAAACTTTCGAGTGGCGCAATAGTGACTGTTCGCGGTTTAGAAACAATTAGAAATGCGAGTGTTGAGAGGAGTAATGAACATACCGATTATTTGCAAAGCGTAAATACTGTGACTGTGTATGTCGAGTGTCGTAAAAACTATACGAAGAAATTCAACATTGAATTATATAAGAAACATCGTACGAGTGCGTCTCAATGCTCTCCTCGTAAGCATGGATCAACCTCATTTGATTTTGATACGTTGTGTATTTTTTGTGGTGAACTAGCCTGTGAGAAAATAGAGTGAAAAAAAGGATAAAAAATATCGAAGAAGTATCCGACATGTCAGTACATTATCATTCAAGGATACTGTAATATGAGCAGTAGATGGGCGCAACGGCAGTTATGAGAGAGCTGTAAAGAATCGTATCAACTTTAAATTCGACTTAGTTGCTATGCTATCTACCATAATACATGTTTTGATCATTTTATTTTGCCAACTTTTGATCAGAAGAAAGGTCGTCCAGCGGACGAGGACATTTCTAATGCAATGATTGAAATTTTTTATTATATAGTAAATAATTATGATTGTCAATTAACTCTAGAAGAGCTAAAAGATATACTTAAAAGTCATGTTCAAACGGATAAAACAATAATATCTAAACTGATTGAATAATAAGGTCATGATATTATTATTACTCTACATCTATTAATTAAACAATTATTTACTTTCGCGATACTCAGGTAAATGCTCTATGCTCGTCGTGGTATGACAATAGGAAAAAAAATCCCAAAAAAGAACGACTTGGGATTATTGAGACTGCTGCATCAATTATCAGAGAAGATATAACTTTAGCTGTCGCCAATACAGAGTTTTATTAACCTCCAAATAAAATGTTTCATAACGTAAACGCAGATATTCTAGAAAATTTAGCTTTTGTTATAGAAGAAATTATATTAAAGAATAAAAGTGGCAATAAAGAGAAACTGAGGCCTAAGTGCACGGCAATAAGCCATGCTATTATGGCTACCGTGCGTCCACGATCTTTCTCATCACCATTATTGGTCGGTCTATCTGTATTTATTCACCGAAGATATGCTTCGAAACGATTACTGGATAATCTGAAAAAAAAACGATGACGAAATACTATTACTATGTTATCTGCTGAAATGATTGTAGATAATAATAGTAACGAAAATGATAAAGAAGAAATAGAAGTAGACGAAAAAGAAAACGGAGGCGAAGAAGAAGTAGAAGAAGACGACCCATAATCAATAAAATATTGTAATGATCTGTAACCCATGGATTAGGCCTACAGGGGATACCATGTAGAGAAAAACCCCGCCTTTCATTCTACCTCAAAAGTAGTGCGGAAACGAATGCATCGTAACGCCCAAGTTTTCTGAACTTTATATCTCGAAAACTATTACTCCAATGTAAATTTTGTATAGGACCTTTTTTATGCAGATTTTGATGATGAACAAATTTTATAATTACCAAATTTAAGTAAAACTAATAGTTTACGAGATATTTGAGAAAAACTGATTTTCGCGACCTTTGACCTTTGGTAACTTTTTTTTGTCGACCCGATTTCGCAATGGACTTTTGACACAATATTTCTGATACGGAAACAAAGAAAATCTTGAAGGAAAATCTTCTTGGATTTTTTTAGAAGATTGGTCATTTTTTGTATAAAGCGACTGGACTATTTACAATAAGAGACATATAAACAATTATATAAAGTAAATCCCAAGATCCAGCCTTTTTGCTTTTTCAATGGGGCAATAAACGACCCTATTAGGGTTTTGTGCATAGTTGCCAGGTATTACGATAATCGTATTTTTATTCTGCCTGCTTTGTATACCGCCCTCACTTGCACCTGCAATCATATTGGATCTATTTTTACCTATATATTTACTACCTGGCAACCTGGTTTGGAGCCATTTAAGTATTTGATAATATAGGCCTAATGACCACAGGTCCCCATTACGATTCGAAAGATACTTTTTATTATTTTTATTTTTAGTTTTACTTACAATTTACAACGTAACGGTTCTATTTTAATTATGTGGGAAAATTGCAATAGTGGCTATCGCAAGAGAAAACATTTATCACTTGACGCTAAACAAATAGTGAAAAATGTTTACGACAGTAAACAAACTGCTTTGTAAGAAACCACTGAACTAACAAAAACCCCAACTTCTACGATTAAGGAACAGGAAAAAACGGAAAGATTTTCAAATGTAGACGATTGTGAAAAAGACGTATTCAGGAGAAAAATATATTCTATGTATGAAGAGCAGTTGGTGCCGACACTAGACAAATAAAATTAAGACTGGTGCAGGACCAGGACCAATATAAATTGTGGCCGATCAACCATTCACAGAATTCTCTTAAGAATGGAATTCACATTCCGAAAAATCAACAAAAGGCAAGTAGTGATGGAGTCACAAAGATTACGAATCTTGCGACATACTTATTCACAAGAAATTAAAAAGTATCGATCAGAGAATTGGCCAATAATTTACCTTGACGAAACATGGTTCGATACCCATGACACTGTGCAAAAAGGGTAGGTTGACAGCAGTACAAAATGTCAGACTAACGCACCTTTAAATAAAGGTAAACGAATAACCATTTTGCATGCTGGATCTGAAAAGGGCTGGGTTTCAAATTGTCTACTATTATCTGCAAAAAACTAGTTTGGACTATCACGAAGACACGACCGCAGAACTTTTTGAAAATTGGTTTCAGAATTCCCTTTTGCCAAATGTTCCCGGGCAGAGTGTTATAGTTATGGACAATGCAAGTTACCACAGTCGCCCACTAAATAAGGTTCCTAATGCAGCCAACACCAAATCGGAAATACAGGAATATATGTTAGAAAATGATATTTATTTTGACTTTAGTTATACAAAAACGTTTTGAAAGACTATAAATTGAAAAAGAAATATGTTTGTGGTAGTATGGCTGAGAAAATGGGACACAATGTTTTGCGGCTTCCTCCGTATTATTGCGTGTTTAATCCAATTGAATATATTTGACACCAAGTTAAATCAAAAATAAGGGCACAAAATGTTTTTCCTACTTTAAGCGTGTCAATGGTTCAATTAGTAAAAAAGTTATAAATGATATATCTTATGAAAGCTGGAAGAATTCTATTCAGCATGTTGTTAAAGTTGAAGATTCATATATTTATGTAAATAATATAAAACCACTGATAACACAAGTCTGCAAAAAAAAAAATTGCGAGCTGTTTTGGTTTTTTTGCGTAATTCTTATGTTTTTGGGGTGTACTGAATCCGAAAATGACTTTTATTTTGTCATAGAACGTCACGTTTTCTGACAATGTAGGTATCTATGTTAAACAAGTTATCATCTTAAAATAAAAGATAAAAGACTAAATTTTTTTTTTAAATTTATAATTGCGTAACAAAACTTATTTTTTTTTATCTAAAATACATTCATTAGTAAGCACTAAACACATTTCTTTTTCCCAGTGAGACTCCTTTTGGTACATTTTCGCTTGTAGGAAGCATCTGGAAGGTCTCTCTGAAGCGTCCAACAGTAGTCTGCCATCATTGAGACGCTCCATCTTCCCTGGTATCTTTTTTCCATCTCCTTAATATCTTGGTGAAATCGTTCACCTTGCTTTTCACTCAGATCTCCTAAATTTTCTGGAAAGTAGTCGAGGTGGGAATGAAGAAAATGTACTTTTAAACTCATTAGGCAACCTAAAGCTTGAAATGCTTTTAACATTCTTTTGACGATTTGTTTGTAGTTAGGGTTTTCGTTATTGCCTAAAAATTTCTCTATGACCTCTTTAAAGGCAACCCACCCTTCTCTTTGAGGATCCGTCATGGTTGTGATGAATTGTGGATCAGCCATAAGCCGTCTAATATCTGGTCCAACGAAAACACCTTCCTTCAACTTTGCCTCCGAGAGGCCTGGAAACTTTGATATTAAGTATTTGAAGCAATTTCCATCTCTTGGAAGTGACTTTACAAATTGCTTCATCAATCCCAGCTTTATGTGAAGCGGTGGTAGAAGAACTTTATGAGGCGGCACCAAAGTTTCATGCAGGACGTTCTTTTCGTCAACTTTAAACTCCCTCAGAGGCCAACACTTTTTGGTCCAGTGATTTGCTCGGTCTCTACTATCCCATAGACACAAAAAGCAAGGGAATTTGGTAAACCCCGATTGTTGTCCGAACAACATGCCCAAGATTTTTAAATCACCGCACACTTGCCAACCGTGGTCTTTATATTTTAATTTACAAAGAACCAATTCCAAGTTCTTGTAGGTTTCCTTGAGGTGTACGGAATGACCGATAGGAATGGAAGCATAGAAACCGCCATTGTGAAGCAGAACTGCTTTAAGGCTTCTTTTTGAAGAATCTATGGAAATACGCCACTGTGCTGGGTCGTATGAGATCTTAAATGTATCCATCAAACCTTCAATATTGGTACAATAAACCCATTCGTCCTCTTGGGCAAAGTAGGAAGTGAACTGCTTCTCACGATATCTAAACCAGGAGGAAGACACTCCCGGCAAAAGTAAGTTCCTGCTTTTGAGCCTTGATCCAAGCAACTCAGCAGCGTTTTTGGGAAGATTCAAGTCTCTTACCAAATCATTTAGCTCGCCCTGGGAAAACAATTTCGGAGTGCTGTCATCTTCAAATTGAAAACTTGACTTGTCATCGGGTTCAGGTACAGCACCATCTTCGTCAGAACTTGGAATCTCTTCTAAGGTAGCAAGGGCCTTGGGCACTGGTATTTCGGTCCCATGAGGGATGGGACGAATAGCTGATTGCAGATTGGGGTATGAAATGGACTGCTTCCATTTTGAATTATACCCTTTCACATTACACGAACAAAAGTAACAATCATCACTATGGTTCTTTTGCTCGCGCCATACCATAGGAATCGCATATCGGAAAGCTTTTTTCTTGCCCTTAAACCAATTTTGAAGGTCTTCAACACATCGACTTTATGAGATGCCCAAACTTTATCCTGATCTCCAAGTTTTAAGCCAAAATACGTGAAGTATACTTTTTTTAGAAAGTCCGTAATATTAAGTTGTTGCTTTAATACCATATATTCGCCACAAATATAACAGAAACTGTCAGACGAATTCACACACTTCCGTACAGATGACATTGCACTATATTGAACCAAGATCTATAAAAGAATGACGAGTTAACACGTAATTGTACCGCGCCACGTTCTACACTATCGGAGCGCGCACGTTCTGGTTACAACGTTTATGTTTGTTAATTTAGCTCACACAGGACGTTCTTTATTTAGAAAGTAATGATAGTAATGGCCTGTATAGATTTAAAAACAGTAATCAAAATAAAATTTTACCTATTTATTTATGACTTCAAGTTAGTCCAAAAAAAACCCTTTTTTATAATAAAATTTTGCGTTTTGCAAAATAACCTGACGTTCTGGAATTTTTTGAGTTTTTTTTTTAGTTTTCAGAACACCTAAATACATAGAAATCAGTTGAAAAAACATCCAGACAGCATTTTTGTTGCAGACCTGTGTAATTACCTCAGCTGATGACAGTGATAGTGAAACCGAATTAGGCTTAAGTTAAAATATATTTTTATTTATACAATATGTCCCCTCTTGTAAACCTCATTCATTCAACTTGTTTTTACATGCATCTATAAATAAACATCTCCAAAAAACACTTATAATATTATTTATTTGCATTAATGAATAAAATTCTTAAGTCCATCTCTGCAACCTATCATAAACAAAAGGTCAAAATTTTTATATTGCTCACTTAAAACGGCAAAAATCAGGATCTTATATTTTAGGACAGGCTATACCATCGAATCAAATCTGTTAAGTATCAGGCTAGATTATACATTTGACGTTCGGCAATCTATAAAATATCTCATTAAGTCTATGCGAGATTTTTATATATTTGTTCATGTGCAAGTATTTGCACATCTGTTTATCAAGTCTGAAATAGCTTCACAGATGTCGCAAAATAATTATACACGATGCGATCCATAGTTCCCGAACTAACACTATATAGAGCGAGAACGAAATAGTATCGATAGGGGACGGTAGGTACATCCCTAACAAGGCTGCGTGAGAATGAATTTGCTAGTTTGTTCAGTTTGTTTTATATCTACATATGTGTGAAGGTATAATTGTGTCTGTTGGAGATCCTGGGAGATAAGGAGAAATATTTGGAGAATAATGATAGATAAAGAGATATAAGCCCCTGTATTACGGGATAATTCGAAATTATGGGAGCTAAGGCGAAATAATTGGAGATAATGCGGAAAAATGACAGAAAATGCAATATATAAGCTTTTATAATGTGGGAAAGTTGGAGATCCTGGGAGATAAGGAGAAATATTTGGAGAATGGCTTGAATAATGATAGATAAAGAGATATAAGCCCCTGTATTACGGGAGAATTCGAGATTATGTGAGATAATGCGGAAAAATGACAGAAAATGCAATATATAAGCATTTATAATATGGGAAAGTTGGAGATCCTGGGAGATAAGGAGAAATATTTGGAGAATGGCTTGAATAATGATAGATAAAGAGATATAAGCCCCTGTATTACGGAAGAATTTGAGATTATGGGAGATAATGCGGAAAAAAAAAAAATGACAGAAAATGCAATATATAAGAATTTATAATATGGGAAAGTTGGAGATCCTGGGAGATAAGGAGAAATATTTGGAGAATGGATTGAATAATGATGGATAAAGAGATATAAGCCCCTGTATTACGAGAGAATTCGAGATTATGGGAGATAATGCAGAAAAATGACAGAAAATGCAATATATAAGCCATTATAATATGGGAAAGTTGGAGATCCTGGGAGATAAGGAGAAATATTTGGAGAATGGCTTAAATAACGATAGATAAAGAGATATAAGCCCCTGTATTACGGGAGAATTCGAGATTATGGGAGATAAGGCGAAATAATTGGAGATAATGCGGAAAAATGACAGAAAATGCAATATATAAGCCTGTGATTTATACAATAGCTATGAAAAAAAGCAGGAAAAGTGCTACTGAACAGTAGAGAATTCCGAGCAATATGCACACTTTCAAGCGGTTTTCACGATTTAAGGCCGGTCGAACTTCGGTGGAAGACGAGTGTTTCAGATGGTCTCCGGCTGCAACTACGCCTGATATCATCATCCAAGTTCAACAAATCATTTGATGAAGAAAGAAGAAAAAATGGAAAAGAGCTCCAAGTGACAGTGACTTTCAAAAATAGTAAATCTGATGAAAATATTTTTATTGTTCAAACAGACATACCTCTTCCCACTAAAGTTGAAACTGAAGAACAGTCGCAACCAACTAAAGCAGCGACTTGTGAACCACAATCAAAAGTTGTTGTTCAAACAGATATAGACCTTCCTACTAAAACTGAAATTAACGAACGGTCGGAACCAACTATGAAAGGTACTAGTGAACAAGAGTCCAAAAGTTTTCAGATATCAGAAAAAAGATTTAGATCCTCACACTTCTCCTATTGAAACTAAAGTTATAATTACAGAGGTGCAAGAACAAAAATATGTCAATAGTAAGAAGCAATTTGAGATTAAACCCTCAAAAGAAACAATACAAGCAGCAGAGACCTCGTTCCAGCTAAATTAGAAAAAGATATACTAGTAACAACTGATGAAAAGCAACCAACATCTGTCACTATTGACCTTCAGTTGAATAATATTTCATCAGAAGTAGTTGCTCATACAGAGCTAGTAGTGATTTTTGTAAGATAACCACCGTCGCACAATTTTAAGCAACTCTGACGCACTTTCTATTGGTTAGAATACCGCCAAACCACCGGAGCGAGAAATATTTCCTCCTGTTTTGTACGCAACAGTTTTTGGCGAAGAATTCCATTACTGTTATTTTCCTCCCCCCTTATTTGCCTAATTTTGCACCCTGTGTCTTCGGGCTTCTCTCCCATATAAAGATTAAGTTAAAAAGTCGCCGCTTCGAAATGACAGAGGAACTACAGCGCAAATCGTAAGCGACGCTGGAGGCTGTAACGGCCTCGGTATTCCAAAAAATATTCGATCAATGGAAAAAAAACGGTCGGGTGGTGCATTCGGGTGCATGGGGACTACTTTGAACGTGACAGGAGTCACGAAGCCTAGTCCGAGAACTTTCATAATGCACCACGTATATAGAGGAGAGAATTATTATTTCTGTTAGAGGTATTTGCACTCCTGTATATCAATTTCGCATTAGTCTCGTAGATGTCACGATAGAAATTAAATTTTGTAATATAATAATCTTATACATTTCATAATCATAACTATGAAATCATTAAATTTATCGTCCAAGGTAAAACGGTCAACAATAAAGTTAATACTATATATAATTTTATTGATAATAACCCATCAATCATTTACCTGAAGGTCAATACTAATATATATATATATATATATATATATATATATATATATATATATATATATATATATATATATATATATATAGATATAAGGATGTCATTAAAATCGTTTAATATACAGAAGCAACAGCAGAAAACTAGTGATAAATGACGTTTCTCTACAAAATGATGTCTATTTTGGATGGCTGGAGTGGGAGTGTGACAATTGATGGAAAAAAGCTAAGTAATCTTAGATCTGAGGATAATACTGTTATACTTGCAGCGTCAATACAAGACCTAGAATCAATTATGGAGCGCCTGGAAATGCGGGTGAAAGAATTGAGAGAGTCCAAAAAAAAATAGTAGTTTTTTAGCCATTGAAAGTATAGATTTCTAAAGAAAATTTGTCGCTGGGCATTAAAACTTACAGAGCTGCCAACTACAGTGGAAACAAATTGCGACTATTGTTACCTTACACGGACGTCAGTGTGTGTGCGGACTATGGGAATTCTTTCTCTTCCTATCGACTACATTTGCTGATGGAAGAAAAGGGATACCACACTAATGCGCATGTCCGAGAGCCAGTAACCATGTTCTCCACTAGTATATCAATCAGTGTCTAATTTTGGTTTCCTTTTAGACAGACAGCGGGTATATGGATATCTATAACAACCTTTATATCGTATTACATTTTTAAATATAATTTAACAAAAAATGCATTTTTCTGATACAAAATGCATTGTGAGCTATCTGACCTGGAAATTTTCCAGAATCTTATCTCGTATGTTGTTTAGATAGTTTGAAGGGTTTAATCAATAAATAATATGACATGTGGATTTTTGGTTATAGATACGTTACCGACGTGGATTATACGCGAGCTGGCGGTATTGTCGTAAAGCCATTATCATATTCATAGGTTGATGCATCAGTGATTCGATTCTGTTCAAAAATTACTGTTTATCCGAAATGTCCGATAATATTATTTTTATACCGTATTCATGCGCAATTTATGTATATATAAAGACTGTGGATAAATTTACAATATACATATATATATATATATATATATATATATATATATATATATATATATATATATATATATATATATATATATATATACCAGGTGTACAAGTATGAAATGCGGATTTTTTTTCTAAAAAAAACATGTTAAATTCGGAAGAATGATAGAAAGTGCTTTATTCAAAGTATGCTCCATCACTTGGTATACATTTTTCCCATCTTTCGGGCAATTTGTGAATACCACGCCACTAAAAATCTTCCCCTTTTGCTGCGAACCATTCATCGAGCCATTTTTTCACATCTTCGTACGCACCAAAGCGCTGCTCAGCAAGTGCATGACCCATCGATGCAAACAAGTGGTAATCGGAAGGAGTCAAGTCTGGTGAGTAAGCCGCATGGGGTAGAACTTCCCACTTGAATGCTTCCAATGTGTCGCGAACTGGTTTTGCCGTATGTGATGGAGCATTGTCATGAAGAAAAATGACTTTGTGTTGCCTCTTTCGGTATTCTGGCCTTTTTTCAAACAGGTTCAAATCGGTCAATTGTTGTTGGTACCGTTTATTATTAACCGTTTCTCCAGGTTTTAACAGCTCATAATAAACCACGCCCCTCTGATCCCACCAAACACAGAGCATCGTCTTTCTGCCAAAGCAATTCGGTCTTGCGGTCGATGTGGATGGTGCGCCTGGGTCTACCCATGATTTTTTGCGCTTGAGATTCTCAAAATAAATCCACTTTTCATCCCCTGTAACTATACGATGCAAAAACGACTTCCTTTTGTACCGAGCGAGCAAAATGTCACACGTGTTTTTGCGCTTTTTCATTTGCCGGTCTTCTGAATCTTTCCCATCTCTCGTAGCCGATTGGAAACAGCTTGTTAACTAACGCCCAATTGCTCGGCGAGTTGTTTTTGTGTTTGCAAATCATCTTCGTCCAACAATGCTTGCAATTCCACATCTTCGTATTTTTTTGGCGGTTTTCCACGTTCCTTGTCTGCAACATCGAAGTCACCACTTCTGAAAACGCCAAAACCGTCGTTCACACGTATCTTGCGATGGAGCATGTTCACCATAAGCTTCTCGAGATAATCGGTATGATTCAACAGCAGTTTTCTTCAAATGAAAACAAAAAATTAATGCTGTCCGCGAATGCTGTTTGTTCGGTATAAATTTCGACATATTGAACACAACAGTACAACACTATGCACACACTTTTCCAATTTATCATTCGTGCGGGTCTGACACTTGTTGATGACACAACAAAATGGCGCAGTGTCAAATCTTTATAGCACAAACTGCATTGGTGCACCATCTTGTTGTCTGAAATCCGCATTTCATACTTGTACTCCTGGTATATATATATATATATATATATATATATATATATATATATATATATATATATATATAGAGAGAGAGAGAGAGAGAGTTGACTTTTAAGGTATATACTCTTGTTTAATTTATTTTATATTGTTGTTATGGTGTAAATATTTTAAATGTCCGAGTGTGCGTAAAAGAATGAACAATAAATATATATATATATATATATATATATATATATATATATATATATATATATATATATATGTGACCGTTAATAATATATATATATATATATATATATATATATATATATATATATATATATATATATATATATGTGTGACCGTTAATAAATAAATTTAAGACAACTTTTTGTTCTTGGTCTTGCGGTTAACTTAATAGAACAAGTTTAAATTTGGTTTACGTTTCCGTTTATTGTACTTAAACCATCATCAGAACTTATGTCTAGATGGCTCTTTTGACATTAAATCATTTTATTTATCCAATGAGCTCTGCTGTTTGCTTTTTGAATCCAGTTGTGTCCCGCTAATCTTGTTATATCGTCCGTCCATCTTATCTCTGGTGCATCTTTTATGCCTCCATTCAAACATACGGCGTGTCCATCTGTTATCATGGATTCTTGCGATATGTCCCGCCCAATATATACAGTCAGTCCAAAAAGTCTCCATACACTACCTGCTTTTTACACTATTTTTCTGTTATGTTTAAGTAATTAATTGGAACTACGAGAAAACATGTTTAAATTAATATCTGAAACTTAACCAACGTGGGTTAGTATTAAAAACAACTACGGAATATTTTATTTAGAAGTTACATCATTGTTATAAAAATGTAAACAAAATTAATATCAAAAAAAGTCTCCATACACTCAAGGACTGCACGGAAAAAAACACGTTATAATCAGCTGCATTTTATCAAGCTATCTGTTGCTCGCTAAACTGAAAATAAATGAATAATTTTCGGCCATACTTCATAATTTTGCAGTGGGTTTTCAAAGTAGTATTAAAAATGAGCGAGAGAAAATTCAAGTTCGAAAGATCATAACTAATTTGTGGAAAGATGGAAAATCGCACAGAAATATAGGAAAAATTGTTAAAAAATCGCATGCTACATTGTAAACCAATATAAATTAACCGGTTCCTACAAAATTCGATCACGCTCCGGTCGTTCCAAAAAACTGACTCCACGTGGAGAGGCCAGTATAGGCTATAAGGGGTGTGCAGCCAGGAAGAAGGCGTTAATTTCGGAAGCTAATCGCAAAAAGCGATTAGCTTTTGCTAGGGAGTACGTTACTAAACCTCCTGAATTTTGGGAATCCGTAATCTTTAGTAATGAAACTAAAATTAACCTTTGGGTCTGATGGCAGAACTAAAAGTTTAGAGAAAGAAGAATACCCCATTCGATATTAAAAACATTTGTTCCACGGCGAGGCAAGGGGGTGGCAGTGTTCTGCGTCGAAGATGCATGTTCGCCGGAAGGGTTGGAAATTTACATTTTATTAATAGCACCATGGATCAGCCTGTTTATCTGAACATTTTGAGAGATAATTTAAGAGAAAGTGTCCAAAAGTTAGCACTCGAAAAAAATATACATTTTCCAACAGGACAATGATCCGAAACATATCGCAAACCTGGTGCGAGAATGGACGATCCATAATGTGCGACAGCAGCTTCATACATCTCCGCAATCACCCGATGTTAACCCCATCAAGCATTTATGGGAGGAATTTAATGTTTCAAATAGAGAGAGAAGAATTAAAAAACAGAATATTGAACGAATATGAGAACATGCGAAGCTGATTACAAGCATGACAAAAAGGTTACAGGAGATTATCAAGACCAACGGCGGTCCCACTAAATATTAGTTTAAACGAAGTTGTTATTTTCCGTTAAAGTCCGTCAAACTATTATTGGTAATTGTTAAGTGTATGGAGACTTTTTTGACATAATGCTGTTTACATTTTTATAACAATGATCCGCAGTTATTTTTAATACTAATCCTCGTTGGTTAAATTTCAAATATTAATTTAAACATGTTTTCTCATAGTTTCAATTAATTAGTTAAATATAATAGAAATATATATATATATATATATATATATATATATATATATATATATATATATATATATATATATACGTATGAACGAACTGTTTGTTCTTTCTGGTCAATTTTGTTGTTATTTTTCTAGTTTGTGTAATAAAAAATTGTAAGCGTGGACTATTAGTCCTGGATGAACATACTCTTTGTGGACATTCGGAAGGCCCTAGAATTTGAGAGATTTTTAACTAGATAACATAAAAGTCTCTGGGTTCTAGAGCTTCGTCTCTCAGTACTTTAATAAACCTAAACAATTTTTTTGGGAAACTAACTAATCATTTTATTTTATGATACTTCTGTTCGTACAAGGGTACAATAAAATTTTTAATAGCCAACAATTTATCTGATAAGCAGACACATAAGTTATTGACACTAGTGCAATTCGCAGAACTAATACATTCGTCAATAATTAACTGACGTCAATTTTCCAATACCGATATTACATTTACACCTATAGAGTAATTCGATAATAATACCGTACTGTTTTACATAACCAACCTTTTAACATTGTGTATTGTTTGGTTGATAGTTGCTGATAGAATCGTCTGCGCGTACTGGGTGTTTTAACAATAGTTTATAATAGTGGGCGTGCGACTATTGAAATTAGCGGACGTACGCGTGCCACCGTAGAAGTCAAAACACAAATTAACCAGTCAACCAGCAAATTTCAAATCGAAAGAGGAGTGCACCAGAGTAATATGCTCTCTTCCAAACTTTTCGTAACACTTCTAGAAAGTATGCTACAATCAATAAACTGGGAAAAAATGGGGTTCAACATTGACGACGAAAAGTTAAATCACCTTTGATTTGCCAACATTATCTAAATAACAGACAATATGCAAGAAGTACAAAGTATGCACATGCTCCAAGAAGCTTCAGAAAGGATTGATTTAAAAATAAATATATCCCAGACTCTAGGATTTAGGGTTGGGGTAGTGATGGGGGGGTTTTTTTCAGTTTATGATAAATCTAACGACGGTATAAAACTGGAACTTGGAGATCAAGCAAGTACACCGATATAAATACATAGGGCATGAAGTCAGCATAGGACGAGATATGACATGACATTCGGCCGAGAATAGGTCTCTCTTGGACGGTATATGGCAAATTGGGCTATATATTTAAATCTAATTTTCCGATATGTTTAAAAAGAAAAGTTTTTGACAGATGCGTACTACCCGTTCTTACCTATGGAGCTGATACTCTCACCCTGACGAAGAAAAACATCAACAAAATATGTGTCATGTAAAGTAAAATGGAGAGGTCAATGTTAGGCGTTACTCTTTGAGATTACATCCCAAATCACATTATCAGCAAAAGAACAGGGGTACAAGACGCAGTCAAATTCATTCTAATATACATCTTATATGGAACTAGTCTGGACATGTTGCTAAGTTAAAGGATGAACGATTAACGAAAAAAAATTATAGAGTAGCGACCAAGATCTGAAGCCTATCGAAATAGAGATAGACCACCAAGTTGGTGGACCGATGATTTGAAGAGAGTGGCTGGAATTTGGGTACAAGGGGCCCGGAACAAAAAAAAGGTGGCAAGACTTGAGGGAGGCTTTCATCCAGCAGTAGACGGTATAAGATGATGATGATTATGATGAACGTACGTGGCATAAGTTAGAAGATCTTCTATTGATCTTCGCATATGAACGGCATATTGATGGTAGTTTAAAAGATTAAATTCTGTCAAATATTATGATGATAGATGATGATATTGATAACGATCCACATCCTAGTCTGACATAAAATGTAATTTCTTTATAACTGGGCTTAATTATCCTGCCTACCAGCAAAATCACCCTGATAGCCCCCGTGGAGTGATAGGAGGATTTTTGGCTAATTTTTTTTTTTTTTTTTTTTTTTTTTATTGGTCTAGCACACGTGCTGCAGGGAAATCCCTAAAGCGCTCCAGGAGCGGCACGAGTGCGGAAAAAGCGATTCACGTTGTTCTTGAATCGCTGTAAATTGTACTCGGTGGGAAACACACCGCTGGGCAAATCATTCCAAAGGGATGACGCTCTCCATATAAAAGATTGCTTGAAAAGCGTCGTACGCGGAGTAACAAGCTGAACCTCATACGGATGCGAAGCACCAGCGCGACGTGTATTTCTAACATGCACCGCTTTGGGAGGAATTAAGCGGGCTACATCCTTCGAACACTTTCCATGAAAATACTTGTAGAACAGACTCAAGTCGCCAACCGTTCTTCGATGTTCCAGCGAATCAAGGCCGCCGGTCAATTCCGGGTCCCCAACCAGACGGACCGCTCTTCTCTGAACAGAATCCAACAAATGCAGTGTATGTTTGGGAGCGGAGCCCCAAACGTGGGAGCAGTATTCCATAGTTGGTCGAATTTGGGCTTTGTAAAGAATTAACAGTTGCTGTGGGGTGTAAAGCTTTCTGGTTCTAAATAATATTCCCAACTTTTGAGAAACTCTCCTTGCTTGGGGTTTCGAAAAACTTTTTTTTGTTATAAATGGAAAGATGATATATAAGTTTTATAACAAAATTTTTTTTTTCGTTACAAAAGTTATATTACATTCAAAATAAATTTTTAAACTTAGTACCGAGGACGCGCCGACAGTTCCCGAAAAAAAACGAGCGCGTGTGGCGTCACAATGCTTATTTCTCCTCAACATATCACAGACAGGTGTTCTTAGTTTTCAATCAATTTATTCTTGTTATTATCACCAGTGTATTGATAAATTTATTAAAAATGTCTAATCTAAAAAGTTATCGTGCCTGTTTCGTATCATTTTGTACAGGGTGAGTCAACGACAGAGTAAAGTTCATTATCTCATTTGTTTCGGGAATCACGAAAAAATGTTAAATACAATACTTTTAGGGAATGTTAAGGAGCACAGTTTAAAATTATTTTTGAGCATACAAGGCACTTCAAAAAAAGTGTGGCCGATATAACTTCTGTTTTTTTTTTAAATGGAACATCCTATTTTCTAATTTATTTTTAATTTTTGCGTAAAATTCTTTATTAATAATGTTATATACCTAAACCTAGTAGTTTTTCTAAAATTTCATTTTTTTAAAAAAAATGCTAGTTTTCAGTTTTGCAAAAAATTGACAATAGTGCCATTGTCTCTGAAGGTGGAATACTCATAACTGGTATGAGCGTTCTATAGAGATAAAAAAAAGATATCTGTAAAGAAATTTGAGTTAGATGTTACAGGGTGTTCTAACTAAATTTATGCATTTCGACTATTTTAAATTGAAAAATCTCAAATTTTTTAAACGGCACACCGTGTATATTATTATTTTTTCTGATAGATTTTACAAAACCCTCTAACTTTTATTAAGTATATCGTATACCTATTTCTAATAGTTTTCGATTTATTTTGAATTTTTTAATTTTTACCCTTGTTTTTAATACACTTACGCTATTGTGAAAACATAAACAAATAATTAATAATAATTTTAATATAGTTTAACTTATCTAATGATTAATTATTATGACGTAATAAATGTTCAAAAATATGCCTGTCTACTTGAATACACATGTTTAGTTGTTTTACTATATTTTCCTTCACTTTCCTTAGCATAAAGGGCGTTATTGTCCTGCACGCATCCCGTATCCTATTTTCCATATCTACTGGTGTTGTAGGGGGATTCACATAAACACGATCATTAATGTAACCCCACAAAAAGAAGTCTAAAAGTGTTAAGTCACATGATCGATGGGGCTACTGAATGTATCCATCCCTACCGATCCGTTTTTGTTGATAACGATCGTTTAAAAATTCCCGGACTTTCCGGTGGTAATGAGCAGGAGCTCCGTCTTGTTGAATCCACATTTGTTCCCTTTCAAAGTTATCAACTTCTTCAAGAAGCTGGGATAATAATAAATAATAAATTTAGATATCTAGGCCCGTTAAGCGGTTCGCGGAAAAAATATGGACCAATAATTCAAAAATTTAATATTCCACATCATACATTAAGCGACCAATAGTTTTGGTTTTGAACTTCCTGGACCCAAAATGGATAAACTGTTCTGACCTTCTTCAGACTGCTCTTCACGCTCTCGGCACGTGGGCCAAAAAATATAATTTCTCATTCTCCCCAGCAAAATCCACAGTTGTGCACTTTTGCAGACGCAGAACATGTCCCAGACTTAACTCCCTCTATCTTGCAAACAACCAAATCCCTACTGCCGAATCCCTTAAGATCCTAGGCTTTACATTTGACTCCAAACTTACATGGAAGGCCCACATCAAATCCCTCAAAACAAAAACCTCCTCCGATTTAAACCTATTACGATTATTGTTTAACATTACCTGGGGGGCTGACTTTCCTTGCCTACTACGAATATATAACTCTCTCATTCTTTCCAAACTGACCTACGGTGATTTTATATATGGAGCCGCGACTCAAAGCTCTATCAAGACCCTCGATCCAATTCAAAATCAATCCCTCCGACTCTCTACGGGTGCTTTTCGCACCACCCCCATCCCTACTTTACAATACCTTACATCTACCCCTCCCTTACATCTTGTGAGACAGCTGTCTCTCCTAAAATTTTATTCATCCTCCATATATAAACCTCTTTCCAAAACCACATTGAACCTATCAAACATACACAAACCCAACCAACTACTTCCACAAAACTCGATTCCTCAGAGAATCTCGGCCTTACTGTCACTGCACAATCTCTCCCCCCCTAAATATGACTACCCTTTGCAAACCACCTTTCCCCCATGGCTCTCTCCTATTCCACATAACAATCTTTCCACGCGACAATACAATAAAGTGGACTCTCCAAACTCTTTCCTCAATAAATCCTTTTTACAAGTCGTCGCCACAAAATCCCCCAACCATACGCTCTTTTATACGGATGGGTCCAAATCAGACAAGGGAGTCGGTTCTGCCTTCACATCGCCCACCACCTCCAGAAAGTTCAAACTTTCTCATTATGTCTCCATATTTACAGCTGAACTCCTAGCTATCGAGAGGCAACTAGATTCGCTCTAACCATAAGCTCCAAACTCATCCTAATTATCTCCGATTCTCTCAGTGCCTTATCATCCATCAAGACCAGAAACCTATCCTACAACTACATCCGACAAATCCTAGATCTCCTCTACTCCGCAAAACTGAAACAACGTTCCATCTCCTATTTCTGGCTTCCCAGCCATATAGGCAATCAGGGAAATGACAGAGCGGATAGACTAGCCAAACAAGCTATAGATAACGGTATTTCCATCACGGCCGAGAATTACTACTCAGATTTTAACTCTCACCTTAAATCTATCCATAATTCCTTATTTCAATTACAATGGGATCTAGAAAATCCAAACAACAAATTGTGGCCACTCAAATCCTCGGTATTCCCCCCCCCCCCCCTACATAATAACAACCTCAATTGAAAAGAGAACGTGATTCTGCGAAGACTGGCTGCTGGACACACTTTCTCAACTCATCGCCAGCTCTTGGAAGACCCTAAATGTCAAAGTTGCGGATCTAACCTTACAGTCTCGCATATACTCACAGCAAATCACCTTAAAGACATCCGACTAAAGTACAACCTACCCTCTACCATATGTAACATAATTACCATTTTGGCCGCAAACCAAAAATAACATTATGACTATCTCCGAGAAATTCACTTTAAAGTTTAAACCAATTTAACAATCACTTTATGGGCGCTAAATAACCTCTTAGTTGATGCGCCCTGGCTCCAAAACATCATCATAATCATCTTCAAGAACCTGGGGTAATTCGTTTTGCAAAAAATTTAGATACCTAGGCCGTTAAGCGGTTTGCGGAAAAAATATGGACCAACAAGCGACCTATGGTTTTGGTTTTCAACTTCCCGGACCCAAAATGGATTAACTGGTGAATAATAATGCATGTTATGGCTGTTAACTGCTCCATTACTGCGAAAAGTAGCTTCATCAGAAAACATTATTTTGGATAAAAAATTTGGATCGGCCTCTATTGCTCCATTCATGGTGGTACAAAAGTTTACTCGTCGTTCAAAATCACGGTCTTGAAGTTCTTGGTGCAGTTCCATACGAAAGGGATGATATTGTATTTTCTTGTGGTGCGATTAGCCGTAGATTGGGATGTGTCAGATAAGTCAACTAGTTGACCGCTGCTGACCTGGGGATTATCTTCAACGTGAAGTAAAATCTCCATTTCTATTTCCTCATTGGTAGCATTCTGGTTTACTACTTCCCGTTTCGTATACTCAACGCTACCACTACCATCAAACCGTTCCTTTAAGCACTGAAAAGATTTTCTTGATGGTATACGTCTATTAGGGTAATTCGCTTCGTAAAACCTTACTGCCAAAAGACAATTTTTTCCCGCCTCGCCCAGTACATAAACCATATCAATTAATTCATTTTTAGGAAAATCCATAACTATTACCTTTATACGTCACTTACTACAACAAATTAAACTATTTTTATTTGCTTAATAGACATGTCAAAATTTGACAATGCCTACATTTTTGTTTTGTCTTGGCAACTACGAGGCTGGTTTGAAAAGTCCGTGCAAAGTCCGAGAGATGGCACCACCGGCGCGTATCGAGGTCATGTTTAGTTAGTAGCATCTCTTGAATGAACGCACACTAAGTTTCAGCCATATTGGTCTATTTCTTTGTGTTTGGCATTCGTGTGAATCAAGGAAGTCGAGTGATTTTCAAGAAATGGACGAAAAAGAATTTCGTGTGGTGATTAAACATTACTTTATGAAAGGCAAAACGCCTCAGGAGACTAAAGAGAAGCTTGATAAACATTATGGTGACTCTGCACCTTCGATTAGAACAGTTTATAAGTGGCTTCAAAATTTTCGGACTGGCCATATGGGCACAACTGACGCTGAACGTTCTGGACGGCCTGTGGAGGTTACGACTCCAGAAATCATTGATCAAATCCATGATATGGTGATGGATGACAGAAGAGTTAAGGTGCGTGAGATTGCTAGTGCTGTGGGCATCTCGACTGAACGGGTACATAATATTTTGCATAAACATTTGGACATGAGAAAGCTATCCGCAAGATGGGTGCCGCGATTGCTCACGCTTGACCAAAAACGGAATCGTGTGAAGTGTTGCAAGGATGGTTTGCAGCTGTTCCAGAAGAATCTGGAGGACTTTAAGCGTCGTTTCGTCACTGTGGATAAAACATGGATACATTACTATACTCCTGAGACCAAACAACAATCTAAACAATGGGTTACCAAGGGGGAATCTGCACCAAAAAAGGCGAAGACCGTTCCTTCGGTCGGAAAGGTTATGGCGACTGTCTTTTGGGATTCGCAAGGGATAATCCTCATCGACTATCTGGAAAAGGGTAAAACTATTACAGGTGAATATTATTCATCGTTATTGGACCGTTTGAAATCCGAGCTGCAAGAAAAACGCCCGCGATTGGCCCACAAGAAAGTCCTTTTCCATCACGACAACGCACCAGCACACACCTCAGCAGTTGTGGTCGCAAAATTAATGGAAATAGGATCCCAACTCGTTTCACATCCCCCCTATTCTTCAGACTTGGCACCCTCGGACTACTATTTGTTCCCCAATTTGAAAAAATGGCTGGCGGGACAAAGATTTTATTCAAACGAGGAGGTGATTGCAGACACTAATGGATATTTTGCAGACTTGGACAAATCCTATTATTCGGAAGGGATTAACAAACTGGAACATCGTTGGACGAAGTGTATAAGCCTAAAAGGAGACTATGTCGAAAAATAAAAAAGGTTTACCCCAAACACATAAGTAGTTTTTATTTTTGCACGGACTTTTCAAACCAGCCTCGTATGATGTTATAGCGTAAATGTATTAAAAACAAGGGTAAAAAATTGAAAAAATTCAAAATAAATCGAAAACTATTAGAAATAAGTATATGACATACTTAATAAAAGTTGGGGGGTTTTATAAAATCTATCTAACTCAAATTTCTTTACATATATCTTTTTTTTTCATCTCTATAGAACGCTCGTACCAATTATGAGTATTCCACCTTCAGAACCAATGGCGCTACTGGCAATTTTTTACAAAACTGAAGACTAGTACTTTTTTTTTAAAAAAATGAAATATTAAAAAAACTACTAGGTTTAGGTATATAACATTATTAATAAAAAAGCTATAAAATTTTACGCACACTTTTTTGAAGTACCCTGTATACTCAAAAATAATTTTAAACGGTGCACCTTAACATTCCCGAAACAAATGAGGTAATGAACTTTACTCTATCGTTGACTCACCCTGTACAAATACTACAAAAACAACTCCCGAAAAATTGTTTTTAAATGTGCCACAACATGTTAATCGTTAAATCAATAGTTCCAAGCAGCACGACGTATTAATCCTAAAACATCAAATTTTTTCAGTTGTGAAGATCACTTCGATGTAAGTATTTTAGGATAATGATGTATTTAATAATCATTCATATCAGAATATAAATATAATACATATAGTTAGATCACAGAAATTTTTAAGGAGACTAACCAAATCGGAACCAATAAAAATCATGACGATTAGTATACTGTTATCGAAGGATTTTTGTTTTATTTAGTGTCATATTTGAGAAAATCTGTGACCATAAAAATATCCACAGTAGGTATATTATCAGAAGTGGCCTTTATGAACACACATTACTAAATTAAATTAATAACCAACAATAATTTTTTTTGCACTAAACTTTAATAATTTTGACAGTATATATACAGCTGTTAACCGTACTTACGTGAAAACACTTTAATCTAATGACGTCAGAAACATGGCAGCCAATCGTGGCGCTTTCGTAGTCACGTGATTATTTTTTAAATTTTATAAATTTTAATTTATTTATAATTAATTGTAAAAAGTTTTTAAACAGCTTTTCGCATCAATTATCAATATTATTTATGACGGAAGTTTTAAAATAAAGTAAAAAAATCGATAATTATTGTTTATTCAAAAACCCAATTATACTTTAAAGAAATATTTCAGAAATACAGTGAAGTCCGTTTATAACTGCAAAAAATCGTGGTTCGCTATATCCGAAGTTCGTTACAAACAGTAAACAAAATCTAATATCATTTTTCACTACTTTTTTATTTAGATTACGCGCTAATGCTTAGAAAAATGAATAAAAATAATTATTACATTAAAAGAAAACGTTCAAAGGAAAATAAAACAAATCACACTAAAGTTATTATTATGTATGTTGGTACATACACGAGTATAAACAAAAATATTAAAAAACGTAGCTTATACAATAAAAGGTTTGTACAATTTTACTTGAAAAAGAAATGGTGTTTATATAATTATCAAGGTGACAAAAACTACTCTATATACGTTCAGGAACTTCACGAGAGTCCAAAAAATGGCGAGTTTCAGTCATTTTCTTAATCATTTCTGAAATGGAAGAAATATAAATATTATCTCCTTCTCCAGGCTCGTCTTCGTCCTTATTATCGCTTAAAATCTTTCCAGAAGTCACTGATGTCACAATTGGATCATCAGTTAATATTTCTCTTGTCGTTAATTCATTATCAGCACATACATATTCTTCAAAATTAAAGTGATTAAACATCTTTTTAATCTCGATTTTCACTGTACTTTGTTAAATGTCAGCATCGTAAACAAATTCTAGACAATAAGTAGGATCTTCTCGATGTTTTTCACTGAGTCAACGGTAGCTTATCATCTGAGTCATATCTACATTCCTTCCATGACATTGTTAGAATGTATCACACCTTGATCCATAGGCTGGAGCTTTGCACTTGTGTTTGGAGGTATAAAAATCAATTTTTTTGCTGTAGATCAACTTCAGGGTGCGCTGGACAGTTGTCAAACAAAAGTAATATTTTTCTGTTTGTGAATTTTAATTCATTGTCCGATTCGATCAGTTCGTTTTTAAAAATTTGTGATGTCATCCAGGCTTTACTGTTTGAGTTGTACTTTACTGGTAAATGTTTGTTTTTAAAACACCTGGGATTGGCGGAGTTTCTTATCACCAACAATTTTCTTTTCTCTGTTTCAGACATATGTATTTGCAGTTACCAACACAGTAATCCTTACTTTTGATAATTTTTCACCAGCATAATTCTCTCCGACAAACAAGTAGAACCGTAGATTTAGTTAAATTCAACTGTTTGCAAACATTATCTAGGTTTTACGTTTTTGTGTACTCGTTTTAAAATAAAAACTTAGACATTCACTTTGCTACTTTGATCAAATATGCATTAAAACCACATAATACAAGTGAATTAAAAATAATACTGCTCGAACTAGCGACGCGGCGAAAACAAGTAGAATAGGGATTCCCAGCGCCTTTCGGTGAATTCCCTAGATCAAGTCGCGCGACATGGAGCACAGGGAGTGGCAAGTTCGTTATAAACGGACATAAAACATCTAAATTTGGTTCGCTTTATCCCGAAGTTCGTTATAATCGGGTTCGTTATAACCGATAAAAATTTGCATTGGTCTTATGGAAGTTTTTTCGTACATTATAAAATAGTTCGTTTTAAACCGGAAATTTGCTATAAACGGGTTCGTTATAAGCAGACTTCACTGTATTTATAATTAATTGTAAAATTTTTTAAAAAAGTTTTTCGTATCAATTATATCAATGATGAGGTTTTAAAATAAAACAAAAAAATCGATAATTATTTTTTATTCAAAAACCCAATTATATTTTAAAGAAATATTTTTAAAATATATTTTAATATAATTTTTAATATCATCGTAACATCGTAAACAGTGTATGGGTACACTGTTTTCACGTTAATTAATTATTCTCAGTAACTAGATTATTACAAACTCACAGTTGGTGTTTTTAAAGTCTATATTTCGAAAAAAAAATCCCCGTTATTCTTTCCATTTTGCCAAAGATCAATCTATCCTCCATGAGCTTACACATTTCACTCTAAGCCATTCGTAAAAATAAACGAAAATAAAAATTCAATTTCAATATATCAAATTCATATCAAATTGCATTATGCATATTGCAGCAGGAAAACAAATAGCGAATAAATCCAAAAGCACAAAACAGGCGCGCTTTTACAAAAGGTCGAAAAATTGCATATAAATGTATGAAACTCCGTCGAACTCGGCTTTGAGCATATGCATATACATATATATTCTATCTTTGTACATGAACACAATATTAAATTTACTATACTTATATAATTTTCATAAGATCGTTCAGTAGCGCACTCTAATCCTACACTCCGCGTCCAAAAAGAGTTTTCCATATAAAGTAAAATGCAGGCCAAATGTATTAGGTTGTCTGAAAAGTTCTCAGCCTGACACATAGATCGCGTTAGAAACTATGAAAACATACAGTTGCCTGCGAAAATTTTGGACCAAAAAATATTTTTGTGATTAATTGAGTTATAAAGGGAAAAGAGAAAAAAAACAAATATACCATCATAAACTGCTTTAATTATACCATGGATTGAAGCCGGTGGAAGTGCACCACACAAGGCAAAGGCGGTTTCATCAGCAGGGAAGGTTACAATGTGGACTCTTTCTTTTGTATTTTACATAAATGCTTTATTTATTACATAAGAGCCGCTATTTGCTCCTTATGTATATCCTAATTTTTGAGAATGGATTGAGTGGATATTAATACTGAGAGAGAACAAAATTAAGATATCAGCTAGCTCGTTTTTTTTTGGAGAGATGTGGATAAGAGATAATTTTTGTACGTCTTTTGAAAATAGTCTCTACAGTTGTTTAACGCCTAGTTGTACTGTTTTGGGCACCATTTATTTTGTAATCGAAAGAATTTAAATTCAGCCCAAAAAATGACTGAAAAGTCATTTATGGTAGTTGTTGGTACAGAATTGAGTACAGTAATACCCCGCTTTACGCGAGGGATACGTTCCGAAAAAAATCGCGTTAACTGAAATTCGCGTATATCGAGGTTTATGATTAAACATAGTCAAAATTTAATACAAAAAAATACAAATCATTTTAATCAATCACTTTAATTCTAAGAACACTTTATGCAATACATACTCTTATTTTTTACGGAAAAATACATCTATTGTCTTTTGGGTAACGTTTTGTTTACGTTCTTGTAAAATACGTTCATAACACCCAACACTGTTTTTAATTGTTTGACACACGGTCAAGACACGGTCATCATTATTGTCTATACTCTGCAATATGTCCAAACCTGAATAAATTTTTGAAAGTGCATTTTGTATTTCCCCTGAAGATAAAACTTTCTCTTCTACTTGTTCTTCCTCATCGTAGATAGGATTATTCTGTAACTCGATCAGATCTTCATTGCTAATAGGATCGTCGTGCGTTGCTACAAGTTCTACGAGATCTTCTACCGTGACATCTTCAAGTTCAGACCCCTCAATCATTGCAGCAATGTCTTCAAGCACTTGTCTCTGCATCTGGACAATTCTTCTAGGTGCTTCCACTACATCTGGCCAAAGATTACGCCACACCCCATTCATACAACTCATTTTAACTTCCTTCCAAGCCTCTTCTATGTTGTGAATAGACTTCATAATGTTGTATGACTTCCACCACTCTCGCATAGACTGTCTTCCTTCCCCGTCAGTTTCATGAATTAGTTGGCTAAAAGTGCGGCGATGGTAATAAGCTTTGAAGTTTGCTATTGCTCCCTGGTCCATAGGTTGTAATATTGACGTAGTTTTTGGTGGAAGGAACTTTACGTACACTTTTAAGTCTCTGGGCGTATCAAGTGAGGTTGGATGTCCTGGGGCATTGTCTAAGAGTAATATAACTTTAGGTTCAAGCCCATTTCTGTCACAGTATGATTTGACTGATGGGCAAAAACTATTAGAATACCATTCTTGAAAAATTTCCCGTGTAACCCACGCCTTTCTGTTTGATCGCCACACAACTGGTAGACTTGTCTTGTCTGTGCCTCGCATTGCACGGGGTGTTTCTGAATGGTACACTAGTAAAGGTTTCAGTTTGAAATCACCAGTGGCATTACCACCCAGCAGAAGTGTTAGTCGATCTTTCGCAGCTTTGAAACCACTGGCTTGACGTTCTTCCTTAGAAATGAATGTTCGAGATGGCATTTTTTTCCAGTAAAGTGCGGTCTCATCAACATTGAAGATGAGACAAGCAGGAATTTTCTCTCGTCTAACGAAGTCTTGAAACTTGTCTGGAAACTCAGCTGCAGCTTGAATGTCCGCGCTGGCCGCCTCGCCTGTTATGTGGATATTGTGAAGATTAGAACGCTGCTTGAACCGATGGAACCAGCCTCTGCTGGCAGCAAAAGTCGGAGTGGCACTCCCTTCTCCTTCTTTTGTTTTCAGCATCTCATACAAAGATTTTGCTTTTGTGCATATGAGATCTTGACTTAGTGGTGTGTTCTTCTTATTCAAATCTTCGATCCAGACTGACAGTAATTTCTCCATTCTTTCTAAGATAGATGATCTCGAACGAGAAAGTTTTGTTGCACTTATAGGTGTTGAACCTTCGCTGGAGATTTTAATTTTTTCCCGATTTTTTATAAATCGTTCTCACAGTCGATTCTGAGAGTCCAAAATCTCTCCCAACAATTGTTGCTTTGCCTCCATTTTCCATTCTTCTTAACACTTTCATCTTCAATTCCAAAGTGACGCTTTTACGCTCTTTTTTCTTTACAGGCGGCATTTTTAACGTAGGGTTAAATTATGTATGTATGTATCTCCAATAAATATTAAAACAAAACTGCCAGCCGACCGAACTAACATTACGGAACAAATGAACACACGAAACGAACGAGGAAATCCCCATAGAACAAAGTCGAAGGACAGGGAATTCCCAATTCTTCAAAGAGAATATTCAGAGAAAGCGGGGATCCCCCGCGACCATAGAGAAGTTAATGACTACATGAGCGCGAAATTTGAAATTCGCGTTATAGTGAAACCGCGCGTAACGGGGTCGCGCTAAGCGGGGTATTACTGTACAGTATAATTTACGTCCTGTAAGATAGAACGGGAGTTCAGTAAAACACTACACTAACACTGAATAAGGTATACTAACAAATAAAAAAAAACATTCTTACATTTATTACACCCTTGAAATTAAATAGACTAGATTAATAACCCTTTGCTATGAGTGCATATGTTCACAGATAGTCTTTAACTTAGATATATGACGGTAGTATAGTTTCTCGTATCACTTATTCTTGAGAGTAAAAAAAATGGCTTTAGAATGCACGATACAGAAAGATGGTTCCAGGTTCACTTCCGGTGAAACCGACTCCGGGATCACACGTGTTACGTAGTCCTCAGGAACACACGTTGTGGGAAGGAACTGAGATATTTAACTGGTATAGTTATCGACTTACACAGCTTGGCTTCTCCTCGTGGCTTTTCTATCAACTGCTTGGCCTCTCCTGGTGAGTTTCCCATCAAAATATTGCTTCACACACTACCTCCTTATTTTCATTAGGTAACTAATGAACACTTGACCCAAAATGTTTTAGGATGGGTAGAATATTTCAGCATTTTGCGTATTATCTGATCTCTCGTCTCCTCTTGCTGTTCTATTTCTCCTTTGTTTATGCGCTAGGTTGTCATTTAACCTCCATTAAATTCATTTAGTAAGAAGTAAATGTAAATATAATTGTTCTCTTTAGATCTTATTGACGTAGTAAACATGTTTACAGCTGTGTGCATAAAACTTCAAGAGTTAAGTGAAAATTATTATCTGAAGGATCAATGCCTGAAAAGTTCGAATAGTGCTGCCCTTGTTCAGCTTTTACTAAAAAAAGACAGGAAAGTTACTTAAAAGCCAACAGACGCCAAAATAATCATTTGTAGACTTCCTGTCTGTTTAGATGTTCTATATAAGTTAAGTTGTAAGACTCGTTATTACGGGCATATACCTGTTCATGGAACCGAAAAAAAAAAGTTTTTCAGCAATTTTTTAGCGAAACTATTCATTACATAAATCTGATTTATATTTTATGTAATCCTACATAGCTTAAAACACAATTTGTGAAATTTTAAATAAAAAAACCGGTCAAGTGCAAGTTGAACTTGCGCAATTAGTGTTCCGTATGTTGATTGCTTCTGAAATAAAAATATTTGTTACGGAGGTATAAAATGATCAGTGACTTCACAAAATACACTCCAAATGAGTTTTCAACAAAGTTTGTTTCCGATCTTTACTGAAAACTGATGACCTTGAAATTATTTTTTTTTTTTATATACCAGATAAATTATTAAAAGTAATGCACTCGCGATAATTTTCGTTCAATCTACACCCCGTAGAGAATATTCCTGAATTTTTTTCGAAATTTTTGGATCAGTATTTTTCGAGATAGAGGGGGGACAACGATTTTTCGCGCGATTTTTTCAAAATAATACAAAGAGAAGTGTGCACATTATATATATTTTTGAACTCGTGTTTTCACAAGCCTTAATTTGACACTCCACTCGATGACCTAGTAAAAAAATTTTTTTTTTACTTCCGATTTCACCCCCCAAAACTAACTAACCCCTTAAGTCAAAATTTAACTTTCAAAACTACACGGCTCTGATGAGGCCATCAATTTCTATATTAGTACCAAATTTCAACTTTCTCCGTCAAATAGTTTCGGAGAAAATCGGCTGTAACAGACGGACAGGCGGACAGACAGCGAAGTGATCTTATAAGTGTTACGTACGAAACACTAAAAAAAATGGCGGAGCTTGCGGTATGCACGATTACTGGGAGCTGGAGCATCTGAAATCAAAATTTCCAAAGAAATTAGTTTACTAAATGATCAATCTGGTGTTTGAACGAAGGAATTTTGATATTATCAAGAACTTTGTCTTTAATTACCAAAAATGTAAAACGCGGTAACGTCATTTTTTCGCTTTTTTGTTTGGACCAATGCCTTTTGATATTTTCTTTTTTTTTTAAATCGTTCGTTCAAAGACAAGATTGATCCTCTAGTAAACTAATTTCTTTATAAGTTTTGATTTCAGACGATCCAGGTCCCAGTAATGATGCACACAGTAATGCTCCTCACAAAAAAAGGGGTCGCAGGGTAACGGGTACAGCGCAGCAATTTTTATTATTTTTTTTTAAATTAAAATTTCACAAATTGTATTTTAATCTATGCATTATTATATAATGTAAATTCCTACAAAATTATTTTTTTCGATTTCTTGACTAGGTAATGCCCTTAATGATGAACATTTACGTGCAAATGATGACGCAGTTCTTCTAAGAATTTAATATTTTTTTTGCTAAAACCCCAATATGACACTCCACTGATATGTATATCAACAACAAGAGTACATCTAACATTTCCCCAAGGAGTCCTTTCATGGGAATATTTGTAAATTTTATTTCTGAAAATAACGTTGCAATAAAAATCGTCAGTCACCTGGATCGAAAGAAAACAGTCGAAAGTAAATCATTTCAACATTTTGAATACGTTAAGGACTTTAAAGAAAGTTCTCGTGCAAGAACTAGCAAGAGACAAACAAAACAAATATTTTTATGTTGTCAAAGATATTTTGAGATAGGATAACATGAAGAACACTTAAAATATATTTTAGGAAGAGAATGTACAAATAAGTAAGCTTGTAGGACTTTAATTTCTTTAGGTGCTTTTTTATTTATACAACATAAAATCATTAAAAAGTACAGAGAGCGTCATGAAAAAATCCAAATTTGTTCAGCTTATTGCGCGAAAGTAGCAAGGTGAGCCGTTGGAAACTTTATTGATATGGAAAGCTTCGAGCGTTCAACAGATTAAATAGATACAGAAGTTGAAAGAAATTGGTTCGACAATAAGAAAAAATTCTGGCACGGTGCACAGTGATTCGGCAAGAACATGCTAGTGGGGACAATATTTATGACGTAATTTCCAGGAACCACTGATAACGACTTGTAAACAACCCCCCCCCCCCCCATTTAACGAATTCCAAGAATTAATTTGTTTATCACCTCATAAAGGTATCTTATCAGGGGGTCAAAGTAACCCTTATAAGAGAGGTCATTTTCATTTGCAAATCAGTTGCATTTTATGCACACTTGTGATAACATATTTTAAAATTGGTAGCAAAGTGAAACGAGTTTTTTTGTGATGGAATATTCTGTTGAAGGTATGTACTCTATTATGACTTTTGGTGTAATATCAATTTGTAAATGTATAGATAAATCCAGCAAATTTTACATTAATTGTAAACTTGAAAAGTAGCAACTTTTTTTATCCACATATATCCACCTAGATTTTTCTATATGTAATACCTACAACATTCAGGCACAGATTCATATATATTATAGACCCCGAAAAGGCCCGAAAGTAAAATTATTTTATTTTTTTCAGAACGAGTCGTGACTATGGCGAAAATGGAGTTTTTTGAAGAATGGCTAAAACATGACAAAACTGAACGAAACAGTGGCATTTTTTATTATATAAGTGAAAAATTCAATATGTCTGATGTTTCTGACGATTCTCTAAAACGACTCAAAATGAAAATATCAAGCCTTTCAGCAAAATTCAATCAAAAGTGGACTTCTTTAAAGTGTAACAAAGAAATGTTTCTAATCAAACATAAAGATTGGTTAGAGGGATCCGGAATCGAAATAAAGATGTGTGTTAACCAGCCGTGCACTTCAACATCATCAGCGGCTCTTTCCGTAGGGCGACCCAGAAAATCATTTGAAGACTCATCAACGAAAACGAAGAGACGGAGAGTAGAAGATCTTTTGGAATCGCGAAGTGCAAGTGAGCTTATTACAGCAGCTGAGTTAGCTACTCGAAAAGAAGGGCCTCGAAGTGTTGCTAAACAGATCCATAACGTCGCGGTCAGTGAAACTAGAGAAAAGAATAAGTGTTCTGAACAAAATCGGCAGTTAACATCAGACGAAGCTTTAGCTTATTATGTGGACTCGAAATCGACTTCTCACTCACATAAACAAACAAAAAAATGGTCAATGAAAGCGGGACATCAAGTGTATCCATCGTTTTATAGTTTAGGTAAGTCCAAAGCTTCTTGTTGTCCTTCTGACGAATATATTTCTGTGACAATCTCGAGCTGAAATTAAACTTCACGCGATTTTGGATAAAACGGCTGAACGATTAGTTAAAACTTAGACGGAAGTCATTAGAAGTGTGTTACCTCGTTCATATTATATGTTGGTAAGTAAATGGGGCTGTGATGGGAGTTCGGGGCATAGCACGTATAAGCAGAAATTTGAGAACACTAACGCTACAGACGAATTTTTGTTTCGTATACTCATTTGTCCCTTTGAGACTGCTTGATGGCGAAACTGTGATCTGACATAATCCAAGATCTTCCTCTACTTTATATTGCCGTCCTATTAAGTTTATTTTTGCCAAGGAGACAAAAGAGTTTACGAAAGAAGAAACTTCTAAAATTTTAGATGAAGTAAGTCAGCTTCTTCCAACATTATGTAACGTTGCTGGATCTCAAATCTCTGTTAAAACACGATTTGTTGTTGACAATAACTGATGGCAAAGTGTGCAATGCCTTAACAGACACAAGTTCAACACAAAAGTGTTATATTTGCGGTGCCACCCCGTCTACTATGAACGAGGAGTCAAAGAAATATCCCAGCAACGATGAACGCCTTGCATTTGGTTTATCTACTTTACATGCATGGATCCGCACGTTTGAATGTTTGCTTCACATCAGCTATCGTTTAGAAATAAAAAAGTGGCAAGTCAGGGGAGATAACGACAAAGCTATTATGAAGCAACGCTCACAAGAGATACAAAAAGTGTTTAAAGATCGTATGGGGCTCATTGTAGATAAACGAAAACCTGGGTATGGTAACACAAACGATGGAAACACAGCACGTAGATTTTTTTCCAAAGCTGAATTGAGCAGCGAAATTATAGGATTAGACGTAAACCTTATTCGTAGATTTCAAGTAATTTTAAGAACTTTGTCATCGGGATATGACATAAATTATATAGAATTCGAAAAGTTTTGTGTTGATACTAGAAAATTATACCTTGATCTGTATTCGTGGTATTCCATGCCCGTTATTGTGCATAAAATTCCTGTACACAGCACGGAAGTTATAAAGTCTTCTCTTCTTCCCATTGGACAACTCTCCGAAGAAGCCCAGGAGGCAAGAAATAAAGACTGTCGTAGATTCCGTGAACGGCACACCAGGAAGTGGTCACGTATTGCCACAAATACAGATCTTTTGAGAATGCTTTTAATTACCTCTGATCCTGTTATTAAACTCGTATAGAGAATTACCGCGAAGAAAATTTACTTCTTTGCCATCGGAGGTTCTGCAGTTGATTATCCCACCTTCATTGCCATCCGAAACACCATCAGTAAGTCATCATCACGAATTAAATGAGGAGGATTATTTACTCTCTGAATATTCTACTGAATGGGAGAGCGGTGATGACGATTCATCTGATGGTGATTAGTAGGTTTAAGTATTTTTTTATTGTAATTATTATTCTTATTTTATTGTGTGTTGTAGTTGCTTATAATTCATGCCTTAGTATATAAGTTAATTAATATTATATTTCTTTTACTTATACACCTTGTTATTGTAAATAATTGATATATAGATACTGTTATTGAACTAATTTATTTTAAAAGAAATAATATTTTGTAAATTAATAAATGTGGGTACTATCATTATGATTTTTATTTTTTTCCTAGAAATTTCTTTGTAAACAAACATGATTGTGCTTTTCACACATAATGAGTAGGTAGACGTACGTAGCTAATTAAAGAACAATTAGCGACAATAGTGAGCAAATGAGACACTTTAGTAAACCACTTCCGTCTTGCAGCTACATATTTCGATTAATACACATACAGTACATATTTTTCATCTTTTTTTTTTATTAAAATAGCTTAAGATACCTGGAATATACATAAACAATTGAAATAAGTGAAGAAGTAATATTGTCCCGCTATCTTGTACTAGTCGAGACACTTTGCGGTGACTAAGAAGCATGCACAAGAGGAGCGAGTTCGAGTGTCGGTCTACGAAAATCCCGACCTTTGAATACGCAAGCAATAAAGCGTCGTAAATATTCCCAGGAGTTGATACAAATATTCGCCGGCACGATTCATGTCTGGTTTCATACAAGATTCAGCTGGTGCAAGAATAAAAACCAGCTAGAAATGTCACAGGTCATATTCGATAACAACATGTTTAAACGCTTCCCATATTTACAAGCATCTTGTTTCTGAATGAAACACATTTTTACCGAAAGTCTGATAAATCCAAAACTAAAGCATTTTCCCAAAGTGATATCTAAGGCCGCAATAACGGCATCTAGAATAAATTGACCGTACTTTTTTGAGTATGGCAGAGGCCGCAGAATTGTTAATTCGAAGAAACATACGAAAATAATTGAGAAATTCTATACACCAGGTGGTGTGTTGTTTAATGGTGATAACCAAAAAACCTACTATTAGCAGGAAGAAGTGACATTACTCACTTAAGGGGTAAGGCCACTCCATGCCCTAGGAAAAAAAGGCTAATTTCGGGAATTTTTTTCAAGAGTATAATAATAAGCAGTCGAAAATTTATTTGAAGTACTTTATTAAACAAATATTTAAGAGTACGAAAATATTTTTGAAATCTTTTTCTTCACAAGGCACCACGAAGGCGTTACAATCTATGAAATGCATTCTACCAAAAATAATATAAAAAAGTTTTTTTCAGTTAATTTTTAAGGAAGAGGGCAAAGAAGGTTTTACAAAGATGTTATTTTGGCTTGAGCAGTTTTACCGAACAGCCGTTGCTACTGAATTTTTAGTATATCAAAAACTATTCACAGAGATTGAGCCGTTGCTACTTATGATGACTACAAAATGATAAAAAAAGACCTTCCCTAACAGGTACGAGGCTGGTTTGAAAAGTCCGTGCAAAGTCCGAGAGATGGCACCACCGGCGCGTATCGAGGTCATGTTTAGTTAGTAGCATTTCTTGAATGAACGCACACCAAGTTTCAGCCATATTGGTCTATTTCTTTGTGTTTGGCATTCGTGTGAATCAAGGAAGTCGAGTGATTTTCAAGAAATGGACGAAAAAGAATTTCGTGTGGTGATTAAACATTACTTTATGAAAGGCAAAAACGCCTCAGGAGACTAAAGAGAAGCTTGATAAACATTATGGTGACTCTGCACCTTCGATTAGAACAGTTTATAAGTAGTTTCAAAATTTTCGGACTGGCCATATGGGCACAAGTGACCCTGAACGTTCTGGACGGCCTGTGGAGGTTACGACTCCAGAAATCATTGATCAAATCCATGGTATGGTGATGGATGACAGAAGAGTTAAGGTGCGCGAGATTGCTAGTGCTGTGGGCATCTCGACTGAACGGGTACATAATATTTTGCATAAACATTTGGACATGAGAAAGCTATCCGCATGATGGGTGCCGCGATTGCTCACGCTTGACCAAATACGGAATCGTGTGAAGTGATGCAAGGATGGTTTGCAGCTGTTCCAGAAGAATCCGGAGGACTTTAAGCGTCGTTTCGTCACTGTGGATGAAACATGGATACATTACTATACTCCTGAGACCAAACAACAATCTAAACAATGGGTTACCAAGAAGGAATCTGCACCAAAAAAGGCGAAGACCGTTCCTTCGGCCGGAAAGGTTATGGCGACTGTCTTTTGTGATTCACAAGGGATAATCCTCATCGACTATCTGGAAAAGGATATAAAACTATTACAGGTGAATATTATTCATCGTTATTGGACCGTTTGAAAACCGAGCTGCAAGAAAAACGCCCGCGATTGGCCCACAAGAAAGTCCTTTTCCATCACGACAACGCACCAGCACACACCTCAGCAGTTGTGGTCGCAAAATTAATGGAAATAGGATTCCAACTCGTTTCACATCCCCCCTATTCTCCAGACTTGGCTCCCTCGGACTACTATTTGTTCCCCAATTTGAAGAAATGGCTGGCGGGACAAAGATTTTATTCAAACGAGGAGGTGATTGCAGACACTAATGGATATTTTGCAGACTTGGACAAATCCTATTATTCGGAAGGGATCAACAAACTAGAACATCGTTGGACGAAGTGTATAAGCCTAAAAGGAGACTATGTCGAAAAATAAAAAAGGTTTACCCCAAACACATAAGTAGTTTTTATTTTTGCACGGACTTTTCAAACCAGCCTCGTATATAGGCAAGTTTACACTCTTCTCGCTCTGGGTCGAACAGATCATGTCCGGGGTAACATGTAAGTTACCACAAGACAATAGTTATATCTAGAACTCGAAGTTTAATATTGTTTTCGTGTAAGTAAGATATGACAATCCTTTGAGTTTGAAAATTTTTTGGGTACATGTATGAGAACAAAGCACCGTTCCATCAAAACCTAGACGATGGGATGGCTCGGAAAAGCAGCAATGTCGAGCCTACCAAGAGAATCACAAAAGGAGAAACACTGGATCACTGCCAATACTCTGAAACTAGTAGAAGAGAGGAGAGATATAAGAAAAAATATGAGTGACAGAAACAGCGGAGAACGTCTAAAAGCTATTACTCAGAAAACCACGCAGGCTTGTAAGCGGGATAAGAATGCTTCCCTTAAAAATATATGCTCTAATCTAGGGAGTCATTCCATGCAGCACGAGTCAAATGAGTTCTTCAAAACAGATACCTCACCAGACAGCTCAAACCCCAAATTCAGGTCATTAACGATGAGCAAGGAAGAAATTTTTACCCAATTCGGATGGCCTCGCTGAGGTATGGAGAAGATACTGCACTAACCTGTTTAAGGACAATGAACGAAAAGTAGATACTACAGAAAACTATGAAGGGAACAAGGCCCTACTGGACTTGGACAATATCGTCTGGAAAGCTTGTAAATGGCCAGAGAATTGGTGGCATACTATCTTTATGTCCTGCTCATAAAAAGGGAGCTCACACCGAATTCTCGAACTACAGAACATTGGCTCCTGTATCTCATGCTAGCAAGGTCCTACTTCACGTAATTCACAATCGACTAAAGAATTTCTACTTCCTGAAATAGCAGAGAATTCTGAACATCCGCCAAATTATAAAAAAGCCATCGAAACCTTACTGTGTTTCGTCGACTATACTAAGTCCTTTGACTCCGTGAAATCGTCCACACTCCGGTCATTTCTTCAAAAAATGGGAGTACCTTAACAGCTAGTGACGATAATAAGGAACCTCTACGAGAATAACACAGCAGCCGTCTGAGTCAACCAAACTACCCCTAAGACGTTCAAAGCGGAAGCCAGCACGAGACAGGGCTGCATTCTCTCTCCTATTCCATTTAATATAATAATATAATTTATATATATATATATATACATATATATATATATATATATATATATATATATATATATATATATATATATATATATATATATATATATATATATATACATTGACAAAGAACTAATACACGCAGTAAAAGCTCTCTACGGAAACAACACAGTGAACATAAAAATAGGACATAAAATAGGGAAGAGACTCCAAACATCAAAAGGCCTATTACAAGGATGCTCTACATCCCCAACACTATTCAAAATATATCTCGAACAAACATTAAAAAAATGGAAGCAAAAATGTAGTGGAATGGGAGTCCCAATACGAGAAGATTACTTATATACTCTAAGTTTCGCAGACGACCAAGTAATCATAGCGCAAGATGAGGAAGACCTCAGTTATATGGTAAGAAAACTGCAAGAAGAATACACTAAAGCAGGATTAGCAACAAACTTTGATAAAACGGAATATCTAACAACAAAGGAGGGAAACGTGGAGAATCTAGAAGTCGATAACGAAACAATAATCAAAGGAACCGATAGATTTAAATATTTAGGAACCATCATTTCAAAAAACGCAACATCGGAAGAAGAGATTAAAGCTAGATTAGGATAAACGCGGACATGCATAAGACAATTAAATTCGATCCTGTGGGACAAACACATTACAAAAAGAAACAAAACACGCATATACAAATCAATAATACAAAGCATAATGACATACGGGTCAGAAACATGGACGACCAACAAAAGAAATAAATCTAAAATTTACGCGGTAGAGATGGAGTATTGGAGAAGATGTTGTAGAGTGACACGTATGGAGAGAATAACAAATGAAGAAATAAGAAGCAGAATGAACATCAAAGAGAACGAAGTAAACACCATTGAAGAAAAACGATTAAAATGGTATTGATACATAAGACGGAGCGAAGATAATAGGTGGGTACAGAAAATAACGGAGTGGAGCCCTATAGGGAGAAGAAAAAGAGGAAGACCCAGACGATCGTGGAGAGACGATGTAGACGAGGCTATGGAGGATATGGAGGACAGGGGTCTAACAGATGGAAACTGGGAAGATAGAAACGGATGGAATCAAAGGCTGAGAGAAGGAAGACAGCGTCAGCTGTAGAAAATCCTTTATATATATATATATATATATATATATATATATATATATATATATAAAATGAGAAATGTCTTGGAAAAGTGGGAAGAGGGAATTTCCGCGGGAAGCAATCACCCATTTCTATTCAAAATTTTCTTATAAAAAGTTTTTTGGGGACATGTACCAACAACAAAACATAGAAGATTTAAATGCCATGATAACTAAATAGGGATTATACTTAGCCCCTTATAGTGAATCTGACTGTCCTTTTACATCCAATATTATCAAAATTTGGCACGAAACATTAAAAAAACGAAATTTGCATGTAACCATAAAATATGTAGTGTGTCAGATCGTATATTTGATATAGGTTGTTTAATATTTACACGTCAATAACTAAACTCGATTCCCGATTCACCCTGCATTAAACTTAATTGCATCTGCTATCAACAAAATTACATTCTGAATTAAACAATATCCGACTGACGACGCCGTCAAATCCATAGAAACTCGAAGTTTGATTGTGTACATAACCTCACTTTCTGATTTGTATTGACATTCGATCTTGATAGCATTAAATCCAATTCTCGGAGTTGTAAACAGAATTTAATATTTCTAGCGAGATGTTACGTAAATATACGATAAGATGGTCTAGGATGTCAGGACTGATTGAAATCATGGAAGTTCTATAAGATGATTACTTGACCTTCGCAACAGAAAGAGCCCATAATAAAATTGGGCAATATTTTTTATGGTTTTGTAAATTAAATCATACTAGAGAATGTGAGAAAAGGACAAAATAAAACTATGTTGAAAAATTGGTGAAGGGATTTATCCAGTACTTTCCTGGCAGCATAAGTTTTCGACTTCTCGACTAAAAAAAACCGACAACGATGTATAACTCATTAACCGGCTTCTCTTGAAAATAAAGTCGCAAGAATTAAAAAGGCTCCATTACCCCATTACCTGAGATAGTACAAACGGCAATTAAACCCATCTTAACAGCAACTTATTTTCAGTACAGGGTGAGTCAACGATCGAGTAAAGTTCATTATCTCATTTGTTTCGGGAATGACGAAAAAATGTTAAACAATAGTTTTAGTGAATGTTAAGGTGCACAGTTTAAAATTACTTTTGAGTATACGGGGTACTTCAAAAAAGTGTGTGTGGCCGATAGAACATATGTTTTTTTTTTTAAATGGAACATCCTATTTTCTAATTTATTTTTAAATTCTGCGTAAAATTTCATAACTTTTTTATTAATAATGTTATATACCTAAACCTAGTAGTTTTTCTAATATTTCATTTTTTTTTTAAATTACTAGTTTTCAGTTTTGTAAAAAATTGCCAGTAGTGCCAATGTGGAATACTCATAATTAAACATTCTAGAACGTACAAGGCTTTTTCTTACGCCATTATCATCAATAATAGCATACTGCAAGGAAACGTGCCTAACGAATGGAAAATTTCCAAAATTGTGCCAATTGAAAAAAATAAAATATACTATAAAACCTGAAGAGATGCGGGCCAATAAATACGCTTCCAAGTGACGAAAAAATCCTTGAAACAGTGATAAAAAATCAGTTACTGCAATATTTGAATGATAACAATATTATTATTCCAGAGTAATCGGGTTTTAGAAGCAAACATTCATGTGACACTGCAATTAATTATGTTATAAGTGAATGGCGTGAAGATTTGATGAATAAAAAATACATTGTATCAACTTTCATAGATTTAAAAAAAGCATTTGAAACTATAGACAGAAAATTATTGCTTATGAAACTACACAAAATTGGAGTGCGTGATATGGAATTAAAATGGTTTGAAGATTATCTATCGAATAGAAAGCAACAAACAAAAATTGGAAACACAATCAGCGATACCAGTGAATATTGGTCTACCGCAAGGCTCTGTCCTTGCGCCGCTACTGTTTCTCTTATACATAAATGACATTAAAGACGGTTTAAAGTACAGGGATGTTAGACTATTTGTAGACGATGCACTGATTGCAATTAGTGATGTTAGTTTGGATGTGGCTATTAATAAAATGCAGTCTGATATGAATATTCTTTATAAGTGGATGTGTATAAATATGTTAAAAACTAAATACAGATAAAACTAAATAGATGATAATATCACACAATAACTATAATAATAATCATAAACTATACATAAATAATCGTGAAATAGAAAAAGTAAACGAAATTAAATACTTGGGTATAATAATAGATTGTAAACTTAAATTTGATGCAGACTTTCAATATTTAGTGAATAAAATAAACCAAAAACTTTATCTCATGTATAGAACTTGCTACATCATAAGTGAATACCATAAAATATTAATGTATAGAAGCATAATTGAGCCACATTTTATTTATTGTCCTTCGGTATTGTTTCTTGCTAAGGATACACAAATAGAACTACTGCAAAAACTTCAAAACAAGGCAATGAGATTTATATTGCGGAAGCCTAGAAATATGCACATAAAAGATATGTTAGATAGATTAAATTGGCTGAGTGTAAAGCAGAGCTTATTTTATTACGCAATGAAATTCATCTATAATATAAAGATAGAAAATTGTCCCGCATATTTGACCGAGAAAATTAGATACGTCAATCAGATACACAACTACAACACCAGAGGACGAAATGACTTCCGAGTAATGGGAATTACAAATGAAGCTGATCGAGCAAATCTTTATTATAAAGGACTTAAACATTTTAATGACCTACCAAATAATATTAAAAATTGTGAAACAATAAATAAGTTTAAGCAACTATTATATCGACATTGTAAGAATATGCCTATCTGATAGTTAAATTAGGTTCTAATGAACCGTAAATAAATAAATAAATAAAATGAATAAATAATTGGTAGGAGCGTTCTATAGAGATGAAAAAAAAGATATCTGTAAAGAAATTTGGGCTGGATTCTACAGGGTGTTCAAAATAAATTATGCTATTTTAAATTGAAAAATCTCAAATTTTTTAAATGGCACACCCTGTATATTATTATTTTTTCTGATAGATTTTACAAAACCCTCCAACTTTTATTAAGTATGTCATATACCTATTTCTAATAGTTTTAGATATATTTTGATTTTTTCAATTTTTACCCTTGTTTTTAATACACTTACACTATAACATCATAGTTGCCAAGACAAAACAAAAATGTAGGCATTGGCAAATTTTGACATGTCTATTAAGTAAGTAAAAATAGTTTAATTTGTTGTAGTAAGTGACGTATAAAGGTAATAGTTATAGATTTTCCTAAAAATGAATTAACTGAGATGGTTTATATACTGGGCGAGGCGGGGAAAAAACTGTATTTTGGCAGTAAGGCTTTACGGAGCGAAGTACCCTAATAGACGTATACCATCTAGAAAATCTTTTCAGTACTTAATGGAACGGTTTGATGGTAGTGGTAACGTTGAGTATACAAAACGGAAAATAGTAAACCAGAATGCTACCAATGAGGAAAAAAAATGCAGATTTTACTTCATATTGAAGATAATCCCCAGGTCAGAAGCCGTCAACTATCTGACTTATCTGACACATCGGCTAATTGCACCACGAGAAAATACAAGTATCATCCCTTTCATATGGAACTACACCAAGAACTTCAAGACCGTGATTTTGAAGGACGAGTAAACTGTTGTACCACCATGAATGGAGTAATATGTTAGAGGCTGATCCAAATTTTTTATCCAAAATAATGTTTTTCTGATGAAGCTAGAGGCAACCCCTTTGATCGCCTCCCCGACCTCGTTAACAACACCTTATATATTTGAAAAGTTGAAAATAATGAAAAAATAACACAATTTCCAGATTTGCTGACTCTGAGAAAATTGAAACAGACGTACGAGGGTGGTTCAATAAGTCCCCGTGTTTGAAGACAGATGGCGTTGCTAAGGTAAGCTGATGTTATCATCTGATAGATGACACCAAAAAAAATTTTAGGCTGATTCATAGGTGAGTTTGCATTTGGCAGCCAGTATCGTTCAGTAATTCTCTTTCTTTGCTTTTGGATGGAAAAACATGTAAGGAGATAAAAGCGAAATGGGATGCTGTTTATGGGGACCCTTCGTCATCAATGACAACAGTCAGATATTGATTCGACGAGTGAACGTGGTCGAGCATCCATTGATGAGGATCGCCCGGGACGCCTATCAGATGTGATTACCGAGGAAATCATTGAAAAAGTCCACGATATGATTTTCACCGATCGTCGAACGAAAGGGGGCGAATTAGCAGGCCCGGGAACGGTAATTAATATTGTACATGAAAAGTTGGCGATGAAAAAGTTGTTGACCCGATGGATGCCGCCATTGGTCACCGTGGACAACAAGCGGGTAGAGCTTTCAACTTCGAAGCTGTGTTTGAATCTGCTCCAAAGAAGGCGAAGACGCTCCCATCGGTCGGAAAACTTATGGCGACGATTTTTTGAGATGCAAAGGGCTTTATACTCATTAACCTCTTAGAAAAAGGATGAACGATCATTGGACTATACTATACTGAGTTACTAGACCTTGAAGGAAACACGGTCCCATTTAGCTAAAAAGAAAGTTCTGTTTCACCATGATAATGCTCCAGCACATTTATCTGGAGTTGTAGCCGCCAAACTGCATGAATTGCATTATGAACTACTGCCGTACCATCCCCCGTATACACCCGACCTGACTCCCTGCGATTTCTTTTTGTTTTCAAACATGAAGAAATAGCTCGCAGAAAAAAAATTCAGCTCAAATGAGGAGTTCATCGCCCAGACAAAAGTGTATTTTGGAAAGTTGGATAATTCCTATTTTTTAGAGGGGTTAAAAAAATGGCAAGGACGTTAGGAAAAGTGAATACACCTAAAAGAGGACTGTGCTGAAAAATACAAAAACAGCTTTTGAAAAAATGGCGTCTTTAATCCTAACACGGGTACTTATTAAACCGCTCTCATATAACGCAATATATTTAAAGCAATCCCTCTAACTCCTTCATACCTTGTTAACCCCATAGAGGTTTGATGAATTGAAAGTAATGAAAAAGTAAACACAAGTGTTAAATTTTACTACAAGAACCTTGAAAAGGACTCGGAATACGATATATTCGTAATCATTATATCATCATAATTAAAAACAATAAAAAAATAACACAAATTTCAGGGATCTAGCCCTAAAAAGAACGTGTAACACGACATATATGAAGCTACCTTTCTATCTCCCTCGCCCATCTCATTATTCCCTTATATGTTCAATCAGAAATAATTGAATGTAATGAAAAGATAATGCAATTTTCAAAATTTTTCACTCCAAGAACTCTGAAAAGGACGTGTGACAAACATGATATAATCGAAACAACCTCTCTAATACCCTCTTCCACCCCCTTAAACCCATTATATGTTTAACTATAAATAATTATTTTAAAATGTGTTTATCATAGCAACCAAAAACCAAGAAAGATTATCATAAGGATTGGATGGAAATGGGGGACTATATTTTTCATGATCTCTGGGCCCCAAATCGTAAAGAAATGCAAATATTTCCGAGTCTTGATTTCTTCACGAATGTAACACTTCTTTTAAGTATGTATGGGTCGCAAAAAGTGATAAAAAGTACAAAATTTAATAATTTTGAAAAGTTAGTACCAACATGCCTATAAAAGAAAATATAATTAGCAAAAGAAATCTTCGCTTTTGTCACTCTAAACGAAAACGAGAAATACGCCTAAAGACTGCATACTTTTACGCTTCCGCGACTACATAGCTTCGTGAACACTCGTCCATGACAAAATAAAGCGCAAGACATTACTGTGTATAGCACTTTGTTGACGCGACAATGACGTTACGCCTCGTGGACAAAAGACCTCAGTGTGTTCATTATTTCTTATACAAGGTGTCCCATAAATAATTTCATTTAAAAATATTTATACTAAAAAAAAACAGATATCTGAAAAAAAAACCTTTATTGTTTATCAAAGTACAGCTCTTACAGTATCACAAGTAGCTGCCGTAAAACCTATATAGAGGAACGAGCAGAAAAATATGTACTAAAATTAGGGGACATTAAAGGGCAATACGCCGTCGAATATATCCACATCAGCACATGCAGAAGACGAGCATGAAACAGGACACACAACAAATTTATTTTCCAATCCTAGAAAAATTCTAGATTCCATTGAAATATTCAAATATCCCAACAATCTTAATCGTGACACTGGTCTTTACTTCTCACCAATCTGGGAACAGATAATACCCCGCCCCCCTTCGCCGGGTCCGGCAGCATCTGTTGTACTTTTCTTACATCGGAGTGGTACATAGAAGATTTCCGGTACCCGAAGGACCGCACTCTTTCCTTTAATGACTGCTCGGTCAAATTCAGCACTTGATATTAACAGTTCGACTGTGTGTGTTTATTACGTGGGTCTGGCTTACCCGAACGACGACAAAAAGCTGAAGTATAATATTGCGGTAAATTCAAAACTAAGAATTGTCTGAATTTAAGTGACGCATCCTACATACTAAGCTCGTTTTTTTTAAGTAAGTACCGTTTTGAAATATGGCCGCTGCAGCGTTGCGGTCGTCGTTCCATGTATCAGCTTGCAGCATAACTCAAACAATTTTTATCCGATTGACTTCAAATTTTAACTGTAGCTTCTAAATTACATTCTAAAAAGAGGTACGTAGGATTTCTACGAAATATTAAAAATCGCAAAAGTTATTAACAAATGTCTGGCAATTTCTTCCATGAAAAACGAGATTTTTTTTTTTTAAAAGCATGCCATTTTTTGAAACATCAATATTTTAAAAATATTCTACGTACTTCTCTAGCAATTTACGTGTGGATTAAGCAATTTTTTTTTACTGCAGAGTCAAATTTACTCAAGATATGCTGCAAGCCCCGGAGCCCTTTTTTAAAAAGATGTCTTCTAAAAAGCTGCACTACGAGTATGTCGCCATTTTGTAAAATATATTATATCAAAAAGTATAATTTTATACCTCAATATATATGTAACCAAGTGGTATTGTTCATTCTTTGAATAAATTTTTTTTTCAATCCGAAAAAAAATGTTTAAAAGTTGGTTCATTTTCATACCTCTACAGTTGCTTAAAGCCTAAAAGCAAGAGACGTGAAAGCGGTCGAAATTCATCGGCAGACTAGTGAAATGTATAGCATGTAAAAATAAAATTGTTAAAAAATTGTCTTGTTTTTTAGTGTTCCGTACGGAACATTTACAAAATCACTTCGGTGTCTGTCTGGCAATAAAATCAGAAGTTTATAATGTTGGCAGTAAAATCAAATATTATTAGGTTGGTAGTTCCGATAAATATCACAACTGTTTGTTTTCTTCCAGTTAATATAACCTTGCATTGCAGTGTTTAACCCATGTGCTTTAATTTACACTCAAAGTATGGCTAATCGTGGTTGTAAAAAGTCTCCCAACACTTTTTATTATATACTAGCCGTGCCCGCGACTCCGCTCGCGTGGACTTGATTCACCTTTATCGTCACTGCTTATTCGTTATGTTTATATTATTATATAGTTCAGGGGCCTTAGAGGCTCATGGCTTAGTTGCATACTTGTCTCCACTTCTTTTTGTCTCCTGTTAGCTTTTCCCAGTGTGGGATTCCCATCAACTCCGGATCTTGCTTTACTGCCTGAATCCATGTAGATCGAGGTCTACCCTTGCCTCTTCTTCCAACCACTCCTCTTATTAGGGCTTGCTTTGCCTATCTTTCTTCCTTCATCCTAGCCACGTGTCCCAATCATCTTAATCGCTGGCATATTATGATTTGGCTTATAAGGGGTTTCGTATATAGGCATTTTTAATTCGTAGTTTGTTCTTCTTCTCCACAGTCCCTCTTCTTTTCTTCCTCCGTAGATTCTTCTCAAAGCTTTCCTTTCCCACACCTACAACGTCTCCTTTTCTCTTGCACTCAGTTCCCACGTTTCGCATCCATATGTCACCGTGGGTCTGACAACTGTCATATATATTCTTTCTTTTGCTTTTCTTAATACATTCTTCGATTTCAATATTGGATTCATTGCCCCAAACATCTCTATTCTTTCGCTATTCTTTCTTGTATCTCCGTCCTTTCTTGTCCACTCTCTGTTACTGTTACTCCCAGATAATTAAATTTGTCTACTTTTTCAAACATATATCTTTTTCCTAAGTTGTTTATTATATCTAAACTTTGGTTGCTTTTATTAACCTTCTTCTTTGTAATTTCCATGTATTTTGTTTTTTTTCCTCATTTATCTTTAGTCCTCTCATCCTTCCCCTTTCTTCATCCTACTTATGGCATTTTTGAGGTGTCTCTTTTGTTCTTGCAATCACTGCTACATCATTCGCATAGGCCAAGCATTGGCAGGTTTGTTGGTATATCGTTCCATTTGTTTCTATCTCTTACTCCCGGATTATCTTTTCTAGTACCAAATTAAATAGACATGTCGACACTGGATCCCCTGTCTTAATCCTCTCTTCACCTTAAACTTCTCTGATACTTTGCCCTCAACCAACATTCTATTTTCTGTGTCATTCAGGGTCATTCTCACCATGCGAATCAATTTACTTGGAATTTTTAATTCTTCCATTATCTTGTAGAGTCCTTCTCTATTTACAGAGTCATATGCTTCTCTGAAATCCACAAAGACCAAGTGTCGTGCCAAATTTTGTTCTAAGCTATTATCTTAGATTTGCTTAATCGAAAATATCTGGTCTGTAACCGATCTATTTTTCTTAAATCCACACTGGTACTCTCCCAGAATAGACTCGGCTTTCTCTGCTAGTTTGTTTTTGATAGTCAACACTACTATCTTGTACACGTGTGTATTGGTCTATAATTAGCAACATAGTTTTTTCTCCTTTTTGTATATTGGACAAATGTGCGACTCTGTCCAGTTCACTGGTATCTTTTCTGTTTCCCATATTTCTTGCACCAACCGGTATATTTCATTTTCCAGATCTACTCCTCCAGCTTTTATCATTTCTACAATTTCAACCCGGGGCCTTATTTTTTTGGGTTCTGAGTATTTCTCTTATTTCTTCTTTGCAGGGTTTATTTGTCCCCTCCTACCCTTCAGTTAATTTTGCTTCCTATTTCTCATTCAACTCATTTTCATCTCCAATTAGTGTTTCTTTAAAGTATTCCCACCATCTATTCAGTCTTTCTGCGAAGCTTACTGCTAAACTTCCATCTTTTTTCCTAGATATTAGCATTTTGTCTCTGTTTATTCCCTTTGTATTTTATAAGAAAAAAACACATAAATCGGATAAGTGGTTCTTGAGTGCTAAGCGCAGTAATGGATAGACAGACAGACAGAGAGATGTTACGTTTTATATATATTATACATTTTTTTTGACATACATTAAATTAAGAATTAAAAAAAAAATCACGTAAATCGGATGAGTGGTTCTCGAATGATAAGCACACTAACGGACAGACAGACAGAGAGACGTTGCGTTTTATATATATTATATAGACTATTATTATTATATAACCTGGTCAGAGAACATATGTACGAATTTAAAAAATCACGTAAATCGGATAAGTGGTTCTCGAGGGATAAGCCCACTAACGGACAGACAGGCAGACAAAGAGACGTTGTATTTTACTTATATTATAGATACAGATTATTATTATTACTAGATAATCTGGCCAAAGAATATATGTATGAATTTAAAAAAAGACACGTAAATCGGATAAGTGGTTCTCGCCTGATAAACACACTAATGGACAGACAGACAGACAGACAGAGAGACATTGCATTTTATATATATTATAGATTATAGATATTCTCTGCTACATAATATTTTTCCAAATTTAATGGTTTAGGCTGTGTACTGCAAGGAAACGCGCTAGCGGCAAACTTTTTTCCGACTTGTTTCACTATTATCGTCACTGCTTATTCTTTATAGATAGATAGATAGATAGATAATGCTTTTATTTATTCCTTGTAAATTACAAAGCTCCATATAGGAGCGTGGAACAATGTCAAAAGTTCTTAAACTAAGAAATATTGCATTTTATCAAATATTCTAGTTACACACATAAAAATAGCCGAGATTCATCAGCAAAGAACTCCTCCAAACTATAAAATGCCTTACGGACTAAATAATTCTTAATTACTAGTTTCAGCAAGTTCGTTCTTAAAATTCTAACATGATTAGGAAAACTATTGTACAATCTTAGAATACAAAAATGTACATTCTTTTGTATATAGGAATATTTACTTTTGTTTGGTTTTAAATCATTCTTTAACCTAGTGTTATGTTTATGCACTCTTATGCTTTCTTGAAATAGGTCTTTATTACTATGAACAAATAACACTGCTTCATATATATATAAACTTATTACAGTAAAAATCCGTTTTTAAATGAATACGTTTTTACAACTATCTCTTGCCTTTATTCTGTACACTACTCTTAGACACTTCTTCTGCAAAACCAAAATTCTGTTTATCTCACAGGAATTTCCCCAAAAGATAATTCCATATCTCATACGCGAATGAATGTAGGCGTAATAAGAAGACAGTGCTGCGTCTTCACCAACATAATCTAAAATGACTCTTAGCGCGTAACAATACTTAGCCATATTATTGGCCAAAGCACTGACATGACACTTCCAGTCAAGTCTCCTGTCCACAATCACTCCAAGAAATAAAATCTCATTTCCCGAAACTACATCAATGTTGTCATATGTTACTGTTACACGTTCATTACTTCTGTTAGAAAATAGAATCATCTGTGTTTTTGAGATATTTAAAAGTAGATCATTCGAAGTAAAATATTGCCTTAATAGGTTTAGAGTATTAACCATTTTTTGAAGTAAGAGATGTTTATTATCCTCTTTAAAGATCAGAGTAGTATCATCGGCATACAGCACTATATAGTCATGCGACACTTTAGGCAATTCATTAGTATACAGTATATATAACAGGGGTCCTAAAATTGAACCTTGAGGGACACCTCTTTTTATTATGACCTTCTCAGAGCAAGCAAGCTTTCCACAAGGGTCTGTTTCAATAACACATTGTGTTCTGTTTTTTAAATATGATTTTATGAGCTGAAGAGCTACACCTCTAATTCCATACTTCTCTAGTTTTAAGCAAAGTATTGAGTGATTTACCGAGTCAAATGCTTTTGACAAATCGAGAAGCATGGCCACAGTCACCCTATCATCATTTAAAGAATTAAGAATCTCTGACATGGCTTGATAAATAGCTCTAATAGTAGATTTATGTCGACTGAAGCCATTCTGCTGATCAGCCAGGACATTGTTTCGCTCAAGGAAGGATATCAATCTGGAGTATAATATTTTTTCAAAAATTTTGTTTACATTTGATAGCAGTGATACCGGCCTATAATTTTTTTCTTCAGCTCGGTCACCTTTTTTATATATTGCTTTTATATGTGCAAGCTTTAATTGGTATGGGAAGACTCCTGTCGAGAACATAACATTAATAATATGTTCCAAAGGTATAGATATAATATCTGCCGTCTCCTTCAGCAGCGAAACAGGCACCTGGTCCTCTCCTACGGATTTTTTGTTTTTCAAATTTTTTATGCATCTACAGACATCTTCAGTGCTAGTTGGTTCTAAGAATATCGTTCGCTGACACCCTTCTATAGGGAATGAGTCAACTGTCCCACTACCATCAACATCTGGACAAGAATTAATGAAGTAATGGTTTAAAGCATTCAATGCTGTCACTGAATCCCCATATTACCTAATATAACATAATAAAATATATCCTATAACCTGGCCAGAGAACATATGTATGTTTTAAAAAAAAGTACGTAAATCGGATAAGTGGTTCTCCAGTGATGAGCGGCACTAACGGACAGACAGACAGACAGAGAGACGTTGCATTTTATATATATTATAGATGTGGTGAGTTTGTAGTTAAAAAACATCAAAGAAACATTACCGACTTTGTAAAAAAAGTATACTTTGCATATTTTGGTGTAGAAATCGGTAATCACGAAAAATGTTGGGCTCTTCACAAATTAGGTTATGTTTGTGTCGAGGATCTAAGAAACGGTATAAGAAAGAAAAGAAAGCTTTTAGATTCACAGTACCCATGGTATGGAGAGAGCAAGAAAATCATTCAAATGATTGTTATTTTTGCAGCGTTGACGTTTCTGGATATAACTTCAAAAATAAGAAAGTAATTGTCAATCCTAACTTTACTTCAGCTAATCGACCGGTAAGACATGGACCCGGACTTCCTGTCCCTGAGAGAGAAAATTTAAAACCACAGTTGTTTACACAAGTTGAGTTAAATGATTTAGTGAGAGATTTGGGTTTGACTAAGGAAAAAGCAGAATTGCTTGGTTCTATGCTGAAAGAAAAACATTTATTGAAATTTGGAACATCTATTTACCATTATAGCAGGAAGAGGATTTGGTTTAGTGCCATGATCCCTATTTTAAAATTTAATCGATGTCATATTGTGAGACAACTGTGGGTGATACAAAAGAACTGATACCAGATACGGTTTCAGCACCCAAAAATACATAACACTTAGATGTATTGGTTGAAAAAGTTTTTACAAATATTTTTTTGTTGGCCTGTGTTATGAATATTTTTTAAAATCCATGGTTGATGTTACGGAAAATTATAACTATTTTAATGAACATTTTGTTTTTTTTTTTTATTTCAGCCAGTGTGGAGGCGCCAATCACGGCAGCAGTGGAGCTATTTTTTTTCCACCTGTCCCGTTACTAGGGCATAAGTATCGTAAATTTCAATATTTTGGCAGGAAAAAATTTGTGTATATTTATAAAAAAAATAATAAATATGTACCCAATATTTGAAAACATTTGATGCAGTAGTTTTCTTTAAAGAAAATTCTAGAAAAACATCCTTATTTTTAAATAGTAACACTGGTATAGTCCCTTAAAAACGCGCCTTGTATTAATACCATATGGAAGATTAAATCTCATAATATCCCTTAACACCGCCTAAATAAATTAAAATAACAAAAACTTATAATTAGAGGACGTACTCTTTACAAATAACACTAAGCCGTTCTTAATTGTATTTACATAAAACTGATTAGGTTACAAATTCATTCCTGTTCCGCAGATTGCACCTCTATTAAATTTGGTAGTAAAATAGCGTCAATTTAACGTCGGCTATTCATATCGCGCTAATAATCTTTTTACTGAATTATAAATATTTAACCCAATTTCCAGAGCTAAACAGGATCTTCAGCACTTACAAATGGGATGATTTAATTTTATTTTATTTTCATAATATAATTTTGAAATGAGTTATAAAGTGAAAAGGAAAAGAAACTTCGCCGGATAAAATCAAATAACATGAAATAAAAAGCCTAAGGGTCAATAAACACATCAAATCCGCCCCTTCTAAGGCTGAACACTGGCCTAATTTCAATTTTGGGAGTATTTTTGTAGTTCGCTATACCAATTTTAATGCGTCGTAATATTTATGTTCCTATAATATGAGACTCATAGTTGGTAGATTTATTAGAAACATGTTTGAATGTGAGTAGTGACCCATATTTATTAATTTTTTTGAGAGACACCCATGGTAGGAGAATATGTAAATCGCTGCAAGAGCGGCGCGTAGACGGAAATAGCGATTATATCTGATGGGAAACCCAGTTTGGAGATGTCCATATCAAAGAAGAGAATTATAGTGTCAGACAGAACTCTTTTCCAAACAATAATCAACTATAACATTCCGGAAGTCACAGAAAATACAGACAAAACGTGGACAAATATTAAGAAGTGGATAACAAATACTGTTTTCGTATTTTTGCTGAGCATTGTGTAGCTCAGCAAAAATACGAAAACACCTTCAAAAACATTGGATGACCGACGAAGAAGAAATATGATTTTAACAAACAACTCATTGAATCGTCAGGAGAGAATCAGATCAATCAATAAAGAAATCAAGGTGGCTTGTAAAAAGGATAAAAACACATATTTGAATAATATATGTGAAGAGCTAGAAAAAACATGCTATAAACAATCAACCACAAGAATTTCAAGGAAAAGTAAAATATCTATCGAAAGAATTCAAACCTAAAACACAAATAACACAGGCCAACAAAAAAATATTTGTAAAAACTTTTTAAACCAATACATCTAAGTGTTATGTATTTTTTGGTCCTGAAACCGTATCTGGTATCAGTTTTTTTGTATCACCCACAGTTTCTCTCAGAATATGACATCGATTAAATTTCAAAATAGGGAAAATTTGATACATAAAAATAAAAACTTAAACCGTACTTTTATTTGATAAGGCTACAATTTTACTCAGGGTAACATATTTGACTTCAATGCGAATATTTCATCGTTCAGAGTACCATAAGGGTGTCTCCTACCTTTTTGGGACGAACAGATGCCAGTACACGAGGGTTTTTTAAAGCTGTTTTACAATATCAAACGTCTGAAATCAGACAGGCATTGCTCTTTTCTACTTGGAACTCTAGGGAGGTTTACTACTACTGGATGATTTTCCAAAAATTATCTATTCTTCAAAGTTCCACTAAGTTTGGAACTCGATGGGTATTTATTGAATCCTTTTTAGAACTTAAGTGAACTTTCCACTTGCCATATATATGAGCTGAAAGGTGTGGGGTAGAAGGTTCGAAAAGTGATTGCGTATTTATCGTAATTTACTTCTATTTCATTGTTCTTGCCTTTCCATCATTTCTAATTTAACAGAAATAGTATGTAGAAGGGAAGAAGGTGTGATTACAGAGTAACCTAAAAAATGTTGAATACAGAATACGTTTTAGAAACACAAACGGTAAGTTGGCACAGCAGGTAAATTACTGTATTTACTTCCCTTGTTAATGGGAAGTATTGTATTCGTGAGAAAATTACCCTCCAAAATTTTTGCTTTTCTTCACGTCACGCGTTTTGAGGTCACGAAAAACATATTTTATCATTTTCGTCAATCTGTCGATCTGTTGGCACGATAACTTCTAAACGAGATGATAATATACAGTCTGTCAAGTAAGAACGTGTCCGCGATAATTCATTTTGGCAGATGCGATTCTAGCGATTCAACAAAAAATCGGTGGAGGGAACCTTTGTCTACGACACATTTTAGTAAAAATAACGGTCGATTCCGAACTTTAATAATAATAATAGTAATGTCTTTACTGTAATTTACAAATATTACAAAAGGCGAAATTGAAGCCAGCCTTCCTCATTTAACCTATACAGTTTATTCAATAATAATAAACTATATATATATATATATATATATATATATATATATATATATATATATATATATTTATTTATTTATTTATTTACGGTTCATTAGAACCTAATTTAACTATCGGATAGGCATATTCTTACAATCTCGATACATATAATAGTTGCTTAAACTTATTTATGGTTTCACAATTTTTAATATTATTTGGTAGGTCATTAAAATGTTTAAGTCCTTTATAATAAAGATTTGCTCGATCAGCTTCATTTGTAATTCCCACTACTCGGAAGTCATTTCGTCCTCTGGTGTTGTAGTTGTGTGTCTGATTGACGTATCTAATTTTCTCGGTTAAATATGTGGGACAATTTTCTATCTTTATATTATAGATAAATTTCATTGCGTAATAAAATAAGCTCTGCTTTACACTCAGCCAATTTAATCGATCTAACATATCTTTTATGTGCGTATCTCTAGGCTTCCGCAATATAAATCTCATTGCCTTGTTTTGAAGTTTTTGCAGTGTATCCTTAGCAAGAAATAATACCGAAGGACAATAAATAAAATGTGGCTCAATTATGCTTCTATATATTAATATTTTATGGTATTCACATAAGTTCTATACATGAGATAAAGTTTTTGGTTTATTTTATTCACTAAATATTAAAAGTGTGCATCAAATGTAAGTTTACAATCTATCATTATACCCAAGTATTTAATTTCGTTTACTTTTTCTATTTCACGATTATTTATGTATAATTTATGATTATTATTATAGTTATTGTGTGATATTATCATATATTTAGTTTTTATCTGTATTTAGTTTTAACATATTTATACACATCCACCTGTAAAGAATATTCATATCAGACTGCATTTTATTAATAGCCACATCCAAACCAACATCACTAATTGCAATCAGTGCATCGTCTGCAAATAGTCTAACATCCCCGTAGTTTAAACCGTCTTTAATGTCATTTATATATATGAGAAACAGTACCGGCGCAAGGACAGAGCCTTGCGGTAGACCAATATTCACTGGTATCGCTGACGATGTCGTGTTTCCAATTTTTGTTTGTTGCTTTCTATTCGATAGATAATCTTCAAACCATTTTAATTCCATATCACGCACTCCAATTTTGTGTAGTTTCTTAAGCAATAATTTTCTATCTATAGTTTTAAATGCTCTTTTTAAATCTATGAAAGTTGATACAATGTAAGAACTAAAAACGAATACATAAATATAACTATGACACAAATGTTGTTCGAGACATGGTAAAAACACAATAATACTACATTTCGACGCAACGGCGATATAAGAGACCAGAGCAAAACAGAAGGCAAATCATACATGGGACGGCAAGGCTATCAACATGTTGCGTGCCCTGTGTTTAAACGCGGTGGGTTCTAATTGTTTTAAGTCTGCAGGCAACTTATTGTACGACATTGATATCTGATAGCTAAATGATCGTTCAAACAAAACTGTTCTATGATAAGGAGTGATGGTAAATTTATGCCTCAAATCTAAGGCATGAGCATCATATCTAAATTTAATTTTCTAATACAAATAATTGAGAATTTTTTTGAAAATTGTTTGATTAAATAGAACCAAACTATGTAAGTGCCTTCTTTCGCTCATAATTAGCCACCCAATCTCTCTCTTTGCAGCACTCAATCCCCTTTCATACTTTCTTATGTCAGCAATTTTCGCCCACATAACGTAAAATCCAAAATGAGGCAGCTTGGGCTCACGATAAGATACCAGAGTGGCCCTCACAATTGCCGGACGCCAACCATATTGAAAAAATTTGTCCCATTGTAAAAAGAAAGGTGAAAGAAAACACTCTGAGGACTTTAACTTAGTTGTCTGGCGAGATTCAAAAAATTTGGAAATCACTACCGCGTGAGTATACAGAAAATCTCGTCGACTGCATGCCACGAAGATGCCAGGCGATTCTAGATGCAGGAGGCGATTGGACAACTTACTAAGGTAATTATGCCATTATTAGCACACCAAAGAATACATTGATGGCAACAAATTTCCTTGAAACACATTTTTTCCAGAATACGAGCAGTCACGTTCTTACTTGCTACGCTGTATATGGTGAACTAGCTGAAAATTGATAAAACAACATTTTTTTAAAAAACTCTCAACATCGCTTGTGGGATTAAGAGTTTCCTCTTGTTACACTAGGTTGTTATCAACAAATAAGCAAATGCAAGTAGCGTCTAAAACTAGCAAATTACATTCAACAGTCTTTCCGACACCTGGAACCCAATCTTTCCTCCACAAGAGACGTCTCCAACTAAGCAATTATGCCAAGAGTTATTTACTTCTAAGCTAACGCTAACAAGTTGAGTGACAAAGCTAATGGAATAGAATTTTCTGACATAACTATGTCAGGATTTGTAACATTAGGTTTTTTTAGTAAAGTTGTGAAACTTCCTGCTGTCTCCGCATATTTGCATTGGCAGCTAGAGCTCAAGCATTCCAAGTAAATAACAAAGAAAAAAAATAATGAAATATTATATTAAACTGGTATAAGAGATTTCTTTTCTTTTATTTGTCACTTTAAATATTACTTAAGTCTACATCATCAACAGAAAATAATCAGCAGAAACAATGAAAAATCACGGTATATTGCCCGTGGCTCGGCATAAAATGCACCGTTTATTCTCTAAATTATCCATCTTACTTTACCAGGCAAACAAAAATAAATCCCTCCAGTAAAACAAAAGCCTTTTAATATTGTATGCAGGAAAGCGAACCTCGTCTCAGTTCTCTATCTTTTACATTAAAACGACTTACTTAGACACGGCCAAAAAAGGAAAAATGTACGTCTTGAAGACGAATCGCGGGTATTTTACAGTATGTCTGATAAATCCGACTATTGTAAAGCTTCTACAGTCTGTCAAGTAAGAACGTGACCGCTCGTATTCTTGAAAAAATGTGTTTCGAGAATATTTTTTGCAATCAGTGTATTCTTTAGTGTGCTAACAACGGCGCAGTTACCTTAGAAAGTTGTCCAATCGCCTCCTACATGAACAATCGCATAGCATCTTCGAGTTATGCTGTTAGTGAAATTTTCTGCAAATACTCTGCAAATTTTTCGAATCTCACGAGGCAACTGAGTCGAAGTTCTGAGAATCTTTCCTCTGAGCTTTCTCTTTACCAGGGACCAAACATTTTCAATAGTGTTGGCGTCTGGTGATTGTGGGGGCCACTCTAGGATCTTATTGTGGGCCCAAGCGAGCCGCTTCACGATATGATTTTCGTCCAGCAAGGTTCCTTCAACGTGCTTCAGAATTTGACATCATGAGAACGAAGATGTTGTCGAATGGTCTCATGGGACACGTTCAAACTCGATTTTCTTAATTTTGCCTCTCCTTGACACAGCGATAATTTCGGGTCTCGTGAAAACAAAGACACGATTTTTTTTTCGACTTTCGGAGTGAGTTTGCCTACCGAGCCACGTGTTGGCAGGTCGTCGACATTTTTCATCTCGTTAAAATTATTTACCCACTTCTTCACAAAATATACCGACTTTGTATTATATTTAGAGGCCGCGGAATGTGTCATTTTAAGCTTCTTTGGATGAGAACTAAGAGAGACTGCCTCGAACCGACGCGCAAAAGAGTGACTCATTTTGGACTTTACGTGATATGATATATGTGGGCCCAAAATGCTGAAAATACGATTTTTTCATCATATTTTAAACCGTTCTAACTTGTATTTAAATAACTTTTATAATAAACAATATTAAAATGCAAGCTCCACGATGCATCTTGTACAGGGTGAGTCGACGATAGATTAAAGTTCATTATCTCATTTGTTTCGGGAATGACGAAAAAATGTTAAATACAATAGTTTTAGGGAATGTTAAGGTGCACAGTTTAAAATTATTTTTGAATATACAGGGTACTTCAAAAAAGTGTGGCCGATATAACATGTTTTATTTTAATTGGAACATCCTATTTTCTAATTTATTTTTACAGTCTGCGTAAAATTTTATCACTTTTTAGTGTTCCGTACGGAACACTTATAAGATCACTTCGGTGTCTGTCACACCCGATTTTCTCCGAAACTATTTGACATAGAAAGGTGAAATTTGGTAATAATATAGGAATTGATGGCCTCATCAGAGCCATGTAGTTTTGAGAATTAAATTTTGACTTAAGGGGTTAGTTTTGGGGGGTGAAGTCGTAAGTGAAAAAAAAATTTTTTTACTAGGTCATCGAGTGTGGTGTCAAATGAAAGCTTGTGAAAACACGAGTAAAAAATATATATATAATATTATACTTGCGCGCACTTTTCTTTGAATTATTTTTAAAAATTCGCGAAAAATCGCCGTCCCGGGCCTTATCTCGAAAAGTACCTATCAAAAAATTTCGATCACGAGTGCATTACCTTTAATAATTTATATGGTATATAAAAAAAAACTAAAATTTCAAGGTCATCAGATTTCAATAAAGATTGGAAACAAACTTTGTTGAAAACTCATTGTATTTTGTGAAGTCACTGATCATTTTATACCTCTGTGACAAAATTTTTTTTATTTTAAAAGCAATCAACGTACGGAACACTAATTGCGCAAGTTCAACTTGCACTTGACCGGTTATTATTTATTAATAATGTTATATACCTAAACCTAGTAGTTTTTCTAATATTTCAATTTTTTTTTTAAAAAAAACTAGTTTTCAGTTTCGTAAAAAATTGCCAGTAGCGCCATTGTTTCTGAAGGTGAAATACTTATAATTGGTATAAGCGTTCTATAGAGATGAAAAAAAAAAAAGATTTGAAAGAAATTTGAGTTAGATGCTACAGGGTATACAAAATAAATTTATACATCTCGACCATTTCAAATTGAAAAATCTCAATTTTTTTAAATGGCACACCCTGTATGTTATTATTTTTTTGGATAAATTTTACAAAACCCTCCAACTTTTATTAAGTATGTCATATACCTATTTCTAATAGTTTTCGATTTATTTTAAATTTTTAAATTTTTACCCTCGATTTAATACACTTACTCTATTGAGAAAACATAAACAAATAGTTAATAATAATTCTAATATAGTTTAACTTATCTAATGATTAATTATTATAACGTAATAGATGTCTTAAAAGAAAAAGAAGACTATTATATGTATGTATGTATGTGTGTATCTCTCTCTCTCTCTCGATCTCTCTCTCTCTCTCTCTCTCTCTCTCTCTATATATATATATATATATATATATATATATATATATATATATATATATATATATATATATATATATATATATATATACATACATACATACATACATACATACATATATATATATATATATATATATATATATATATATATATATATATATATATGATCTAAAAACTAACATATAAATATAACTATGACACAAATGTTGTTCATGACATGGTAAAAACACAATAATACTACATTTCGACGCAACGGCGACATAAGACAACTAACCAAACCTGACGAAATGAAAATAAAACAATCTCCCTGATAACAACGCTCAAAAATATTTTTGCATGAATTTTAATACAAAATTAAAGAGGAACCGCCATGCTCAAATAATATAAGAAAAATTAGGAGAAAATAACACGTAAGCTGAAAAGTTTTTGGTCTGATATATAGATGTCGGCTTTTTCAAAAAATCATATGATTTTTAGGAAGTACCATCATTTAAACGATACGTATCAAAATTTCATGACATTTCGAAGATTAGTTTACAAGTTACAGTGGTTTTAGTGACGCTACTTTTCATATTTTCAAAACAATGGAAAAAATCGTCTGTTGATTAAACACTGTTTCTTGACGGGAAAAAATACCGTTCAAGCAAAGTAATGGCTTGATAAGTGTTACGGGGACTCTGCCCCTGGAAAATCACTCATCATTTACTGGTATGTTGAATTTAAATGCGGTCGTACAGATACAAATGATGCTGAACGCTCTGGACGCCCAAATGAGGTGGTTACACCGGAAAACATTAAAAATACACAAAATTGTTTTGGATAACCGTAAAGTGAAATTGCATGAGATAGCTGATACCCTAAAGATATCAAAAGAACATGTTGGTCATATTTTGCATGAACATTTGGGCATGAGAAAGCTCTGTTCGAAATGGGTACAGCGTTTGGTCATAGTAGACCAAAAACAACAACGTGTCGATGATGCGATATGTGACAATGGATGAAACATGGATTCACCACTACATATCGGAATCAAATCGGCAGTCAGCTGAGTAGACAGCAGCTGGTGAAAGCCGCCCGAAGCGACCAAAGATACAACTGTCGGCTGGGAAAGTTTTGGCCTCTGCATTTTGGAATGCGCATGGAATAATTTTCATCGACTATGCTGAGAAGGGAAGAACCATCAATAGTGTATATTATATAAAGTTATTGGTGCATTTGAAGGCAGAAATTGCAAAGAAATGGCCCCAAATGAACAAGAAAAAAGTGCTTTTTCATCAAGATTATGCACCGTGTCACAAGTGAATGGTTACGATGGCAAAATTGAAGTTGGAATTGCTTCCTCATCCACCGTATTCTCCAGATTTGGCCCCCAGCGACTATTATTTATTCGCAGACCTCAAAAAAATGCTCGCGGGAAAGAGATTTGGCTCCAATGAAGAAGTTATCGCCGAAACTGAGGCCTATTTTGAAGGCAAAAACAAATCCTTCTACAAGAAAGGTGTAGAAATGTTAGAAAAGCGTTGAACTGATTGTATTGCCCTTGAAGGGGACTATATCGATGAATAAAGTCAAATTTTGCAAAAAAAAAGTGTTTTAAGTAGCTAGACCAAAAACTATTCAGACTACGTGTTCCATATGTTTGCCGAAGTTGCCAATGCATGTTTGATAATAATAGCAATAGAGAATATTTGTTAATGTTAAGAATTTGGATAGTTAAAAAGTAAAATTAATCAGTAGTAACAAATCGATCTTTCGGAGAGGGACATATACGAAAAATTTATTAATAATAGAGATCTTCCCCGGCTTCTCCCGGGGAAGATCCACAGTCACAAACTTACTAAGTTACGAGCAGTATCTGTTGGGCGCGTTTGAGAGAGGTATGCAGGATGATGCTGTATACACTGATTTCTCGAAGGCGTTTGACAGGGTTAATCATGAGCTTTTGGTGGGAAAGCTTCGAGTCCTGGGATTCGGCACGAGCGTAACTAGGTGGATCAAGAGTTTTTTGACTGAACGTAGCCAGCGTATACGTATATTAAATTATATTTCAAGAAACATATCGGTATGTTTAGGTGTCCCGCAGGGTTCACACTGTGAGCCTCTCCTTTTTAATTTGTTCATTAACGATATTGGTGAGATATTCAACCATTCTGACTATCTTTTATTTGCGGATGACCTCAAATTGTACAGAGGAATAGAAAGTGTAAACGATGTTACGCGTCTGCAGGAAGATCTGAATCGACTCTATCACTGGTCAGAAAGAAATGGCTTAAGTCTAAATGTTAAAAAGTGTTTCTGCATTTCCTTTGGTAGGAAGCGGAATATTGAGCGTCATTAGTATAGTTTGAACGGCGCCCTTTTTGAGTCGGTGTCGGAGATTCGTGACTTTGGTGTGCTTTTGGACAATCAACTTAATTTTCATGGCCATATTAATAATATTCTGAGACTGGGTCTCAGAAATCTTGGTTTTGTTACCAGATATAGTAAGAAATTGTCGGCTAGCACGTTTAGAGTGTTGTATTTTTCAATGGTCCGCTCTGGGTTGGAGTATGCTTCGGTAGTAGTGTGGTCACCATCTTACCAGTGCCATATTGCTGAGATTGAGTCAGTGCAGCGTAGATTTCTACGAACCGAAGAAATATTTATAAGGATGCAAGTTTTCATATTGACTACGGGGTGATTATGAACGCTTCTGGTGTGGCTACTTTGGAGAAGCGTAGGGATCTTGCAGATGTTTTATTACTATATAAACTCCTGAATGGCTTTATTTCCTGTCCACCACTTTTGGACAGCGTCCAACTTAATACTATTCATAGGACTCGTGGCAATGTAATGCTCAGTATTCCATTTCACAGTGCTAATTATGGCTATAACAGTCCTCTCACGAGAATTATTTAATACATACAGCCTTGATCCCTTCAGTTGTAATGTTTAAAACGCTTGTAAGGGCGATCGGGATATGCAATGTTAAACTGTTGTAATTCTTGTTTTTCTTTCTCCTTTTTCACGTTATGAATTGTATATGTCCGCACTCGTGCCGCTCCTGGAGCGCTTTAGGGATTTCCCTGCAGCACGTGTGCCAGACCAATAAAAAAAAAAAAAAAAATATGTGCATTGTGTTTTAACATTACTTTGTTTTTATATTACTATTGTAATTGGCTTGCCCGTTAAAATAATTAAATAAATAAAAAAAAATAAAAAAATTAGGCAAACACAAGAAGACTTAAAACATTATGGAAGGAAAAGAAGAATCCCTAGTTTAAGTATATTTCTATATATAACCGTATCGTAACTGAAATACCGTCTCAACTAAAGAAAATACACTGTATAAAAAGCAAAAGAACTATAAACATGGAAAATTAGAAAAAAAATAGACGAAAACGAATATTTATTATATCATGATTCTAGAAAACTCAGAATGTGCTATAACAGGAATTGTTGAAAGTCTTGGCAAAACTAACTCGACGATCCAACATACTTTACAGAAACATAGTTGCTACCAAAATAAAGTTTTGCCAGAACATCATTTAACACAGGAAAGCAACGAATTGCGCTTAAGCTTTTGTGAGAACATAATGCAACGTACGAAACAAGACGCGCGACTATTTAATAAAATTATTTGGACGGATAAGTTAGTTTGGCTCAACAGCCAAAGTTTCTAGTAGAAGAAATGTTTACTTTTGTGCGAATCTCCAAGAAAAACGAGAAATAAAACACCCTGGCCGTTAAGCTGTTAGGGTTTCGGGACAGTCGGTCAAGTAAAAACATGTCGCGCATTGCTCATTAAAAAAATGTATTAACTTAAAACTTTTTTACATCCTTCGACAGTAAAGGACTGCCATTAAAATGCTAATGATGTAGCAGTTCGTCCAGGCCCCATCAGCCTCGATGATCACCTGGCATCTTCGGGGCACACTTTCGACGAGATTTTCATGTGTTCCTGGGGCAAAGTTTTCCAAATTTCTCGAATTTCTCGCGACAGTTGCTTAACTGTATACAAGTTTTTTAGTACGAAGCTTCTTCTTGATATATGACTACACGTTCTCGATTGGGTTTGCATTGGGCAACTGGGATAACCAATGTAGTGTGACGTTTTACTCCAATGTTTGAGCACTTTATCATCTTAAAGAATTTTCATTTATCGACTACAAGTTATAGGCGACAAGTTCTTACTTGACCGACTGTATATTGAATAATACCTTCTTGTAAATCTGGAGCATTTTTCCAGCGTTCAAATTGAACATAAAGAAATCTCTTTTTCAAAGATATCCCCAAACATGGATCGTCACAGGATGTTGGACGGTGCGCTCAACCAATCGGTAAGTGGACATTGACCAGGCTCGAGGGGTAATAACATCACCCCAAAATGACTCTTCATCGGAAAAAATGACATTACTTGCGGCCATCTTCAGCTACAGGGCTCCCGCATCCAATAGTCAAACACCATCAAGTACCTAGGCATCCAGTAAGACAAACAGCTCGTCTGGAAAGACCAGATCTGCACTGCTACCAAGCTAAGCAACTGCTGGGCAAATTATATCCCATTATAAATTGTTCCAAACCACTGTAAACTAAAACAAAGCTCGTGATCTACAATACCACTGTAAGAGCAGCAGATCTTACGTACGCCTCCAACATGGTGCCAGCTCTCCAACACCAGGAAGTGCAGAACAAGACCCTGAGGATGATCACGGGAGCTTCATGGTTCATGAGGAACAATCAAATACACAGAGACCTCGGTGTGACAAACGTAAAGGCACACATGAAGAAAACCCAACTGAAATTTCATGGACAAGGCGACCCAGTACCCCAACCCAATCATCAGGGACGCCTTCCAAATCCTCCGGCATGCCCGCCATCGATTTTCGGGACCTTCAGACCCTTTCTCGGATGAAGACCCACCATGAGAGAAGACTGTAAAACTAAGTTAAGTTAGCGTAAATCCTAGGTTAAATTACGCTAAAACACAATCAAGTTAAGGGGATACGCCACCTTGACGCTCGGAAAAATAGGCAGAAAATATATATATTTTTTTGACGCAACTATTAAATATATAGTATAATTTTTATTTTTCACAAATACATTATAGTTTTAACAACAAAATATATATATATATATATATATATATATATATATATATATATATATATATATATATATATATATATATATATATATATACAGTCCCTGGCCAAATTATTAGACGCACTGCAAGATTTCATGTAAAATATTAATTACCGAGTGATATTGTACCGTTTTATTATTTTAAATTGATTTATTTTTTATTTTTATATTATCCAATCAATTACCTATTTATTTGACATAAATAAAACAGCATTAATTTAGAAAAGCATAAGTTTATTAAGTTTTAAAGAAAAGTGAAATTAATGTTAGTAAAAGTCAATATTTAGTTGAGCCACCTTTAGCCGCTATCAAAGCTTTAATTCTGCGCGGCATGCTATCAATGCAAGATTGTACTGTCTCCTGCATTTAAGGATGATGATTCCACACATGAATAATCTTTTCTAGGAGCTGGGTTTTGTTGGTAATCACATCTTTAGCCACTTCTCTTTTCATCAGCTCCCACACATTTTCAATGGGGCTATTACCCGGCCAATCCAACAGAGGGATATTTTTTTTCTGCCAAAAAAGCTTTAACAGACCGAGCAGTGTGGCAGGGAGCTCCATCTTGCATGAAAGTGAATGGTTCCCCATTTGGAAACCATTCTCTGAGCTGCGGAATCAACCGATTTTGTAATACTTCTTTGTACTGATCTTGCCTCATTATTCCTTTGACGACGTACAGACGTCCAGTGCCCTTGCCGCTGATGACTGACCAAATCATCACTTTGGTGGGATGTTTAACCGTCGGGACGACACAATCAGGATGACACTTTTCTCCATGACGACGACGACGCACATACTGAGCTTTATTCTGCAAAATTTCGAATGTGCTTTCGTCACTGAAGCAGACCTGTCAAAAATAGGAAAAATATATAAACTTCCATGTTTATTTGCTTTATTTAACTGAAAATGATAATAATGTATCAATTATTGATTAAATTGCTGTATCTTATCGATCTCCAGAAGTCCACATCTTTATCTTGCCATTGTTTGGCCCACTTCAGGCGCTTTGCTTTCATTGCAGCTGTTAACTTGGGCTTCCTGGCGGGGCGGCAGGCCTTAAAATCTAATTCTTTCAATTTTCTTCGAACAGTGCACTCAGAAGCATTTACGCTAGCATCCTGGAGTTGTGATTTTATTACCTTTGTGGTAGCAAATCTGTTTTCTACACAAATTTTCTTCAAACATCTCTCTGACCGTGGAGTGAAAATTGGTTTTTTCTACCGCATCTTTTCTTTCTTTTCGGGCTTAATTCCTTCCCTGACTCAATTTTCTTTTTTATGCGTCATACACTAGCTTCAGAAACCTCCAATCTTCGTGATATTTCTCGGTTTGTAAATGTTTTCGCAATCACAAGGGCCTTCACTTCAGCTTTTTTACGTGGTGAAAGATCGCCTTTTCTACCCATAATGAAAATAGTCCAATTACTTTTTTAAAACACTGCATACAAAATAAACTAATAACTGAGTAGTATAAAACTGTTAAACAAACAATCACAGTCCATAAAGCCACAGAAATACGTCCGTACCTGACTCGATTCCGATCGCGACTGATACAGGTTTGTACTTATTTACGTTCATGTATCACTTTGTCAACATAGTGTTGCCATATGTTAAAAATAAATACAAACATGTAGTCTACAACAATTCTTTTAAATAAAAATCAATAATATTGTAGTTTAAATATACCATTATTGCATAAAAACTCTTAAGAAACATAAAATTACTAAAAAAAATACAGTGCGTCTAATAATTTGGCCAGGGACTGTATATATATATATATATATATATATATATATATATATATATATATATATATATATATATATATATATATATATATACACATACATACATATATTAAAAGATGGCGGAGATATGAATCATCTTGTAGGACCCTCTTTTGAAAATCCTTGCCACCGGTGAAATTTTTCTCTCAGTCCGAAATCGTCTGAAAACTAAACAACTCATTTTTTATTGTTAAAAAAGGTCATAGCTAAATGGCCACACATGGAAAAAATTTTAAAAATTTTTTTGTAGAAGTGACAGCGTTTGAAAATAAACTCGGATTTTTCACAAAAATTTTGAACTTTAAAAATTAATAAAAAATGAACGGTGCCTCCAATGGAAAAAACAGTATATGTCAACTTCAAGATAATATTATAAAGAATCTGTGGTATAATTTTGTAAAATTCGGTTCAGTAGATCTCGAGATATTTTATCCACGAATTTGAAAAAACCGGTCAAGTGCAAGTTGAACTTGCACAATTAGTGTTCCGTACGTTGATTGTTTTTGAAATAAAAATTTTTGTTAGGGTGGTATAAAATGATCAGTGACTTCACAAAACACACCCCAAATGAGTTTTCAACAAAGTTTGTTTCCAATCTTTACTGAAATCTGATGACCTTGAAATTTTTGTTTTTTTTTATATACCATATAAATTACGCGTGATAATTTTCGTTCAATCTACACCCCGTGGAGAATATTCCAGAATTTTTTCGAAATTTTTTGATAAGTACTTTTCGAGATAAGGCCCGGGACAGCGATTTTTCGCGAATTTTTAAAAATAATACAAAGAAAAGTGCGCGCAAGCATAATATTATATATATATTTTTTACTCGTGTTTTCACAAGCTTTCATTTGACACCACACTCGATGACCTAGTAAAAAAATTTTTTTTTCACTTCCGACTTCACCCCCCAAAACTAACCCCTTAAGTCAAAATTTAATTCTCAAAACTACATGGCTCTGATGAGGCCATCAATTCCTATATTATTACCAAATTTCACCTTTCTATGTCAAATAGTTTCGGAGAAAATCGGGTGTGACAGACAGACAGACAGACACCGAAGTGATCTTATAAGTGTTCCGTACGGAACACTAAAAAGTAGTTTCGAGACAAACGCAAAAGAACAAAAAGTATTGCGTCGCGTCTTAAAAGTTTATAATTTTTTTCACATTATTTTCAATCTGCGATTCCTGGATCATACATAAGCTCTTCCAATGATGCCGTTATGCCCTCCCTTTGTCACAGCTTTGTCGGTTCGGACCTAGCCGCTCACTACCTGAAAGGCCTACTCTCAAGAGTACTCGACCGCTGACTTTAAATCGCTATAACTCCGGTAATCATTGGAATTTTTACATCTTGTAAAGCTTCAAATATTCTTAAAAGTATAAATAATAAATCTAACCAAAAAAAATACGATTTTTTTGGACCCCTATAAACCCATTTTCCTAGGTTAAGTTAGTATAGGATCACTAGTGTAAATGCTTACAACAGTCAATAACAGAAGTAAGAGGCTATGCACAAATTAAAAATCAATAAAGCAAATAGAAAAAAATGGACAATTACTCCAGCCTAGATCTATGTTTCTCTCAGCCCACGCGAGTCTTTGATCTCTGTGTTTTTCGCTCAGCACTTCTCACACTTCAAAACGTTAGCCCGGGAATGAATGCGAATCGATTCATACGCTATGGCCGAGCCTTTCAGCTTTAGTTTTTCCCTTTCCACAAAGCAATGTTTGCAGGGATGCTAACAATTGTAGTGATATTATCGAGAGCTGGGCCGTCCAAAGAGCGTTCTATAACAGCAGAATAGACTATAGATATATTCTGCTCGTAAGAACAATTTACAACAAGACTCAAATGATAGTGGGTAAGACGGAGATTTCATGAGCCCAAAACTATTTATAGCAGCATCAAAGAAGAAGTTTTCAAGGAACTCGAATGGGAAAAACAGGGGATCAGGTAAATGAACAAAAGTTAAATCATCTGCGTTATGCTGAAGATGTAGTGCTAAATTAGATAAATTTTGATGACATGCAGGAAATGATAACTGAACTACAAAACAAATCAGAGAGGGTAGGACTACTGCTGAATAGAGATAAAACAAAGACTATGACAAACAAAGACACTCCGAGAGGCTTGAGAATAGAGGGCAGAACACTTGAATACGTAAAGGAATACATCCACCTAGGGCAAAAAATAAAGTGTGGAAAAGCAAATTAAACGGCAGTCGTACAGAGCAGAATCAGACAGGCATGGGCAGCATTTGGCAAAGAAAGGAAAATACTAACCAACAAAAGAATTCCTTTGAAACTAAGAAAGATGGTATTCGATCAATGCATTCTACCGATTTTAACCTACCCAGCAGAGAGATGGACATTAACTAAGAAGATGATGGGCCAACTAAGTAAGACACAGAGAGCAATGGAACGCCAGATGCTGAATATAAAATTACACGACAGAATCAGAAACGAAATTATAAGACAAATGACCAAAGTGATAGAGGTAAGAGAACAGGTAACAGGTGTGAAATGGAGATTGGCAGGTCACACAATGAGACAACAAGATGAGAGATGGAATAAAAGAATACAAGAATGGAGGCCATGGTTGGGACAAAGATCCAGAGGAACGCCCCAAACAAGATGGCAAGGTGACTTGAAAAGAACGGCTGGTTTAGGATGGATCAGATAGACGCAGAATCGAGAGGGATAAAAAAAGAAAGGGGAGGCCTATGCCCGAGACTGGATGGAAGGAAGGCTTATAAAATAGATAGATAGGTTAGAAATCAATCCCTTTCCACAAAGCATCGTTTGCAGGGATGCCATAACCTTAAAAAAACGGAATGTCTTTTACCAATTACAAGTTATAGGCTACTTGACCGACTGTATGTACACAAGTAACGTGAGCCAATGACTTTAAATAACTTTTAAAGATGATACGTTCTCTAATATGTTTAAACAGACAACAGAATATGGAAATAATACGTTATGGTAAACAATTACAATTCACAATTAAATGAACCCGGAAAGCAAATATCACTTAAACAATTTACAATGGGTAAAGTAAACAACATACGAAGTTAAAATAAAAGCGAGGCAAAGTCGAATCCAAAAATACAAAGTATAAACGGAAATATGCCGGAAATGATGGCTAAAAAGATCATTTTTCGTTTTTGTTAAAATTTCTCAATAAACCGTGAACGATCCTTTTAGAAACCCTACCCGATCGTTGTTAAAACAAACGATCCCCATCATCGGAATTTCTTATGGATATATTGATATAAGAGCGCATGAATTTACAGTGGTGTATATACAGAGTGTGGCAAAAGCTGTGAGGAATATTACAGAGAAAAGATATTAACAAGCAATTATAGAGTATAATGTGTAGTAATAACTATGGAGCAATTTTACTAGGATGGAGAGGAAAATGCTGCGCAGGTTCGTGAAAAAATTCGTGTTGTATCACGGTACTTTGCCAAAAACTACAGTCGAGAGATGGTTTGCTAGTTTCTGTTTTGGAAATTTCAATGTTGAAGATGGACATAGCTCTGGTCGACCCATCACCGTAAAGGTCGATCAAACCTTGAAAAGTTGACCAAGACCGAAAGATAAGCAGTCACGACATCACTAGAGAACTAAACAGCGATTCAAGAACAACGTGAATCGCTTTTTTCGCACACGTGTCGCTCCTGTAGCGCTTTAGGGACTTCCTTGCAGCACGTGTGCTAGACCCATAAAAAAAAATAATAAAAAAAAAACATCCTTCACCAAACAGTGTTTAACCATTTGAAGAAGGCTAGTCCGAAAAAGAATTCGGAATTGGGATTTTGTAATTTATTTTTTATTAACTTGCAATTATCTAATATGCATTATTATATGGTTATTTTCAAGTATATACTGAACAATACTTTTTTCTCATCTACCGTACATAAAATGAGTTAAGTGTTCTTTGAATCTTGTTTGTGTCGAGCTTCTAGTTTTCTCAACAAACACAATCATTATAACTTATTTCATATTCCAACTTTTTACAGCTGAGAAAAATAAGATGAAATCGCTTTCTATATCATACAATTCAAAATATAGCAAGGCCTCACCTTAGTTTATAAGTCATCAGACAACTTGAAAAATATCTTGAGTAGTGTGAAGGACAAAATCCACGAACGTGAGATAAGTTGTGATGATTGTGATAAGGAGTATGTTGAGCAAGCTAGAAGACAAACAATATTTAAAGAACGTTTAGCTCATCCCAATACCAAAGTAGCCAATAATCGAATTTCTATATACAAAATGTTATTGAAACGGAACGAAATCGTTCCGTTTTTGGAACATCTTATTACAAGCAGTCAAAAATGGATCATGTGCAAAAAAGATCATGGTGGAAACGTGGTGACGCTGCGCAAACGATGACAAAGCTAGAATTACCGCCAAGGAATGTGGAATTGAAAGGAAATCGTGTATCATAAAGTAGAACAACCTAGCCAAATGATTAATTCTGATCTTTGCTGTCAACAAATAAACAGATTGCAGCGAGCAATTGAGAGAAAGCGGTTGAATTTAATCAATAACAACATCATAACAACGCCAGACCACATATATTTTCGACGACTCGACAAAAAATGAGAGCTTGGCTAGGAAGTTTTGATGCATCCACCATATAGTCCAGACCTTGCAGACTGTCACAAAGTCATTTGCTTCGGTCCCTGCAAAATCCTCTTAATGTTGTAGAGTAGACTTGGATAGAGGCTTATGAAAATTATTTGGATCAGTTCTTTGCCGAAAAATTCCAGAAGTTCTATAGTGACGGGAAAATGATTCTTCCAGAAAAACGGCGAAGGTCAACAACCAGAATGGCACATATTTCATTTAATAAACTTCATTAAAAATATGAAAAAAAAATTATTTGAATTTTGACTTAAAGAAGCCCGATACTTTTCCACAACCCTATATTTTATAGTGTCCATGGCCATTATCTCAACCTATACCAGAAAAAATTCTTATAATACTATTGAAATTATACAACTTTTGACGCTGCCCCACACCTTTTACCTTCTACCCGTCTGGAACTGGAAAATATTAAACAAATAATATGATGCTCAGATTTCTGGTCCCTAAGAGCCCTGAAAAGGACAACTAACACGCTAGGCGTGAGGCTGCCCCTGTAAGTCCATAAATAATTAAAAATCATGAAAAAGTAATGGGTCAAAATAAGTGAAACGGGCCACGTGAAAAATTGTTTTCTCGGATTTCAAAACTAAACTATGGTTTTTTGATAGAAGTATAAGTACCTTTTTGCTCCCTAATTTTTTTTTTGCAATACAATTATTTTGGGAATAATCGCTAGTTGAATATTTATGTACAGAACTTTTCATTTATTCATGTTTCCGAAATAAATAGAGATAATTGAGGTAATTTTTTTAAAAAATGAGGCTAAAGTGTATTTGTTTGGAGTTGATAGCAGAATTCTCTCGTTGTAGACGCAAATACATGTTGGGGTGCGCCCAAAAAAAGAGATTTCTTATGCGTTTTACTGGATTTTGCTACCTGTTTTGAATTATTTTTAAGGGTTCACCCTATTTTAGGCAGAAAACCTCTCTACTCTATACAATAGAGTCATAAAATGTAAATGAGGGTTAATCGGTAGCATAGCCGTCCGAGCGTAACCTGCTTTTAGTGTTTGATAAATAAAATTATCTTAAAAATAAAGTTCTAGACTTAATAAGATTTATTACCAAACATTTTTTAATCTACAGATCTATTATGTACATAATTCACGATCCATAAGTACTTTAATTACAATCAAAAACATTCATCATCTTCGAAATTTGAAGACTCGACTTCTCTTCAATTGGTAAAATAAGGGTTCTATTTTCACAATTTCTTCGATGTATTCGTCAAGTTTCCACATTTTATTTTCTTTTTCTATGTCGAATGGCATTTTGCCAATTATTGTCTTTGATCCTCTCTATTTGAGTAATAATTGCCTTACGTCTTGAAGTTTGAACGTGGTCTCTTCCGTTGCAACGAAATCTTTTATTTGTGCATTAGCTCTATGGGATTCAATTCGCAATGATATGGAAGTAATCTAAGCACTGTGATATTCCGTTCCTTTGCCATCTCATCGACTGCCTGTTTCTTGAACTGCGCCTTATTTGGTTTCGCAATTTTGAGAAGTTCCGCTTTTAACATACCATCTTTATCCATTGAAGAAAATCCGCTTTCTTTATGAATTTGTCGGAAGTCGTTCTAATAATAGAGAATGGTATGGGGCATTGTCTAATACTATAACTGATTGTGTGATTCAATCATTTGTTGTAAGTACTCCTCAAAAATATCGACCGTCATCTCCTCATGGTAATCTTTAGTTGACTTTGATTCGAATTCCAAAAGCAACCGTTGAGAAATCCGTTTTCACTATCACTATGTGCTATAATTAGCCTGCGATCCTTTCCTGAAGGGGGTTGTATCCAGTTGACCAACCTTCCATAAAAGCTTGTTTGACACACTTAATGTTTTTGTTAATCCAGAATTTCTCCGCTGTGTGTCCCTCATTAACCCAAGCCTCATCTAAATAAAAAATATTTCTTTCTTCGGCTCGAAATTTTCTGATTGCTACTAGATATTATCTTTTCCAACAAATTATTTATGTTTCATCGATAAGAACAGTTTTTTCCCAGCGAAAATTCAGGTTATAAAGAATTTTCCATAATTTCCATTTTTTTAAATCTGTTAAGTCCTGGTCTTCTCTGATTTCTTGTAAAACTTTATATAGTCTAGGTATTTCTTTCTTAATAAAAAAATAGTGTACTTTTCTTCTTCTTGCATTTTTAAAGTCTTCACCAGCCTCTAAGGGCTCCTTTCCTTTGTGATTCTGAGGTTCGTTGCAAGGACCGCGTTTTCTTTCTTTTAGAAATCTATAAATAGTTTCTGATCCAAGTCCCGTCATGTTGGCACGGGTTTCCACAATTTCACGGACTTGGCTTGTTGGCTGTTGATGCACTAAGGCATCGTGGACGGTAAGTATCGTTGTTTTTTCTCGCAGGGAAAATGCAGATTTACAGACTCCACGAAGTTTGACCGGGGCAAAACTGAAAGTTGAAGCCATCGCTGTTCTGATTTAGAATTTTGCTTTATTTTTAACTAACCAGAATATTTTTATTACATACTTAGGCACCTACTTACCGATAAGTACTTTGGTTAATTATATTCCAATAACTGCTAAAATCCCAAATAATTTGGTACCTATTATCGCTAAGCTTTATAACACTGTAGATTTCTAGTATTTAAGAATTGTTAATTGTACTCGTTTAAAATAAGATCATTTACTCATTAAAATAAACTTTGAAATGCGTTGATTTAGCTTATTGTACAGTTTAGAAGGCATGTAATAAAAATTTTTTAGAAAAAGTTCGCACTGTTGCACAGAGATAGAAAATAAATGTGATCAAAACTAAAAATGCAAATAATTTGTAGAGAAATATCGGACGCTTATGGTTATGGCATTTTAATGTTTATAACCCATGTTGTGTGCTATCAACTTCAAACAAACAGCTTTAAATGTTTTTATACTTTTCAGTGTTTATGCGGTTGTTGTAAAAATTTACTTTGTTAAAGTTATAAATAATTTTTTTTAAACAATTGCGAATTAAACTATGTTCTCGGTTTCGCTCGAAAATTGAAATCGCACTTTTTTAATGCGTAAAACGCCACCGAGTAATTTTTAAAAAAAGTTAGTAACCTCTTATATTAAAGAAGTTATTAATATTTTTCTGATGCCGCGCGGCCTTCAACGCGCTCGTGGACTGCAACGCCCAAACCGCTGACGCTCTCGAAAAACTCATTAATTTTTAACGAAGGAATCATAATAATAATATTAAGACCTTTTGTATTTATTACTTAATGAACAATTAAGTAAAAATAATACAATACTTATTAAATTATTTCAAACATAAACTGTTACTGCTTCTTCAGAGGTAGAAAATATTTTGCACATCAATTGGTCTTAGATACAGCTTTACAAGTTTGATGTTTCAACTGATAAACGATTTGGTCAGCCTGACATTCTTCATTTGTACAAAAATCGAAATTAACATTTAATTTTCATTACTTCTCTGAAGACGCTGCACTTTTAACGCATTCACCAAACTCATCGCAAACCCGTTTTCCATGAGAAGTGGCGAAAAAATGCCACTCTGCACTAATATTATATTCGGATTCATGTGAAGGTAGAGAGGAAAAATTGAATTTATATTGAGACCCGGCTCCGTCAAAAAAATAATAAATTTTTCGAATGGCAGAGTCACCGAATGTAACCTTCAAATGCTGAATCAATGCAAGTAGTAGTTTTATTTGCACGGGTGACATCAATTTAAATTTAAATTTAATGGAAGATTCTGTTACTGACTTCTATCGAAGTATGCTTGAGAGCTGTGGATTGCTTCAAATTATCAACCAACCTACACGCGTAATGAATGGTACCTCTACTTTAATAGATCATTTAATGGTGTCTGAAAATATGAGGTGATTGAGTCTGGAGTCTGTTTTGTAGGCATATCCGATCACGAATTAATTTTTTTTATTATGAATATAGAAATTCAGAAACTTCCTCCGATGATACAGACCTATAGAAATTTTAAAAATATTAATTCAGAGGTTTTGACTGACCACCTAAAGTCTATTCCATGGAGAAACATTTACGATTTGGATATATATATATTTTTATATATATATATATATATATATATATATATATATATATATATATATATATCAATCGGTTTTATAACGTCTTCCGATGCCTAATTTCCACTCGTCCCGGTTTCTCCATCCCTCCTCCTCCAGATCTCTCTCTAGTACTTCATTGTTGATTCCTGCTCTCCAGCTTTGGCGTGGTCTTCCTCGCTTTCTTTTTCCATGAGGGTTCCAATTTAAAATCTTTTTAGGTAGTCGGTTTTGTGAGATTCTCTGTACATGTCCGTACCAATTTACAGCGATTCAAGAACAACGTGAATCGCTTTTTCCGCACTCGTACCGCTCCTGGAGCGCTTTAGGGACTTCCCTGCAGCACGTGTGCTAGACCAATAAAAAAAAAAACATACCAACTGTTGGGTTCTGATTTCGTCCACTATATCGTGCTTTATTTCTAAAGCTCGTCTTATCGCGTCATTTGGTATGCGGTCTTTTTTGGATTTTCTGGCTGCTCGTCTCCAGAAATCCATTTCTGTAGCTTTTAGTATTTTTTCTATTCTTTCCTTTAATGGCCACACCTGGGAGCTGTAAGTTATTATACTTTTCACTATTGAGTTGTAAATTCTCTTCTTATTTTCAATGGTTATGTTTTTGTCCCATAGTATACTATTAAGCATTGCAATCGCTTTTCTTCCTTGGATATTCCTCTCGAATATTGCTTCTTCCAGTGTTCCGTCCCTAGATATTCTCGTTCCCAAATACTTATAACTGGCACAGTGTTTGATGGTGTGTCCTGTGGCCAGTTTCAAGTCCTGCTGTTGTCCTCCGACGCACATGTACTCGGTCTTTTTAATATTCTTCTAGGCCCCATTTTTCATATTCCTCCATAAGTTTTCGTGTCATGTATTCCATACCATCGATGTCCTGAGCGACTACTACCTGGTCGTCTGCGAATGAGAGCGTGTACAATGTAGTATCGTCATCCAGTGGTAATCCCATACTGCTGCATTTCCTTTTCCAGTTCTTCAGTGCACTCTCCAAATAGATTTTAAATAGCGTTGGGGATATACAGCAGCCCTGTTTGAGACCCTTTGTGACCTGGAACCCTGTTGTTATACCATATTTGGTTTTCACACTACTTCTTGCGTCTTGGTATAAGGATTTTACGGCTTTAATTATTTCGGTGCTTACATTACTCTGTTGTAGTGTTTCCCACAATCTCATTAGGGGCACGCTGTCGTAGGCCTCTTTTAAATCAACAAACAAGACATGGACTTCCTGATCAAATGCGGTTTTCTTTTCTAGGATTTGTGTCAGTGAGAAGAGATGGTCTATTGTGGATCTTCCTGCTCTAAAGCCTGCCTGTTCTTCAGCTTCTTCCGCGTATTCCGTTTCGATTCTATTTTTAAGTATTTTTTCCGTATATTCTGCTAATAGATCCTGTAACCGTTATTTATAGTTATCGCAGTTATTTTTGTCTCCTTTCTTATGAATTGTTGATATGTATGATATTTTCCATTCCTCAGGTACTTCTGATGTGTTAATGCATCTTTGAAATAAGTTCCTCAAAGCGCTAAATAGCTTTTCAGTTCCGTATTTTACTATCTCTCCTAGGATGTTTCCTGGTCCTGGAGCTCTACCATTTTTTAGCGTTTTACATACTTTTTTAACTTCTGATGTTGTTATCCTTATTGGGGATCCTCGTATAACTATATTTGGGTTTCCATGTTGGGTTTTTTGAACTCTGGTCTATCTTCTGTTAGCATATTTGTAAAATATTGGTTCCATTTTTCTGGTGTTATTGGCGAGAAGATTTCTCTTTTCCGTTCTGTTCTCATATTTTTAAGAAGTCCCCAGCTTTCTGTGCTTTTTCTTCCTCCTATGTAAGTTTTGAGTCTTGAGCATGTCTTTTCCCATTGGTTGTTCTTTTTGTCACTAATCATTTTGCGTACTCTAGCTTGGGATTCTTTGTATTTTACTTTGTCGTTTGTGCTCTTTGAACTTAAGTATTTGTGATAGCTTTTCCGTTTTTCTTCAATTTCGTATTCAATTTCTTCATCCCACCAATATGGTTTTTGCTGTTTTTCCCTTTTCTCTTGGTACCCTAATGCTTCCAGTGCGGCTGCGTGTAGGCATTCCTTTATATACTTATATTCTTCTTCTATATTAACAAATCCCGTCCGTTGTTTCTTTTGGTCCAGTCTACTCTTATATAGATTTCTGATACTTTCATTTTGTAAGCTGTCTTATTGTTGTTTCACTTGTTGTGTGCTGTGTATTTGTATCTTCCAGTTTGCTTTCCCGTGTTGTTCGTGAGGTTATCTTTCCTTTCATAAGGTAGTGGTCGCTGCCATTTTGGATAACACTGATAAAAAAGTAACTTTCTTCAATGAAAATTTATTAGCCTTAATGGATATACACGCACCGCCAAAGACGATAGTTTTAAGGAAACCATACTGCCCTGGATTACCGACAATATTAAATACCTTATTAGACTAAGAGATAAGGCCAAATGTAAATATAGACGAACAAAAAAGCCAGAAGACTTTAATATCTACAGAAACCACAGAAATTTTACTAACAGCGCAATAAGAAGGGAGAAAAAAGCATATATTCAAAGTATTATAATAAATTCACGCCAAAAAGAAAAATGGAAGGCACTTAAAAACTTAAATATTATTAAAACTAAAAATAAAAAACTTCCTGACAATCTTTGTAATCCGAACGAAATAAATCAATATTTTGTCAATTCAATACCTCAAATTAAAAACCCTGATCTCGATGCTAAAAATTATTACATAAATAATAACTCAAATAAAACTGCTTTAAACCTTTGTGCTGTTACTGAAACCGAGATGTCAAAAGCTTTATGTCTCGAATAAGGACAAAAGCTGTGGGTTCTGATAATATTCCTATTAATTTTATCATTTTTTGCTGTCCTTTGATTTTAAAATATATTTGTCATATTGTAAACTTTTGCATCGAGATGTCAGTATATCCATCCGCCTGGAAAACTGCGCATGTTGTACCATTACCTAAGACTGACTGCCCAATGGCATATAGATTTACGCCCGGTAAGCATACTTCCAATATTATCAAAAGTTCTTGAACATATTGTAAAATCACAACTAATAGAATATATAGAAAAGTATGATATTTTACCTACAGTGCAGTCTGGCTTTAGGCGATCACACAGTTGTGTTACTGCACTTCTTAATGTGACCGACCATATATATAGGGAGATCGATAGAAATAAGTGTACTATTTTAATCTTGCTCGATTATTCAAAAGCATTTGACATGCTCGACCACTCACTTTTAATTCATATCTTAAAGTTTGTAGGTCTGGACAAAAACGCTGTTAAGTTTATTGGAGAATATCTCAAAGATCGTCATCGGAGAGTTGTCATAAGTGGATCTTTCTCGGACCACCAAAGGGTGACCAGAGGCGTCCCGCAAGGATCAATTTTGGGCCCTATTCTATTCTGCATTTATACCCATTGATTTCCGTCATTTCTCAAAGTCTGTAACTGTCAGATGTACGCTGACGATACTCAGTTTTTTTACACTCTTTTTCTGAGAATGCAGTGCTTGACGGTTGTCGACTGATAAATGGTGATTTGGAAGTTATACAGAGAGTTTCGGAGAGGAACATCATTTGAAACTTAATCCCAACAAATGTGTCGCAATGTTGTTCGGTAGACCAATTGTTGTAAAGAGACTAACTTCACTAGTTGACGTTAATATTTCTAATGAAAGGATACCTGTTAAAGCTGAGGCTAAAAATCTTGGCTTAATTTTGGAGTCGACTTTAAGATTTAAAAAAACCGGTCAAGTGCAAGTTAAACTTGCGCAATTAGTGTTCCGTACGTTGATTGCTTTTAAAATAAAAAATTTTGTTACAGAGGTATAAAATGATCAGTGACTTCACAAAATACACCCCAAATGAGTTTTCAACAAAGTTTGTTTCCAATCTTTTACTGAAATCTGATGACCTTGAAAGTTTTTTTTGTTTTTTTTTATATACCATATAAATTATTAAAGGTAATGCACTCGTGATAATTTTCGTTCAATCTACACCCCGTGGAAAATTTTCCAGAATTTTTTCGAAATTTTTTGATAAGTACTTTTCGAGATAAGGCCCGGGACAGCGATTTTTCGCGAATTTTTAAAAAATAATACAAAGAAAAGTGCGCGCAAGTATAATATTTATATATATTTTTTTACTCGTGTTTTCACAAGCTTTCATTTGACACCACACTCGATGACCTAGTAAAATCTTTTTTTTTCACTTCCGACTTCACCCCCTAAAACTAACCCCTTAAGTCAAAATTTAGTTCTCAAAACTACATGGCTCTGATGATGCCATCAATTCCTATATTATTACCAAATTTCACCTTTCTATGTCAAATAGTTTCGGAGAAAATCGGGTGTGACAGACAGACAGACAGACACCGAAGTGATCTTATAAGTGTTCCGTACGGAACACTAAAAAACACGTGTCGGCTTGCATTAAGAGGGCAGTGGGTCTACTTAGGTGTCTTTATAACTCAAGACATTTACTAAATACTCAATTAAAACTCATGCTTTGCGTTTCTATCATTTTATCAATATTTAACCACTGTGATGTTGTTTATGGCTCCTGGTTGGACTGCAGAAGATACAAAAAGAATGCAAAAAATTCAGAAATATTGTTTACGGTTTAGCTACGGTATAAAGAAACGAAATCCAGTTTACTTATAAACTCAAGGAAGCTAAATGGATTGACATGAAGTCAAGACGATATTTGCATTGTTGTACCGTGTATCATAAAATTATCTGCACAAAGTCACCTACGTATCTTTTTAAAAAAATTCGATTCAAGACTGACGTTCATAATATAAATATAAGAAGCAGAGGCTTACTTACGCCCCCACTTCATAAAACAGGCATATTTAAAAGGTCTTTCACTTAAAATTTAGTTGAAACTTATAACAACCTACGAGACATTCTGAAATCTAAATCAGTCAAATGTTTCAAAAAGTACCTAAAGCATTTGTTATTGCAGAATAATTGAAGAATTTACTTGTTCCTAAAAATGGCTTTCTGTAACTGACAAATTTTCTAATCTTAAATAATGGCTTTCTGTAACTGACATAACGTTTCTTTTCTTTTTTTTTTCTTGTTTGGTTGTGCATCATATAATTTGGTTTTGCATTATTATTAATTTGGTTGTGCATTATTATTATTTGGTTGTGCATGTGTTAGTGTGTTGCTGCCTAGGGGCAAGTGTAAAGACAGATGAACACATATATTTTGCTTTAGTTAAATTAAGTTTTTTTTTCTTTTATCTTTGTTCAGCTGCACTCTGTCCTGTTCACTGTATACTGCATACTTTGAATAAAATGTTCATTATTATTATTATTATTATTATTAATTTCTTATTATAAAAATCAACTGAAGCCGCTGGAATGTTTCACGTTCTCTGATATAACAACAAAACTGTCGTTTGCAATATATTATTTTGTTTGTAATATGTGACGTACACATGTATGGTCGCCTGGGAATTGTCCCAGTGATAAGAATGAATCGCGCCTTGAATTTGAAAGGGATAATTTTCAGAGAAGTCTAACGTTACAATAAATTCTCCCTCACTTATAAATTCCTTGAGGTTGTTGAGAAATGAGGATTGGGCTGTTGCGATGAAATCGTTTTTCAGTACCACTGGTAATTCCTTTTCGCGTTTTAACAGAAAATCGGCCGCTGTTTCCGAGACAGTTTCAAAAGTACATCTGAAAAATAAATTTGACCTTTTAGAATATTTCAGAGTAAAAAGATAATTTATTGTAAAAGACTCACGTTATAGCTTTCATTTACCTATCAACCGTAAGCCACTGTGTGCATGTTATTTCAGCAATTTTTTCCCTCTTCAAAAATTGCTGCGATCTTTTTAGCATTTTTTGTGCTCCTGGACATTCTTGGCAATTCATTAAGAAACAATTCGATTTAGGTTCTTTGCAAACAGTTAATGTCTGAAATAATTTAATATGTATTGTATAATTTTTACTTAATTGTTCATTAAATAATAAATGCAAAAGGTCTTGATATTACTATTATGATTCCTTCGTTAAAAATTAATGAGTTTTTCGAGAGTGTCAGCGTTAGCGGCTCGTGTGTTAGAGTCCACGAGCGCGTTGGAGGCTGCGCATCGTCAGAAAACATTAATACCCTCTTTAGTATAAGAGGTTACTAACTTTTTTTCTAATTTACTAGGTGGCGATCTCATTTTCGAGTTAAACCAAGAATTCACAAACGTTTAAAAAAAAAAGTTTATAATTTTAACAAATAAAATTTTTACAACAACCGAATAAATTCAACTGAAGATTATAAACATTTAGCTTCATTTAAAATAAAAATTACCTTAATTATCTTTATTTGTTTCCGAAATATAAATAAATGAAAAGTTCTATACATACATATCCAAACAGCGATTATTCGCAAAGTAATTGAAGTATTGCAAAAAAAATATAGGGGGTAAAAAGATACTTGTACCTATATGGAGGAACGCAGTTATCTTTGAAATCCGAGAAAAAAAATTCAGATGGCCCGGCTCGTTTTACTTATTTTGACCCTATGCAATTTCCAAATTACCCAGCTCAAAGAACCCCAAACAGGACGGAACACGTAAGCTGAAAACACATAGATGTCGCCCTTTTTAAAAAATCTATACGATTTTTAGGAAGTAACGACCTTTAAATGATACGTGTCAAAATATCATGACATTTCGACGAATAGTTTACAATTTACAGTGGTTTTAGTGACGCTACTTTTGATATTTTCGAAACAATGAAAAAATAGGATTTCGTGTGTTGACTAAACACTGTTTTATTAAATGTTACTGCCCCTGGAAAATCACTCATCGTTTACTGGTATGCTGAATTTAAACGCGGTCGTACAGATACAAATGATGCTGAACGATCTGGACGCCCAAATGAGGTGGTTACAACGAAAAACCTTAAAAAATCCACAAAATTGTTTTGGATGACCGTAAAGTAAAATTGCGTGAGATAGCTGACACCATAAAGATATCAAAACAACGTGTTGGTCATATTTTGGGGTACCGCATTTGCTTACAGTGGACCAAAAACAACAAACTGTTAATGATTCTGGGCGCTGTTTAGACCTGTTCAAGCGCAATAAAAAGGATTTTTTCATGCGATATCTGACAATGGATGAAACATGAACCCACCACTACACACCGGAATCAAATCGGCAGTGAGCTGAGTGGACAGCAGCCGGTGAAAGCCGCCCGAAGCGACCAAAGGCACAACAGTCGGCTGGGAAGGTTTTGGCCTCTGTATTTTGGGATGCGCATAGAATAATTTTCATCGACTATGCTGAGAAGGGAAAAACCATCAATAGCGAATATTACATAAAATTATTGATGCGTTTGAAGGCAGAAATTGCAAAAGAACAGCCCCAAATGAACAAGAAAAAGTGCTCGTTCATCAAGACAATGCACCGTGTCACAAGTCAATGATTACGATGGCAAAATTGCATGAATTGAAGTTCGAATTGCTTCCTCATCCACCGTATTCTCCAGATTTGGCCCCCAGTGACTATTATCTATTCGCAGTTATCGCCGAAACTTAGGCCTATTTTGAGGGCAAAGACAAATCCTTCTACAAGAAAGGTATAGAAATGTTAGAAAAGCGTTGGACTGATTGTATCGCTCTTAAAGGAGACTATGTTGATGAATAAAGTCGAATTTTGCTAAGCTAAGTAGCTCGACCAAATCTTTTCAGCCTACGATATCTACGAAGTAACTCTCCTTAAGTCCTCACCTGTATATGTTTGACCACAAATAATTAAAAACAATGAAAATACAATGCAATTTTCAGTTTCCTCGACTCTAAAAACCCTGAAAAGGACATATAACATGATATATACAAAGCGACTCCTCTAACACTTTCCTCACCCCTTTAATATATGTTGGACTACAAATGATTAGGCGTAAAATTTGTTCATTATCTGAACAAAAAAAATTATAAAAAATTCTCATAACGATATTGAAAATATACATAATTTATCAACCCTTTTTAGTAAAACGATATCACTCAACTACAAGTTCCATCCTCACGTTATATATATCATAGACGTACGAAAATTGAAATCCATATTTCATTTCGTGCGGGAATTATCGTGCCAACAGGCAAACAGACCGACAAACGGACGGAAACTGAGGACCATATTTTTCGTGATCTAGGGATCTGGAAAGATGAAGAAATGCAACGATCTTGGAGAGTGTTTTTTTTATGAACACGATACTTCCCTTCAGCAAGCGAAGTATTATATTAGTATCATTTGTGAGTTGAATGTTCTATTTACAAAGCAAAACAGATATAGAAGTGGGACATCTACTGAGCAAGGAAGTGAAAATAAACGTCCCAAGGAAGTAAAAATAAACGCGACAAGGCGATTCGCTTAGTCCCTTTATCTTCAACCTCTTCATGGACAGAATAATGGAGAATCTTCCAAAAACTACTTTCTCACTTACTCAATCCTTATGCCTCTCTACCCCTTTAGGGGTGTAAGGCCCGTGGAGTGGAGTTATTCTATATTTGTCTTTTCCATATTTCCTTCCACCTCTTTTTATCCTGAGTGGCTCGTCTTGCGTGTTCCCACTCTATTCCTCTTCTGGCTACTGCCTTTCTAACATCCCCCAACCATGCCGTTCTAGGTCGACCTCTTGTCCTTTTCTTGCTCACTTTGGCTTCAAACACTTGTCTAACTATTCTTTGTTCAAGCATCCTTTCGAGGTGACGTGTGGTTTCAGGTTCAAATTCTTTATAAGTTGTATATTCCTAACCCTGTCCATTCTTGTTTTGTCCCTATGTTTCTTATGGATCTCATTTCTGTAGCCGTTATCTTTCCTTTCTGTCTTTCTGTCATTGTCCATGTTTCTCCTCCATATAAAAGTATTGGTAAATACTTGGGCTTTAATATTTTTTGGTATATCTTTCTCTCCTAGGAATGTATTCTTTATAATATTAAATAATCTTCCTCCTGTTATTATTCTCTCCTGGATCTCCTCTTTCATTCTTCCATCCTCCGTTATTGTTGATCATAAATATTTAGACTTCTCCACTTGGTCCAGCCTTTCCTCTCCTATCTTTATTTCATGTTGTCGCTTTTCTTTTCCTATTATCATAGTCTTTGACTTTTCTTTATTAATTTTCATGTTTATTTTTTCAATGCTTCTTTATATATCTGTATGTTCTTATTAAGCGTCTCCTCGTCTTTTGCTATGATACCCATACCATCTGCATACATATATATATATATATATATATATATATATATATATATATATATATATATATATATATATATATATATATATATACGAGGCTGGTTTGAAAAGTCCGTGCAAAAATAAAAACTACTTATGTGTTTGGGGTAAACCTTTTTTATTTTTCGACATAGTCTCCTTTTAGGCTTATACACTTCGTCCAACGATGTTCTAGTTTGTTGATCCCTTCCGAATAATAGGATCTGTCCAAGTCTGCAAAATATCCATTAGTGTCTGCAATCACCTCCTCGTTTGAATAAAATCTTTGTCCCGCCAGCCATTTCTTCAAATTGGGGAACAAATAGTAGTCCGAGGGAGCCAAGTCTGGAGAATAGGGGGGATGTGAAACGAGTTGGAATCCTATTTCCATTAATTTTGCGACCACAACTGCTGAGGTGTGTGCTGGTGCGTTGTCGTGATGGAAAAGGGCTTTCTTGTGGGCCAATCGCGGGAGTTTTTCTTGCAGCTCGGTTTTCAAACGGTCCAATAACGATGAATAATATTCACCTGTAATAGTTTTACCCTTTTCCAGATAGTCGATGAGGATTATCCCTTGCGAATCCCAAAAGACAGTCGCCGTAACCTTTCCGGCCGAAGGAACGGTCTTCGCCTTTTTTGGTGCAGATTCCCCCTTGGTAACCCATTGTTTAGATTGTTGTTTAGTCTCAGGAGTATGGTAATGTATCCATGTTTCATCCACAGTGACGAAACGACGCTTAAAGTCCTCCGAATTCTTCTGGAACACTTCACACGATTCCGTTTTTGGCCAAGCGTGAGCAATCGCGGCACCCATCTTGCGGATAGCTTTCTCATGTCCAAATGTTTATGCAAAATATTATGTACCCGTTCAGTCGAGATGCCCACAGCACTAGCAATCTCACGCACCTTAACTCTTCTGTCATCCATCACCATATCATGGATTTGGTTCAGCGTCACTTGTGCCCACATGGCCAGTCCGAAAATTTTGAAACCACATATAAACTGTTCTAATCGAAGGTGCAGAGTCACCATAATGTTTATCAAGCTTCTCTTTAGTCTCCTGAGGCGTTTTGCCTTTCATAAAGTAATGTTTAATCACCACACGAAATTCTTTTTCGTCCATTTCTTGAAAAATCACTCGACTTCCTTGATTCACACGAATGCCAAACACAAAGAAATAGACCAATATGGCTGAAACTTGGTGTGCGTTCATTCAAGAGATGCTACTAACTAAACATGACCTCGATACGCGCCGGTGGTGCCATCTCTCGGACTTTGCACGGACTTTTCAAACCAACTTTGTATATATATATATATATATATATATATATATATATATATATATATATATATATATGTAGATATAGATATTTCTATGTTTTTGATCTTCCAATATCCTATCTGGTATGGTCTTTGCTTTTTTTATTGCTTCATCCAGAGCTATTGAGAAAATCAAGGGCCTCAGGATGCATCCCTGTCTAAGGCCCATAGTTGTTTCAAATATACCAGATCTGTCTATATTTGAAACAACTATGGAAACTAAAGGATACAAAATGAGCAACACACACTTCGACACAATCTTCTACGCCGCAGATGTAGTCCTCATCTCCGATTCTGAGGACAAACTTCAATTTGGAAGCGGGAAAATTAAACATGATTATTAACACAATTAAGACAAAATGTATGGTAGCCTCAATAGAATTGTTAAAATACAAGTTACAGAATCAAGAATTCTTGGACAGGTTAATAATTTCAAATACTTGGGAACAATGATAACAAGCTACGGAGGCTTAAACAGAGAAGTAAAACAACAACCTATGAAGGCATCACTAATAGCAGGTTGCTTGAGGGATATAGTCTGGAAAAATAAATGCCTCACAGTGGAAAGTAAAATAACAATATACAAGAAAACAATGAGACCGATCCTCACATATGCTGTAGAAACAAGAGCTGACACATGTAAAACAGCACAAATGATGAGTACAGCAGAACTGAAGGTGATTAGGGACATACATGGAAAAACTATCCACGACAGAATCCGCAGACATATCCAAATGGACCAGAACTAGAAGAAAACAATGGAATAAACACGTAGATAAGATGGGCGACAACAGACTGATAAAAAGGGTCAAACTCAATAAACTCTGCGGTAGAAGAACTAGGGGTAGACCTCCGAAAAGGTGGAAGGAATGATGGACATAAAATAGGCAATATGCCTACTCATATGATAGACCACATAAGAAAGAAGAAGAAGATGTTCTATTTTCTTATGGAATAATTTAAACTTTAGAAAAACTAGATTTATATTAGTTCAGGTAAGTCGAACTGATACTATTGAGAAACATTTCAGTGTTCTAATCTCGAAAAATAAAAATCCTTGAGGATGCATCGTGCAGTAGCAGGCGAAGCGTCGGAAAGTCAACGGGACACGGTATAATACCAAGAACTACGATTTCTCATCTAATCAAGGCCATGAAAGCTTCCCTTTCAAGTGAACTGATGCTATCGTTCCAACTCACTGAAAAAGTGTAATACGTTTTGAAAGCAAATCTGTTCACCTCCAAGTCCGCTCCTGTTATTTATGTTCCGTTTCCAAAATTCCCAGTTTATTTATTTATGGATGGCGTTAACGAGTAAAACAGAAGTTCTTACTTTGCATTTTGGCACATGTGAACATTAAACAAAAAAAAACTTTTTTTTCCCTACTTACGAACACCATTTATATCCGCCAACTCACACAACTGATACAACCAGAAGTTTTTTCCTTGTTCTAATCCGATGTTGATCCGCGTTTTTAAATTGTCACTCTTTCACAATTTATCTTCTTCACTTTTAGGCTTTTAAGATGTATATCCATCCGCCATGTTTCCGCCGTTATTAAACCCGCGTTAAAAAAAAGTCATTCCGGGCGTGTTGTGTTTTTTCCGGGATTATGGGAATTAATAGGAATTTAAGAAGTCCTGTTCGAAGATGAATTTAGGGAAATTGCGTCTTAATTTCCTTATTGCGGCCAAAATCTATTTTATCCAGATCAGACCAAATTGATTTTATTTCCTTTTTTAAATTTTTAATCTAAATTTTTAGAGTTTACTGTACGTTATTGGAAGTTTCGTTAACAGGTACACATAGTGCGATCCAACAGTTTTCGGACTAACGTTATGAAATCTGAAGTAGTTACTTTTAGGCCTCATGACTTCCGTCACCTTCAAAGTCGTTCCCCTGCACCCGAATCGATCAGTCGTACCGTCTTTTCCACTGACCGAACATTTTTTGAAAGTGGATATTAACAGTGCCTCTAACGCTGCCTGCGTTTAGCGTTATACCTGCTCTACCATACTGAAGCGCCGACTCCCTTATACATATATATATATATATATATATATATATATATATATATATATATATATATATATATATATATATATATATATATATATATAATATATATATATATATATACATATATATATATATATATATATATATATATATATATATATATATATATATATATATATATATATATATATATATATACATACACAGAAATTTCAATGTAACTGCCAAAATTTCATACCTAATTAAACCCTTTTATTATATTAGGTAGATTTAATTGTTCTTAACAAGTGTTCATCATAAAATTGTTTAGATAAGCCTTTTTGGTGAAATCACAAATTAAAAACCAATTAGAACAAATTTCCAAGTTTTGCATCATAATCGTTCTGAGGCGATTTCTGAGAATTCCAGTTGAAGTAAGAACTCATTTCAAATTTCTAGTGACATTTTATGATAAAAACTATGCTATAAATACCATTGTCCTTTTGGAAATTAACCATTCGCAAACAGTACTTTGTCACTGATACAGGCTCAATTGTTTTGTGAAAATGCCAAAATGGTCACTTGAGTTGACAAATCGAGAGTCATATGCGGATGCCAAGGAGAAGGGTAGACATGGAATTCTCAACCAAATTTTCTAGACAGTAAATAATGTGAAAATAAATAATAATTCATTAAAATTTAAAAAAATATATATATATCTGAGTTTTTGTTGTCTTGGGACTGAAATAACTAGGTGGGCAAATACTTTCTGATGGTAGTGTATATGGTAAGATATAACGCCTACCTCGTAGGTGGCACTTCATCGAAGTTATGTTCTCTTGTTTGTCCATCCTAGCCCGACTGATGAGCCATGATACGGCGAAACGCAGCTCGGGATAGATTCGACAAATAAGCGAACAGTGGGTAGACCGTTGAGATATGGACTTTCGTCTGTTTTCAGTTGTTTGTACTTTAAATCACATATGCCTTAAGGGGATCCCTCGAACGTTCGCGCCATCTGTGGTGAAGTGTTGGCAGTGTGCTAACCACTCTGTCGGCGAATGGCTGAAGCGCGTCAGCCCTGCGATGAAGTGCCACCTACGAGGTAGGCCTTATATCTTACCATTATTGGTCGTCAGTACTGGCTTAAATAGCGAACATTCTGTTCTCTCGTTTGTCGATCTGAAAAAGCATTTTTTTCTTGTTCATTTGGGGCCGTTTCTTTGCGATTTCTGCCTTCAAACGCACCAATAACGTTATATAATATTCGCCAAAACCTTCCCAGCCGACTGTTGTGTCTGTGTCGCTTCGAACGACCTTCACCGGCTGCTGTCCTCTCAGCATCACTTGTATCTGTACGATCGCGTTTAAATTCACCACACCAGTAAATGATGAGTGATTTTCCATGGGCAGAGTTTCCGTAACACTTATCAAGCCATTGCTTTGTTTGAACGGTATTTTTTCCCATGAAAAACAGTGTCTAATCAACACACGAAATTCGATTTTTTCCATTGTTTTGAAAATATCAAAAGTAGCGTCACTAAAACCACTGTAATTTGTAAACTAATCGTCGAAATTTCATGAAATTTTGAAAAGTATCGTTTAAGGGTTGGTACTTCCTAAAAATCATATGAATTTTTTTGAAAAGGGCGACATCTATGTGTAAGAGCAAAAACTTTTCAACCTACGTGTTAAAAGTGTTAATACAATTTACAAAAGTATATTTAATTTTCCTATAAAAAACGCCAAAGGCCAGAACTTGTAAAATTAGCAATTTTTAACTGTTTTTTTTACCAACGCAAGGATAAATCAATTCAAATTTAAAGTTAAATTTCATTAAAAACGTAAAATCACAAATACACGGATGTGAGTTTTTTTTTAATTATGCGCTATTCATTAGGTTGATTGGTTTAACAGTGAACATTGTGTACGAGGGCGTATCAACAAGTTTCTAGCTTAGCATAGAAAGAACAAGGATATCTCAAAAACAAAAATAGTTTATTCGACGTAATCTCTTTTCAAATTTATATACATCGTCACTCTAGATTTTTCACAAAAAATATTGTCTTTGTTTGCAAAACAGTCTTCGACAACATGTAATATTTCTTTATTTGAATGAAATTTGTGTCCTTTCAAATAGTTTTTCAGTTTTGGAATAAATAATAGTAGGAGAGAGGTAAATCAGAGGAATATTGCGTATAATCAACCAGTTATTAATGATATCGATTATATATATATATATATATATATATATATATATATATATATATATATATATATATATATATATATATATATTTATATTAGGGATCACCAATATGGCTTTCGTAAACATAGATCAACAGGAGATCTTCTGACTTATGTAACACATGTCTGGAACAACGCAACTAAACACTTTGGAGAATCTCTAGCGGTTGCTCTTGACATATCCAAGGTATTAGATCGTGCTTGGCACGATGGACCGTTGGCTAAGCTACGCTCTCATGGTATGTCTAAAAAGTTCTGTTTGTGGCTCTCACGTTTCCTCAGAGAGCGTTCTTTACGAGTGACGGTCGACGGATTTGTTTCTAACACCTTCACTATCAACGCCGGTGTGCCCCAAGGCTCCACACTGTCTCCTACTCTCTTTCTCATTTACATTAACGATCTACTGGAAAAGACCGGGAATCCAATCTACAGCTTTGCAGATGACAGTACGCTTATCTCTTCATTCACTTTGAACGCTCGGTCATCGGCTATTCAGGCGAATATTCGCAGACAGCAGGTCGTTCAACTTAATAAAGACCTGGAAGAAATTCTATCTTGCCTACTGTCACAACTAAGTGAAATTTAACGCAACAAAAACCCAAGCGGCAGTTTTTTCCAAAAAAGTTAACGTCATGTCGGGGCACTCCATTCCCCTTGCATCGTCACTCAATTTGTTGGGCGTTAATTTGGGAGCAAATATGTCCTGGCATGAACATGTTGCAGGCATAGCAAGGAGAGCTTCTCAAAAGTTGGAATATTATTTCGAACCAGAAAGCTTTACACTCCACAACTGTTAATTCTTTACAAAGCTCAAATTCGACCAACTATGGAATACTGCTCCCATGTTTGGGGCTCCACTCCCAAACATACACTACATTTGTTGGATTCTGTTCAGAGAAGAGCTGTTCGTCTGATTGGAGACCCGGAACCGACCGTCATCCTTGATTCGCTGGAACACCGAAGAACGGTTGGCGACTTGAGTCTGTTCTACAAGCATTTTCATGGAAAGTGTTCGAAGGATGTAGCCCGCTTAATTCCTCCCAGAGCGAATGCATGTTAGAAATATACGTCGGGCTAATACTTCACATCCGTATGAGGTTCAGCTTGTTACTCCGCGTACAACGCTTTTCAAGCAATCTTTTACATGGAGAACATCATCCCTTTGGAATAATTTGCCAAGGGCTGTGTTTCCCACCAAGTACAATTTACAGCGATTCAAGAACAACGTGAATCGCTTTTTCCACACATATGCAGCTCCTGTAGCACTTTAGGGACTTCCCTGTAGCACGTTTTTGTTAAACTCATAAAAAAAAAAGTTCAAAGCTTAATTTGTTTATTTTTTGCAAAACTAACAGCGATTTGTGAGCAGGCTCATTGTCTTGCAAAGTCAGCATCCCTTCATACACTTTTCCTCGGTATTTTTTCACCATTTTTATATTTGATTAGGCAGTGATTTCAATTTTTGAGCAGTGTAACTTAAAACAGTGATTAAAATTTTTGAACAGTGTAACTCAACCGTGTATAATGTGTTGCTGACCTAACTTATTTAGTTTACATTGATTTTGCGTCCCGAAAGTGAGTCATTTTAAAGACCTCACTTTGAAGAAGGGGGAAAAGATATATAAACGGCCATATGGAATTTTTAAGGGCCTTTTCCGCCAGTATGCCGTAGTGGCTTTTTTTTCTTCAGCACGCCGTACTGGCTTTTTATTTTTCTCCGTGAAGCAGTCGTAAGTAACGGTTTTTTATCACCAAGTTTCTAGCTCTCAAGTTTAAGGCCTTCTTCCGTTCTTAAAATACCCTGCTCATCCTCAGGCATTTCGGGTCAAAAAGTAAATAGCTGCCCAAAAAAGAACAGGAGAGCAGTGGCTGAGACATTATTTTTGATGAGAATTTCACCAGGAGAGGCCCAGCAGCTTATGGAAAACCCACGAGGAAAAACCAGTCAGTAAGTCAGTAGTACACCAGTTTAAATATCTCACTTCCTGTCTACAAGTGTGTTTCCAACGACTAATCAACATCTGTAATTCGCGGAGTTAATTTTACAAACTCTTAGATCGTGTTTTTTTAAAAGTCTTTTGTTTTTTTTTTACACTTAAGATCAGTAATTCATAGAACTCTAGTTTACATGTGTACACTCTCATAGCCTAACGGGTTTTTATTTAGTTAATGTAATTTTAAGAGTGTAATAACTGCAAGAATTTTTAGTGTTCCGTACGGAACACTTCGGTGTCTGTCCGTCTGTCCTCTCTGTCACACCCAATTTTCTCCGAAACTATTTGTCATAGAAAGTTGAAATTTGGTAATAATATAGGAATTGATGGCCTCATCAAAGCCGTGTAGTTTTGAAAGTCAAACTTTGACTTAAGGGGTTAGTTTTGGGGAGTAAAATCCCCCCTTATCTCGAAAAGTACTGTTCAAAAAATTCTGAATATTCTCCAGGGGGTGTAGATTGAACGAAAATTATCACGAGTGCATTACCTTTAATAATTTATCTGGTATATAAAAAAACACAAATTTCAAGGTCATCAATTTTCAGTAAAGATTGGAAACAAACTTTGTTGAAAACTCAGTTGGGGTGTGTTTTGTGAAGTCACTGATCATTTTATACCATCGTAACAACATTTTTTATTTTAAAAGCAATCAACGTACGGAACACTAATTGTGCAAGTTCAACTTGCACTTGACCGGTTATTATTTTGTTAATATACTTTTCTCTGTGTTAATGCAGCCTTTTACTGAACTACCCGTTCTTTCTTCAGGACGCACAGGTTGTAATATATCTAATCTTATTTTAACAACTAAATAACTCTTCAGTATTTTTTCATTTTTTAGCTGAAATTAGATTCCTTTTATTCTAAAATGAATGGTGCCCAAAAAAAATAAATATGACAACCAAGCTTTAAACAACTACAGAGACTATTTTCAAAAGACGTACAAAAATTATCTCTTATCCATAATCTCTCCAAACAAAACGACCTAGCTTATTTACCTAATTTTTGATCTCTCAGTATTAATATCCACTCCATCCGTTCTCAAAAATAAGGGGCAAAACAGCGCCGCAAAAGAGACGTTACAAAATGACGCCGCAACGTGAGGCTATAATGTATTGTATAATTTTTACTTAATTCTTCATAAGATAATAAACACAAAAGATCTTAATATTACTATTACGATTCCTTCGTTAAAAATTAATGAGTTTTCCGAGAGCGTCAGCGGTTAGCGCGTTAGAGTTCACAAGCACGTTGGAAGCCGCGCGTCATGAGAAAAATATTAATAACTTCTTTAACTGAAAAGTATAAACATTTAACTTCATTTTAAAAAAATTAACTCAATAACCTCTAACAAATTAAATTTTTACAACTGCAAGGAATTCAACTGAAAAGTATAAACATTTAACTTCATTTTAAAAAAATTAACTCAACTATCTCTATTCGTTTCCGAAATATGAATAAATGAAAAGTTCGATACATAAATATTCAACTAGCGATTATTCGTAAAATAACTGAAGTACTGCACAAAAAATTTAGGGGGTAAAAAGGTACTTATACCTCTATCGAAAAACATAGATATTCTTGAAATTCGAGAAAAAAAATTTTCAACTAGCCCGTTTTATTTATTTTAACCCTATAACTAAAATCGATTATCGATCGTTTTTTTTTAATATTCCGTAATGTTAAATAGGTATTTTTCCAATTTAAGCAATATTCCACTTAGCTATAACCATTTAAAATTTATTTACCTAATCAAAGAGATCGTTTAATAAATTTAAATATTTGCTTACCCTTTGATATAAATTATATCGAAAAATCCCTGATTTTCACTCGAGTTTATTTTTGAAAATTTATTTAGTTTTCCTTCCCTTTTCTGATCGTTTCCCTTCTAAAAACCCCTTCGCCCGAAGTGGCTGCCTATTTGTATTTGAAGACGTAAAGGCCCATAAGGCTGTAAAATTGTCTCTAACTCAGCGCCGATGTCGTTTCGCTAAACGGACGACTTGGTCTTGTTTTTGAAAAAGCGACGTTCTCGAATTTAGCTTTTTACCAGGTTGAGTAAGCAAGAGTAGTATTGGGATCGCTTGAGTCAAAAGCCCCTTGATTACTTGATTAAATGGAAACTCCAATGATTATTCCATTTACAGAGCTATTAGCTTACTAACAAGCATTTCCAAAGTTATTAAGATTACCGTGAAAAATTAATTAATTTCTCATCTTAAAAATAATAGTTTGCCTGTAGAAGCGCGACATAGCTTTCCTACATCCAAAAGTACTGACTCATCATTTGATGTCATCAAGTTTTGGACAGAAGGAACATATTTCTTTATTCTCTTTAGAATCCAAACTAGTGTATGGATGACTCAAAAGAATCACCATGACATCACACCAACTCTACAGTTATACTAAAATTGAATATTGAATACGGCCGTTGTAGATATATATATATATATATATATATATATATATATATATATATATATATATATATATATATATATATATATATATATATCTATATATATATATATATATATATATATATATATATATATATATATATATATATATATATATATATATATAAATATATATATATATATATATATATATATATATATATATATATATATATATATATATATATATATATATATATATATATATATATATACATATATATATATATATATATATATATATATATATATATATATATATATATACATATATATATATATATATATATATATATATATATATATATATATATATATATATATATATATATTAGGGTGACCGCAAAAAATCGATGTCGGAATTTTTGTTCGTCTGGACGCCACAAAACGATTCCCCTTTCCAGATATTGAGATAGCCGAAATTTGAGCTCGATTAAACGACGTTAACCCGTGCCGCTCAAAGTTTGAAAAAATCCAAATTTTTGGCCAAAAAGCTGACATATGGAGCCATAACTCCAGAACGGTAAATAATAGAAACACGCTTAATATCTCAAAAGAAAGCTAATGTTGTTCTTCAAAATTTATATTCTATACATAATTGTTGTTATTTTAAGTCAAACCGAGTTACAACAGCCTTTAGCCCCCCAAAAACGTGACCTGGTACCAGTAGGAGCCAGTTTGGGAGTATTCTAAGAATTTTACGGGTTTTTTACATAATGTGTCTCGGAATTAACATTTTTTTGTTAAAAAGTATTTTGGAACTCAATTTTCAAACATAAAGAGCCTTTTGTTCAAATTTAATCTTTTATTATATGGGGATTACCTGACTAGTTTATCAAAGAAAGACCCATTTGATAGGTAAAAAAGGAGGGTGAATCTAATTTCTATTTTAGGGATGGTGATTTTACTTCAGCGTACAACCGACCTTTTATTTATTCAGTTTAGTTTCTAAAGTGCCTTTGAGCTGGTTAGATCGAACAATTATCTAGGGAAGATATTTTAACGTTTTTTTTTTTTAATTTTCCAAGTGTGTGTGTTATTGTTTTTTATAACTATTATAGTATTATTTTAAAAGACATTTGAAAACATTTTACTGAAATTAAAGTTTGCAATATATTTTGTTTCATTTTCCAAGTTAACTGTTATTTACCTATTGGCCTCTGAAATGGCATCCGCATCAGGTGTACAAAGCCGGACCAAGGATAAAATATTTCTTGTGGGCTATCCCATTCACCAGATCACCGGTTGTAAACTACCCTCAAATCGTCAAGTTTTGTGTGCTTTATTTTATAATTTACGTACTGTGAAATTAACTGTAAGAGAATCAGCAAAACTTACAATACGAGAAGTGTTCATTTTTTGGGAGAAAGCTCGAATCCCGAATAAAAATGAGCAAGATGCAATTACTAAGCTGGAAAAACTTCACGCCGAGTGGAGAACTCTTCAAAAAGACCGGAAGAAAACATCGAAAACGGCCAAGAACAAATTTAAACAGTTTGTTGAAAAGTTGGATGATCTCTTTGATATTGCTCAACAAGATGCATTGGCTCTGATGAAATCGGAAGAAGATAAGGCGTTTCTCGTGAAACAGAGGCAGAAGGGCCGTCCAGGTTCCATGACTGGAGTGGATCTCAAGTTGTCTCGAGCTGAAGAAATCAAGGTGCAAAAGGAACTTGCAAAAATGAACCGACAAATCCAAGAAGCAACTTTTGATATTGGTGAGTTTTTTTTTTATTATTAGTATTCTAAAAAATAGATAAACAAATAAGTAAATAGTTTCATTATAATTGAAAGAAAATTGTACATGAGAGCATGATTTGGCATCTTTATGATTGAGTTTATATTTTTTAAATAATATCTTTTGATAGTTAGAAGTAGGTAATTTAGTACCTATGTATTATTACTATTCTGCTAAAACGACAAGTTTTTATAGTCTTTTTTTTTCTCTTTCTTTTGTTGTTTCTTAGAGATGGATGATGAAGACAAGTTCGAAGAAGGAGAAGAAGACACTGAAGAGGACAGCATCTACCAGGAACTTGAGAGCTTGCCCTGAAGAAGCTGCAGAAGATCCAGGACCATCTGAGAGCAAGAGGATGAAAGTTTCATTTGCAAGGGGCGTTAAAGAGATTTTAAACATGAAATTGTCCATTTTATTAGATCGATGTAAGGTATCCGACAGAAATGCCACGAGAATTTTAATAGCTACTCTAGAAGCACTAAACCTTGACCCTCTTGAGTACAAAGTCTCGAAAACTTTATTATATGATAGAAGGCAAATGTTCAGAGAACAATATAATAAAAAAATTTATTTGAGCAGGCTACCCTCTTATTTGTCATTTGATCTCGAGACGCGATTCCCAGTATCATGGCTCATCGGTCGAGCTAGAATCAACAAACAAGAGAACAGAACATATGAAAGCATGTATAATGGCATATTTTTTTTATTATCGGGAGATTGGGTTCGTTGGCCTGAATTATATCTTGTATTCAGCGGGAGATTGACAGATACAGATATTTCATAATATTCGAGAAAGTATGTAGCCACTCCGTCATGAATATTTGCAGCATGTAGCTCCCAGTGAATCGCTTTGGTTGGCACGGGATCCTGGAGATGGGTGTTCATTTCCAGGATCCCGGAATACTATTACTATTGACTACTGCTCTTTCGGGCTGCTTTCCTCTTTAACGTTCATCTAGCCCTGTCGGTTAACTTCGACTGTCGGCTACTGTTCTGTTTCGAAAATGAAGTCTTACAACATTCTGCGTAGGTTTATAACACTGGATACAGTGGTCCTTGCAACACATAAAACGTGGGCTGTTCACGCCACTAGGCTTCAGCAAGGCAAGCTAGAATGACCTTGTCTTCTTGCACGACGTCAGCAAGGTCCAAGCGTTTGACTGGTATTCGCATATAACCCGCATAACAGCTTCGTTTTCTCGACCACTAGGTGACAGAGTTCTGGGCTAAGAGGCGTGGCTGTAATACAATGTCGAATCCCGAACACATGGGTGTTCAGTTACTTTGTTCGCTATTTATGTATATACATACCTTGCCAAGAAGATCTTGCTAAAAGACTACCTACCAATCGCACTGCTTTCAATAATATCGAAAGATTTACCCTTATTAGCCATCATCTATATATATATATATATATATATATATATATATATATATATATATATATATATATATATATCTGCTGATTGGCAGCGTCAGATTGACTCTAAAGAAAATAATAAAGAGAAAACAACTGACAGTTTTAACTATGGAAAAACTGAAACAGGAAGATACAAAAGGATGTATTAAGGAAACCCTAAAGAATAAACCAAAATGACACGAGCGAAAAAATCGAAGAAGAATTGGCAACATTCAAAACCGCCATAGCATCATGTACAGGCGAGTGCCTTCAAGAAGAACAAAACAAACAACATAAATCCTGGATAAAAGGCCACATACTAGAACTAAGGGAGAGACAAAAAAGTCAAGGATGCAGCAGGACTGTACAAACGAGATCCAACAAACCTAGTAGACGAAAACAGACGTTCGATTACAGACAAACAAAAAAACAAGTGTCGCAACAGTACATACGAAGCCTTTTTAGGAATGAAAGAATATACCTACAAAAGAATGCGTTACGGGCCCACCTATAACAGATGAGGAAGTTAGGAAAGCAATCTCTCTAATAAAAGATGGGAAGTTTCCCGGCTCCGATGAAACACACGGAGAATTTTTAAAACTACTAGACGACAATAACATACAAAGATTCACTAATTTATTCCATAAAATATACAATACCGGAAGGGTTCCTTCTGAATGGCTTAAATCCACATTCATAACCATACCCAAGAAAATAGCTCCTAAAACCTGCAGCGACTTTAGAACAATAAGCCTTATGAGTCATCTATTAAAAACTTTTCTGAAGATTATACACCAAAGACTATATATACAGCTTGTGAAGAACACATGGGATACACTCAGTTTGGATTAAGGAGGGTCACAAGCGCCCGTGAGGCGCCATTCTGCATACAGGTTCTATTTCAAAGATGTAGATACGTTAGTTGTAATATACATGCGTGCTTTATGGACTACCAGAAAGCATTCAACAGAGTCCAACACCATAAACTCATAGACATATTAAAAAGAACAGAATTAGGTGACAAGTATCTTCGCATAATAAAGAATCTTTACGGGGAACAAACAGCTGATATCAGAAAACATAGAAATCCAATATGGCGGATGACAAGGATGTATCTTGTCACCACTCTTATTTAATGTATACGCAGAAAAAATATTCAGCATAGCAGTCCACGATATCTCAGCAGGAATAAACATTAATGGAAAAAGAATTAATTACATTAGATTAGCGGAAGACACTATAATATTCGAAGAAAATTCCCAGGACGTACAAATGTTGATGGACAGCGTAAACACATGCCAGTCGAGAACACGGAATAGATATAAATACAAAGAAGACTAAATACATGATCACAAGCAAAAACTCTGCATTTCAAGGGCAACTTTATACTAGCAACAAAAAGATTGATAAAAGTCAATAACTTTTGCTTCTTAAGTACAACAATGAATGAAGAATGGGACCAGTGACTGGAGATTCGATGTAGAATAGAAAAAGCGAGAGCAGCCTATACGAAAGTGGCCAAAGTATTCGAAGTCACGATCTCAGTTTAAAAATCAAAATAAGACTTCTCAATTGCTACATCTTTCCGGTGCTTCTGTATGGGGCGGAGTTTTGGACTGTAACTACGGCATTATGTAAAAAGTTGGAAGCATTCGGAATGTTGCTCTACAGGCGCATGCTTAAAATATTTTGGACAGAGCACACTACCAACAAGAGAGTGCTAGAACTTTTGAACAAAGACCTGGAAATTGTCAATACAATTAAAAGAAGAAAACTCGAATATGTGAGCCACATCATGAAAAACGAGGAAAGATATGTTCTACTCCAACTGATACTGCAGGGCAAAGTGGACGGAAGAAGAGGACCAGGCAGGAGACGTGTTTCGTGGCTGCGAACAGGTTCTCAACAACAGCAATGGGACTAATAGCCAGGATGATCGCCAATATCTGATAACAGGTCGGCACAAGAAGAAGAAGCCATCATCAATATGGCTTTTGACAGCAAGATCTTCTAACTTATGTAACACATGTTTGGAACAACGCAGTTGAACATTTTGGAGAATATCGAACGATTTTACTTGATATATCCAAGGCATTCGACCGTGTTTAGCATGACGGATTGTTGACTAAGTTAAGCTCTAATAGTATGTGTGAAAGGTTCTGTTTATAGCTCTCGGGTTTCCTCAGAAAGCGTCTTTCACTAGTCTCAATCTTACCGACTACAATTTACAGCAATTCAAAATCAACGTGACATAAGCACAAGCGTCGCTCCTGTAGTGCTTTAGTGATTTGTCTTCAGTAGGTGAGCTAGGAGCAAAAAGCAAAAAACTCAAGTTACGTCGCTCGCGCGGGCCTTAACAAGTCGCCGACGTAATCCAGTAACGTAGCTACGTATTGTGTTCAAACGCACGACTAAGCCTTGTTCACAAATAACCCCACTCAGTCGTTTAAATTGCATGAAAAAGAAAACAGAACAGCCGCATAAAAGTTTGAATATTCGTTTTGAATCTAAGAGGTAAATATTCATTTTTTGCTACAGTTTTCCAGCCGGGGCGCATCTGGAATATGCTGGATAAAAGTTTAGTTTTTAAGCTGATTGGAATGATATAAAAATTATATGCGAATCGCAAAGTTTGCGATGCATGCACATATCTACATTTATTAGACGAAGCTTATAGGAGCGAGATCTCTGATATGAGATGATCAAAAGAATGCCGATAATTTTTTTCATCGATTGATATATCTCATAATCTCAATAATTCTTTTTTTATAATCTTCGTTTTTGATTTCTCTATGGATCTGTCTGAGCGGATTTTTGATTATTTACTTATTTTTCAATAAATATACTTTTTAGCAATTTACACCGAGAACATCAAACTTGTAATAAAAATGAACGTTTCCTAAACTTTTAAACCAGGAACTCCAAACCTAACATAACCTAATATACGAATATAGGTTATGTTAGGTTAAAGTTCGCTACATTAGGTTTTGTTAGGTTTGGTCCTTGCTATACATATTAGATTATGTTAGGTTTGGAGTTCCTGGTTTAAAAACCTTAAGTTTCATCTAATCATTTTTCTCTTTGCATACCCTTTCGATAGGTTGGATGTTTTTGGTGTAAATGGCTAGAAACTAGATTTATCGAAAAATGAGTTCAATCATGGTCGATAATCAAAAATATGCCCCGACAGATCGATAGAGAAATCAAAAATGAAAATTATTAAGAACAACTTATTGAGATTCCTTGATAATTGCGTGACACATTTTGTTGCCTAAAGAGATGGTTTTATATAAAAGATGGTATATATACAGTAAAATCTCGATTATCCGAAATTATATGGATCAAAGTGATTTCAGATAATCGAAATTTCAGTTAATCCGAATTTTTTTATAAAATAGAAGTTTAGAACGAATACAACATTGCAGATTGACTTAAAAGCATTTATACGATATGCTATTACGTACATACATATATTTATTAAAATAAAGAATAGAACAATTGATTTACTTATTTTATGTATATGTACGGAAAATCGAAAATAAAATAGTTTCATTCTTAACTTTAATGTCTTAAAAATGAGGTAATTTTTAACTGCACTCATTTTGCGTTAGTTCTGTTTTTGGCTGCAATAGCTCTCCAAGGTTTGATAATCAAAACGTCAGCGGCAGTTGCACTTTCTTGTTGTTCTACATAAGTTAAGGCTTTTTCTAGGGCCTCTAGTCCTTCTGAATACGACATTTTACTGGAATATTGTCAGTAGCTTCTACTTCGTTATCATCATCGTCATCACTGTCTATTTTATTAGCATTTTTGCATACACTTTTAATTAATTCTTGGTCAGTCATTTAATCTTCCACACTATCACTGTTTAACCATTCACAAACATCGGTTTCCGTAACACTTTCACATCCTGATATTCTTGTAATAATTTCATATAAACTTTCATTATCTTCTGTTTCTGCCGCTGAGTAATGTCTCTCTTCTTGTGGAATCAATTTTGACCACGATTTTTCCAGAGTAATACTCTTTACTTGATTCCAGGCTGAGGCTAACCAATATATAACATTTTTCAAATTTATCTTTTTTAGATAATCAGGAAGATTGCCACCTTCATCTACTTCTTCTAAAATATGCTCCAATAACAAACGCCTGTTATTGCGTTTTAAATTTTCCAGAACACCCTGATCCATAGGCTGAATGAGAGAAGTTACAGCAGGAGGCAAAAACATTGCTTTTATTTCCCCACTTTCAAATTGCTCCGCGCTTGGGTGAGTGGGGGCGTTATCTAGTAACAGAATACTTTCTCTAGGATATCCATGTTCTTTTAAAAAAAGTTCCACTTTGGGAACAAAATCTCCAAAAAACCAGTCTTTAAATAGAGTCGCGTTTATCCAGGCATTGTTTTGATTTTTATACAAACCAGGAAAACCATTGCGACGAATATTCTTAAAGGTTCGTGGGTTTGCTGACTTACCAATACATAAGTTTGTGCCTTCCAGAAGCATTACTGCATGCAAGAACAGTAATACGTTCTTTGCAGCAGATACATCAGCCGACAATCTTTCTCCACAAACTTTCAGTTGACGTACACCTGTCTAGCCATCCATCACTTGCAGAAAAATTTACAGGTGCTTCAATAACCGGCAACTCTTCGCTTAAACTCACTGCTTTATGTTTTAAAATTGTTCCTGAAATTGATATTCCACGTTCTTGATTCTGTGTAAACCATAAAAATAAAGAATCATCCACTTTTTAGTATTCACCGCTTTTTATACTTTTTCGTGCCTGTGTGGGCGATGACAAAACACTACACCATTTTTCAAGTTTTTCGCGACTTTTTCTCCACTCTGAAACAGTACTGACGGCTACACCTAAATTCTTCGCTATATTTTTAAGAAGTTCACCATTATCTATCTAAACGTTGAATTGGTTAAAGTTTCTCTTTTAAGGTAATAAACATGTTTATAACACTCGTCGACTAAAAACATAGACAGTGGTGAAATTCTAGACGTCGGGAAGTCCCCGACGTTAATTTACTTTTTAACAGTTTGTTTCGGATAAGCCGGATTTCAGATAATCGTGATTGCACTCTATATATATATATATATATATATATATATATATATATATATATATATATATATATATATATATATATGTTGATAAATCCTGGTAAATAAACAAAAATCCGCCCAAACAGATTGATAGAGAAATCAGAAACGAAGATTTAAAAAAAACATACGCGATTCTTTTAAAATCGCCGACAGAAAATGAATTTGAGTAAAAATTAAATATAGCCTCCATTGTGGGGCGCTGATAACAAATATGGTGGTATGTTCAACTTTTATCATTTAAACATGTTTCTTGAATCGAAAAATGTAATCTTCGTGAAAATAATCATCAAATCTGATTTTTATAATTAAACTAGCTAATAAAATATTATTCAAAGATAAAAATAATAATAAAACTTGAATATCACGCGTATAGGATCAAGTGTGGTATCCTTTTTTCTCTCATCGCAGAATAGTTCAATTCGAGCTCTCTTTGACACCATATCATCTATGAGTTTCTTTTTCGGCCGCCTCTTCCATATTAAGATCTTCATGACTAGTTCTAGAATACTAACGCACTGGTTTTATTCCTCGGATCTGTTTCTATAACGTTTATGATATCCGCTGCGTTTTTCAAAGGCTTTAACTCAAACTGCATTTCAATGATCAAAGTAAAATGAACATGAACTGATTTGATTTAACCCGAATGAATTTAACTGTTTGTTTTGTGGCGCTGCTGAGGTAAAATATTTGGTTTCCGGGTCCGAATACCAAAGTAAGAAGAAGAATTCCTTAAAATGGCATTATTTGCCTTTTCTGGCCCCGGAGCGCTCTGCGACCGCCACATTCGTTATCAGCGGTTTCTTTTATATGTAAATCGATTAAAAAATTTACCGCACCCGTTTCGCATAACGAATGATACAAAGTATTTAAATTACAACGTAAAATAAACTGCTCCTAAAAATCTAGTCCATTTATCTTAAAAAACTATTTTCTTGACTCCTTCTCCTCCTCAGTCCTAGTTTAGAGTTTAGTGGTATTATGTTTCGATTGCTAGGATCGTACCCCTCCATGAATCACGGTCCTAAGCAGCATGAACGGCTTCGTGCATGGAATGTCCAAAGAGCGGCTTTACCTGGTCTGCCCGGAACATTTTCCTCTTCCGTTTCCTATTTATTTTTCCCTCCACCATAAGTTTTTCTAGAACGTTTCTTTTAGAGATATGCCCAAAATATCGCAAATAGGATTATTTGGTTAAATAGACGATTCTTTATAATCAGTTAGTTTAGAATTTTAGTCACATCACCAGAAGAAGAGACACCATGGAGAAACTGATAGTCGAAGGAAAAGTCAGCAGCAGGAGATTAAGAGGCCGATCTCCTACAAGATGGATAGACCAACTGCAGCCCCTTGTTGGAAATATTCTACTTGAGGCAGGCAAAATGGCCCTAGACGGAGAGATCTGAAAGGATCAAGTGCGAAGAACCATCTCATGAGTAGTCACCACGCCCTACTAAGGGCAATAGTACCGAGGAGGAGGTTTAGAATGGAGACATTAGTTTGGTGCTGTGTTCTTCAACATTCCACTGTAAACCCATGTTTCAAAGGCGTCAATTTTTCATCAAGCCACATTTATCTCCAAGTTTTGAGGCGTAGGTAGCTTTGGGAAATACTGGTGCATTAATAAGATTTAATTTGTTATTTTGAGATATTGCTAAGTTCTTCCAAGTCTTGGCCATTCTCGTTACTGCATTTTGAGCTATGTTTAGTCTTTGTTTTATTTCTTTACCACAACCCCCCCCCCCCCCTATTTGTAATTAATGATACGAGGTATACAAATTCATCAACTGCTTCTCAACCCACTATTTCCTTGATGTTCATTGGGATTCAATCAATGACCTAACTTTAGTTTCATTATTGTTAAGTAGTAGGCCATATTCCTAGCTTACTGTATTTAATCTATTCATTATATATTCTAATTCGATGTAATTAGATGCTATAATGAGTGTAATATCCGCATATCTCAGTTTTTTCACTTTTCGGCCTCCCACAGAAATACCTTCATCCCAGTCCTCCAGAACTCGTCTCATAATGTATTCAGAGTATGCGTTAAAAAGCAACGGAGTTAAGATGCTTCCCTGTCTAACACCAGCTTCCAGTTTGAATGAGTCTGATAGAGTTTGAGCGATATTTATTCTGGCATTTCTATTTTCATGTAAGGACCTTATAAGCTGGATAAGGTGTAAGGGAACTCCCATACTCTTAAGTATTGACCATAACTTGTACCATTTTATGCAATCAAATGCTTTGGTGTAATCTACGAAGCATAAATAAAGCTTGATATTAAATTTTCTTTGATATGACATGCATTAAGAATGTTTTCTGGAATGAAACCTGTCTGTTCCTCAGATATTTTTGGTCGCATAAATGATTTTAGTTGTTGTTGTTTTGTTGATTACCTGCAGCATTACTTTACTAGCGTGGCTTATTAGAGAATTGTCCCGTAATTGTTGCATTGTGTAGGTGATCCTTTTTTAAAAAGTGTAATGAACATTGATTCGGTCCAGTCCTTAGGACATTTGTCAGATTCCCATATTAAGATTCTATAATAAACCTGCACTCCTAGATCTCCCGTAGCTTTTAATAGTACTGAAGTTACAATCTGTCAAGTAAAAACGTGTCTGCGATAATTCATTTTTGGTAGATGCAAGTCTAGCGACTCAACAAAAAACCGGTAGAGGAAGCCTTTGTCTACGACGCATTTTAGTAAAGAAAGTCGATTCCAAACTTTCGTCGAAATCACGTATTCCAAAATGGGTCACTTGTTTAAACGTCGGTTCGAGGCAGTCTTTCTTTGTTCCCATCCAGAGGAGGACACAGCGCGGTCGTTAATTGTATTAAAAAATCGGTATCGTTTGTGAAGAAGTGGGTAAATCATTTTAACGAGACGAAAAATGTCGACGACTTGCCAAAACGTGGTTCGGTAGGCAAAAACACTCCGAAAGTCGAAAAAGGAATCGCGACTTTGTTTTCATGGGACCCGAAATCGACGATGCCTGAAGGACTCGCAAAATTAAGAAAATCGGGTTTGAATGTGTCCCCTGAGACCATTCGACAACATCTTCGTGCTCATGATGTCGAATTTCGAAGCACGTCGCTGGGCGAAAATCACATCGCGAAGCGGCTCGCTTTGGCCCACGACAAGATACTAGAGTGGCCCTCCCAATCGCAGAACGCTTATTGAAAATATTTGGTCAGTTAAAAAGAGAAAGCTCAGAGGAAAGACTCTTGAGGATTTTGACTCGGTTGTCTCACCAGATTCGAAAAATTTGGAGATCACTGCCGTGCGAGTATGCAGAAAATCTCGTCGGCAGCATGCTTCGAAGATGCACATTTTTTCAAGAATTCGAGCGGTCACGTTCCTACTTGACAGACTGTATATTATCTATTCTTTGGACTTAGTGATTTTTTCATGTGTTAAGAGCTTTTTCTACCTCTGATTTCACTAAATAGCATTCCTTTTCAGAACACCACAGCCGCTGGCACTAGATATTCTCTTGTAGACTTTACGGTCACCCGCGTAAAAGAGAAATTGGGGATATTTTTTTTTTTTTTTTTTTATTGGTCTAGCACACGTGCTGCAGGGAAGTCCCTAAAGCGCTCCAGGAGCGGCACGAGTGCGGAAAAAAGCGATTCACGTTGTTCTTGAATCGCTGTAAATTGTACTCGGTGGGAAACACAGCGCTGGGCAAATTATTCCAAAGGGATGACGTTCTCCATATAAAAGATTGCTTGAAAAGCGTTGTACGCGGAGTAACAAGCTGAACCTCATACGGATGCGAAGCACCAGCGCGACGTGTATTTCTAACATGCACCGCTTTGGGAGGAATTAAGCGGGCTACATCCTTCGAACACTTTCCATGAAAATACTTGTAGAACAGACTCAAGTCGCCAACCGTTCTTCGATGTTCCAGCGAATCAAGGCCGCCGGTCAATTCCGGGTCCCCAATCAGACGAACCGCTCTTCTCTGAACAGAATCCAACAAATGCAGTGTATGTTTGGGAGCGGAGCCCCAAACGTGGGAGCAGTATTCCATAGTTGGTCGAATTTGGGCTTTGTAAAGAACCAACAGTTGTTGTGGGGTGTAAAGCTTTCTGGTTCTAAATAATATTCCCAACTTTTGAGAAGCTCTCCTTGCTATGCCTGCAACATGTTCATGCCAAGATATATTTGCTCCCAAACTAACGCCCAACAAATTGAGCGACGATGCTAGGGGAATGGAGTGCCCCGACATAACTATGTCGGGTTCAGCAACGTTAACTTTTTTAGAAAAAACTGCCGCTTGGGTTTTTGTAGCGTTAAATTCCACTTGGTTACTGTCACCCCAAGATAGAATTTCTTCCAGGTCTTTGTTAAGTTGAACGACCTCCTGCTGTCTGCGGATATTCGCCTGAGCAGCCGATGTCCGAGCGTTCAAGGTGAATGAAGAGACAAGCGTACTGTCATCTGCAAAGCTATAGATTGGATTCCCGGTCTTTCCAGCAGATGGTTAATGTAAATGAGAAAGAGAGTAGGAGACAGGATGGAGCCCTGGGGCACACCGGCGTTGATAGTGAGGGTGTTAGAAAGAAATTCGTCGACCGCCACTCGTAAAGAACGCTCTCTGAGGAAACATGAGAGCCACAAACAGAACCTTTCAGACATACCATAAGAGCGCAACTTAGCCAACAGTCCATCGTGCCAAACACGGTCGAATGCCTTGGATATGTCAAGAGCAACCGCTCGAGATTCTCCAAAGTGTTCAATTGCGTTGTTCCAAACATGTGTTACATAAGTCAGAAGATCTCCTGTTGATCTATGTTTACGAAAACCATATTGGTGATCGCTAATAATATTGAATCGTTCAAGATATTTTAGAAGATGCTCATTGATAACCTTTTCCATGACTTTCGATATTATTGAAAGCAGTGCAACTGGTCGGTAGTTATTTGGCAAGGTCTTCTTACCTTTTTTAGGTATCGGCTGAACCGTGGCACATTTCTAGCAGGACGGAAATATTCCCTTTCTGTAGGATAGGTTAAAACGTCTACAGAAAACTGATGTTAGTTCCCTTGCACAGTTTTTGAGAACTATGGCAGGTATTCCGTCAGCGCCAGAAGCCTTCTTGGTGTCTAGCTTCATTAAAATACGCTTTATGATGCGCTGTCTGAAGACAACATCGGGCATCCTTGACTGCAATATGGGAATAGTAGGTGGTGTTTTTCCTTGGAAATCGACAGTAGAATGTGAAGCAAAGAGTTCAGCCAACAAGTTCGCTCTCTCAACAGGTGTGGTTGCAATGGAATTATCTGGCCGTGTGAGTGGTGGTATGGTGGATTTGGTAAAATTTTGACCAACTGCCTTAGCGACTGCCCAAAAGGACCTGGAATTGTTGGGACAAACGAGAAGTTTGTTTCTAATTCGTTGACAACATGTTTTAATATTATTTAGGTAAATGACAAACACCAGTGGTCCCAGATAACGTCCTTTGAGTATACCCTATATGGAGGTAAAATCGTCTAATAGAGTGCCAGCAATCGCAACAAGCTGCTCACTGCCCACCAACTAAGACCTCTAATCTAATGTATAAATAACATTGAAATTTTTTCTAGTTCTTCTACCGACTATATTATCACAATGTTTTGTTTTTGGATACCTAAAAGTATTTAAATATAATGCTAGAATGCGCTCACCAATTTTTATCTTTCTTTTAACAACTTTTTGCTGACCCCGATTAGATGCCACTGACCTCGCATAATGCTTAATACAATATTTATTAACCTGACCATATGTGCATGTGTTTTAAATACCGATACGAGGAGAAAGTTAAAAAGTTGTAGATGACAACGACGCGTGCGAAGAACTTACGTACATCGGGTTCATCGGTATTTCTATACGACAATGGTAAAATATATATATATATATATATATATATATATATATATATATATATATATATATATATAAGGTAAAAGAAATTCCTTTTTTTGGTTTATTGTTGGCACTCCTGCAAACCATGCTTTGTGGAAAGAGATTCATTTTTAACCTTATTTATGGTTAAATAGTACAATATAGAACATGAATGCTGCATATGCTTAGCGCTTCGAGGCTCTGTTTCTATGTAATCATCCAAAAGGTCTGAAAATGACGCCATCGGAGTAAAACGTGTAGTCAGTGGAAAGGGGTCGTCACACTAGATTGGCCATCCTAGTCGCCCGATGCAAACCTAATCGAGAATTTGTGGTCATACACCAAGCAGAAGCTTCGTAATACAAAGGTGTACACAGTGAAGCGACTATCACGGCAAATCTGGGCAATTTGGAAATAGAAATGCAGAAAATCTCGACGAAAGTATGCCGCGAAGATGCCAGGCGATCATCGACGCTGATGGAAACTGGACGAACTACTGAATTATTAACAATTGTAATCCTTTACTACCGATTGATGTAAAAAACTTTCAAATAAGTACATTTTATAGTGAACAATGAGCCACACAACATAAAAGGGCTGAAAGTGGTGAGAGAAGAGATTGGAGGGGTTGTTTCGTATATATAGCGTTTTATTCACGTTTTTTGGTTGATGTAATTGATAAATTTTAAGCATATTAGGGAGGTAGAGGAGTGACTTAGTATTTGCATTGTTGATCTTTTTCGAGGTTGAGTCAAGGAATCGAAACATTACACTATTTTTACTGATAACATAAGAAAAGGGTTTAACGGGTATGAGAGTAATTGTATCGTTGCCTTAGTATTACGACAATTTTTCCTGATTTTTGATAGGGATATCGGATATTTCAAAAAAATATATAATTTTCCTCTGGTGAAAGAGATGCGGTAAGGGGCTAAAACGGCGATCGCGTGGATGTCGTCACACACTTCCATTTTAATGGTCTTGTTTTTCCATAACTTTCCAATTGCGGGTGTAAAGATCTCCAACCTGTGCTTTGCCGATGATACTAATCGCGCAAGTCCGACTTGCTCTTGGAAATAATGGAATGGTCAGCTGATTACGGTAGTAAAATAGGTATCGGTAGGGAATTTGCAATTCGTCCAAAGATAGACATGGGCGGTAATTAAGAGTTTAAGACCTCTTGTTATTATCCAGGGGCGCTACTCATCAATATTTTTATTCAATTGCTTTTGCTACAGAGATATACTAGCTTTAATATATTACGCGAATTTCATAACACATGGTATAAGTAGTTAGAGGGGCGCAGGAGAAGGTGAAAGGGGTTGCTTCGAGTATACCATACATCCTTTTTAAAGTTTTGCCAATTAAAGAATCTGAGAATGATGTTTTTCATTATTTTCCATATTGTCTGGACTAGTATCTAATAGCTCAGTCGCTCAGGGGTATTGAGCTATCATTAAATGTTAACAGGCTGCATTTTGGGACACAGGTAGTTTTTTAGTCATAGAATACGATAAAAACAAAAAAAAACGGTCAAGTGCAAGCTGAACTTGAGCAATTAGTGTTCCGTACGTTGATTGCTTTTAAAATAAAAATTTTGTTACAGAGGTATAAAATGATCAGTGACTTCACAAAATACACCCCAAATGAGTTTTCAAAAAAGTTTGTTTTCCAATCTTTACTGAAATCTGATGACCTTGAATTTTTTTTGTTTTTATATTCCCGATAAATTATTAAAGGTAATGCACTCGTAATAATTTTCGTTCAATCTACACCCCGTGGAGAATATTCCAGAATTTTTTCAAAAGTTTTTGGTAAGTACTTTTCGAGATAAGGCGGGAGACAGCGATTTTTCGCGATTTTTTAAAAATAATACAAAGAAAAGTGCGCGCAAGTATTACATATATATATATATATATATATATATATATATATATATATATATATATATATATATATATATATATATTTTTTACTCGTGTTTTCACAAGCTTTCATTTGACACCACACTCGATGACCTAGTAAAAAAAATTTTTTTTCACTTCCGATTTCACCCCCCAAAACTAACCCCTTAAGTCAAAATTTAACTCTCAAAACTACATGGCTCTGATGAGGCCATCAATTCCTATATTATTACCAAATTTCAACTTTCTACATCAAAGAGTTTCGGAGAAAATCGGGTGTGACAGACAAACAGACAGACACCGAAGTGATCTTATAAGTGTTTCATACGGAACACTAAAAAGATATCAGAAATAGTTGCTCACATTGAAAGTTCCATTAGTGTACTTCCAGAAAATAGTAAATCATTTGTTAGGGAAGCATATCGCAATCAAATATCAAAAAACATGGTTCTAATTCTAATTTACAAAAAAAACATAAAAGCAGTTAAAGGATTAAGAAAGAAAGATGTCTTCTACTTAAAAGCGGATAAAGGAAATAAGGTTGTTATATTGGATAAGAAAGATTACTTTGAACGCGTAGATAATCTTATCGAATCTGGCCCTTATGAAAAGGTAATAAGAAATCCATTGCCGAGAATGATAACAGAGGTTAAAAATTCTTTAAAGAAATGTAAGAACCTTATCTCAGATTCGTTAAAATTTAAATTAAATGTGAGTAATCCGACAACACCAAAGTTGTATTGCTTACCCAAAATTCACAAACCTGGAAAAGCCATGCGACCCATTGTTTAATCGGTCGGATCACCCACATATTTAATATCCAAATGGTTATCAAAAGAAGTTGAGAATTTACTATTAAATACTTTCGCAGTGAAGAATTCTTTAGAATTCATTAATAAAACAAAAAATGTAGTTCTTAATGAAGCTGAAATTTTAATTTCTTTTAATGTGAGTTCTTTGTTCCCAAGTGTGCCAATACCACAAACTTTACAATATCTCGAAGTATTACTTAGGATGAATGACTTTGAGGACGAAATTATTCATGAATACTTAACATTATTTAAACTTTGTATGGAACAAAATTATTTTCAATATAACAGTCAATTTTATGTTCAGAAAGAAGGAACAGCTATGGGTAATTGATAATCAGCTTTCATAGCCAATTTATTCATGAGGGAGTTTGAAACCGAAGCCAGTCAAGAATTTGAATATTTCCCAAGGGTATGGTATAGGTATGTGGATGATATTTTCGCGATTTTTGATACAAAGAAAGCAAATACTGATGATTTTGTTTCCAAATTAAATAGTCGGTACGATTCCATGAAATTCACTTCCGAAGTTGAGAACAAAGGCAACTGCTTTTTCTAGATATTTTAACTATTAAAAATAATAATAGATTAGAATTTGATATCTATAGGAAAGACACAGTAACAGATAGATATATTCCTAATGATTCATTTTATTGCAAACAACACAAATTAGCCTCATTACATTTTTTAGTTCATCGTTTGGTCACGTTCCCTCTGAATAGAGTAAACTTTAATAAAGAAAGGAATTGTATTAGAAATATAACTAGAGTTAATGGTTATGACGATGACTTAGTAAACAAGCTAATAAACAGACATAATTTCGGGTTAAATATTCAGAATTCCACCTTTTTTACACGCGAAGAAAATAACACCAAGTATGTCTCCAACCCATATAATCCAAAATATAGCAGAGGACTCAATAAGGTATTTAATAAGATAGGCCTCATCTTAGTCTATAAGTCATCAGACAATCTGAGGAATATCTTAGGAAACCCCAAAGATAAGATTCCTATTTGTGAGAAAAGTGGAATTTATGAAATTAGTTGTAATGATTGTGACAAAAAGTATGTTGGGCAAACTAAAAGATCAATTAAAACACGATTTAAAGAACTTAAAATACAGTAGAACAGAAAAGTCTAGCATTGCCGAACATGCCCTTGAAGCTAATCATATTGTAACATTAGATAATCTAAGATTAATTAAAAATATATCTGATAGGAGATTGTTGAACGCATACGAAAGTATGGAAATTAGAAAATGTAAAAATAGTTTAAATAAAGACAGAAGGCCTATTCCTTATAGTCCCTTCTACTGGTTACTTGACCGGAACTGATGGCCTCGCCCATGCCATTAGTTCCGCCTGAGTAATTTAAGGGTTAGGCTAAGTATAAATAGGGTAGATTTGTAGTTTAGCTTTAGTCAATCATCGCTCCTCATGAAGCTAACATGGTTAACGAAACGCGATTCGAGTGCAAAAATAAAATGTTTGGTGTAGTGATGATATATACTGAGTAATTAATTTTTAGTCAAAATTTGTCTCTGACGACTGGGCTATAAAGGGTTATGATAACAGAGTGGCCCCAAAAAATATATACTCGTATATGGAATTTGCAACACGCATTTGCAAGGCAAGTACTGCATAAATTCTTTTACCAATTTTACGTATGTACGTGTATTATATTTAGTTAATAACCCTATAAAACGAAAAGCAAATAAAAATAATAATATCACTTAAAAGCGATATAAAAATTTCAACGCTCGTTCGCTTCATCAAAAGCGAAATTTTTCAGGAGCGGCTCTCGCCTCCGTATTGCTTTTTTACTTCATTAAAAATTAAATAATGGCGTACGTGTGCATCATCCGCCGGGGGGGATGTTAATTAATTTTTTAAAGTTAATTTGAATAATTCGCTTTCAGTGTTGTTTTATTTTTCACTATAACGGGATGCAAAAATGGACTAAGACGGGTTAAATGAGAAATTTAAAGTTTTATGTACCACTTGCTGTGGTAATAAAATAAGAATATTACGAGGGGTTATAGTGGTTTTTTTAATCAAGATAATATATGACAAAATTCTACGTACCAAAAACTCTTTTCTTGATCACAGTATATATATATATATATATATATAATATATATATATATATATATATATATATATATACATACATATATATATATATATATATATATATATATATATATATATATATATATATATATATATATATATATATATATATTTATTTATTTATTCACCACATTCTACAGTATTCCAATTACAGAATGGGAAAATAACATAATGAAATGTACTAAACCTAATTAAAATTATATTAGAGCTTATTAACAACATATTTTAAAACTACATTTTTTTTATTTTTGTCACGCTGCAATTGAAAATATCAAGCTGGTTCTGCATTTGATTGTATTTCTCGCAAATTTGAAAAAGGGGAGAAAATTTTAGGACATTTGTTCTTGGGATTGGTAAATTAAAAGTTTGCACACTACGTGCCGCGGTTCTAGGTACATGAAAAGGCAGACATTGCAAGATTTTGTTTGCATCAATTTTGTTTGATATTATCTTATGTAAAAATATAATTTGGGCTTTGTTTCGGCGTGCCTCTAAACTTTCCATCGAAAATCTATCCAAGAGACTTTCATAGGGATAACCTATTTCGGGATATACTCCATCGAGTTTAAAACTAGCGTACTTTAAAAAACGCTTTTGAATTTTTTCGATATTTTGAATGTGCGCTTGATAAAAGGGGCACCAAACAACAACTGAGTATTCAAGCCGTGATCTCACGAAACTATTAAAAAGCAATTTTAGAGTATCATATTCAACAAAGTCGGCACTATTACGTATGATGAAACCCAATAGTTTAAAACTCTCCGCCGTAATCTTTGCAATATGGCCACGAAAAGACAAGGCAGTATCCAGCAAAACACCCAAATCAGACACCGACTGACATCGCTCTAGGACCTGACCATTCATACTGTAATTGAATTGTATGGGACTCAGTTTTTTTGTAAAGGTAATTACATTGCACTTGGATACATTCAAAAGGAGTTTGTTGTTACTACACCAATTGTTTACAAGATTAAAGCCATCCTGTAGTCTTATGCAGTCATTCAGGTCTCTGATTCTGCAGTATAGCTTCACGTCATCAGCATAAAGTAGGTATTCAACACCCGCTCTCTGAGTAAGATCATTTATAAATATATTAAAAAGGAGTGGTCCCAAATGTGATCCCTGCGGCACTCCCGATGTGGCAACAAAGCTAGAAGAATTCTGACCAAGACACTGTACAAACTGCGAGCGATTTATCAAGTATGATTTAAAAAAAAATAATAACTTACTCGAAAAGCCAATTGCGAACAACTTGTCCAACAGAATCCCATGATCCAGCCGATCAAAGGCCTTAGAGCAATCAGTGTAAATCACATCGGTCTGCTCACCCCCATCAAGTGATTCGGCAAGGTCTTGCGTAAAACAAAATAAATTTGAAACCGTCGAACGGCCTCTCACGAAACCGTGCTGTTGCAGTGATATCTGCGTGCCAATTGAATTATATAAATAATCATGTAATATGATTTCGAAGACTTTTGAAAAGTTATTAATAATGCTTATCGGTCTATAGTTTGTTACACAACTCTTGTCACCTTTTTTGAAAACAGGCGTAATGCGTGATGTTTTCCATGTGTCTGGAAACATAGATGTGTCAAGCGATAAATTGAATAATATTGTAAGAGGATGAGCAAAAACAGAGGCGCAGTCTTTTAACAAGAAGGCAGGAATTCTATCTGGACCAACAGTAGCTGTAGGTTTTAACTTTTTTAATACTTTAAAAACAAGTTGTTCCGTTATTTTCTCCATGTTAATAGGATTCTGTGATGGGAATAAATTATTCTCCACGTTTCTTTGTTTCTGAGAAGACATTACATAAGAGTCTTGAAAAAAGGATGCAAAACTTTCAGCTATATGTCTGGGATTATTAAGGATGTTGTTATTATAAGACATTGTGGTTGGTATAACATGAGAGTTCTTCTTGTCATTAATATAGCGCCAGAATTTTTTAGGATCATTTTTTATGTTGTTTTCAATATTTAAAGAGTATGTTTTGTAGGAAGCTTTTGTGTCATTTTTAATTATTCGCCTCAGATTTTTAAACTTTTCTAGTTCGAATAAATTTCCCGTTCTTTTGAATTTTTTCCAAGAGCTGTATTTAGTTCTGATATTTTGTATAATTTCACTAGTAAACCAAGGCGGATAATATTTATTTGTCTTTTGTGTCTTAGGAACATGTATATCTAAAGTAGTGTAAATTGTTTGATAAAATCTTTCGCAGGCTTTATTTACGTCTGTAAATTGAGACAGAAAGTCCCAGTTAATATATGAAAAGTTAAGATATAGGTTTACTAAATTCCCTCTTTTGAAATTATAATAGTTTGAATAATTCTTTTGCTTATGTTTCTTGGATTCACACTGTACTTTTAAAAAAATATCTAAAGCAGGATGGTGATTATCTTCCGCTGTCAAAATATCCATGGCTCTCTCAACACTGCCATCGTTATTTGTGAGCACGAGATCAAGAAGTCTATCAGAGGAATTTTCTATGACGTTAATTTGAGATAGACCGGAAAAGTTTAGAAAATTTTCAATTATTGTTTTACTACTGTTACGCAATGTATTCTCAGGTACATTAAAATTGGGTATATTAAAGTCACCCATAATTAGCACTTTATTATTCATAACAAACGGTAAAGACAATAAAGTCTCAAATAATATTTCGTATATCTGGACCAATACTCTTGGAGGAATATACAAAACAAAGATATACAGAGTTACGTTATTTAAAAAGACTTTTACGCCAATTATATCAATAATCTCTAGACGGTCAAACATAGACATATCTAATGAAAATACTGAAAATTCAGATCCGAGGGCTAGAACAACACCACCACCCCTCTGCATGTCAACCAAAGGGAACTTTCTATCACTTCGGAATATTATAAAATTTGGAGGAAAAATTTCAGAATCAATCACACTATCATTGAGCCATGTTTCTGTAAGGGCAACAATTTGATAATTTCCAGAGCCAGCGGCATTGTAAATCTCCTTAATTTTTGTATTCATACCACGGACATTTTGATAATAGACAGATAAATTATCTACCTTGTCAGAAGCCATGCTCCTAAGAGGAACAGAATTTGAGGACCTATTATAAAACTCAGTCGTTGGTTTGATGTTAGAGGAAGCGTTTAATTGCTATTGAGGACCCAATACATGAAATTTAAACCTTTCCAATGCTTGCTTATAGGTATGACAGGATTTATAATTCCAAGCAGCATGATTTGTATCAATTTTGCTATTTTGTTTTTGATTTACTAATGTGCAATTACTACATTTATATTGAGTGGAATTATCAACCCTGCAATCTTTTACCAGATGAGATTCAGCACAAAGGGGGCATTTCAAAATGCTTTGACATGATTTAGAACTATGGTTAAAACTATTACATTTAAAACATCGGGTTAACTTAAAAGCTTCATAGACAGTACATGTATCCAGACCCACCAATACAGAACCCCGAGACATTTCCTTCCGAAATACCTCCTCATTCAACTGCAGCGTGACTTGATAAACACTATCATTTCTCTTCGTTGGCCATATTCGCAGAACTTCAATGGTACTGTCTCCAAAAATTTCTTGGTTCTGCTTTCGAATCCAGGAAACTAGGCGCTCCTTATCGATATCCTGTGTCATCCCTACAATCGTAACTCTAGGGTAGAGCTCCTTAAGTTGTTGAATTTCATATTTTTCCGCCAATTTCCGTTCCGCAATTTCCTTAACTTTTGAAGATTCAGCTTGATTTTCACACCCTAGGAGAATTCCACCATTGTTTAGGTCTTTAACCTTGTGAATATTAATATCAATAGGATCGATAGTACTTAAAATATCTTTCTTTGTCTCAGAGTTCCTCTGGTTTTGATTCTTAGGTTTTAATATTATTCTTGATTTATCCATGCGTGAGTTTTGGGCGTACGTTTGTGTTTGAGATACAAAATTTACCTGGTCATTGGACACCATTTGAGACATTTTATTTGATGCCTCTGTTATCAATGCGGTTTTCAATTCACTGAATTTTTCCATGAAATCATCTAGGAGGGTTTGAAATTTTTCTTCTATATTTTTTTGCAATTGATTTTCTAAACGGTTTATGGAGAGACAGGCATGGCATTTCCAAAATAAACCTTTAATGTTTAAAAATAATGGAATAATGTCCTTTGGTATATTTACACAGGCGGCATGAAAAGACTGATTGCACACTCCAGCACATACGATACTCGGTTTTCGTGCGATCTTATCACTGCACATTCCACACTTCGACATTTTTGCGATTTTTTGGTTATTATTGATTTTAACAGTCCACTGATATTATTTATAAACATTTGTTACGTTAGATTATTTACAAATATTTATTACTTTATAAGATCACAAATCATAGCAATATAACACCACAATACACATTATATTCTGGTGTTTTCCGTATAACCGTGTGTAACGTGTTCGTTCGTCGCTGGCTGTAGACAGAAGTACATATATATGTATATATATATATATATATATATATATATATATATATATATATACATATATATACATATATATATATATATATATATATATATATATATATATATATATATATATATATATATATATATATATATATATATATATATATATATATATATATATATATATATATATATATATATATATATATATATACATATATATATATATATATATATATATATATATATATATATATATATATATATATATATATATATATATATATATATATATATATATATATATATATATATATATATATATATATATATATATATATATACATACATATATATATATATATATATATATATATATATATATATATATATATATATATATATATATATATATATATATATATATATATATATACATATATATATATATATATTAATATATATATATAGATAGATAGATAGATAGATAATGTTTTTATTTATTCCTTGTAAATTACAAATTACAAAGCTCCATATAGGAGCGTGGAACAATGTCAAAAGTTCTTAAACTAAGAAATATTGCATTTTATCAAATATTCTAGTTACACACATAAAAATAGCCGAGATTCATCAGCAAAGAACTCCTCCAAACTATAAAATGCCTTACGGACTAAATAATTCTTAATTACTAGTTTCAGCAAGTTCGTTCTTAAAATTCTAACATGATTAGGAAAACTATTGTACAATCTTAGAATACAAAAATGTACATTCTTTTGTATATAGGAATATTTACTTTTGTTTGGTTTTAAATCATTTTTTAACCTAGTGTTATGTTCATGCACTCTTATGCTTTCTTGAAATAGGTCTTTATTACTATGAACAAATAACACTGCTTCATATATATATAAACTTATTACGGTAAAAATCCGTTTTGAAATGAATACGTTTTTACAACTATCTCTTGCCTTTATTCTGTACACTACTCTTAGACACTTTTTCTGCAAAACCAAAATTCTGTTTATTTCACAGGAATTTCCCCAAAAGATGATTCCATATCTCATACGCGAATGAATGTAGGCGTAATAAGAAGACAGTGCTGCGTCTTCACCAACATAATCTAAAATGACTCTTAGCGCGTAACAATACTTAGCCATATTATTGGCCAAAGCACTGACATGACACTTCCAGTCAAGTCTCCTGTCCACAATCACTCCAAGAAATAAAATCTCATCTCCCGAAACTACATCAATGTTGTCATATGTTACTGTTACACGTTCATTACTTCTGTTAGAAAATAGAATCATCTGTGTTTTTGAGATATTTAAAAGTAGATCATTCGAAATAAAATATTGCCTTAATAGGTTTAGAGTATTAACCATTTTTTGAAGTAAGAGATGTTTATTATCCTCTTTAAAGATCAGAGTAGTATCATCGGCATACAGCACTATATAGTCATGCGACACTTTAGGCAATTCATTAGTATACAGTATATATAACAGGGGTCCTAAAATTGAACCTTGAGGTACACCCCTTTTTATTATGACCTTCTCAGAGCAAGCAAGCTTTCCACAAGGGTCTGTTTCAATAACACATTGTGTTCTGTTTTTTAAATATGATTTTATGAGCTGAAGAGCTACACCTCTAATTCCATACTTCTCTAGTTTTAAGCAAAGTATTGAGTGATTTACCGAGTCAAATGCTTTTGACAAATCGAGAAGCATGGCCACAGTCACCCTATCATCATTTAAAGAATTAAGAATCTCTGACATGGCTTGATAAATAGCTCTAATAGTAGATTTATGTCGACTGAAGCCATTCTGCTGATCAGCCAGGACATTGCCTCGCTCAAGGAAGGATATCAATCTGGAGTATAATATTTTTTCAAAAATTTTGCTCACATTTGACAGCAGTGATACCGGCCTATAATTTTTTTCTTCATCTCGGTCACCTTTTTTATATATTGCTTTTATATGTGCAAGCTTTAATTGGTATGGGAAGACTCCTGTCGAGAACATAACATTAATAATATGTTCCAAAGGTATAGATATAATATCTGCCGTCTCCTTCAGCAGCGAAACAGGCACCTGGTCCTCTCCTACGGATTTTTTGTTTTTCAAATTTTTTATGCATCTACAGACATCTTCGGTGCTAGTTGGTTCTAAGAATATCGTCCGCTGACACCCTTCTATAGGGAATGAGTCAACTGTCCCACTACCATCAACATGTGGACAAGAATTAATGAAGTAATGGTTTAAAGCATTCAATGCTGTCACTGAATCCCCATATTTCGGCGCAAAAGTGTCGATTATTGAATTTTTTTGAGAATTTTCAGATATATTCCTTACCAATGACCAGGTTGCCCTAGTTTTATTATCAGAATTCAAAATAAATTCAGTATTTGATTTTCTTTTAGCTTCCAATATAACTTTCTTTAAAATTTTATCGTATCTCTTGAATTCATCGTTAGATATTTTACCTTTCTTTTTCTCAGAGTATAGTTTCCTTTTATTTTTAGATGAAATTTTTATACCTTTAGTTATCCAACCATTATGAAGTTTTTTACAATTATATTTTTTTGTTGGAAAAATTACATTCATTAGACATTTTATTATATTTATAAATGTATTATAGCATACATTGACGTCATTGCACTCCAGTATCGGGCTCCAGTCAACAGTCTGCAGCTCCTGCCTAAACAGAAGTAATCTTTTTCTTGAAAATATTCTTTTTTTAATATACTTGTAATCTAAAGTTTCAACCTGCTCTGAGTGAAATGAAATAAGCTGCGCATGATGATCCGAGAGAGCATTTTCAATCACAGCGGCACTAAAACCATCAATATTTACAAAAATATTATCCATAAGTGTGGATGAGTTCTTTGCCTCCCTTGTCGGTGCAAAAATAGCCTGCCTCAAATTATAACCCGACAATAGATCCATAAATAGGTCATTCTTAATCGTTCTTACTAACAAGTTTAAATTAAAATCTCCGGCCAATACAAGTTTAAATTTAACATACTTTACCCTAATATAATCTAATATTTCTTCCAATTTGTCTATAAATGTCTCAAACGACCCCAATCCTCTCCTATATACACAAACAACTAGTAACCTTAAGTCTTTGTCTACGACACCAGCACATTCTATAGACCCCTCAACACTACTTTGCACAATATTCTTGTCTTCTTCAAAATGGAGGTCTTCCCTTTCAAAGATACATGCACCTCCATGCTTCATGCTAGGTCTTGCAAAAGAAGATCCGAGTTTATACCCTTGAATCCTTATAAAAGTTTCTTCTTCTTTTTCCATCCAGTGCTCTGACAGACAAATTAGATCAGGTTTTTTATTCATGCTTTCTATATACATTTGCATTTCCAAAGTCTTTGTTCGTATACACTGTATATTTTGATGTAGGATAGTGATTTCTCTTAAAGACCCAGTGGTATCTGCATAAATTTTCTCCCCCCCGCTTACCTTAAATGATTGCTATTTTTGAACTTCCACATAATTGATTCTGGCTCTCTCACCTTTGACCCAGTGCAGGTATGTGGGACAATCCATACTAAAGGCAGAATGCTTTACATCCAATCCCAGCTTATACTTCTCATTACTAGATTTGCAGTTCGCACATTGCAGGAAATCACTATTACAATTTCTAATTTCATGATTTTCGTTTGAGCATCTTCCACACACTTTTCCTTGCTTACATTCCTTTGCCAAATGCTTAAATCCGTAGCAGTTATAACACCTCATAATATTAACGTATTCGTAGCATCGGCATGCATCATACCCTATATAAAGTCTTCCCTCAGCTTTGTCCATCACATTATGAAATGTTTTTGTGTCACATTCCACTATTGCCATATATTTGTTTACCATTTTTTTAACAACTTTTACTAAAAAGTTGCTTTCCTCACTTACAATTCCTTGATTTTGTCTTCGTAAATTATTAATTAGTTCATCATGTGTATATTCTTTACCGATTCCCACAATTTTTATACATGGTCTCTTTTTGCTTGGCACACTGATAGAGTAGTTTTCACCTACTTCATGCTCAATTTTTGACTTTAGTTTTTGTGCTTCCTCATCATTTCTGCAACATATTACCATTGCTCCTTCCTTGGCACTCCTCATTGATCGGATCCCTATTCCCAAATTTACCGGATCCATATGCTGATGAAGGGTTTGTTCCGTATTCCTACTTTCGCCCACCTTTTTTGGCTTTACAATTATAACTCCCTCTCTTAGAGCATTAGCATAAGTTTTGGTTTCCATTTGCATGCCATCTCTATTTTTTAGTGGGTCATCCTGGATACTCGCAGTTATTTTGGTTTTTATATCTTCTAAAGCCTTAAAGCACTGTTCAGAACGTTTTTTCGGCCGCTTCAGCACTCTTTTTTATATTAATTAAATTATCCATCAATTTCAAATTCTGTTTAACAACTTGATATATATATATATATATATATATATATATATATATATATATATATATATATATATATATATATATATTATATTATATATATATTATATATATATTATATATAAATATATATATATATATATATATATATATATAATATATATATATATATATATATATATATATATATATATATATATATATATATATATATATATATATATATATAATATATATATATATATATATATATATATATATATATATAATATATATATATATATATATATATATATATATATATATATATATATATATATATATATATATATATATATATATATATATATATATATATAATAACATTTAAATTCCCATTTCTAGTCATAACATTTAAACGGTTTACAATTACAATATTTATTTATTAATCGTGTACATGCTAACAAACATTTTGAAGACTAAAATAGTTATAGTTTATTAGAAATGTGCCTAGTTTTTAACGTAACAAAATTATGCACAAACAAAAGTAAATAATATTTAGTGGGATATCCTTTTGCGTCAATCATTGTTTGACATCTTCTGCCCATACAGTCAATAAGCCTAGCACAAAAATCGGGTGGTATTTTTTCCCATTCTAGTTTTAATACGATCCAAAGTTCGTCCCTGTTTTTTATATTTCTTTTCCTAATTTGTTTATCCAAATAATACCAAAGATTCTCTATCGGGTTCAAATCAGGTGATTGTGAAGGCCAGCGCATCACCCGAATCCTTTGTTCAGAAAACCAATTCTTGGCCAAGCGGTACTAGGCTTATTGACTCTATGGGCAGAAAATGTCAAGCAGTGATTGAGGCAAAAGGATATCCCACTAAATATTAAATATTTTAGTCGTCTTAGCGGAATTTTTATTTTATAACAAAAATGTTTCCATACTTTTGTTTGTGCATAACGTTAAAAACTAAGCACATTTCTAATAAACAATAACTGTTTTAGTCTTCAGAATGTTTGTAATTGTAAACCGTTTAAATGTTAAGACTAGAGATGGGAATTTAAATGTTTCCATACTTTTGTTCGCCACTGTATGTATATATGTGTATATATATATATATATATATATATATATATATATATATATATATATATATATATAGGGTGTTATAAAAATCGTTAGCCTTGTGTTTTATTAATATCAAAACGGTGCTTACTTTAAGAATCTTTTTTTATAGTAAAATTTATTTATGAATATTAATACTTTGTTACAGAACACTAGAGATCTTAAACTAATAGTATTTGCTTTTTCATGATTTACTTCCTTGGTAGGGCCGCCTGAACAGGGTCCTCTTTAAATCTCGTTTACGTGATATCTAGACTTTAGAGCATCTAAAAGCAAATATTCTAGTAGATTCTTATGATATAGAGTTGCCGCTCTCGCCGGTACTAAAATTGTATACCCACGATGAAAAAAAAAAAACAAAATGGCGGACTTTTGAAATTTTCAATCTTACTTTTGCAACTGCAATTGTTTAAAAATACGGTTAGATATTAATGAATAATTATAAAAGTAGTACCGGCGATAGCCATTCATGTGTAGAATAAGCCATAAAAATTTGAGCCCGATATGTGCAATAGTTTTTTCTAAATCATGTCAACCAGGCCAAAAAACGTTGTTTCGAGAAAAACGCATATTTTTTATGAAATAGATCGGTTTTTTTTCTAAAAAATAGCCTATTATCTTCAACATATAATAAAAGACTGATTTTAGTTAGTTAGAACTTACTGTTGATCAGAGGGTCGGAGGTTCGATTCTTCCTGTCTGCCTGGGTGTTTGTGTTAGTATTTAATAGATTTGCATATGTATAAAGATCAAGACTGGCTAATGGTAGGCATAGTCCGAAGATCAAGCCAATAAACATAGATAAAAAAAAAAGTAGAAGCTACAACCATCCGAAACTATTACCTTCAATTAGCGATGCCTGCTTCATACATAATTCTTTGAGCTTCTTCAAAGGCTTCATTTTCTTCTGCTTTAGTGCTGTGACGATTAGCCAGTGCAATACGCGCGGGGTCTTGTCGCTTCGCTAGATCAGCTGCTTCTTTGCCAATTGGAACGCCCATGATTTCCAAGATTTTCAATAGTGGTTGAAAGGCTTCATTGTATATAAATGCGATAGAATATACAGCAATTTCCACATTTCTTTCCCCGAAAATGTATGCTTTGGCGCAATATTCCAAACGCAAGAATTAAAATTTTCGTTCTTATTTTGAGTGTTCGCGCTCAAGCCTCTTTCAAGTAAATCGTCTGAGGTTAGAACTTCATAGATAGATTTTAAAGATGGTTGAATGTCTATATCTAAAGCTGGAATACGCTTAAAATTGTCTAAACTATTAGTCGCTTCTGCCTGGCGATATTTGTACCACGAGTCAGCTCCTGATGGGCACTATGAATGCTGCGGATTATCATCGGTGGAGAATTTATGGTCGCCCATACGTGGGGCGGAGACAGTAAGTATACGGCAGCTGCACGTTCGGCGCGCCAGGTAGACACTGACTGCGCATCGCATTTTTCAGCCCGTTCTCGACCTTTCCAGAGCAAACAATGGTTTCTACCGTATTTCTACATATATTTACTATAAGAAAATGATGTTTTTAAAAAATCGATTTTTTTTTGAAAAAAAGTTACCAGACGAGCCTCGTATAAAAAAGTAAAATTATCGTACAGCTTCCTATTCATAAGCTAAAACTTCTCCACTGCAGGAGATAGCCCTCTTCAAGTTTCTTAAAATTGTATGCAAAATAGAGCCATCTACTGACTGCTGTCAACCTGATATCATCAGTCCATCTTTACATTGGTCTTCCGACACTTCGTCTGTTCTCCCGTGGTCTCAATTTAAGTCATTTTGTCGTCCATCTACCATCATTCGTTCTTGCCACATGCCCGGCCCATTGCCACTCTAATTTTGCCACTCGTTCACTGATATCTGTAATTCTTGTTCGTCTGATATCCTCGCTTTTAATGTGTTCTCGTAAACTAACACCTAACATTTGTCTTTTCATAGTCCGTTGAGTCAACAAAGACTACTTTTTATAAGGGTCATGGCGTACGTACTGGAAGTACATATACAGCTCTCGTACACTTTTCTTTTTAAGGTCATTGGGATATCTCTGTTTTTTAGAATGAATCCCAGAATTGAAATCCAGTCCAACTCACACCAATTTGCCTTGGTATTTCCGCTGTTTGACTGGCCTTATCTAATTTAATTTTACGTCCTAACTATAACACATGGGCTGAAAAGTCCCGGGCCTAACAAAGAAAACACGGTTTTTTTTTTGGTTCAAAATTAGCTTTATTCATCAACGTAATCTCCATCAAGAGCAACGCAATCATTCCAGCGCAGCTCTAACATTTCAATACCACTTTTGTAGAACGATTTATCTTTTGCCTCAAAATAGGCCTCAGTTTCAGCGATAACCTCTTCATTCGTGCGAAATTTCTTACCGGCGAGCATTTTTTTCAGGTCTGCGAACAGCCAGTAGTCGCTCGGAGCCAAATCTGGCGAATACGGTGGATGTGGGAGCAATTCGAAGTTCAATTCATGTAGTTTTGCCATTGTTTTGATTGACTTGTGACACGGTGCGTTGTCTTGATGAAACAAAATTTTTTTTTTGCCATATGCGGTCGTTTCTTTGCAATTTCGGCCTTCAAACGCTCCAATAACGCTATATAATATTCACTGTTGATGGTATTTCCTTTCTCAAGATAGTCGATGAATATTACACCACGCACATCCCAAAATACCGAGGCCATAACCTTTCCAGCCGATTGTTGTGCTTTCGGGCGCTTTGGACGAGGTTCACCAGTTGCTGTCCACTCAGATGACGATCGTTTTGATTCCGGAGTGAAGTGATGGATCCATGTTTCATCCATTGTCACATATCGACGCAAAAATTCCGGTTTCACGTTCTTGTTTTTGATCAACAGTGAGCAAACGCGGCACCCACTTTGAACAGAGCTTTCTCATAGTCAAATGCTCATGCAATATAAAGCCAACACGTTCTTTTGATATCTTTACGATGTCAGCTAACTCACGCAACTTCACTTTTCGATCATTCAAAACGATTTTATGGATTTTTTTGAAGTCAGCAAACCAACGTTTTATTGTTGTTTCTGATGGAGCGGAGTCCCCATAACACTTTTCAAGCCATTGCTTCGCTTGAACGGTATTTTTTCCCATCAAGAAGCAGTGTAAAATTAAAACACGAAATTGTTTTTGATCCATTGTTTTGAAAATAACAAAAGTAGCGTCACTCTTAGCACAATAACTCACAAACTAATGAATAGAATATCATGAAATTTTAACAGCTGTCTTTTGAAGGTTAGTATTAACTGAAAAAAAGGTGACTGCAATAAAACTAGCGCCATCTATGTGTTAGGCCCGGGACTTTTCAGCCCATGTGTTACATATTCTTCTACTCCCTCGATTTCTTCCATATCGATCCTAATTTTTTGTGCTTTGCGGACTTAGAAGCTTTGTTTGATGATATTCATCTCGAGTCCTACTTTTGGTGAAACTTGATTCAGTTGTTCTATCATGATTTTTAGTTCTTCTAGATCTTCGCTAATCAGTACCATATTATCGCCGAATCGCAAATGATGTAAGTATATGCCATAGCAGCACCATTACTTAAGAAAGCGGTACGTACTGAAATATGTAAACACAAAAGGATATGGTGACAAATTTTCTGCGAACTTTACATATTTTATTACTATTATCATTATTGAGATTATTTTTACAAATTAATAACTTTGAATACTGTTACCTGAAAATTGCCATACTAATGGACCATGAATGGTGGATGTCGGTAGAGGTATACTAACCTGAAAGAAAAAAGAGGATTTAAACTAAGTAAACTCTACAAAAACAGGAGATGTGAACCCGTATTTCAATAGTATACAGAATTTACTACTCTGATAAAATAGAAGAGTTTAAAATTCTTATGCTTTTTAAAGATTGTTTGAGTAGCGGCTAATTGAGTTTTAAGACTATATTAGTTTATTTATCTATATCTAAGGTATTATCCAAGGTAGAAGCAAAAACGATCTCTTTTAGATCTTTTGAATGTTTATATATTCTCACTCAAAAGGGCTAATCGAAACTTAACAAAGTTTCGTACATAAATAAAGTATGTTCCAGATAAGCTTACAGACTACATTTTTTTTATCATATACAGGATGTGCGGCAATAATAGAAAATTATAATTTAATAATCTATAACGTTCATATACTTATGCTTTTTACATTACATATAATTGCATAATGTAACCATAATTATTAATATAATTTGGTACTACTGTGTATCAAATTTAAATTGGAGAATTACAAACCCATCAGCCTGTTATCAGTATTGTACGAAATCCTCACTAGAATCATAACATATAGATTAACAAACAAATTAGACAGTTATCAACAACGTGAACAAGCGGTATTTAGACGGGAATGCAGCACTTTGGACCATCTTTAAACAACTAGATTACCAGTGGAAAAAGCAATTGAATATAAGGTCACCTTGTGGATAGCAATGGTTGACTACGAAAAGCAGTTCTTAAAGCCTTAAGTAAAAGCAGAATCGATGAAATATACACATCTCTTCTTGAACACATACATAAAAATGCCACATCACAAATAATGCTTGAAGAAAAAACAAATAAAATCAAAATTAAAAGAGGAATTAGATCAGGCGACTCAATATTCCCAAAGCTGTTCACGTCGACTCTAAAAGATATGTTCAAATCGTTAAAGTGGGAAAATAAAGGAATATTAATAGACGGTGAACGATTAAAATACTCGCAGGTTCGCAGATGATGTTACTATAATCGCCAACACTAGAGAAGAATTACAAGAAATGCTGTAGAATTAAATGACAACTCTCGAAAAATAGGTCTAAAAATAAACTTCACCAAAACCGAATATTTGAACAACGAAACTGAAGATAACAGCCACAAACTATTAATAGAAAGTGACAGAATAGGAAGGATACAAATATTCATATATTTAGGAAAAAATCGAAATACCAAAAAATAATTTGGAGGCTGACTTAGACAGAAGAATCTCGTTAGCTTGGTCTGCGTTCGGTAGGTTACAATCCACATTTGAATTGGACATTCCAAATACAATAAAAGCCAGCCAGACTGGTCGATCAATCCAGGTCAAAAGTCGAAGGTATTGATATTTGATCTGAAAATTTGCATATGGGAGTTTTTGTGGTCGCTGATAACATATTCGGTCAAAAACAAAATGGCGGCTCCAATATGGCGGAGTTTTTTTAGCGACATTGGGTTTTCTCGTAGCACACGATGATTATTAGCTCGATTTTCTATAAAAACAAAATGGAGGCCTCAAAATGACGGACTCAACTGTAAAAAGAATAATCCAGTACAACATAAATGGATTTTTTTGTGTCTTAGTAATGATCAATTTGGATCTTTTATGTATTGAGGAATCAAAAATAATAACGCATCATATTATTCAAAAACACGTTTATTAACTTCAATCACTGACTGTTATTATCAACTTGAATACTTTCCTACAACTATTATTTACTAAGATTATCGACTAAAATCTAATCACTATCGGACGAATTATTGGCATTAATATCGTTATCATCGTCTGCGCACTGCATTGTCGAAGTTTTCACATGTTCTAAATTTATTGCTGGTAGCTGGAGCAATTCTTTTGCATCAAGCAAGAACGTCTTCGTGTTTTTCAAAGGCAATTTACGTAAACCGGAAATCACAAAGTCAGGCGTTATTAAAAGTCTATGAAAAACATCTTCCATAGTTTTTACCCTACTGCATTTTCGTGAATATTCTTCGTGGAATTTTTTGATCGATTTGTTGCCGGATTCTTGGGCTTCCTCCGACATTTGCCCTATTGGTAGCAGCGATGATTCAATAATTTTCAAGCCGTAAATTAAAATTTTGTGGGCAGTGGTGGGCATATAATACCACGGATGCAATTCCACGAACCTGCGCGCTGTTTCCAGACTGTATTATTTTGTGGCTTTTGTGGGGGTTCCGGTCAAAACGCCCTACACCACTTTCGCTGCATCCAATTTTCCGTTTGCTCGAAGTTGCATTTGTGTATCGGAACCCAACACATCATATCCGAGCTCCTGACGATTTTTTTCTGTTTTCTTTTAATCCGTTCACTCGATTCTTGGAAGGTCAGCGATGGGGGCGGCCGAAACTCTCATCATTAGACGTACCTGGTAATGAATTTTCGTCTGGGAAAGACACCATGACGTTTAGCCAATCTGCGTACTTTTTAGAATATTTTTTTTTCCATTCTATGGACTTGCTTCCACTTTTTTCGGAATTTTGGTATCAATTTTCCGAGATACGTTTTGATAGTTTCGGGTAGCTTATAAGGCCCGTGAAATTTTTTCACAGATAGTTTTTTTTTTTCGATAGTTTCATAGCACTCATTGTTGTTGGCTAGTTGTCCTTTTATCAAAATGAATAAGTCTTTTCTCGACAGAGTAACTTCTCTACCATCTTGCTTGGTTCCTGAAACGTCACGTCAACAAAAACATCAGAAACAATTCATAAAAAACTTGTAACATACTTTTTTAAACGTGTCAAATATTTTCGATAATCCTTATTGTTTCCGTTTAATTTTAATTATTCAGATTATCCTTTATCAAATTTATTTATATCCAGATTCCCAGATGTTCTCCCAAAAATTAAAATTTCTTATAATTTTTCATATTTCAAAATTATTTTTAAACCCCTTCCTTTCAAATTTTTTTTGCGCCCGTCCCTACAAAAACAAGTAACCATACGCACACAAAAAAATTACGGGAAGTTCTGTTTCCATTAACTATAAATTTTAATTTTATATTATGGACGAATGCATTATGCGCGCCATTCGAAGCAAATTTTTATAATTTTCCACACAACCTTGTACATCAGCCAAATATGCAGCTATCTGCAGCTAGTTTTTTAATATGTTTTAGAAAAATCTATTCCGAATATCGGGGTTGAAATTTCTTGTCGGGGACTTGCGGGGGTTTTTACTTATTGCATTATTCAATAGCAATTATGACAGCGCACATTCCCTAATTTGTTACACTTTTAGCAATGATGGGTATTTTATTTCATATTACTAAAAAAAAAATGCTACGGATATAAAAAAATAGTACTTACGATCAGGGGGCAGTCCATTTTTTAGAATCACAATCGGTTAAAAATAGAGAAAAATATGCACTTTCTAGCAACGTAACAGTCGTACGATGTTGCACCCGAGATGTTCAGTATGAAAAAAGATCTGCCGAGGTAGGTGCAAATATCTGCGCTTCGTCGTGGGTGGCATACGATGCTAGACACCTCATTAGAACTGTTCTGACCATTAATGGTCGATATATCACAACTTGATTAATCGACTTTTGACCAATATTTTGCGCTTTGGCCCCAACGTGCGTGGCCTTTAAATAAAAGTACAATATATAAACTTCAGGTAACCCAAAAAGCAATGGAGAGGGGAATACTAAATAACATATTAGACGCCAAGATCGTGTTCCTAACATCGAGATACGAAGAAAATAAAAAGTGGTAGATATAAAACAATGAATATATATATTACAGTAGAATTGGGCGGGGCATATCGCAAGGATGACAGATAGTCACACCGTATGGTTGAATAGAAGCCTAGAGAATATAAGATGTAGAGGTAGACCACAGACAAAGTGGATACACGATATCAAAAAAGTAGCAATACACGGTTGGATGCAAAGAGCAAACAACAGAGCTCATTGGAGACCACTTAGGAAGACTTACATTCCACTGTGGATGGAATAAGCTAATGATGATGATGAGCAACGGCTGCGAATATCCTAGATGGAAAAAGTAACCAATGTGGAAGAATATGGAATCGGAAATGAGTGTGAAATTTTAAACACGGTAAAAAGAAAAAAGCTGGATGGTGGCTCCCCTCATCACATGATTGGTCCGAGAAAGAAATGGCTGCACTGCTGCAACGAATCGAAAAGGTTAGCGCAAATGTCGGCCTTTCACAAAATCTAAAGAAATGTTCTCTTCTTATAGTAGATCGAGCTAAAATTTTACTCAACAAAATCAACGATATACCACTCAAGACAGATATTATACACTTAAACGCTCGAATCTCTAACATGGGGGGCTGCGAAGAAGAAGTTAACTACAATAACAAGCCTATGTAAAGTATGGAAAGATCACAGAATACATTGACTAAAAAACGGATCGTCAATTCACTAATATTCCCTATAGCCATATATGAAGCCGAAACATGGACTATTAATGCCGCATGCCGTAAAAGAATAGAGGCTTTCGAAACTACATGCTACAGGCGGATGCTCAGAATTTTCTGGATAACTCATAGGACAAATGCGTCTGTTCTAAGCGATCTTAACAACCGACCGTTATCTTCAGAGAAAAATAGCATCATTTTTTGGTCACATAATAGAGAGGGATGGCATGGAAAAATTGCTGATCCAGGTGAAAAAGAGGTAGATCTCCCAATAGATACATCTATCAGACCATGTCTACAATGCACTTGGAGTTATCGGAGATGATGAGAAGTGTTGAAGATAGCGAAGCCTGGAAAGCTGTTGTAAATTCTGTGTTACAGTGCAAAAGAGGTCACGACGGTTGGAACCGAGCAACGATGCGAGAGAAAGAAAAGAGTGACTAGCTCTTGTTATGGCACATTATGGGACCGCTTGTATAATGAGTTAAAGTAGAACTGATCAAGATTAGCACGCAAAAAATACCCCCTTACTAGGAAAATGTGCGGGCTCACACATCGGCCGCTGCAATATCAAAGGTTTTTTTTTTTTATAAGTCTAGCACACGTGCTGCGATTCACGTTGTTCTTGAATCGCTATAAAAAAGTGCACGAGTTGGGTTTCGAAATATTCCCTATTCCCCAGATTTAGTCCCTAGTGACTTTGTTTGTTTTCTAACCCCAGAAATTGGCTTGGGTGAAAAAATATTCGTCGAATGAAGAGATTATCTGGGTTGTAAACGAGTATTATGCACAGTTCGAAACATTTTCTTTTCTGAGGAAAAAAAAAAGATTGGAATTTCACTGGACCAAATGAAGAATATATTGAAAAATAAATTTATGTTTTTAAAAAAATAAATTATTTTCCTTGTTTTTTACAAGGCTTTTCAATTCACTCTCGTAAACATTTTTTTTTTAAACGCCTAACCAGGTTAAGGGGTGGTACATTCATAAACCTATACTGTAAATATAATCTGTATCAGAAGTTTGTATCTCGTTCCATATATTTTGTACTTTTAGATATTTTAACTTTACATTTTAATTCACTTTTAGTCTTGACTGGTGAAATGCCTTTTAAATGATCTTATGGATTCTTCTTCTTCTTGAAGTGCCATATCCGATACGGATATACGCGACCCTCTCGCCTTGGCTGATGCTTTTTATAGGTATTTTCACAGACAAAGGAGATCTACAGTTTAATGACGGTTCCGAACGGCTAAAGTGAGAGGGCTTTACTAGGTATAATACAACGGGTGGCTTACCATTGCTTTGCAGAGAGAGGCGACCATCAAAATGTAAATTTTATTTCATATATTTGGCTTTTTTAGTATTCCGTATGGAACACTTATAAGATCACTTCGGTGTCTATCTGTCCGTCTGTCTCACATATGACATAGAAAGTTGAAATTTGGCACTAATATAGGAATTGATGGCTTCATCAGAGCCGTGTAGTTTTGAAAGTTAAATTGTAATTCAAGGTTTTGGGGGGAGAAATCGGAAGTGGAATTTTTTTTTTAACAGGTTATCGAGCGTGAAGTTCAAGAATATATATAATATAATTCTTGCGAATACTTTGCTTTGTATTATTTTTAAAAAATTTCGAAAAATCGCTGACTCTTCCCCTTCTCTGGCCAGGTTATAGGATATATTTTATTACGTTAAATGACATAAGGAATAAGTCGGAGAAAAGTTTGCCGCTAGCGCGTTCTCTTGCAATACACTGCTTAAAGCATTAAATATGGAACAATATCATGTAGCAAAGAATATAATATATATAAAATGCAACGTCTCTCTGTCTGTCTGTCTGTCCGTTAGTGCGCTTATCACTCGAGAACCACTTATCCGATTTACGTGTTTTTATAAATTTATACATATGTTCTATATAATTCGATATAAGCCTACAGTCCCTGGCCAAATTATTAGACGCACTATATTTTTTTTAGTAATTTTATGTTTCTTAAGAGTTTTTATGCAATAATGGTATATTTAAACTACAATATTATTGATTTTTATTTAAAAGAATTGTTGTAGACTACATATTTGTATTTATTTTTAACATATGGCAACACTGTGTTGACAAAGTAATACATGAACGTAAACAACTACAAACCTGTATCAGTCGCGATCGGAATCGAGTCAGGTACGGACGTGTTTCTGTGGCTTTATGGACTGTGATTGTTTGTTTAACAGTTTTATACTACTCAGTTATTAGTTTATTTTGTATGCAGTGTTTTAAAAAAGTAATTGGACTATTTTCATTATGGGTAGAAAAGGCGATCTTTCACCACGTAAAAAAGCTGAAGTGAAGGCCCTTGTGATTGCGAAAACATTTACAAACCGAGAAATATCACGAAGATTGGAGGTTTCTGAAGCTAGTGTACGACGCATAAAAAAGAAAATTGAGTCAGGGAAGGAATTAAGCCCGAAAAGAAAGAAAAGTTGCGGTAAAAAACCAATTTTCACTCCACGGTCAGAGAGATGTTTGAAGAAAATTTGTGTAGAAAACAGATTTGCTACCACAAAGGTAATAAAATCACAACTCCAGGATGCTAGCGTAAATGCTTCTGAGCGCACTGTTCGAAGAAAATTGAAAGAATTAGATTTTAAGGCCTGTCGCCCCGCCAGGAAGCCCAAGTTAACAGCTGCAATGAAAGCAAAGCGCCTGAAGTGGGCCAAACAATGGCAAGACAAAGATGTGGACTTCTGGAGATCGGTAAGATACAGCAATTTAATCAATAATTGATACATTATTATCATTTTCAGTTAAATAAAGCAAATAAACATGGAAGTTTATATATTTTTCCTATTTTTGACAGGTCTGCTTCAGTGACGAAAGCACATTCGAAATTTTGCAGAATAAAGCTCAGTATGTGCGTCGTCGTCATGGAGAAAAGGTTCATCCTGATTGTGTCGTCCCGACGGTTAAACATCCCACCAAAGTGATGATTTGGTCAGTCATCAGCGGCAAGGGCACTGGACGTCTGTACGTCGTCAAAGGAATAATGAGGCAAGATCAGTACAAAGAAGTATTACAAAATCGGTTGATTCCGCAGCTCAGAGAATGGTTTCCAAATGGGGAACCATTCACTTTCATGCAAGATGGAGCTCCCTGCCACACTGCTCGGTCTGTTAAAGCTTTTTTGGCAGAGAAAAAATATCCCTCTGTTGGATTGGCCGGGTAATAGCCCTGATGACCCCATTGAAAATATGTGGGAGCTCATCAAAAGAGAAGTCGCTAAAGATGTGATTACCAACAAAACCCAGCTCCTAGAAAAGATTATTCATGTGTGGAATCATCATCCTCAAATGCAGGAGACAGTACAATCTTGCATTGATAGCATGCCGCGCAGAATTAAAGCTTTGATAGCGGCTAAAGGTGGCTCAACTAAATATTGACTTTTACTAACATTAATTTCACTTTTCTTTAAAACTTAATAAACTTATGCTTTTCTAAATTAATGCTGTTTTATTTATGTCAAATAAATAGGTAATTGATTGGATAATATAAAAATAAAAAACAAATCAATTTAAAATAATAAAACGGTACAATATCACTCGGTAATTAATATTTTACATGAAATCTTGCAGTGCGTCTAATAATTTGGCCAGGGACTGTAGATAATGGAAGATAAGGTGAGATAATGGGAGATAAGTATAAATAATGGGAGATAAACAGAGATACGTCTAGATAATGGGAGTTATGGTGATGGAAGATAAGGAGAAATAATGGGAGATAAGGAGAAATATTGCGAGATAAGTCGAGATAAGCCTAGATAAGTGGGACATAAGGTGAGATAATGGGAGATCAGGGGAAATAATGGGAGATAAGGGGAAATAATGGGAGATGAGCAGAGATACGCCTAGATAATGTAAATTATGTAGAGATAATGGGAGATAAGGAGAAATAATGGGAAATAAGGGGAAATAATGGCAGATATTTTATTACGTTAGGTAACATAAGGAATAAGCAGTGACGATAGTAGTGAATCAAATCCACGCGAGCGGAGCTGCGGGCACGGCTAGTCTAGTATATAAAAGAAAAAAAAAATCAAGTTCATCAGTTTTCAGTAAAGATCGGAAAAAAATTTTGTTGAAAACTCATTTGGGATGTGTTTTATGACGTCACTGATCATTTTATACGTAACAAAATTTTTTATTTTAAAAGAAATCAACGTATGGAACACTAATTGCGCAAGTCCGAGTTGCACTTTTCCGAGCCGAGATACGAACTCGGGTGGCAGTAGTAGAAAACTATGCTACTGCCGCCTCTCTTATGAATTAGATAAGGAATTTAAATGATATCTATGCATTTATATTAGATATTAAAATTTATTATATCTTGTCGTAAACTTTTTCTATCAGACTGGAATTTTCAAAAGTTGCTTTTAATAATTATTACGTAATTAGTAAAGCAAAAGTTTTTTAAATCTACTTTAGTAATAGCTTTTATAGTCGAACATTTTTACGCTTGGAGAAGTTACAGCAAAAAAGAGAAGTTAAACAATTAATTTTAGAAGCAATATAGCTTTTCTCTAGTAGAGTCTGAAACTAGTTCAGTTTTTTGTCAGTAAAGTGATTAAAAGTTTTTCGTTTAACTTATTTTCGACTTTTAATGTTAAACAGCGAAGCCCTGCTTTTGTTATCTCTATGCAGCGGGGGGAATTTAGACTAAAAAAAAGGTACAGTCTGTCAAATAAGAACATGTTCGCGATAATTCATTTTTGGTAGATGCGATTCTAGCGATTTAACAAAAAATCAATAGAAGGAATCTTTGTTTGCGACGCATTTTAGTAAATGTATCAATCGGTTCTGAACTTTCTTCGAAATCATGTAAAATCTAAAATAAATCATATGCGTCGATTCGAGGCAGTCTTTCTTTGTTCCCATCTAAAGAAGCGTAAAAAGACACATTCCGTGGCAGTTAAATATATTATAAAGTCTGTGACGTGTATGAAAAAGTGGGTGAATTGTGTTTTAACGAGACAAAAAATGTCGACGACTTGCCAAAATGTGGCTCGGTAGTCAAAGTCACTCCTAAAGCCGTAAAACGAATCGTGTCTTTGTTTTCACGGGACCTGAAATTGACGCTGCGTCAAGGTGTGGCAAAATTAAGTAAATGGGGTTTAAATGTGTCCCATGAGACCATTCGACAACATCTTCGTGCTCATGTTGTCAAATTCAAAAGCATGTTGAAAAAACCATGACTGCGCGAAAATTACGTCGCGAAGCGGCTCGCCTGGGCCCACGATAAGATACTAGAGTGGCCTTCACAATCGCCGGACGCCAACCCTATTGAAAACGTTTGGTCCCTTGTAAAGAGAAAGCTCAGAGAAAAGACTCTGAGGACTTTGACTCAGTTGTCTCGTGAGATTCGAAAAATTTGAAGAGTATGCAGAAAATACCGTCGACAGCATCCTTCGAAGATGCCAGGTGATTATTGATGCAGAAGGCGAAGAACTCTTATACAGTTACAACACGATGTACAGAAAAGACTTATAACACGATATATATATATACAGTGGCGTGCAAAAGTTTCCGGCCACCTTGTACTATGAGAAAAATTATTAGTCCATATGCTCTATAATAGACTTAAATTATATTTTTATGTGGCACTGACTCAATTAATCGATTAATACAAGCAGGTGAAATTTTATCCCATTCTACCTTCAATGATTTGAATAATGCGGCTTTATTTGAATATGTATGCTTTCGAACTTGACAATCTAGTGTTTTCCATAAGTGTTCTATTGGGTTCAAGTCCGGTGATTGAGATGGCCAGCTTAAAACTCTCACATTTGAAGCAGAAAACCACTGTTTTAACAACTTGGATGTATGATTGTGGTCATTATCCTGCTGAAATATCCAATTCTGTGGCAATGTTTCTTCAGCATATGATAACAAATTGTTTTCTAAAATGTACTTGTAAATATAAGCGTTCATATTTCCGTTGATCTCGATCAATGAACCGACTCCTTGTGCAAAGAAAATTCCCCAAATCATCACACTTCCTCCACCATGTTTTACAGTAGGAATTTGGTATCGAACATAATTTCTCGTACCAATAGGATCTCGTACATGTTGTCTACCATCGCTTCTAAAAAGATTAAATTTAGATTCGTCTGAGAAAGCTACTTTTTTCCAATCTTTGATTGTCCAATTTAGGTGGTCTTTGGCAAATTGTAATCGGGCGTTCTTATTCTTTTTACTGATTAATGGTTTTTTAATACCTATACGGCAAAAAAGTCCCACATCATGTAGTCTTCGTGTCTCAGTACTATGACTAACATTAGCTAGGTTTTTTATCCTTTAGTTCGCGTGCAATTTCGGCAGCAGTTTTCTTGACATCCGCAGTTGATTTGCGTTTATTGATACGATCTACTTTTTTAGACGTTTTTCTTGGTCTTCCACTACGCGGACGATCTTTTAAACCATATCCACAACGGTATTTTACAATAATATCGTTCGCGGTTGATTTACCTATCGATAATAATGAAGCAATCTCACGAGAAGACTTTCCTTCTTTTGAAAATTTTATTACTCTCTCACGAATTTGGATTTGCATATCCCCGAGCCTTTTATGCTTCCACGACCTTTTATGAACATTCAACGCGCTATTATTCGTAAATACGTCTATGAACGTCCTACTGCGTCAATGTATATTATATGGCCGGAAACTTTTGCACATATAAATATAAGAATAATAATAATAAGTATATTCACAAACATAAATAATATTCTTTTACTATTATTTTTGTTTCCTATATCTCATACTCACATCTCATAATGATTAAAAATCATTAGTCTTTTTTTAATAAATTAGAGTACGAAATATCATGGCTGAAAACTTTTGCACGCCTCGTATATATATATATATATATATATATATATATATATATATATATATAATATTATATATTTATATATATAAAGGGATACGGGAAGATCTAGAAAAAGACTACGAACGGACATTAGGGAAAGTCATAAAAAAACACAAATAGGAGCCTCAAAATGCCTCCGGCAGGAAGACATGAAATCATAATAATTAGTGAAAATCACAGAGAGATTAGAGACAGAGAGAAAATACTTCTAAAAATCGAAGAGTTTTACCAAACAATGTACAGGACTCAAGTACAGGATAAGCACATAAACATGGAAGATAAGAGAATAATTACCATAGTATCAGAAGACCTTCCGGTCGACGATCAAAAAGATGGGACGAAAGCTAGACATCTACGTCACAAGAGGCTTAAAAACAGACGAACCAAGACCTTGTCTTATGGGAAGAAGAAGAAGAAAATTTTTATATTATACTAAAATAAGAAATATTAAGATAATGGTGCAGTGGACGAAAAGAGAGCTGCACAATCCGGATGTTAATACATGAAAAATCATGCATATAAATTGCAGGCGCCATCTTTAATTCTCTGTTTCTGAAATACACTCTTCACAGCATCAAGATGTGCGAGGTCTCTGGAGCACAGAGTGTCTGCCCAATTGAATTGTTGTGAGACTAGGCTACATAGTTGCAAAGGATTCAGATCGTATCCAGGAGATGGTCGGCGAAAATAAACAAAGAGGTGTAGGAGCCTCTCTGTTTAGATTGGCGGACGGTGCTGCAAAAAAATATAGCCTAACGACAAACTTTAATGACGTCATAAAACAGCAAAAGGACGAGGTTGACATGCAAGATTTAGTAAAGCTTAGACTAAAGATAGACAGACAGGAAAACAACAACTCTATTGATAACATACAGAGAAGGTTCAAGATGGAGTATTTTAACATTTATGTTCACTAATATATAGATTTTTGTAATTAAATTTTCGACACCAGCTTAAACAACAGTAATGATCAATGAGGAGGAGTTTCCTTTTTCGGTTTTTGGTTGAAGTTGAAAACATTTAACGAATTAAAGGGGTAAGAGATTAGAGTGGTTGCTTCGAATATAAAGTCTGTGAATTAAGAACGTGACCGCTCGTATTCTTGAAAAATGTGTTTAGAGAAAATACGTCAAAACTGATCGCTTAATTGCCTGGTAAAGTTTCAGAATAGCTAGTTCCTTTGTAATCTAACCAAACTGATAACATAACCATCCTTTGATGATTATCAGCTTTGGAAGTACTTTGTGCTGGTTCATCTTGTTTGCTCTATAATCTTTTTTGATTGGCATTCTTGTAAACAACCCACCATCACTAGTTATCTATATTTTTAAAAAATGGATCATTCTTGTTACGTTTTATAAGCAAACTGTAGATGCTAATGCATTGTGTTAAGTGAATTGTAATTTTAACTTGTAGTGCTTGTAAAGCAGGGGTGCTAAAACGGTCGATCGCGATCGACAAGTCGATCGCGAATGCTTTTTGAGTCGATCTCGAGAAAAAAATTTCGATATAGAACTATTCACAGATTTTGTTTTAGGTAACTAAAACAAATTGTAATGAATAAACTACTAAACTTTATTCGATCCACAATTAGGTCAGAATAACCCCCTCATCACTTTCTTTTATAGTAATAACACCCTGCTAGCGGCAAAAGGCGGCTTTATCAAAGGAACGGGCGGTACTTGTCAAAGAAAAGCCGCGTTTTTGATTCCCGCCGATTTTTCTAGAAACTTCGTGCGGCGTGTTTGACGGGAACATTCGAGACTTCGTTCGCGCCGATATAAATGTTGCGCCTGCAGGAATAGGAGTCAGTCTGAGTTGTAACTTGAAGGCGATACATCGATACAAAGTTTATTAATAAATAGTCCAAAATGAGTGCGGCGAAGAAAAGTAAAACTTATCATTTTAATAACGATTGAGAGGAAGAATTTTTCTTTTGTATGGTAAAGGATAAGTGCATTTGTCTCATTTGCCGTGCGTCAGTTGCAATACCTAAGGGTGGAAACTTAGAGAGGCATCATAAAACGGTTCATAAAAACTATGAAGAGGATTTTCCGTCACAGAGTGAATTAAGAAAACGAAAAGTACGTGATTTGATAACTTGTTTGAATAAAGAACAAACCATGTTCACAAGACCAGCCAAACAATCAAAAGCTGCAACGATCGCGTCATTTAAAATATCTCATATACTGGCGAAACACAAGAAACCATTTGATGATGGACTGGTTGTGAAGGAAACATTTATTGAAGTGGGTAAGACTTTATTTGGAGATTTTAAAAATAAAACAGAGATTATGTCTGCTATTAGAGAACTTCAGTTATCTTGTCCGACTGTCACAAGGCGTGTTGAAGTCATGAGTCAGGACATGTGGCAGATAAACTAAAACATGATATCATGGAATGTACATACTTTTCTTTACAGTTCGACGAATCCACCGATATGACAGACACTGCCCAGCTGTGTATTTTTATTCGAATGGTATTCAATGACATGTCGGCTAAGGAAGAGTTTTTGACAATGATTCCTCTGAAAGGAAAGACCCCTGGCGAAGATATATATGACGTTTTCTTCAATTTTGTAACAAACTACAAGCTACCAATATATAAACTAGTGTGCATTACAACCGATGGAGCACCAGCAATGACTGGAAAAAAAAAAAAAACGGTTTTGTGGCATTGTGTCGAGCTAATGATGATTTCCCTTCATTTTTCTCCTTCCATTGCATTATACATCAACAAGTTTTGTGTTCAAAAGTTCTAAACATGAAGGAGATTATGGGCATTGCAATAAAAATTGTGAATTCGATCCGATGTTGAAAAACGGAAAATGGCTGACTGATTTGGCATTTTTGACAGACATCACAATGCATTTAAACACCATTTTTAATTTTTAATTTGGAGCTTTAAGGTAAAGGAAAAACTATTATTGAGATGATTAGCGCAATAAACGCATTCAAAAGTAAATTGCAACTTATGACAGATCAACTGAAAAGAAAAGATCTGAAAAATTTTCCGTCTTTGAAAGCAAGGATTCTTCAATTGAATTATGATATTTATGAGGCAGAATTATCAAATGTTTTGGGCCAATTCGAAATACGTTTTTTATGATTTCAGTAAATTGGCAAATATCGCATCATTTATGAGTTATCCTTTTTCGTGTAAAAACATTGAGGAATTAGCTACTGAAATAGCAAGTCAGTTTAACATGGACTCATGTTCTGTTGAAAATGAGTTAGTGCAGATTATATCAGATATACATCTCAAAGCCACAGCATCTAATACAAAATTCTGGTGTTTTATATCTGAAGATAAATATCCGAATCTAAGGCAAATTGCCCTTCAACTGACGGCAATGTTTGAGTCAACTTACTTGTGCGAGTCTGCATTTTCTGAAATGAAGATAATTAAGTCAAAATATCGCAATCGACTAACTGACGAACATATATCATCATGCTTGCGATTAGCACTCGGTAATTACGTACCATCTTATGAAAAGTATACTGAGGACATGCAGTGCCACGCTTCAACATCCAAAGTCATCTTTAGTTAAGTTTAGACACTAGAACTCGTTTGTTTTTAAGAACAATAAACTCGATTTTGAATAATTATGAGTTTTTTCATTGACATTTTAGAGCAGACCTACACTTACCTTGACTAAAAAAATGCATATTGTGCGGAAAACTAATATCTATGCCACAATACACCCTACCTAGACGACAATCCTGCATCACACTTACTTCCAGCCTCTTAGAGTCGATCGATCGTAGTCTAACAATATTGAGGTAGATCGCCAGCAGTTCAAGTTTGAGCACCCCTGTTGTAAAGTTATTCTTTAGTATAAGACAATTAAATTCAATACTTATTTTAAAACTGGATAAATTGTATTACGGATTTTTGGGAGGCTTTAGATTTTTTACCTCTGTAACTGGTAGTTCCGTGAGAACTGGTAAAATACTTTAAAAGTTTTTTTAAAAAAAAGTACCACATAGCTGGTTTTAAAAAAGATATCCGGATGCAGAAATATTTATTTTAGTACGTTACAACATCGCTTGCAGTGTAAATATCTATGTTTTAAAAAAACGATTATAAACGTGTTTTATTTATATTTATGATTAATACAAGATAAGCAGTTCCATATAAATAATATGTTATCTACGAAGTTATTAGTTCAGGTTAATATTATACATTGGAATTTTTTAGGTTGGGTAAGATTAAACAGACTATCTTATGTCACGTCAAAAGTGACAGAGCAATATCATAAAGTTAATACTTTAAAATCATCGATGATGTAAATAAAATATCCCGATCTCTAAATTGCAAAAATTATTTCAGAATGAAAAAGTGCCTACAGAATGGTAAATGTGATAGCATAATACTTGTATAAGCTTTAAGAAATTTCCTAAAAAGCATAGAAGGATAATTGTTTATACTAACATGGCGGAAAAGTCCCGAGACTTTCCGAGAAAAGGTAGGATAAACAAGAAAAACATATGATTTTTAGTTACTGTCAACTCTCAGACGATTCGCGTAAAATTTTCATGGCATTTTGTCTATTAGATTGCGAGTTACAGCTGGAACAGCGATGATAGAAAAAAAAAATGTCTGGTGCCTAAACATTATTTTTTGATGGGAAAAGATACAGCCAGAACTCAAGAATGGCTTGAGAAGTGTTATGGCTCATCTGCTCCGTCAAAAATAACTATATGTCGCCGGTTTAGTGAAGTTAAATACGGTCGTACAAGCACCGTTGGACGTCACTCCAAAAACACAAATAAATCCATCATATTGTTCCGAATGACCGTAAAGTGAAAATAAGAGAGAAAGCGTTACCGTGAAGACACAGTAAACATAAAACACAGTAGCGACAGTCCGCGAACTGTCGCCATATTGCTGATATGATGCCCGCGAGTTTTTGAAATATTCAAATGACTTCTTTCAAGAAAAATCCTATTCTGTAGAATAAAAATGACTTTTGCTGATTGAAAGGAAGACACAAACGAGAAAAGTTTTATCTACACTAGAATTATAAGCTCTAAAATGGAGATGAAATTAAAAATCTCGGTTTATCACCTCCTCATAATTCTGCCCAGAATTCAGAAAAAAAATTATAAGTAAAATAACATAAACTAATACTTAACAATAATATAATATCAACTGTTTTAGGTATAAAATGTATCTCTAATATGAAAACACAATTATCATAATCTTTATATAATATATTGCAAAATGGAAATAAAGAATTATGAATAAATTACCTTTTAGGATCTTTGGGAAATCTAAAAATACTAATTCTTTTGGAAATACCACATATATTTTTACAAGCACTAACCGCACAACAAAAACTTCGTCTTAACATATTTTTTATAATTATTTTCAATTATAACGTCAAACGAGTAATTTACTTGTTGGAAAATTATTGATAATGAATTTCGGAGAACGTTATAAAGATTCTCCTTGAAATTCAGGTGTACACATAACCCGCGACCACCCTGGCAGCCATATTGTTGGTATGATCGGGGACGCATGCGTGATAAAAAAAAACAGGACCTTAAAATGTTCTTGAGCGTCGCTACTGTGTTATGTATATCAGCAGAACGCGTGTGGCATATTTCGCATGAATATTTGCATAGGAAAAAGCTATGAGCCCGATTAACCAAAAATAGCAAAGTATTGAATATTCAGAACGCTGTTTCGCACTGTTTCGGCGTAATCCAAAGGAGTTCTTGCCACGACTCGTAACAATGGACCAAACATGGATCCATTACTAGACCCTCGAGTCCAATAGGCAGTCCGCAGAGTGGCTGGAACCGCACGAAAGCCGACCGAAGCGTCCAAAAACACTTATTTATTCAAAAACTCGAAAAACGACCGTTTTTGGCAGGAAAAAGCGGGTCCAACTTTGTCCTCCGGTATTTGCGGCGTCTGCCTTTTGCAGGTTCCCTCTTATTTTATTAAGAACAAACTAAATTTATTGATTTTATATGGTTAAATGACCTTTTTTGGGCCCTAAAGCTGGGTCCGGTCTCAGCGGCGTCTGCTCTTTGGGACGCTCGAATTTTTTAGTGTCAACAAACGTTATGGTACTGCATTCAAGTGGTTAAACCACGGTCCATTTTTAGATGTAGCATTTTGGGCCTTATCTGGGCATTCCAGGGCACGGACTTGTCCGATAGAATGAACAAATAGGCAGATGGTTAGTCGACATGTCAAAATTTCGGGTCGACCTCTTGATCTATAATTGAGGATTTCGGAAAAACATGTTAACAATAATTTTTTCGTCATTATTCGACACTTTTCCTCTCGAACCACGTTCTGGTACATCATACCTTTTTAACTGAGAGTATCGTTTTAACCACTTGCCAGCGAATGCCCTCGACTTGCTCACATTCTTAGCAGACACTGTAGACGTCATTTTCGAACCTTTTGAATGATAACATAGGAATACAGCCCCGAAGCGCAAAGCGAATGCTGCACTTATGTTCGATAATGTACTATTTCACCATAAATAACGTTAGAAAATGGTAGCGGGTGGATACTTTCTCATGATTCCGATGAGAAACAGATTTACTACAGGTTTAGCAAACCTGCCATACGTGAGCTCATGATCTCCCCAACATCCTATCCGAGGAGAATCATGTCCATACCTAACTTAAATCCTGTCAAATCACCTCACTATCCCATTCCTATTTTATCCTATCCAACTCGCCAACCCGCCTAGCAAGCGTGGCGTTTTAAGTGCTAAAACCTTCCAAAACATGGAAATGTCGAATTCGAAAACAGAAATACCGCAAAAATTCGGCGCAGATAAACCTAAACCAAAACTATCAAAGGAAAAATAACAAACTCTGGATTGCTACTTACAACATAAGAACATTAAGATCGCAACAACACATGGAGAGATTAGAAGAGGAACTCCGACACATAAAATGGGACTGGGGACATCTTGGGATTGAGCTAAACAAGACTTAAAGGGGAACAAGCTACATATCTGAAGTCAGGTTATCTGTTATACCGGAATAATTCGGAAACAAATGACCACATAGGTGGAGTCGCCCTATTGGTGAATAAACGATTGAAACATCAAATCATAAAAATGACAGCCGTATCAGATAGAGCCATCTACGTTACTATACAAATCAACAAGAGGTATAACATGCAAGTGATACAGGTATATGCTCCAACCAGCACATCTGACGACGAAGCAGTAGAACAGCTATATGAAGATTTATCAACAGCAAAAACAAATGAAAATGCGAAATATGTGATTATTATGGGAGATTTCAATGCCAAAATTGGCAAAAATACAAACAAAGATACCATAAATATCGGCAAATTCGGAGTGGGGGATAGAAATGCCAGAGATGGAAAGCTTGTCGACTACTGCAGAAATGAACAACTTTACTGTATGAATTCATTCTTCAAAAAACCTGAAAAGAGAAGATGGACTTGGAGTAGCCCCGATGACAGTATTAGAAATGAAATTGACTACATAATCACTAACAAAAAAGAAATCTGTCAGGATGTTACCGTTTTAAATCGGTTCGATACAAATAGCGACCATCGAATGGTTAGAGCAACCATATACCTAAACATCAAATTCGAAAGAAACAAACTAATACTAAAGAAACAAAAATATCCTACAGTGGAAACTCTATCAAAAAATAAAGAAAAATTTCAGGATACATTAAACGTAAAACTAAGAGAGACAAACAGATTGAAGGACATGGAAATGGAAGATCTAAATAAAACCATAAGAAGTAGCATACAAGTAGCAACAAAAGAACATCGGCAAGTTTAGCCAAACTACTAAAAATCTGATCAAAATGAGAAGAGAAACAGATAGGGAAACTGAGAGTTATAAGACAACAAATAGAGAAATAGACAAGAACATTCGAAAAGATCTAAGAGAATACAACACAAAGTTGGTAAAGAATACTATTGAAAACAACAAAAATATGAAAGTTTTAAAATCCCACTTATCAAATGGAAGAACGAAATTAAGTAAACTGAAGAACAACAGTGGTACCGTAGTTAATAGTAGAACGGAAATTGTTGCCATAGTTCAGGACTTCTATAAGCATCTCTACAGTTCCAAGTCCCAAGGTCATCAGTACAACAGACGGAAAATTCAAAATATTGGATCCGAGGAAATTCCTGAAATAGATATCAATGAATTAAGAACAGCGCTCAACCAAATGAAATCTCAGAAATGTCCAGGAGAAGATCAAATCACCACTGAAATGTTAAAAATGGGAGGAGAATATCTAGTAGAGAGTGTACGAATCCTACTCAACAAATGCAGAACCGAAAAAAGAATTCCAAGAAAATGGAACAACGCCGAGGTTATTTTGCTATACAAAAAAGGAGATAGAAATGACATAGAAAACTACCGTCCTATTAGTCTACTATCGCACTTATACAAGTTGCTAACAAAAATAGTAACGAATAGATTAACTCAAAAAATGGATTCGTATCAACCAGTAGAACAAGCAGGTTTCCGAAAAGATTGACCACTCGCAGACAGTACGCACTCTCATAGAGAAGACCACAGAATATAACATACCATTGCACCTGGCATTTGTAGATTACAAAAAGGCCTTCGACTCGGTCGAAACTTGGGCAATATTGAGAGCTCTAGACAACGCAAGAGTAGACACCATGTATTCAAATTTCATCAAACACATATACGAAAACGCGACCATCCAAATAACACTGGACGAAGATACAAAGACAGATAAGATATTGGTAAACAGAGGCATACGTCAGGGCGACACTATCTCCCCTAAACTCTTTACACTAGCCTTAGAGAACATTTTTAAGAGTTTAAATTGGCAATCCAGGGGCATAAATATAGATAGTGTGCGTCTGAACCATTTACGATTCGCAGACGATATAGTGATTATAAGCGATAAAACGGAGGAAATTCAGAGCATGCTGGAAGAATTGCATCAGGCATCCTTAAGTATTGGACTCGAGATGAATCTACATAAAACAAAAATAATGAGTGTGGAAAATATTCAGGTAAACATCGGAAACCAAACACTGGAAAACGTATCGGAATATATTTACTTGGGACACAAAATACAACTTGGTAAAGAAAATCAAAGCTCTGAAATAACTACAAGAATAGGACAAGGTTAGGCTGCGTTCACTAAATCTTAAACGTAAAACATACGACTCATGTATTCTGCCGGTCCTTACTTACGTATGGTCTCGAGACGATGGCACTCACCCGAAAAAAAACCGTTGACAAGCTTCAAGTGGCACAACGAGCAATGGAGAGATCTATGCTCGGAATTAGCCTGCGAGACAGGATACAGAACGAGGAAATTAGAAGAAGAACGTGTGTGACAGATGTCCTCAGAAGAGTAGCTCAACTCAAATGGCAATGGGCTGGCCATATAGCTCGTCAAAGCTCAGAAAGATGGACCAGCAAAATGATAAACTGGCGTCCAAGACAAACCAAAAGGAATGTTGGAAGACCTCCAAAAAGTTGGCGCGATAACATCCAGAAAATTGCGGGGGGAAATTGGATCCAAACAGCCCTAAACAGAACGACGTGGAAAAGATTGGAAGAGGCCTTCATTCAGGAGTGGGTGATTATAGGCTGAGGAGAGAGAGAGTGAGAGGAGAGAACGTTAGAAATGAATCTCTTTGCACAAAACCATGTTTACAGGAGTACCAACAAAACCTCAAAAACAAGAAATTTCTTCTCCCGCCTACAAGTTATAGGCGACAAGTTCTTACTTGACCGACTGTATTATAAACAAGATATCATATAATCGTTCTTATGACCTCACAAATTCCGCATTACCATTTCTGCTAAAACAGATAATTACTAAATTTGCAATCCGCTCTTTTCGGTACGCAAAGTTGAATTTTTAATAGTATATTATATCCCTAAATCCTTAATGAGACATACTTTAAAAGACTGTAAAAACTGCATTGAAATTCCTTCAGTAGATTCAGAAAAACTGGCGGAAACACATAGATAAGCACATAATCGCCGACTGCAAAAACTTCTTATCTGAAAATCGCTTAAAACGAGATACAAAGAGTTAAATGGTAGCTGATCTTCTTTTCGCAATATTTCATTGTATTCCAGTAAAAAATTCAACCATTCTAAGAGCATACGAGAAAAATAAATAATAGTTCTTTTTCTTTCTGATTCCCGCAGACATTAATTGAGATAAAAGCCAAAGTTATTTATATAGGAAAAAACAAACTGTCTGAATAAATATATGACTCACCCTTGAATTCAGTTCAGAAATACACCCGTTGTCTAAAAACAAATCAGAACTTTTAAATATTATTGTTCAAATCATTCATTTTAATCTATATCCTACGAAACGTAATGGTAAGATATAACGAGTTGTACCAAGTACGCACACCTAATACTCCATCGTAGGCTGACGCAGCCGCCACAAGCCGACAGAGTGGTTGATAAAATCAACACTTCAACGCAGGCGGTGCGGTTTTCGAGGGATGCGTTGAAGTGTTGACTTTGTCAACTACTCTAGCGGCTTGTGGCTGCTGTGTCAGCCTGCGATGGAATATTAGTTATGCGTACTTAGTACAATTCGTTGTATCTTACCATTACGTTCCGTAAGTGCCTGGATAAGAACTAGTAAGTTCTGATCTCTTGTTTGTCAATATTAGCCCGACTGATGAGCCGTGATACCGCGAAAAGCGTCTCGGGATCGATTGACAAATAAGAGAACAGTGAATAGACCGTCGAAATATGGACTCTGTCTGTTTTCAGTATTGATGACCAGTTAACCTAGACCACTATCCATTGTCAAAAACATTTTTGCTTGCTATGGTTTCTGTGGGTAGTAGTCTAACATTTAGTAAATTTTGTTAGTGCAGATTTTATTGTAATATTAATAGTAAAGTAAGTTTTAAACAAAATATAACTAATAAAAATTGTAAATTTAGTAAAAATCGAATATCGATCACATATATAAAAATGCCACATCACAAATAATGATTAAAGAAAAAACAAAATCAAAATTAAAAGAGGAATTAGACAAGGCGAGTCGATATCTCCAAAGCTGTTCACGTTGACTCTAGAAGACGCTAAAGTAAGGAAATAAAGGACTACTAATGGACGGTGAACAATTAAATCACTTAAGGATCGCAGATGATGTCAATCTGATCACCAACACAAAAGAAGAATTACAAGGAATGCTGACGGACTTAAATAACAAGTCTCGAGAAATAGATTTAAAAATAAACTTCACCAAAACGAAATATTTGACCGATTTGAAACTGAAGATAACAGCCAGGAACTATTAACAGATGGTGAAAGAATAGGAACGGTAGAAACATAGGACAAAAAAAAACGAAATAGCAAAAAATAAGGCTGAATTGGATAGACGAGTCTTGTTTGCTTGGTCTGCGTTCGGACGGTTACAATCCACATTTAAACTCGACATCCTAAATACAATAAAAGACAGAGTGTTCGATCAATATGTTTTACCCGTATTAATATATGGCACTGAAACGTGGGCTTGAAATAAAAGTATAATATACGAGGCTGGTTTGAAAAGTCCGTGCAAAAATAAAAACTACTTATGTGTTTGGGGTAAACCTTTTTTATTTTTCGACATAGTCTCCTTTTAGGCTTATACACTTCGTCCAACGATGTTCTAGTTTGTTGATCCCTTCCGAATAATAGGATTTGTCCAAGTCTGCAAAATATCCATTAGTGTCTGCAATCACCTCCTCGTTTGAATAAAATCTTTGTCCCGCCAGCCATTTCTTCAAATTGGGGAACAAATAGTAGTCCGAGGGAGCCAAGTCTGGAGAATAGGGGGATGTGAAACGAGTTGGAATCCTATTTCCATTAATTTTGCGACCACAACTGCTGAGGTGTGTGCTGGTGCGTTGTCGTGATGGAAAAGGACTTTCTTGTGGGCCAATCGCGGGCGTTTTTCTTGCAGCTCGGTTTTCAAACGGTCCAATAACGATAAATAATATTCACCTGTAATAGTTTTACCCTTTTCCAGATAGTCGATGAGGATTATCCCTTGCGAATCCCAAAAGTCAGTCGCCATAACCTTTCCGGCCGAAGGAACGGTCTTCGCCTTTTTTGGTGCAGATTCCCCGTTGGTAACCCATTGTTTAGATTGTTGTTTGGTCTCAGGAGTATAGTAATATATCCATGTTTCATCCACAGTGACGAAACGACGCTTAAAGTCCTCCGGATTCTTCTGGAACAGCTGCAAACCATCCTTGCAACACTTCACACGATTCCGTTTTTGGTCAAGCGTGAGCAATCGCGGCACCCATCTTGCGGATAGCTTTTTCATGTCCAAATGTTTATGCAAAATATTATGTACCCGTTCAGTCGAGATGCCCACAGCACTAGCAATCTCACGCACCTTAACTCTTCTGTCATCCATCACCATATCATGGGTTTGATCAATGATTTCTGGAGTCGTAACCTCCACAGGCCGTCCAGAACGTTCAGCGTCACTTGTGCCTATATGGCCAGTCCGAAAATTTTGAAACCACTTATAAACTGTTCTAATCGAAGGTGCAGAGTCACCATAATGTTTATCAAGCTTATCTTTAATCTCCTGAGGCGTTTTGCCTTTCATAAAGTAATGTTTAATCACCACACGAAATTCTTTTTCGTCCATTTCTTGAAAATCACTCGATTTCCTTGGTTAACACGAATGCCAAACACAAAGAAATAGACCAATATGGCTGAAACGTGGTGTGCGTTCATTCAAGAGATGCTACTAACTAAACATGACCTCGATACGCGCCGGTAGTGCCATCTCTCGGACTTTGCACGGACTTTTCAAACCAGCCTCGTATAAACTCCAAGTAACCCAAAGAGCAATGGAGGGGAGAATGCTAAATATCTAATATTTAGCATTCCAAGATCGTATTTCTAACATCGAGATACGAAGAAGATTAAAAGTGACAGATGTAATACAACGAATATGTATATTAAGGTGGAGTTGGGCGGGGCATATTGCAAGGATGAATGATAACAGATGCAGAGGTAGACCACAGACAAGATGGACAAACGACATAAAAAGATTAGCGGGAGATGATTAGTTGCAAAAAGTAAACAACAGAGCTCACTGAGGACAACTTGGGGAGGCTTACATCCGATTACGGATGGAAAAGGTTAATGATGATGATGATGAATATCGATCGGTAATAAAGTAACTCTTTTTAAAAGAAGTGTCCGTTAAAAAAAGTTTGCTTAATACATTAAAGGAACAATGTCCTTCCTAGGCCACCATCTAAAATTGGTTGCAAATTTCAAGAGACCACGAACCAACATTAACGAAGAACACCGTACTAGAGAACCCGTTACTGTGTATAGCCGAAAGAATGTTGGGGCTGTGCAAAAAAGGATTTTGGAGAATCAAGAAATTGGGCTGAAACGTATAAAAGAGACTCTAAATATTTTAAACAAACGTGCTTTTCACATTGTCCACTCTGATTTGGCTATGAGAAAACTGTCACCTAAATAAATCCCTAAATGTCTAAATGCCGACCAAAAACAACATCTAAGTCGAATTGCAGACATTTTGAGCACGATTCATCTACTGTTTGGATCGAATGGTAACTATGGATGAAACCGGAGTCCATTATTATGATCCAGAGATAAAGGAAGCCTAGAAGGAGTGGGAACATGCTGGCTTGCCTTGCCCCAAGAAGTTTTGCTAATAGAAATCAGCAGGGAAAGTTCTTGCTTCCGTTTTTTGCGAGAAGAATAGAATACTTCTTACAGATTAGTTGGAATACGACAAAACAGTGCTTAGATAAGATTAATCTTCATTATCTCAAAAAATTGTGCAAAAATGGCAAGGAAAAGTATCCAAAGTTGTGATGTTTTGCAAGATAATGCGCCTGCTCACAAATCGCTATTAATTTTGCAAAAATGAATGAATTAGGCTTTGAACTGAATGATCATACCTAACGTGACCATATATCCCCCGTTTTGAACGGGACAGCCCCGTTTTTAGACAATATGTCCCGTTGTCCCCAACGAAGTTGTCGGACGCAGAAATGTCCCATTTTGACAAAATTCAACTTTCGACGCTCGAAAAAGCCCGCGAAAACAATCGCGGTGCGGGCAGGCAGGATACCCAGCACTATGCAGCGCGCGATAAGGCTGGGGAGCGTCAGATGATTTAATGCAACCAATCACAGCCCACAGTGATTGTCGCTGTTATGAACGTAAAGACCGTACCTATTATTGTCTATTTTGTTTTGTGTTTGCGTTGCGATTTGCATAATTATCTACGTGAGAGAGTGATATTTTAGTAAAATGCCCAAACGCAAGTGCACTTTTAATTTTAATTTGCAAACTAAGTATCCATTTATACAACAAAGGACGGCTCCGTCAGACGTCACATGAGACAAGTGTCGTACAGATTTCAGTGTAGCCCATGCTGGTGCTAGTGACATTGAACAACCTTTAAAATCTGAAAAACACAAACTATCCGATCAAGCTGCAGCTTCAAGCTAACCGATGCTGAATTTCTTTAAGAAAACTAATTCACCTACCCATAAAGACATTCCAAATATATTTCATTAAAAATCTAAAATTTGATTTTTATTGACGAAGTATCTCTACCACAGTAGTCTACCTTTGTCACATGTGAACATTTAATAAATTAATATGAATAAAATATTAATTTTCTCCTATACCGTTGATACAGGGTGGCCCAAAATTACCGAAGGGGTTTGAGTTCATTATAACTTTTTATTTAAGACATAATTATAATTTTTTTTTTAAATACAGTATATTAATGGAGAATATTTTTAATTTAATTATGAAAAAGTATATCTCGCAAGTGGTGGCCATTTTCTGCTTCGCATATTCGTGCTCTTTCCAAAACATTTTCCATAACCTTTCGCAAAACTTCAGGTGTTATGTTGTTGATTTCGTCGCGTATATCGTTTTTTAATTGCTGGATGGTTCTAGGCTTATTAATATAGACTTTTCCTTTCAAATAACCCCAAAGGAAAAAGTCTGGAGCGGTTAAATCCGGTGAACGCGGAGGCCAATTAAAATCGCTTATACGCGAAATAATTCGTTCACCAAAGATGTCGCGTAAAAGAGCCATTATGTCCCTCGCAGTATGCGCTGTGGCTCCATCCTGTTGGAACCATACTTGCGGATGGTTTTCCACGGCTGGCCTTAAAAAATTTTCCAACATTGTCCGATATCGAACACCAGTGATGGAAACGGCGACACCGTGTTCATTTTCAAAAAAAATATGGGTCAATTATCCTTTCCGACGAAACACCGCACCAAACAGTACCTTAAGTGGGTGTAATTGTCGCTGTTGAACTACTCTTGGATTTTCCGTAGCCCATATCCTGCAGTTTTGCCTATTAACGAACCCATTTAATTGGAAATGGGCTTCGTCGCTCATAATTAAATTATGAATAAAATCATGATTTTCTTCTGCTTTTTGCCGGAAATAAATTGCATAATCAAGTCATTGCTGGTAATCTGTCGGTTTCAATTCTTGGACAAGCTGAATTTTGTATGGAAACATTCTTATTGTATGCAAAATTCTCCGCAGCGACCCTCGTGAGAGGCCAAGTTGTGTCGAACGTCTCCTGATTGATGTTTCTCCATCTTCCCGAATACTCTCCTGTACCCGTTCAATATTGTCATCCGTGTGCACCGTTCGTCGTCTGCCGGCACCAGGAAGGTTCCGTACTGCCCCTTGTTGTCGAAAATTTGCTACCAGACGGTTTATTGTTGACTCTGAGGGTCCAACCAGCAGATTAAAATAACGACGATATGCACGCTGAGTCAAAACAATGAACCGTTGATTTGAGAAATAAAGTTCAACGATTTGAGCATGTTGTTCAATTGTGTACTATTCCATTTTAAATTCCCCAAGTCTTCTTTACAAAATACTGAAAAGAAATAAAAAACAAAATTATAATAAAAAAGTTATAAGGAATTCAAACCCCTTCGGTAATTTTGGGCCACCCTGTATAAGGTTAGTTTTTCGTGAAATGGTGTACACCAGTCAGTGGTTGATGTACAGTCAACAAAGTTTCAGGTAGATAGACTGGAGTACTGAATACGATTGAAATCTTTTCAAAAAGTAGTAAAGATATGTGATTAAATTTTGATTTATTTAGGAAATCATTTTACAGTTTATTAACATAAAATGGATTTACTTAAATTATTTAATTTAATTCGGAAAAAAATCCACTCGTATTCTGCGGCCTAGATTACCTAATAGCCTTGTTGACTGTTCTATATAGGTACTTAATCCCGATCTATGTAAGACTATGCACGAATTATCGAAGCTTTGAAACTTAAAATCAGTTGTCCCGTTTTGAGGGGAAAAATGGTCATATTAATCATACCCCATATTCCTCTGATTTACCTCTCTCGTACTATTACCTACATTACCGTCAGAAAGTACTTGCCTACCTAGTTATTTCAGTCCCAAGACAACAAAAACCCAGATAATATGATGTATATTTTTTTTATTTTAATGAATTATTATTTATTTTCACATTATTTACAGTTTAGAAAATCAGAAAAAATATTCATGATTTTCCAGGATTTTCTCATCTATGTGGCCTCCTTTTTGTTAATTACTGCTTTACAGAGTTTCGGCATTATGTCCAGTGTTTCTTCAAAGTTGCTTCGGTTGTTTTAACCCATTCTACTTGTAACAGTTCCCACAAATGATTTTTTGATGTTAGATTGAGTTTTCGAACACACCTGTCCAAATGGTCCCACAGCAATTCGATGGGGTTCAAGTCGGGTGATTCTGGAGGCCAAGTCATTACGTCCAGGACGTCATGGGATTTTCATTGGTCTAAAAGTTCTCTAATTTGTTTAGCAGAATGTTTAGGGTCGTTGTCATGCTGAAAAATAAATTTCTCCTGAAAAATATATCTTCCAGAAGGAAGCATTTGAGTTAGCAAAATTTCTTGATACTGTTCTTTTCGCATGATTCCTTCTATCCTAAAGATTTTTCCAACTTTACCGTTGCCAAAACAACCCCAAACCACTACTGAACCTCCACCATGTTTTACTGTAGGCAACTACCAATCCAACATCCTCTTTCCAGCTGACCGCCGACCGTAAACTCCGATTTGAACCGAAAATTTCGAATTTAGATTCGTCGCTCCAAAGGACGGAATTCCATTGTTCTGATGTTCAATTTTCATGTTCTCGGACCCATTCTAATGGTTTACGTTTATTCACTTGCTAAGAAGTTGTTTCCTCTCACTGCAACTCTCCCGTGTAGTCTACCTTCTGTTAACCTGTTCTTCACGGTTGTCATGCTGATGGGGATGGGTTATCCAGGTTTACTTGAGCCGTGATTTCTTGCGGTTGGACGATTACGTCTTGGACATTGTTTTAGCTTGTCTTCAGCGGGAGTCGTTTTTCGAGGCCTTCCTGAATGTTTTGGTTGGAATTCCATGTCCCGCAGAAATTTTTTTTACGATGTAGTCCACCGTTCTCCTTGGCATCCGCATATCACTCGCAATTTGTCAACTCGAGTGACTATTTTGATGTCTCGCAATTATCAGAGCCCGATTGTCAACGGAAACTTCTTTCGTTTTTGGCATTTTCACAAAACAATTGAGTCTGTATCAATCACAAAGTACTGTTTGCGAATGGTTAATTTCCAAAAGGGCAATGGTATTTATAGCATAGTTTTTATCATAAACTGTCACTATGAATTTCCATAATCCCTAGAAACTTGAAATGACTTCTTACTTCAACTGGATGTCTCAGAAATCGCCTCAAAACGATTATCAAACAAAACTTGGAAATTAGTTCTAATTGGATCACTTTTTTTAATTTCTCATTTCACCAAAAGGCAATTTTATGATAGACACTTGTTAAGAACAATTAAATTTATCTAATATAATAAAAGGGTTTAATTAGGTATTAAATTTTGGCAGTTAAATTGAAATTTCTAGGTGGGCAAATACTTTCTGACGGTAGTGTATTTCCAAAACTGAAAAAACATTTAAAAGGACACAAATTTCATTCAAATGAAGAAGTAATAAATGGTATCGAAGATTGGTTCGCTAACAAAGACAAAAGATTTTTCTTTTGTAAGGTCTGGAGTTATTTTATAATCGTTGCACTCAGCATATAGAGTTAAAAGGAGAATACGTTGAAAAAACAATGTTTGTTTCTGAAATTTGCTTGCTCTTTTTATGCTAGGCTAGAAACTTTTCAATACGCTCTCGTACTCTTCGTCGGCTTCAGTATAAAGTGTGGTAAGGTTACGGTAAATAAGTTCTTTATTAGTAGTTTTTAAGATACTGTTAAAGGAAGCGGTCACTGCCCCTTTAACATTTTCAACGCACGCATTGCTGTACATTTGTCGGCAAATAAATTCGAGAGGAAAGAAAATACAACAATATGGTGAAGTTGATACGAATAACCGCAAGAATTGTTGTAATAAGAGCTTCATTTTAATTTATACAGCTTATTTCAGATCTCCTTGTTTCAAACTCATTTTCAGACCGTTGCAGTCACTCTTACTACTATAACTTGGCATTCAGCGAAGTAGATGTTATTAAAAGGGCTGGCATAACACTGGTGAAATTGGTCGCATTCGACAATAAAAAGATACACCTGGCAATTATTTTGCTAAAGTTCGATTTTTTTTAGGACAGAGGGTGTACACCATTAAACGATTTTGTTGACAGGCCATTCCAGACAAAGATAGACAGCTACGATTTTAGCCCTTTGTGTAGAGGGAGCAGTTTGTATCGACAGTTTTTATCAATCTTGTTTTTAAGGGTCGATTTTTCGAGATTTGTAGTAGTCTTGTCTTTATTTATAAAAAATATTGTTAATTTTGTAAAAATACCTCTATTGAGACTTGGGTCAATTAGGGAATATGACATCAATAACACGCGTAGATTTGGACGTGTAGATATGTTCCATAAAAAATTGAATCAACTTTCGGGCCTCGATTTCACATTATAAAACAGGCAGAGTCAGAAAAACCTTGGAAATCGAAAAGAATAGACAGCTAAATAAACGAGATGATGCGCTGAATATCTCCACTACATAGAAGAGTCTATTAGCTAAACCAAGGAGTAACCAAAACATCGAGAAGGCACCAGTCAGCATAGAGCCGGAACCCGTAATTACCACCCAGCCGGCAAACACCGATGCTCGGACGAACACTTCCAACCCTCCCACCCAAAATCTGCGTAGACACCGACCTAAAAAAGAAGGCACGCACGTCGGTTTCTCAGTTGGCTTCGAGCGACAGCAGAAGCAAGATCACAGTATCTAATAGCAGCAGCAGCGGTAGCACTTGAAAATGCCAAATGAGATTTTGGCGAAACGTCGTGCAAATTCATTGTTATATATATCCATAATATATATATAAAATGCAACGTTTCTCTGCCTGTCCGTTAGTGCGCTTATCACTGGAGAACCACTTATCCGATTTACGTACTTTTTTTTTAAAAACATACATATGTTCTCGGGTCAGGTTATAGGCTATATTTTATTACGTTAGGTAGCATAAGGAATGAGCAGTGAGGATGGTAGTGAATGAAGTCGGCAAAAAGTTTGCCGCTAGCGCGTTCCCTTGCAATACACAGCCTAAACCATTAAATATAGAACAATATTATGTAGTAGAGAATATCTATAATCTATAATATATATAAAATGCAAAGTCTCTCTGTCTGTCTGTCCATTAGTGCATTTATGACGCGAGAACCACTTATCCGATTTACGTGTCTTTTTTTAAATTCATACATATATTCTTTGGCCAGGTTATATAATAATAATAATCTACATATATAATATATATAAAATGCAACGTCTCTCTGTCTGTCTGTCTGTCCGTTAGTATGCTTATCACTTGAGAACCACTTATCCGATTTACGTGTTTTTTATAAATTTATACATATGTTCTATATAATTCGATATAAGCATAGATAATGGGAGATAAGGTGAGATAACGGGAGATAAGAATAAATAATGGGAGATCAGCAGAGATAAGTCTAGATAATGGGAATTAGGGTGAGATAATGGGAGATAAGGAGAAATAATGGGAGATAAAGAGAAATATTGCGAGATAAGTCGAGATAAGCCTAGATAATGGGAGATAAGGTGAGATAATGGGAAGTAAGGAGAAATAATGGGAGATAAGGAGAAATAATGGGAGATGAGTAGAGATAAGCCTAGATAATCGAAATTATGTAGAGATAATGGGAGATAAGAAGAAATAATGGGAGATAAGGGGAAATAATGGCAGATATTTTATTACGTTAGGTAACATAAGGAATAAGCAGTGACGATATTAGTGAATCAAGTCCACGCGAGCGGAGCCGCGGACACGGCTATATATATATATATATATATATATATATATATATATATATATATATATATATATATATATATATATATTATATATATATATGAGACCAAAGTCTATCAATTAAATTTAGATGAAGACGTGCTGGCGATAGTGTAAGAAAAAAATGAAATTTCGCCTTGACAAGGAAAGTAAAAACAGACAAAGGTGTATGATTAGAAAGGAAGTTAATGGGCAAGAAGGAAGGAGAGAGATTACTTTATGACCCGCCCCGACCCAAACCGTCATCTTGAGGGCATAGAAAGGCTTTTGATACTTAAGGTCTGAATCTGTCGGACTCTATTAACGGTTATTCTATTTATTGACGTAGTCGTTAAGGAAGGAACGAACCGCATCCTAGAATAAGATACTGGTAAATGTTGAAACGCGTTTAATTTCTGAGCCGTATCAGTTGGTTTTGATAAATGCACCGGCCGATTGCAATGGTGCAGATATAAAGCTTTACGAGGAGTGCGTTGTAATGAACTCCTGGCCTATTTACGGCACTTGACCGTTCGCAGATTGAGTAATTAGGTTTCTTGAGAACTGACACACACACACGCATAACGCTTCTTGAAGTCCTTAGTCATCCTGCTTGAGGTTTATTTAAAGTAGAGCTAGTTTCTTTAAACTTCTGCAACAACTTCTAAATCAGTTAAATACTCAGGACTTTATTTACTGTTATGTTCGACTTACAGAGATTAGATTAATTTGGATCACATTACGCTTTGGTGCAGAAGTTAGTCTATGAAAGAAGACAAGTAGCAGAGAAGGAGAAAATAATATTAGAATGTCCTAAAGTAATTTAGATATATCCAATTTCGCCCATTCGAAGAAAGTACATCGAGTGTAAAAGATATTGAATGTGGAATTCTCGTCGCACTATAGTACCTGAATTACTAGTTTTGTGCAATACTTATTTATGGAACCTCACATAAGGTACTTAAAGATTTATCACTGTTAAGTCTGGCAATGCTGCCTTGCACCGCAAAAAAAATATCTTCGAATCTCCGTGTCACCTGACCGGATCAGCACAGTTGCAAATTAATCAACGCAACGTTTGTTGTGCAAAATAATGGGTATAGCCGAGTTCCTACTCACATTGAGAGTAGCCGAGTTACTTACATCCAAATAAGTTGAACTCTCTTGTCAAGAAATTATTAAAGAGGTGTAGTACAGAGTTAATTGTAGTCATATTTAAAAAGTTTGTAAAAATGCTATACAGGGTGCTGCAAATACTGTGTTATATTGGAAATTGCTGTTTATAAAGAGAAAATTAAACATAAATAATTTGCACACATACTATTTTTGTAAAATTAAAAATTTATTAAATGCCACGATCTGTATAATTTTATTATGGGTACATTTTAATTAGGCGAGGTTAATGATAGTCACTGGAAACAAAAAAATCACTAAACCACAAAAAAGCAGCAGGTATATTCGCAACAAATGAGCTACAATACGATTATGTTTTCATTTTTTTTTTAACACACTTGACCTTTGGAAAGGTAATTCAACTAAATGTATATATTATAAGCTGATAAGTTTTCCGGAAAGGTCACGTCTTGTATTTTGTCTCAGAGGTTTTTTACCATAAATTTGGTTTACTCTCATTCAAATTTTGCTTGTGTGTAATATATATATATATATATATATATATATATATATATATATATATATATATATATATATATATATATATATATATAAAGTAGAACCCCGATTAACCGAGTCGTGATTATCCGAGCTCCGGATTAACCGAGCCAATCTAAGAACCTGATTATCCGAGATACGCGCGTCTATGCTGCGTATTAACCGAGCTTCTAAAATATGTATGTACATATTTCCATTTAAAATCGTCGGGGCCTTCAGGGAATCCCCCTGGCCCGTGTAAAGGGTTTCCCCTATTTATGTTTTTGGACTCTTTCAGCACGTAAATTTGCGTGAATGCAGTGCGTTATAGCGTTTACTACGGAGAAGTACGAGTATACTCACATAATTTATTTGGTTGGAGTTCTGGTAGTTAAGTGTAATTAATATGAACTGCTTTGTTTGAATTTTTGTTTGTCGTATTATAATGGAGCAAATCAAGCGTAAAAGAATCGTCGTTCCTACTGAAGAAAAATTAAAAGCCATCAGAAGAATTGAAGCAGGAGAGACAATTAAAGTTGTTGCACGAGATTATGGAGTAGGTGAGGTAACAGTTGGGGATTGGAAAAGAAACCGCACCAAAATACAAGAGTGGTGTATAAATCAAGCCTCCTCGTCCTCAGGAAGAAAATCAATGAAAACCGGCGACTATCAAAAGGTTAACGAAACTTTATTCATGTGGTTTAACCAACAGAGATCAAAAGGTGTGCCTCTGTCAGGTCCAACTGTGACGAACCTGGTCTAAATTATAAAATGCTTCCATCAAAAACACTGGCATATTGACGGGAAAAATCAGTTCCTGGGCACCAACGAAGTAAGGAAAGATTAACTATAATGGTATGTTCCAATGTATCTGGCAAGCACAAAATCCCACTGATGGTGATCAAAAATCTTGGTCAAAAGTTATTGATTTTGAGGACTATAATGACAGTGAAGATGATACTCCATTAAATGAATTAGCTTCGAAATTGAGAAGCCATGGAGAAATGTCCTGTTCAAATTTTGACAGCGACATAGAAAAAAAAGAAAAAAGTTTATTTGAATTAATGCAAAAATTAAAAGGTTGCGAAAATGTGACAAGAGAAGATGTTGTTGAATGGATTACAGCAGATGATTTAGAAGAAGAAATGAGTATTGAAGAAATAACGAATGCCTTTCAGGAAACCGAAAAATCAGATGACGATGACGAAGCGGCGGTGGATGAACAGTCTCCCACTAAGATCTCTCATCAAGAAGGTTTTGCTTGTTTGGAAAAAGCTTTGAGGTATATCGAACAACAACCAGAGGCAACCCCAGCGGATTTGCTTCTTCTTAATAGATGGAGAAATATTGCAGCGAGAAAAAGAAGATGCAATATGAAACAGAAGCGCATAGATACCTATTTCACTGTTTTATAATGTATGTACCTATTTATATGTTAAAAACGTTTAACACATCGGTTTAAAGTATTGGTGTTTATATTTTGAATGAATAAAAAAACAAATCCGGATTACCCGAGTTTTCAGTTATCCGAGGAGGGTGCCCCCCCATGTTACCTCGGATAACCGGGGTTCTACTGTGTATATATATATATATATATTTATATATATATATATATATATATATATATATATATATATATATATATATATATATATATATATATACACACATATATATATATACACATATATACACACATATATATATATATATATATATATATATATATATATATATATATATATATAAATATATATATATATATATATATATATATATATATATAGGTATATATGTATATATGTATATGAGCGCAAAAAATCGATGTCGGAATTTTGTTCGTCTGCACCCCACAAAACGATTCCCCTTTCCAGATATTGAGATAGCCGAAATTTGAGCTCGATTAAACGACGTTAACCCGTGCCGCTCGTCGCTCAAAGTTTGAAAAAATCCAAATTTTTGGCCAAAAGGCTGACATATGGAGCCATAACTCCAGAACGGTAAATAATAGAAACACGCTTAATATCTCAAAAGAAAGCTAATGTTGTTCTTCAAAATTTATATTCTATACATAATTGTTGTTATTTTAAGTCAAACCGAGTTACAACAGCCTTTAGCCCCAAAAACGTGACCTGGTACCAGGAGCCAGTTTGGGAGTATTCTAAGAATTTTACGGGTTTTTACATAATGTGTCTCGGAATTAACATTTTTTTTTGTTAAAAATTATTTTGGAACTCAATTTTCAAACATAAAAAGCCTTTTGTTCAAATTTAATCTTTTATTATATGGGGATTACCTGTTTACCAAAGAAAGACCCGTTTGACAGGTAAAAAGGAGGGTGAATCTAATTTCTATTTTAGGGATGGTGATTTTACTTCAGCGTACAACCGACCTTTTATTTATTCAGTTTAGTTTCTAAAGTGCCTTTGAGCTGGTTAGATCGAACAATTATCTAGTGAAGATATTTTAACGTTTTTTTTTTTAATTTTCCAAGTGTGTGTGTTATTGTTTTTATAACTATTATAGTATTATTTTAAAAGACATTTGAAAACATTTTATTGAAATTAAAGTTATATTTTGTTTCATTTTCCAAGTTAACTGTTATTTACCTATTGGCCTCTGAAATGGCATCCACATCAGGTGTACAAAGCCGGATCAAGGATAAAATATTTCTTGTGGGCTATCCCATTCACCAGATCACCGGTTGTAAACTACCCTCAAATCGTCAAGTTTTGTGTGCTTTATTTTATAATTTACGTACTGTGAAATTAACTGTAAGAGAATCAGCAAAACTTACAATACGAGAAGTGTTCATTTTTTGGGAGAAAGCTCGAATCCCGACTAAACATGAGCAAGATGCAATTACTAAGCTGGAAAAACTTCACGCCGAGTGGAGAACTCTTCAAAAAGACCGGAAGAAAACATCGAAAACGGCCAAGAACAAATTTAAACAGTTTGTTGAAAAGTTGGATGATCTCTTTGATATTGCTCAACCTTGGCTCTGATGAAATCGGATGAAGATAAGGCGTTTCTCGTGAAACAGAGGCAGAAGGGCCGCCCAGGTTCCATGACTGGAGTGGATCTCAAGTTGTCTCGAGCTGAAGAAATCAAGGTGCAAAAGGAACTTGCAAAAATGAACCGACAAATCCAAGAAGCAACTTTTGATATTGGTGAGTTTTTTTTTATTATTAGTATTCTAAAAAATAGATAAACAAATAGTAAATAGTTTAATTATAATTGAAAGGAAATTGTACATGAGAGCATGATTTGGCATCTTTATGATTGAGTTTATATTTTTTAAATAATACCTTTTGATAATTAGAAGTAGGTAATTTAGTACCTATGTATTATTACTATTCTGCTAAAACGACAAGTTTTTATAGTCTTTTTTTTTCTCTTTCTTTTGTTGCTTCTTAGAGACGGATGATGAAGACAAGTTCGAAGAAGCAGAAGAAGACACTGAAGAGGACAGCATCTACCAGGAACTTGAGAGCTTGGAGGAAATGGACATCCCTGAAGAAGCTGCAGAAGATCCAGGACCATCTGAGGATGAAAGTTTCATTTGCAAGGGGCGTTAAAGAGATTTTAAACATGAAATTGTCCATTTTATTAGATCGATGTAAGGTATCCGACAGAAATGCCACGAGAATTTTAATAGCTACTCTAGACGCACTAAACCTTGACCCTCTTGAGTACAAAGTCTCGAAAACTTTATTACATGATAGAAGGCAAATGTTCAGAGAACAATATAATAAAAAAATTTTTGATAAAGTAAACATTCCTGAAACAGAGCCCGTGGTTGTTCATTGGGACGGTAAACTTTTACCGGGTGTTTTAAAAAATGAACAATGTGAGCGAATAGCTATAGCTATTTCATATGACGAAAAGGAACAGCTGCTGGGAGTTCCTGTAACAGCAAACAGCTCTGGAGAGGAGCAAGCCGTAGCCGTATATGAATGCCTACATGAATGGGGTCTTCTCAACACCGTCAAGGCGATGTGCTTCGACACTACAGCATCCAACACGGGAAGACTCAAAGGAGCATGCGTCATATTGGAGCAAATGTTAGGAAGAGAATTGTTATACCTAGCTTGCCGTCACCATATCTTGGAAATTCTGTTAAGAGGCGTATTCGACACAAAAAATGGGATCAACCACTGGACCTCATCCAGACATTTTCAAGAGATTCCTCACTGCGTGGCCCAAGATAGACAAAGGAAAATACGACACAGGTATCAGTGACAATCTAATACAAAAGCAGCTAACTCCAGAAGTAATTGCAAATGTTACTGCTGAATTCGAGACCAAATTAACTGAGAGCCACACCAGAGATGACTACAAGGAGCTATTGCAGTTGGTTCTCGTATTTGTTGGATCACTAGACGGCAATGTTGTGGGTTTTAGAACTCCAGGAGCCATTCATCACGCTAGGTGGATGGCAAAGGCTATTTACTGCTTAAAAATGTTCATTTTTCGTCGTCAATTTAAGATGTCTAAAGAAGAAGAAAGTTCTGTGCGTGCCATTTCTGTTTTCCTAGTTAAAATTTATTGTAAAGCTTGGTTCAATGCTCCAAAAGCAAACTTTAATTGCTCTGGGAAGACTCCTGTCGAGAACATAACATTAATAATATGTTTCAAAGGTATAGATATAATATCTGCCGTCTCCTTCAGCAGCGAAACAGGCACCTGGTCCTCTCCTACGGATTTTTTGTTTTTCAAATTTTTTATGCATCTACAGACATCTTCAGTGCTAGTTGGTTCTAAGAATATCGTCCGCTGACACCCTTCTATAGGGAATGAGCCAACTGTCCCACTACCATCAACATCTGGACAAGAATTAATGAAGTAATGGTTTAAATATATATATATATATATATATATATATATATATATATATATATATATATATATATATATATATATATATAGCGGGGGAACAACCATTTTTAGACATTTTTTTTTAATAAAACAAAAAAGTGTGCGCGAGTATTACATCGTATACGAGGATGGATTGAAAAGGTCGCGGCCTAGTCAGGAAAACAAAATAAAATACGTACAAAAATATTTTTATTTTTCGATGTAATCTCCACCTTCTTCCACCTGCTTTCCAAAGCTTCCACACCTGTTTGAAAAAAAAAGATTCCTTAAGGTCTTCAAAATACTGGTTAACTACGACTTCGACTTCTTCATTTGATAAAAATTTCTGGCCACCGAGGTTTTTTTTAGGTTTGGAAACAGATAAAAGTCCGAACGTACCGAATCAGGAGAATAAGCCGGATGGGGCAGTAATTTGAAACCACAATTACGAATTTGAGCTATAAACTCAACAGACATTCAATATGAGATCACACACTTTGCCGATGTTTTCTTCAGTCGTAGACGTCGTGGGTCGGCCGGAGCGAGGGTCATCTTCTCTCGTCTACGTTTAAATTCTGCAACCCATTTTTTCACAGTGATATATGACGGAGCAGATTCTTCTAGTGTTGTTTTCATAATATCGTCAATCTCCTTTAGTGTTAATCTTTTTTTAAACAGGTAACTAGGCGACACGTTCTTACTTTACCAACGGTAAGTTTGGACCTAATAACATAAAATTATAACAATATTTTGATATCTTTCATACAAAATCATAACTATTCTAGCTTCGGAAAAATCAACAACTATTTTTTAAAATTTTATAAAACTGAATTTATTGACTTCTTAATTAATATCAAAATTCATTACGAGTAGTAAACTTGGATACTAAAATGAAATGCGTATTTCTTTTTTACTTTAGGGACAGAATGCGCTCAAAATTATGAAGATAAGTAGTAAAAATTTTAGAGCTATCATGAGACTAATTTATTAAAATATTCAGAAATAAAATTTTTAATGTGTTTTAGAAAAAAGTCACTAAATGATAACGATTAATTAATCTCAATTAATTAAAGTCTTTCTTTTATTTTCTATCTCTTTTATGATCCACGAGAAGGATATACAGAGTGTTATGAATATCGTTTAGTATATCTAAACCGATAAATTCTTATATCGGGGGCAATTGCGGAGAAATATTTATAGATCGTATTCCCGTTTAACTAAAATCAAAACTGAAAATTTGTGATTTTTCAACATGAATGCCAAAGAGTACAGTAAACCGACTATCGAGAGTGGGGCAGTTGCGGTGTTGTCATGTTTAAAATCAACATTTTGTTGTGCGAATGTTTAAGTTATCTGTTTACCTTTTTTTTTCTTATGGGTCTAGCACATGTGCTGCAGGGAAGTCCCTAAAGCGCTCCAGGAGGGGCATGTGTGCGGAAAAAGCGATTTACGTTGTTCTTAAATCGCTGTAAATTGTACTCGGTGGGAAACACAGCCCTGGGCAAATCATTCCAAAGGGATGATGTTCTCCATATAAAAGACTGTTTGAAAAGCTTTATATGCGGAGCTATGAAAATGACGTCATACACCCATCTGGATGATTGTCAAATTACTTGCGCTATTCTAAGTACTTTGATGAAATTTGGTACGAGTTCGTCGCATTTTGTTTGCAATTTTATTTGATGATGACTTGAAAGACTAAAACAGCTCGTGAAACGTAAATTAATAATTTTTTTAAGCTTTGTGAGTTTTCCTTCACAGCTTGAAAAAACTTCCTCGTACATTGTGTTTTACCAAACTGAAAGGATTTTATCCTTTTCAGCTTAAATACCGGTCAAGTGCAAGTTGAACTTGCGCAATTAGTGTTCCGTACGTTGATTGCTTTTAACATAAAAAATTTTGTTACAGATGTATAAAATGATCAGTGACTTCACAAAACACACCCCAAATGAGTTTTCAACAAAGTTTGTTTCCAATCTTTACTGAAATCTGATGACCTTGAAATTTTTGTCTTTTTTTCAATACCAGAATAATTATTAAAGGTAATGCACTCGTGATAATTTTCGTTCAATCTATACCCCGTGGCGAATATTCCGGAATTTTTTCAAAATTTTTTGATAAGTACTTTTCGAGATAAGGTGGGGGCAGCAATTTTTCACGATTTTTATAAAAATAATACAAAGAAAAATGCGCGCAAGTATTACGTTATATATACATTTTTTACTCGTGTTTTCACAAGCTTTCATTTGACACCACACTCGATGACCTAGTAAAAAATTTTTTTTTTCACATTCGATTCCACCCCCCAAAACTAACCCCTTAAGTCAAAATTTAACTCTCAAAACTACATGGCTCTGATGAGGCCATCAATTCCTACATTAGTGCCAAATTTCAACTTTCTATGTCAAATAGTTTCGGAGAAAATCGGGTGTGACAGACAGACAGACAGACCGACACCGAAGTGATCTTATAAGTGTTCCGTACGGAACACTAAAAATGACCTGATGCTGCAGAAGCAAACTATATTCAAATTTCATTGTTTTAAAATACATTATTCTTTAATGGAAGTAATACACAAGCAATATTCTATATATAACTGAAATCCTGCTTAACACCTATAATCATCAGAATTCTATTAAAAAAATTATTTAACTTTTCATATAGTTCCATTTGCAAGACAGCGATACAGTGAACAAAGATCCAGTATCATTTTTTTTATCACCAACTGCTAAAACCGAGGTTGAAAACTTTGAAAGAGACTTGAAGAACACGCAAACGAGGACTAAACTAAAACAGAAAATGAAAACTCTTCCTATACAAAATAAGCATTACAAAATTCACTATGAATTCTTAAGTTTATAAAATGGAAAAACTTGTAGCTATTTTTCTAAAGTAAAATTCGCGTTTGGCATTAAAATTTACAGAAGAATCAAAAAACTTCCACTGAACTACCAGGATATCCCAGTACCTACAGTTGCTGACTTCGTATAATACTTGTTAAACTTAACAAAAATTAAGTACCTACCATTTTAAATTTTATTTTCAATCTTTGATTAAAGCCGCAAAACGTTATTTCTAAAAGTTATATTAACTATTATTGTGTTATATTAACAGCAGTTTTCAAGTCCTTAATTTTAAAATCAGATTATATCGAGAGAATATTTTTTATTGAAAAGTCATTCTGCTTTTGAACATTTGGCAACATCTTTGTGAACTAAATTACAGACGTCATGCGCGAATCGGTTTTTGCATCCACTGAGATGCCTCTCCACACCATAACAGAAGCTCCTCCGTAGGCGACCGTTAAAGCTGGTCTTTTAGGAATTATAACACTTTTGTCTTCGCTAAATGCCGCCTTTTTTTCTTGGCTTCACTATTCAAATAGTTCAGGTTAGAACAGTCTCCAGTGATTGTTCGTCCCGTCTCAAAATAGTCGATCAGTATTATTCCATGCGCATCCCAAAAAATACTTACCTAAACCTTTGCAGATGTTTGTGTTTTTGGACGCTTCGGTCGGCTTTCATGCGATTCCAGCCACTCTGCGGACTGCCTGTTGGACTCACTCACATCCTTGTGAACTAAATTACAGACGTCACACTTGTCTAAAAATGTTTGTGATATTACAACTTTCTGTCAAGTAAGAACGTGATAGCCGGTATTCTTGAAAAAATGTGTTTCGAGAACATTTTTTGCCATTAATGTGGTGTGCTAACAATGGCACAATTACCTTAGTAAGTTGTCCAATCGCCTCCTGCATCAATAATCGCCTGGCATCTTCGAGGTATGCTGTTGACGAGATTTTCTGCATAATGAGGTAATGATCTCTAAATTTTTCGAATCTTGCGAGACAACTCAGTCAAAGATCTCAGAGACTTTCCTCTGAGTTTTCTCTTTACAAGGGACCAAACGTTTTCGATAGAGTTGGCATCCGGCGATTATGAGGGCCACTCTAGTATCTGATCGATATTCTTAATTTTGCCACTCCTTGACGCAGCGTTAATTTCGCGTTCCGTGAAAACAAAGACACGATTCGTTCTTCGACTTTCGGAGTGACTTCGCCTACCAAGCCACGTTTTGACAATCCATCGACATTTTTCGTTTCGTTAAAATGATTTACCCACTTCTTCACCAACAATATTTAGCGGTGGCGGAATGTGTCATTTTAGGACCCTTTGAATGGGAATAAAGAAAGACTCCCTCGAACCGATGAGCAAACAAGTGACTCATTTTGCATTTTACATGATTTCGACGAAAGTTTAGAGTCGGTTGATACTTTTACGAAAATGCCTCGTAGACAAAGGTTCCCTCTACTGACTTTTTGTTGAATCGCTAGAATCGCATCTACTAAAAATGAATTATCGCGGACACCTTCTTACTTGACAGACTGTAGTTGGTTTAAGCTAAAAATCTAAATCCTGCTTGTTCAATGTAAAAAGTGCGTATTCTTCTTCGATTGTTGTTATTATTAGTTTTCCATCCAGACTGCTTAACTAGCTAATCACCGATATTCATCTAGAGTTGACACAAGTTTCTTTCTTTCTTTTATAACTCGTTATCCATTCATTCTTCAAAAATTTGGTCTCCATTGATAAATTTCCCCAAGGATTGTGAGTACTTCTGCAGTGTATCGCATTCTTATTTTAGTAGTTCTGTAATAACCTCTAGCTTGATTGCTTTTGATATCACATCGCTATTAATATTTATACCTTGCGCTCCGTGTTCTGTGAGCGGTTGGAAATTGAACAATAAATTCAGGTCGATGTTCAGGTTAGTTCAGGTCAGTCCATTGTGTGTTGTCACTGTTCTTTCCACGTATTCATTCTTTGTATGGATGATGGTGCATTTTGAGAATTGTGTGTTCTTAGTGCTCTGATTAGAGCATTTATTCTCCCATATTTCTTGTTCTGCCTCATTATTTTTTTGAAATCTGTTCTCTGTATTTTTTTTGCCTGTATGTCTCTTTGTTGTTCGCCTTTTTTCTTAAAACCTTTATTTCATTTGCTTTTTGTCTTCTGGGGTTGTCGTTCCATGTTAGCGTGTCATTTCTTACCTTTTCCGTCTCTTCATACATACCCCTGCGTTGTATATAGCACAATGGAGGTATATGTGCTTCAAAATTTATCTGCCAGCTCTTTGGTACAAATTAATCAAATATAAATCCTTATTTCAACGTTTGTAAGGAACTTGACGACTTGAACTACGACAATGCAACTTCCACTGTTCAAGTTGAAAAACCTACGAAGCTTATTCCCATAAAAAGAGGCATAAAGCAGGGTGATACTCTCTCTCCAATGCTGTTTACATTAACTTTAGAAGACGTACTTAAGAACTTGTACTGGGACTATCGAGGCATCTTAATTAATGGGAAGAAATTGAACCATCTTCGGTACGCAGATGATATTGTCTTAATTGTGGAGAATCCCGCTGAGTTGCAAGCAATGTTGACGGACTTTTAGAGAGAATTGTCGACTGTAGGATTGAAGATGAATTTACAAAAGACCAAGGTAATGTGTAGAGAAGACACAAGAACATCACGGTTGAAAACACTACTCTGGAGAATGTTGACGAATTTGTATACCTTAGCAATAGAATAAAACTGGGCTACGAAAATCAAACAACCGAGTTTTATAGAAGAAAAAGATTGGCTTGGATTGCATTTGGTAAAACGAGTAAAACACTGACAAACAAAAATATACCTATGTACCTACGGACTCGGCTCTTCGACCAGTCCATGTTGCCGGTCCTAACTTACGGGGTTGAAACATGGACACTTACCAAGTACTCTATGAATCAACTGAAGACAACACAACGTACTATGGAACGACAAATGCTGGATATATACTTGAAGATCGTAAAAGCAACACTTATATTAGGTCAATCACTAAGGTCAGAGATGTAGCAGAGACGATGGCTGAACTCAAATGAAGCTGTTGTGACCATTTTGCTAGATATACAGATGATCCCAATCTTTACCGAGATGGAGACCATACATGGGTAAGCGATCGAGAGGACGCCCTCCCAAACGTTGGACTAATGACATCAAACGAACGGACGGGTTTGTGTGGATGAGGCAGGCACGGGACCGTCAAAAGTGGAAAGATATAAGGGAAGCCTACATCCAGTAATGGATCGATGAAGGCTGAAGAAGAAAAAAAAGAACTTGAAACCTTAGGACTGTCTGCTTGGAATCACCTTTTTAGTGTTCCGTACGGAACACTTATAAGATCACTTCGGTGTCTGTCTGTCTGTCTGTCACACCCGATTTTCTCCGAAACTATTTGACATAGAAAGGTGAAATTTGGTAATAATATAGGAATTGATAGCCTCATCAGAGCCATGTAGTTTTGAGAATTAAATTTTGACTTAAGGGGTTAGTTTTGGGGGGTGAAGTCGGAAGTGAAAAAAAAATTTTTTTACTAGGTCATCGAGTGTGGTGTCAAATGAAAGCTTGTGAAAACACGAGTAAAAAAATATATATATAATGTAATACTTGCGCACACTTTTCTTCGTATTACTTTTAAAAAATCGCTGTCCCCTACCTTATCTCGAAAAGTACTGATCAAAAAATTTTGAAAAAATTCTGGAATATTCTCCACGGTGTATAGATTGAACGAAAATTATCACGAGTGCATTACCTTTAATAATTTATTTGGTATATAAAAAAAAAATTTCAAGGTCACAGTTTTCAGTAAAGATTGGAAACAAACTTTGTTGAAAACTCATTTGGGGTGTGTTTTGTGAAGTCACTGATCATTTTATACCACCCTAACAAAAATTTTTATTTTAAAAACAATCAACGTACGGAACACTAATTGTGCAAGTTCAACTTGCACTTGACCGGTTTTTATTTTTGTTTTAATTCATCTCCTTGATTGTTGGTACCTAATTTTAATCCAATATGAGAAATAACTTAAAATTTACATAAAAATATATGTACAGAAACTCGAGCTTAGTAGTGTAGGAACTCTCACACACTAGAACGAGTTAATTACTTAACCAGTAAGTAAACAACAAAAATAAGCAGAATTAAATGCGCGTAATTTCTAGGTCACCGTTTTTACTACAGCTCGGATATTGTAAAAAACAAATATATTTAAATAAATAGTTAAAACAGTTTGTTAATTGCCTTTAATGAAATTATTTGCCGGGTATTTAAACTACACTGGTGTGCAAAAAAAAAAAACGACTCAAACTATTTGACTTCATTTAACACGGATCCTAGAACTTAGTGTTCATATATTTTTACAGATTTTAGTATCATTTGAAAGCCCATTCTATTTTCTTTTTAATGAAACCAAATTCCATAGCATACCTCATGCTTTTACTGATTAAAATGACTGAAAGGGGAAACAAAGAGAACAAGGATAAAAAATAGGGGTAAGCGAAAGGAAAAATTAAACAAATTTTAAGTTTAACAATCAAAAAATTATTGACAAAAACCAAAATTAATATTTTGTATTACCCCCTCCCCCTAGCCCTTATTACTGCTTCTAGCCAGTTTTTCATAGAGCAGGTGAGCTTTTTCACCACTGTCTATGGAATTCTTCCCCACTCTTCCGCCATCGCAATCTTTAAGTCCCTCAGCGATGCAGGGGCTGGATTTCTGGCTCGAACCCTTCTTTTGAGCTCAACCCACATGTCCTCGATTGGAATGAGATCAGGATTCCGCGCAGGCCAGTCTAATGTGGGTATTCCCACTTCCGCCGGGTATTGCCGCATCGATGCAGCAGCATGTAGCCTCGCACTGTAGTGCATTAGCACGAAGCTATCGCCCACAAACCCAGCGCACTATGGGACAGAATCGTGCGTACCGTCTCAAAAATAGGTTTTGCAAATGTTCGATATTGAATACTTTGTTAATGCACATATCTAACGGAATGTCTAATACATATTATATAGAATTTAATAGATTATTTCTCATTTTTTCTTAATAAAACTTGACTTGCAAGTTGACGCTCAAAATACTGTCGATTATATAGAACAGAATTGCACCAGTTTACATGGTCATATTTTCATTATTTTCAATGCAAATATGTAAGTGTGATATATGGTTAGAATGGTTATTAAGTACCTTATTTAAAAAGCATTTAAGTAGACATTTATGTAACAACTGGAGAGGTACACGATTGTTTTTGCAGTATCAAATATCCTAACCTTATTAGAAACTTTAAATAGACTTTTGACAGTTAGCGATGTCTGCCGATGTAATTTTGATACCATCACATAAAGCAGCTCATATAAAAGTCAAGGCAAAAAAAAAATTTGCCCGAATCTGCCTCCTTTTAAATGGGACGAAAAATACCTGATGGGGAGAGAAATGCAAAATATTTAAAAAAAAAATTTAAGATTTGATTCAGGAGATTTTTCGAAAAATAGATTATTTCTGACATTTTATTGTTAAATAATATTGTCTACTAGCGTCTATAGCGGACATAGGTAGGCAGGTAGATATATACGTAGGTAGGTAGGTAGGTACAAGGCAGCTTTACCAGGTAATATCACTAGAACAGGTGACTATTGTTTACATCCCAGCAAGTTGTCAAAATTTTGTTTACAAACTACCGCATTGAACTACATACATACATAAAGTGGTTGTTTTTTGAGAGAATGAACTACATACATACATAAAGTGGTTGTTTTTTTTGAGAGAAGCTCTCGTGATTTTTGACAATGTGGTGAATTTTCTACCAACAAAATACATGTGATTTTTTTCGGCTTTGTTGCTATTGCCGAACTGCTACTACCTGGTAGAGCTGCCTTGGGTAGGTAGAAACATTTTTTTGTGTTTTATATATAAATATAGATTACTACCTAAATTAAAGTTTAGGTAAGGTGGAAATACTGTTATTGGAAATCATATCATATCATATAAGAACTCGATAAATATGTGACTACCCGCAGATAATAATATTTTTCTCACGGAATTGAAGTATAAAAGTTATTGATTTAATTGTCATTTACCATTTATTGTGCTTCGACATAGAGTCTTCACCAACCTCGGTAAATTAAAAAAACAATATTTGCGAAGTACCTATACAACAAAATGAGTGAATTTGTTGTGCCTCGACGAGTATTATGCGAATTTTTCATTGGCCATGGGACAAAAAGAGAAGATATTCAAAAATACTTAGAAGAACACCATCATTTGTCGTCTTCAAAAAGTGAATTAGTTGTGAAAAGTATTCAAAAATCGCTTATATCAGCTTTTAACAATCGCTGGACCACATCTGACCGAACTAAAGAACGTTTCTTTAATAAAAATGCAACGTGGTTAGACGGTGAATTTAAGGTACAGTTCGACGAAATACCAATGGATATCAAACCTACAACATCTGGAGAACGTGGACGTCCATCAAAGTCTTATGAAGATCTGTCAGAGAAATCGAAAAAAAAGGAAGAATATGGAGTTAATTCAAGAATATGGACTCGAGAATATACATAACGCATACGTCCAAGGATTGCGGTCTGAAGGAGAATTGGAAGAAGCTTTTGTTGTTGCAATGATGCGGAGTTGTGATAGAGATGAAAAAAAGATCATAAAGGAAAAATTGTTGCATGAAACACGCAATGCAACATATTTTACGGCAGATGAAGCTTTAAGTCTTTTTGCTGATTTAGATCTTTCGAAATCACAATACGGATTACTTCGAGCAAGTCTGATTAACAAAAACTTCGATATATTGCCGTCATATAATATATTAACAAACGCAAAAAAAACTATGTTATCCTCCACCCTCCAGCATTGAAATAACCGATACAGGCGCTAAAGTAAATCTACAAGACTTGCTGGATCACACTACTGCCCGTATCTTAAAAATTGAAAATATTTACAACCCAACAAGAAGAAATCTTAAATTGTTTACCAAATGGGGATGTGATGGCTCATCGGGACAAAGTGAATATAAACAAATTTTAACAGCTGAAAGTAACTTGGTCTCAGATGCAAACTTATTTATAGCGTCTTTGGTATCAATAAAGCTGATTGATAGAGAAAAAAAAGAGGTTCTTGGGCAAAATCCGGCTTGCTCTTCTATTCGATATTGCCGACCAATTCTGATGGAATTTGCAAAAGAAACGCCCGAGAAAACCCGTTCGGTGGTCGGTGATATTAGGGATCAAATTAATAATTTGAAAATTTCTGAGATACACATGGGGGACCAGCTAATTGAAATAAGTCACGAGCTGTTCTTAACTATGGTGGATGGAAAAGTTACACAAGTTCTAACTGACACAAGTTCTGGAGCTGTGTGTACGGTGTGTGGGGCTAAACCATAATTTGGAGAAGATTGAATCAAAGCCAGATAATATGAATGCTTACGAGTACGGTTTGTCGACGTTGCATGCATGGATTAGGTGCATGGAGTTAGTTTTACATATTTCATATAATCTTTGGTTTAAAAAATGGGCTGCGAGAACTCCGGAAGATAAAAAAAAAGTAGAGAAGACAAGAAAAAACTTGTACAAAGTCTATTTCGAAGCCCCATGGGATTGCATGTTGATAAACCCCGGCAAGGAATTGGAAATAGCAATGACGGCAATACAGCTCGACGTTTTTTTTTGAGAACTACTACTGCTCTTCAGAAATAACAGGAGTTAATGAGGATCTTATTAAAAGGTTTTATGTTATTCTTCAGACTTTGGCATGCGGTATTGCTGTAAATCCAGAAAAATTTGTTATTTCATGGTCTTTTATTTACATCAGACCCATACATATCAAGTATCAGAAAACCATCAGTCACTGTTGCCAAGGAACTGTTAGACGAAGCCAAGAACCTCTTAGATATTTAAATTGTAGTTTGTATATCAATTTTTTTTTCTATTTTATGTAGTGGATTAATAGATGTTTGTCATTTATTATATGCTATTTTCATATGTAATATTAACAAAAATACGAAATATGTAATAGTGTATATCATTAAACTGTATAATTATCATTCAATAAGTTAAGTAAACTATGTTTTTGTATGAAAAAGTGTCATTTTTATTTTTGTATTATTTTTTTATATATTATAAATAAATAATTCTCGCAAAAAAGGAAACCGACTTCCTCCCTCCGATTTTCATAAATTTTCAATAGAGTTATCTAAAAATCAATAAAATTATATAAAAACAACACTATGTTTTAATTTCCAATATATTTAAAGTCACTTGACAATTGTTTCACCATACAATGGCTTCTTCAGAAGTAAATAACAAATTCTTATTTACTTCTGAAGAAGCCCTTGTATGGTGAAACAATTGTCAAATGACTTTAAATATATTGGAAATTAAAACATAGTGTTGTTTTTATATAATTTTATTATGAATTTCCAACAAGTATCGGCTAACACAATCAAAGACAAAAATCAATATTTTGGACGAACAAAATGCCCGTCCGATTTCCGAAATTTTTTTATGGGTTCAGCCTGTTGACAAATTCTTTCAAAAAGAAGAAAGAATTTTGAAAATCGGTTTATAAATGGCCCAGATATTCAAAAATTAATTTTTCAGACGGACATTTTGTCAGTCCGATTTCCAAAAAAAATTTATGGGACCCAACTGCAAGCAATACCTTTCAAACAAAAAAAGAATTTTTAAAATCGGTTCACAAATAGCGGAGTAATATTGGAACAAACATTAGAAAAAAAATACACACGTGAAGTCGGTTAAAAATTAACAACGAATGTACCATTATTTAATAGTATATACATTAGAGATACTACGTACCAAATTTCAGCTATTTACTTCAATCAACGACAAAGTTACAGATTTTTGAGACGGTACGCACGATTCTGTCCCATAGTGCAGCGTAAGGAACGACGTGTTCCGGCAGGATCTCCTCGATGTACCGGTAAGCAGTTAATCTACCGCTACGAGTCTCATCAATCACGAAAACTAAATCGGTTTTTGCATTCACTGAGATGCCTCTCCACACCATAACAGAAGCTCCTCCGTAGGCGACCGTTAAAACTGGTCTTTTAGGAATTACAGTAATACCCCGCTTAGCGCGACCCCGTTATGCGCGGTTTCACTATAACGCGAATTTCAAATTTCGCGCTCATGTAGTCATTAACTTCTCTATGGTCGCGGGGGGATCCCCGCTTTCTCTGAATATTCTCTTTGAAGAATTGGGAATTCCCTGTCCTTCGACTTTGTTCTATGGGGATTTCCTCGTTCGTTTCGTGTGTTCATTTGTTCCGTAATGTTAGTTCGGTCGGCTGGCAGTTTTGTTTTAATATTTATTGGAGATACATACATACATAATTTAACCCTACGTTAAAGATGCCGCCTGTAAAGAAAAAAGAGCGTAAAAGCGTCACTTTGGAATTGAAGATGAAAGTGTTAAGAAGAATGGAAAATGGAGGCAAAGCAACAATTGTTGGGAGAGATTTTGGACTCTCAGAATCGACTGTGAGAACGATTTATAAAAATCGGGAAAAAATTAAAATCTCCAGCGAAGGTTCAACACCTATAAGTGCAACAAAACTTTCTCGTTCGAGATCATCTATCTTAGAAAGAATGGAGAAATTATTGTCAGTCTGGATCGAAGATTTGAATAAGAAGAACACACCACTAAGTCAAGATCTCATATGCACAAAAGCAAAATCTTTGTATGAGATGCTGAAAACAAAAGAAGGAGAAGGGAGTGCCACTCCGACTTTTGCTGCCAGCAGAGGCTGGTTCCATCGGTTCAAGCAGCGTTCTAATCTTCACAATATCCACATAACAGGCGAGGCGGCCAGCGCGGACATTCAAGTTGCAGCTGAGTTTCCAGACAAGTTTCAAGACTTCGTTAGACGAGAGAAAATTCCTGCTTGTCTCATCTTCAATGTTGATGAGACCGCACTTTACTGGAAAAAAATGCCATCTCGAACATTCATTTCTAAGGAAGAACGTCAAGCCAGTGGTTTCAAAGCTGCGAAAGATCGACTAACACTTCTGCTGGGTGGTAATGCCACTGGTGATTTCAAACTGAAACCTTTACTAGTGTACCATTCAGAAACACCCCGTGCAATGCGAGGCACAGACAAGACAAGTCTACCAGTTGTGTGGCGATCAAACAGAAAGGCGTGGGTTACACGGGAAATTTTTCAAGAATGGTATTCTAATAGTTTTTGCCCATCAGTCAAATCATACTGTGACAGAAATGGGCTTGAACCTAAAGTTATATTACTCTTAGACAATGCCCCAGGACATCCAACCTCACTTGATACGCCCAGAGACTTAAAAGTGTACGTAAAGTTCCTTCCACCAAACACTACGTCAATATTACAACCTATGGACCAGGGAGCAATAGCAAACTTCAAAGCTTATTACCATCGCCGCACTTTTAGCCAACTAATTCATGAAACTGACGGGGAAGGAAGACAGTCTATGCGAGAGTGGTGGAAGTCATACAACATTATGAAGTCTATTCACAACATAGAAGAGGCTTGGAAGGAAGTTAAAATGAGTTGTATGAATGGGGTGTGGCGTAATCTTTGGCCAGATGTAGTGGAAGCACCTAGAAGAATTGTCCAGATGCAGAGACAAGTGCTTGAAGACATTGCTGCAATGATTGAGGGGTCTGAACTTGAAGATGTCACGGTAGAAGATCTCGTAGAACTTGTAGCAACGCACGACGATCCTATTAGCAATGAAGATCTGATCGAGTTACAGAATAATCCTATCTACGATGAGGAAGAACAAGTAGAAGAGAAAGTTTTATCTTCAGGGGAAATACAAAATGCACTTTCAAAAATTTATTCAGGTTTGGACATATTGCAGAGTATAGACAATAATGATGACCGTGTCTTGACCGTGTGTCAAACAATTAAAAACAGTGTTGGGTGTTATGAACGTATTTTACAAGAACGTAAACAAAACGTTACCCAAAAGACAATAGATGTATTTTTCCGTAAAAAATAAGAGTATGTATTGCATAAAGTGTTCTTAGAATTAAAGTGATTGATTAAAATGATTTGTATTTTTTTGTATTAAATTTTGACTATGTTTAATCATAAACCTCGATATACGCGAATTTCAGTTAACGCGATTTTTTTCGGAACGTATCCCTCGCGTAAAGCGGGGTATTACTGTATAACACTTTTTCTTCGCTAAATGCCGCTGTTTTTCCTTGGTTTCACTATTCAAATAGTTCAATAAACCAACAGAATAGTCTCCAGTGATTGTTCGTCTCGTCTCAAAATAGTCGATCAGTATTATTCCATGCGCATTCCAAAAAATACTTGCCTAAACCTTTCCAGCTGATGTTTGTGTTTTTGGACGCTTCGGTCGGCTTTCATGCGGTTCCTGCCAATCTGCGGACTGCCTGTTGGACTCACTCGGACATGTAGTAATGGATCCATATGTCCTCTATTGTTAAGAATTGATCCAAAAATACCTTTGAATTATGCCGAAATGGTGCCAAACAGCGTTCTTAATCTTCGGCACGTTGCTGTTTTGGATCAATTGTGAGAGTGCGTGACACCCATCGAGCATATAGCTTTTTTATATGCAAATATCCATGCAAAATATTCCTCACGCATTCCGTTAATATCTTTACGATATCGGTTATCTCTCTCACTTTCACGTTGCGGTGATTCAGAATAATATGGTTTTCTGTGTTTTTTGTAGTAACTGCAGATATGCATATGCATTTGCATATTTAGACCATTCTCACCGATTATTGCATATTTTACCCAAAATCTAGTAATGATGCATATTTTCCCTATATTTACAATATTTCTGGGTATTACTAGGCAATTGAATTGCTCAGGGTATTGTTAATGTCGCCGTCTGGAACTGATCTTATCGCCGGAACATTACCTGCAATAGTATAAACATCGATTAGGTTATAGTGCCAAGGGAATACCCAAAATTACGATGGTATTTCGAGGCCATCAAAGGTGTAGTAAATGACTTCGATAGTGCAGAGGCTATGGCAGTTCGTCAATCCAAGGAAGCATTTAACGATTCTGATATTAAAAAAACATAGCTTTGATTAGCACTCACTTTTCCCACATACCTGCGGGTATTAAAAAGCTTGAAACTCGAGGTTTGGCGATGACCGAATCAATTCAATTAATGAATAAAATCCGTCAAATAAACTCCACATTGCCAGATGTATTCCCGCGTAGAGTTAAAGAAAAGTTTGAAAACATTTTGTGCAATAACCCAGGTTTTGAACCTTTGTGTCAAATTGATAGTTTTATTAATGCGACGGGTGAACTTTTGCTAGAAATAATAAATGCTAACATAGCACCCAAATTCAAATATGCCCAGTTACCTCAGTGGATGTGGAACGGTCTTTTTCAACTTATAAAAAATATTTTAAGTGATCGAAGACACAATCTTACTACCCAACATTTGGAACAATACCTTATTGTTTACGTGTACAAGAATACAAATGTTAAATAATTTTAAAAAATGTTAAATAATTGTTAATTAAATTTAAACATCGTCGATAACTAGTTAATTTTATACTGATTTTGAAATAAAAAAACTAAAAATTACTACTTTTATTATTATTTAATTTTGCGTATTTTGACCTTTTTCATGCATATTTTAAGCATTTTTCATGCATATTTGCATGCATATTTCAAGATTTTTATGTTGCATATGATCCTCCTCTACTTATAAGTGTTTTTCACAAACAAAGAGGACTTACAGTTTAATGCCGGTTCCGAACGGCCAAAGTGAAAGGGCTTAACTAGGTATGGTACTATAGGTGGTTTGCCATTGCCTTCTCGAATCATCGGTGTTTATATGACCACATTTAAGTTTACTAAACCATCGACATATAGTTGCCTACGACGGAGCAGTAGTGCTAAAATATCTCTCAAGCCATTCTTGGGGTCTAGCTGTATTTTTTCCCGTCAAAAAGTAATGTTTAATCAACAAACGAATTCTTTTTGTTCCAACGTTTTGCAAAAATGTAAAGTACCCTCTCGCAAACAACAGTAACTCGCAAACTAATAGATAAAATGTTATGAAAATTTTACCCGAGTCTCCTGAGAGTTGACATTAACTGAAAATCATATGGTTTTTTTTTGTGTTTGTGCAGCCATCTTACGGAAAGTCTTCTTTAAATTATAAATAACCGATCAAGTGCAAGTTGAACTTGCGCAATTAGTGTTCTGTACATTGATTGCTTTTAAAATAAAAAATTTTGTTACGGAGGTATAAAATGATTAGTAACTTCACAAAACACACCCCAAATGAGTTTTCAACAAAGTTTGTTTCCAATCTTTACTGAAAACTGACGATCTTGAAATTTTTGTTTTTTATATACCAGATAAATTATTAAAGGTAATGCACTCGTGATAATTTTGGTTCAATCTACACCCCGTGGAGAATATTCCAGAATTTTTTTTCAAAATTGTTTGATTAGTACTTTTCGAGATAAGACAGCGATTTTTCGCGATTTTTTTTTTATTTTTCTTTATTTTTTTTATTTATTTAGTAGTAGTATTCACGATACTTTTCAATTTACATTTAAGATAAATTTAACAAACAATTTCATACTCTGATTAAAAACTAATATTTTTTACAAAATTTATTGTTCCTTTTCTAAACATATTTATATTTGTTTCACTCTTTATATTGTTCGGCATCATATTGTATAAGGTCAGGCCTTTTGAAAATAGAGATTTTTGCATTGCACTGGTATCTGCACGTTGCGGTCTAAAATCGAATGCGTTCCTCAGGCTGTAGGTTGAACATCCCCAACATATCTTATTTGTTCAATCAAGTATTCCGGTGCATTTCCAATTTTCATTTTCTGGATAAAACATATTGTATTTAGCTGCAGTCTTTGCTTTACATTTAGCCATTTCAGTGCATCTAGCATATATCTTATTGATGTGAGACGATTGCATTTCAAAATAGAGCGCATAGCCTTGTTCTGGAGTTTTTTGTAGCCTTGCCTGTTGTTGGTCTGAACAGCATGTGAATAACACAGTTGATCCATATTCAAAATGAGGTTTTATCATGGTGTTGTATATATTTATTGCAGTTAATATTGTTACTTTACTTCTTAAACGTTTGAAAAACCCGATTTTTTTCCCTATTTTTTTACATATATATTCGACATGTTCTTTAAAGTTCAAATCCCTGTCTATGAGGAAACCCAAGTATTTTATATTACTTACTTTTTCTATTATTACATTATTTATTTTGAATGCTCTGTCAGTGTTCATATCAATTTCCATTAATTTTGTCTTGTTTTCATTTAATTTTAACTTATTCATTTTTAACCATTTGTTAATGTTATCCATATCATTTTTTAAATTTTCATGACATATCTCCTCTGTTGCTGGTTCTGTGAAAATTAATGTATCATCTGCATATAATACAATTTCACATTTTTTTAATACATTTTCCATGTCATTATGTATATTACAAAGAAAAGGGCTCCCAAAATTGAGCCCTGTGGTACTCCAAAATCGTTATCTATTGCATTTGATATTTCGTTTTTGATATTTGTGAATTGTTTACGATTTGTCAGATAGGACTGAAACCATTTTAGCTCTGTGTCTTGAATACCGTATCTAGTAAGTTTTTGCAATAGAATATCCCTATCTATAGTTTCAAATGCTCTTTTGAAGTCAAGGAAAATTGCTAATATTTTATTTTTTATCTTTTTACATTTCCATCTGTTTATAACATAATTGATTGTTGCTTCACATGAATATTTCTTTCTAAATCCTGATTGAAACTTTGATAGTAGTCTGTGTTGTTCCATGTATTCTTCCAATTGATTTTTTACTATTTTTTCAACAACTTTTTCACATATTTTTAAAGTGTTAATTGGTCTGTATTCTTCACATTTTAATGTATGTTTTACTTTTTGGATAGGAAATATCATTGATTCCTTCCAGTTATTTGGAAACCACCCTGTCTCTAGTGACTTATTAATAATATTCAGTATAATATTTCCTGTTATGCCACAATTATCTAGAATTATGTTACTTGATAGTTTTGTATAGTCTGGTTTTTTCTTAATATTCTTAAAAATAGTTTTCAGTTTTTGTAGATTTACTGCACGAAATTTGAATTTAGTGTCAATCTCAGGTATTTCATTTTCGTATTGTATATCTTCGATGGAGCATCTGATTTCATTTATACTATTTACAAAATATGTATTAAAATTTTCAGCTATTTTGAAATTGTCTTTATATTCTATTTGATTATATATCACAATTTTTATCACACTTTTGGGTTTTCTTAAAACTAGTTATTTAATTTTATTCCACATTTCTTTTTGGTTATTTGCATTGTTTATTTTATTATATTTTATTATATTATTAGTATAATTACTTTTTTCTTTTTCAATTTTGACTTTATACGTATTTCTTATTGTTTTATACCTATTCCATGCCTCTTTTGTATTTTCTAAGATTGCTCTTTGGTATTTAAGAACTTTTTCTCGTTTTAATGCTCTGAGCTCATTATTAAACCATTTATTATAACTTTTTTAAGACATTTTTTTCTTAGAAGTAAATTTTTTTATTACGTTTTCGATACAATCATCAAAGTTGTGAACATATTCATTTAAATCATTAATTTCATCACATCTTAATATTGCACTTAATTCATTTTTGAATCTGTTTTTGTTGTACTTAAAAAGGCTTCTTTCTTTAATATGACAGTTTTGCTGCTTGGTATCACACTCGATTAAAATATCAATAGATTCATGATCAGCTATTTTATTATTTATATTATTTTTTGCCGTAATTGTTTCTTTATTTGTAATTATATAGTCTATCAATGTTTTTGAGTTTATTGTTATTCTAGTATATTCGTTCATTACCTGCTTAAGACCGTTATCGTTAAGTATGCTTTCCAGTTTGCTTGCATAAAAATCATTCTTCCAGTCAATGTTGAAATCTCCAGCAATTAAGATATCACAGTTTGTTTCGCATACTTCTTCTATAAAATCTTGAAATGTATCACAAAATTCTGATTTTGAAGCACTTGGTGATCTATATACTATAATTACTATTAATGATGTTTTTTTATATATCGCCATGTATGCACTTATCCAATGTTTTGTATCCTTAATATCGTCTTTAATTTTATTTATTTTCCAATGCTTCCTAAAATAGGCCATTATACCACCAGTTCTAGACGAGTTCGACAATGTACTATAGGGATCGTAGTGTTCTATTTCAATTTCACCTTCATCTATTTCTTCAGTTTGGTGCGTTTCAGTTAGAATTATGAATTCAGGTTTTTCTGTTTCTGCTAATATTTCCAATTGATTAAAGTTATTAATCAACCCTTGAATATTTGTATAAATCCCACGCATCTGCTTTGGTTGCTATGCTAACAATCCCATCCTTCTCTTTTTATTATTTAATTTATTTTGATACACAGGACAATCCCGGTTATTGGTGAAGTGATTTTCATCAAGACCCAACCTTAGTCTTTTATTCTCTTTCATGCAGTTAACACATTTCATTATTGTTTCTTTATTACATTCTTTACCTCTATGGTTTCCATGGTATTTGTAGCATATATTATCATTTTTACATTCATACGATTTTTTAAAAACAATACAAAGAAAAGTGTGAGCAAGTATTACATTATATAAATATTTTTTACTCGTGTTTTCACAAGCTTTCATTTGACACCACATACGACGACCTAGTAAATTTTTTTTTTTCACTTCCGATTTGAGCCCCCAAAATTAACCCCTTAAGTCAAAATTTAACTTTCAAAACTACATGGCTCTGATGAGGCCATCAATTCCTATATTATTACCAAATTTCCACTTTCTATGACAAATAGTTTCGGAGAAAATCGGGTATGACAGACAGACAACGAAGTCATCTTATAAGTGTTCCGTAGGGAAATACCATAATTAAAAAAAAACTGTGCTAACAATATTATTTTTTTCTTGTATTTTTAGATAACCTAGTTATATTAAATTGATGCTGATTGAAAGCTTCTTGTACATAAGACGACATCTCACTTAAACTTAATTTACAGAGTCTATATGAAGGAAACATCAACTTGAACATGTATATATTTGTGTTACAACATATTGTGTATATATAAAGCCCACTGTTGTTTAGAGCAGTCGAGCAGTATCTAGCACAAGATGAAAGATAAGTGATAGCGACTGTCATGCAAAGTATACACATAACAATTAAACACCATAGGCCACTCGTGCGGGGGCTTTTAAAATTTCCACCAACTGTTTTAATATTTTAATGGTATTTGCAAAAGAAGTATTATTTCGGATATTTAAAAATTTTGTAGAAAGCCCACTTACTGATCCTTTTGGAAGCCTAATTCCAATAATGCTGTCAAATGTTCATCTATTTGCAGTAACATAGTTTTGGTTAAAATATATTTGCTTAAAATAATCGGATTTTCAAGTAAACGAAACAGCACAAACTGTTGGTAATAAAATAAAACTTCTAATGAATATTGTTGTAACTATTTCTCATAAAAATAGTTAAACTTAGAACTTTCTTTTGTCATTTATGTTGAACTGAATTTGCCTACTTAAGACTCCGTCCAACCATACAATAAGACAATGTTTGTGAAAAACTATTGGCGAAGTATGCGTTATCGCGCAGAATATCGTATAGTCTAGTGTAAATTGTAAACGGGAACAAGAACAAAGAAAACATGTGCAAATGAGATAAAAATGTCTTATTTTATAAACCGCCAATTTGTAAGTTTTTTTTTTATGGGTCTAACACACGTGCTACAGGGAAGTCCCTAAAGCGCTACAGGAGCGACACGTGTGCGGAGAAAGCGATTCACGTTGTTCTTAAATCGCTGTAGATTGTACTCGGTGGGAAGCACAGTCCTGGGCAAATTATTCCAAAGGGATGGTGTTCTCCATATAAATGACTGCTTGAAAAGCGTTGTACGAGGAGTAACAAGCTGAACCTCATACGGATGTGAAGTATTAGCGTGACGTATACTTCTAACATGCACCGCTCTGGGAGGAATTAAGCGGGCCACATCCTTCCTTGTATATTAAGTGTGTAATATTGAACAATATAGTGAGTGTATATTGATATGTAAACATTTTTAGCTTTGTATAGTTGGTATACATTATTTCCGTTGCTGAATAATTTTTTTAAAAACATTACACTTCAGCATCTTTTCATTGTTTAAACTTTTAAAAGTAAAGTTCCTTTAATTTGTTAAAAGGCAAAATAATAAACAGTTAATTTTAAGCGTGGTTCAATTGTAATTTATAATATATAAAATGCAATGTCTCTCTGTCTGTCTCTCTGTCCGTTAGTGGGCTTATCACTCGAGAACCACTTATCCGATTTATGTGCTTTTTTTTTTTTAAAACACACATATGTTCACTGGAAGGGTTATAGGCTATATTTCATTACATTAGGTAACATAAGGAATAAGCAGTGATGATAATAGTGAATCAAATCGGAAAAAAGTTTGCCACTAGCGCGTTTTCTTGAAATCCACTGCCTAAACCATTAAATATGGAACAATATCATGTAGCAAAGAATATCATATATAAAATGCTAGGTCTCTCTGTCTGTCTGTTTGTCCGTTAGTGCGCTTATAACTTGAGAACCACTTATCCGCTTTACATGTTTTTTTTTCTTTAATTCATACATTTGTACTCTGGCCAGGTTATCTATAACCTTTTATCTATATATATATATATAAAATGCAACGTCTTTCTGTTTGTCCGTTGGTGCTCTTATCACTCGAGAACCACTTATCCGATTTACATGTTTTTTTTTTTTAATTCATACATTTGTTCTCTGGAAAGGTTAACTATAATCTTCTAAATATATATATATATATATATATATATATATATATATATATATATATATATATATATATATATATATATACATACATATATATATATATATATATATATATATATATATATATATATATATATATATATATATATATATATATGTATATATATACAGTCGACACTGTTTATAGTGAAGCTCTCTATAGTGCAATTTTTTCAAGATCTAGAATATCTTAAATACATAGCAATATATACGGATTTTTTTCTTTATATAGTGAAAAACTCTCTATAGTGAAATTTCGGTCAACATTTTGGTCTTTCACTATATAGAGTGTCGACTGTATATATATATATATATATATATATATATATATATATATATATATATATATATATATATATATATATATATATATTATATAAATTGTGACGTCTCTCCGTCTGTCTGTTTGTTAGTGCGCTTATCACTCGAGAAGCACTAATCCGATTTACGTGAAAAAGTTTTTTCATTTTCCCACTAAAATGTTATTTTGTTTTTGCTTTTTTTGAAATATCTATAATATATATAAAATGCAACGTCTGTCTGTCTGTCTGTCTGTTTGTCCGTTAGTGCGCTTATCACTTGAGAAGCACTTATCCGATTTACGTGAAAAAGCTTTTCATTTTCCCACTAAAATGTTATATTGTTTTTACTTTTCTTGAAATATCTATAATATATATAAAATGCAACGTCTCTCTGTCTGTCCGTTAGTGCGCTTATCACTCAAGAACCACTTCTCTAATTTACGTGCTTCTTTTTTTAAACATACATATGTTCTCTGGTCAGGTTATAGGATATATTTTATTACGTTAGGTAACATAAGGAATAAGCAGTGACGATAATAGTAAATTAAGTCGGACAAAGTCTGTCTGTCCGTTAGTGCGCTTAGCACTCAAGAACCGCTTATCCGATTTACGTGTTTTTTTTATAAAATACATGTTCTTCGTTACGTTAGGTAACATAAGGAATAAGCAGTGAAGCTAATAGTGAATCAAGTCCACGCGAGCGAAGCCGCGGGCACGGAGGTACAAAATGATCAATGACTTCACAAAACATCCCCCAAATGAGTTTTCAACAAAGTTTTTTCCGATCTTTACTGAAAACTGGTGACCTTGAAATTGTTGTTTCTTTTATATACCAGATAAATCATTAAAGGTAATGCACTAGTGATAATTTTAATTTTCGTTCAATCTACACCCTGTGAAGAATATTCTAGAATTTTTTCAAAATTTTTTGATCAGTACTTTTCGAAATAGGGGAAGGGCAGCGATTTTTCGCGATTTTTTAAAAATAATACAAAAGTGTGCGCAAATATTACATTACATATATTTTTGAACTCGTGTTTTTACAAGCTTTGTAACACTCCACTCGATGACCTGATAAAAAAAAATTTTTCACTTTCGATTTCACCCCACAAAACTAACCCCTTAAGTCAAAATTTACCTTTCAAAGCTACATGGCTCCGATGAGGCCATTAAGTCCTATATTAGTACCAAATTTCAACTTTCCATGTCAAATAGTTTCGGAGAAAATCGAGTGTGACAGATGGACAGACAGACAGACGACAGACAGACAGTCAGACAGACGGACGGATAGACAGACGGATGGACAGACAGACGCACGGATAGACGGACGGACAGACGGACGCATAGACACCGAAGTAATCTTATAAATGTTCCGAACGGAACACTAAAAAGACCGTAAAGAGATTTGTTACTGTGTCGTCTTACATGTTTTTCAAAATCACAACGCTATTAACGACATCATCCTATTCTTTGTACTCGTATATAAAATAAACAGCTAATGGGAACGTCTATGGGCTTTCAAATTGCACATAAACGTATAATAATAATTATCAGTGAGCGACAGTAAACGTTGATATGAATGATACGAAAATGTAATTTTAGTTTGCCTTGTAACCCATTGATTCACTTAAATGGAATGCACGTTAAACAACATAAAACGGGAAAGAGATTGTTAATATTTATGATGTTCATTATTGAGTTTGGGTAACTTTTTCAAAAAGAGATTTCTACTCTGGTCAGTGACGGTCATAAAGAGGGGGTTAGAGGACTTAGTTTTCATAAAATAAATAGTTGATTGGATTGTCAAAATCAATAAATAGGTTTTACGTTCACTCCAGCAGAGGCGTCGCACATACAGGTATTTGAACGATCTACGCGGCCAAAAGTCAAAAAATCAAGACACAAAATATTGCCAGGTAACCGACTACCAGAGACAGAGGACACTTCCGAGAACAAAAGACAACCGCTTCCAACCCCACCCGTGCAGTCTTACCTGTTTTATGTCAGTCGGAATTCGATCCTGTTACCTCGTGTACGTTATCAGTTCTCGGCGCTCTTAAAAATCATAATTGTGAAAGTGGAATTTTATGTCTATAAGTTTTAAAGTACTGGAAAAGTGATGGATTCTCAAAGTACAGGAATGTAACTATGTTATTTCATAAAACTTTTATCATTTACTTATTTGTGAGTCAACGTAAGGGACGGCAAAGAAAGGTCTTTTCCACGAGTATTATTTTGTAAAAAAAAATTGTTTTACTGTCGTTTTCCCTGTTAGATCCGGCTATAATTTTGATAATATTCTAAAGTTGGTAGTTTCAGTAAATAATAAATCAAAAAACTAGCCCCGGATAAGTCCGGATAAGATACATTTTGGGACTTTAAAAATTATGGTCAAAATTGTGAGAAAAAATAGATTTTGATTTTATCAATTTTAACTTAACGATTCTTTCTTGTAGGTTCACTTGGTACATCGGGAATGAAGGTTGTGATCCGGAAATACTTGTTTGACCGCATGATGAACGAAAATTTACCTTATTTGGAAGACAAACTAAATTGCTTGAAAGAACAACTTTTGTCAACTGAAGGATATACACAAGAGCAAATACAAACCTTCAAAAGGAATTTTTCTCATTTTAAATCTGAAGTTAAACGTAGATGGATCAAAGCCCATAATAAGGAAGACATATTTGTTCAATACAATAGTTCATGGCTAGAAGGCACCTTTGAAATTCCAGTGGTTGACAATCTGCAAAATCGATCTGGTCGATCAAGCAAACCTTTTGAACAATTGAGCGAGAGAAGTAAAAGAAGAAAGACGGAGGAGCTTCGCTCTACCTTTAAAGAGGAGGTGATAGTGCAGGCCGCGCAAGTTGAGTTGGGAAAAATGGGAAAACGAGATGCTTCAAATGTACTCAAAGAAATCATCACTACACCAAATCGGGCAACGAAATATAAAAAGGTGTATTATCGCACAAAATTATCAAAAAATAAAAGTAGCCCTTTGACTGTCAAGGAAGCAATCCAAATGTACATAGACGCAGATCTAACAAGAGAACAGTATGAAATCATAAGAAGGACGAACAAACATATTTTTCCGTGTTATAGCCTCCTACAAAAGGAAAGAAAAGTTTTACCCGTAACCAGAAGCGTGCAAGATGACTAGCACTAGTGCGGAAGCTCAATTACAGCCCTTGGTGGATCTTACTGTTACACGATTGTCCAACTACCTGGAAGAGGTATTGCAAACATTAAATGAACAAAAACGGAATACCCTAACGATGATTCGTAAATGAGATTGCGACGGATCACAACAATCCCAATACAAACAAAAGTTTGACAGTGATGCGGATTCGGATAGCAATATATTTCAAAGTTGCTTCGTGCCTCTAAAATTAGTGTGTGGAAAAAATAATGAAAAAACCGTGTGGGAGAATCCGACTCCGTCTTCTCCGCGTTTTTGTCGGCCAATAAGATTTCGTTTTATCAAAGAGAGTACTGATGTCACAGAACAAGAAATTAACTACGTAAATAAATCAGTTGATTCCTACTGAGGTTGATTTGGATGAGAAAAAAGTTTATAGTCAAACACAAATTTATCATGACAATGGTGGATGGAAACGTGTGTAATGCCGCCACTGGAACCACAGCAACAAGCCGGCGATATATTTGTGGTGCAACCTCAAAGGATTTTAACCGATTGGATATAACAAAAGAAGTTAATCCCGAGGCAGTACAATTTGGTCTCTCAGTATTACATGCCAGGATAAGATTATTTGAGAGTGTCCTACATCTGGCTTATAAACTGCCAGTAAAAAAATATAGAGAAAGAAAAACAGAGGCTGAAAAGGAACTCGAGAAAGAGAGGAAACTTGAAATCCAGACCCAGTTTCGCAATGAAACCGGGTTATTGGTCGATATGCCAAAGGCAAATTTTGGAAACACCAATGATGGGAACACCAGTCGAAGATTTTTTGAAGACCCGAAATTGGCAGCAGAAATAACGTGCCTTAGCTATGACCTGATATATATAGGTTAAAAGTCATTTTGGAGACAATCTCAAGCGGACATAAAGTCGACCCAGAAAAATATTACAAGTATGCATCAGAAACTGTTCATCTATGTGTGGACCTCTACCCGTGGCATCCCATGACACACACGATGCACAAGATACTTGTTCATGGCGCAGAGATAATAAAAAATGCTTTGTTACCAATTGGGCAGCTGTCTGAAGAAGCCGCAGAGGCAAGGAACAAGCACTTTCGGTCTTACAGACAAGATTTGGCCCGAAAGTTTTGACGAGAAAGCTGCAACAGAGACATTTTTAATCATTTACTTTTAAGTTCCGATCCTTTGTTAAGCAATATGAGGCGAATAAAGAGGATAAAGTCACATTCATGCCTACCAGAGACGCTAGAAATGCTCCTGCCTGCAGAGCCGAACCCACTGTGTTCTTTTGGAAGTGAAGATGAAAATGCGTTTGTGGACGACAAAATATGATTGTTTATAGTGTATTTTTAACACTCGACGCAAAAGAGGGGTGTTATAAGTTTAAATTTTACATTCATTTTGTAAATAAATCTTTTCATTTAAATTTTTTTTTTTGTAAAATTTTTATTACAAATTAAGTAATTTTATGCAAAGTAACTGATTAATTTAACTTGGTAATATAATTTAGCATACAATAGAACCGAAAAATAATTTCGACCGCGTAGATCGTTCAAATACCCCTATGTGCGTCGATGATACATTCCTAAAGTTAAAGGTTCCTTTGAATGGTGCTATTTATAAATATTTGTCTACCTATCGATACAAAGACATACCTGTTGCAATATAGTAAACCATTTCCATAACAGTCCGTATAACTTTTAGAAGGAAATGTACATTTAACTAGCATTGTTTGGTTTCCGCCTACGGACTTGTTATATTCATAGGATTAATATTTAATTTGTTCGCTTCACCCTGTACTTCACGACCATAAATCATACTTCTTATCATTTATTAAAATTCAGATTTATGCGAAGAGTTATCTCGGCCAGGATGCGACTCATAACCAATTCCACGACGTGCTGCCACCGCGTCTTCCTGCTTAAAAAAACTTAAAACATGTACGAATGTAACGATACGGTTAAAGTATCGATACAGATAAAAACTGAAATGTATCGATAGCAGTACATGCTATCTGCAAGGATCAATTATATATATATATATATTGATACTAATAATCGATATCCAAAAATATCGCCATCAGACAGTATCGCGTGCACGTCGATATCAGTGTACGGCCTAGATATAAAGTTACAAACAATACTTAAAACTAATGTTACCTCTTCATAGGTTTTACGGAACACTTATAAGATCACTTGGGTGTCTGCCGTCTGTCTGTCTGTCACACCCGATTTTCTCAGAAATTATTTGACATAGAAAGTTGAAGCTTGGTACTAATATAGCAATTGATGGCCTCATCAGAGCGGTGTAGTTTTGAAAGTTAAATTTTGACTTAAGGGGTTAGTTTTGGGGAGTGAAATCCGAAGTGAAAAAAAAAATACCAGGTCATCGAGTGGGGTACTACTCAGTATATATCACCACTACACCAAACACTTTATTTTTGCACTCGACGCGCGTTTCGCTAACCATGTTAGCTTCATCAGGAGCGATGATTGACTAAAGCTAAACTACAAATCTACCCTATTTATACTTAGCCTAACCCTTGAATTACTCAAGCGGAACTAATGACATAGGCAAGGCCATCAGTTCCGGTCAAGTAACCAGTAGAGGGGACTATAAGGAATAGGCCCTCTGTCTTTATTTAAACTACTTTTACATTTTATGATTTCCATACTTTCGTATGCGTTTAACAATCTCCTATCAGATACGTTTTTTATCAATCTTAGATTATCTAATGTTACAGTATGATCAGCTTCAAGGGCATGTTCGGCAATGCTAGACTTTTCTGTTCTATTGTATTTTAAGTGTGCTAAGTGTTCTTTAAATCTTGTTTTAATTGACCTTTTAGTTTGCCCAACATACTTTTTGTCACAATCATTACAACTAATTTCATAAATGTAATGAGGCTAATTTATGTTGTTAGCCTCATTACATTTTTTAGTTCATCGTTTGGTCACTTTCCCTCTGAATAAAGTAAACTTTAATAAAGAAAGGAATCGTATTAGAAATATAACTAGAGTTAATGGTTATGACAATGACTTAGTAAATAAGCTAATAAATAGACATAAGTTTAGGTTTAATATTCAGAATTCCACCTTTTTTACACGCGAAGAAAATAACACCAAGTATGTCTCCATACCATATAATCCGAAATATAACAAGGGACTCAATAAGGTATTTAATAAGGTAGGCCTCACCTTAGTCAATAAGTCATCAGACAATCTGAGGAATATCTTAGGAAATCCTAAAGATAAGATTCCTAATTGTGAGAAAAGTGGAATTTATGAAACTAGTTGTAATGATTGTGACAAAAAGTATGTTGGGCAAACTAAAAGGTCAATTAAAACAAGATTTAAAGAACACTTAGCACACTTAAAATACAATAGAACAGAAAAGTCTAGCATTGCCGAACATGCCCTTGAAGCTGATCATACTGTAACATTAGATAATCTAAGATTGATAAAAAACGTATCTGATAGGAGATTGTTAAACGCATACGAATGTATGGAAATCATAAAACGTAAAAGTAGTTTAAATAAGGACAGAGGGCCTATTCCTTATAGTCCCCTCTACTGGTTACTTGACCGGAACTGATGGCCTTGCCTATGTCATTAGTTCCGCTTGAGTAATTCAAGGGTTAGGCTAAGTATAAATAGGGTAGATTTGTAGTTTAGCTTTAGTCAATCATCGCTCCTGATGAAGCTAACATGGTTAGCGAAACGCGCGTCGAGTGCAAAAATAAAGTGTTTGGTGTAGTGGTGATATATACTGAGTAGTATCATTGTGTCAAAGATTCCACATTCCCAACTTAATCGAGTGGGGTGTCAAATGAAAGCTTGTGAAAACACGAGTTCAAAAATATATATAATGTAATACTTGCGCATACCTTTCTTTGTATTATTTTTAAAAAATCGCGCAAAATCACTGTCTGCCCTCTTATCTCGAAAAGAACCGATCAGAAAATTTTGAAAAAATTCTGGCATATTCTCCACAGGGTGTAGATTGAACGAAAATGATCAATCATCAATAATTTATTTCAAGGTCATCAGTTTTCAGTAGAAGTCGGAAAAAAAATTCTTTTGGGGTGTTTAGTGAAGTCATTGATCATTTTATACCTACAAAAATTTGTATTTTAAAAGCAATCAACGTACGGAACACTAAGTGCACAAGTCCAACTTGCACTTGACCGGTTATTTCTTTTTAATTTATACTTCCCAAGTTTAACGAGCACCCTATCGATACTATACTATAAAAAATGTATGTAAAACTACATAGAAAATCATGGGAAAAATTAGCTTAATCTGGATTTAAGCGCTAACGTTACATATATTTACGTATATTATAATTTTCCATAATGATATGTAATATTTGCATTATAAAATATATATATCAGACCATAATCTATGTACGCTGTTGTTTCAAGCGGAATTTAAGTGTTTAGTCTCACTGGTGCTCTTGGAAATACACATCGAAAATATTTACAGACACTTACATAATTACATCTGAAAAAGGTTAGTTTTTATTTCTTATTAATTGTTTAATTTGCATTACTGGATGTGCCTCATGTAGTATGTCTGCCATACAAATTGTGGGACTGGATCTCCCTACAAGGTGATCATTTTTAGACGCCCGACCCCGATTTATGGAAAATTTTTGGATATTTATTTTTTTTTAATGTTGAATGGTATAGTGCATGACAAGATACTGACGTATCTGAAATTTGGTAGTGAAATTGACGCGGGGCGCCGCGACGTCAAACAACTTTTTTTTCCAAAGACATATCTTTTGTAAAACGGTATTGGAAAGTCCTAATTTTTTTCAACATTTTGTCCTTAAACTGTTTTTTTTTTAATTTGTTTTGGAAAGAAGTTGTGTAGTAAAAACCCCCTAAAATATTATTTTTTGTCATCGCGGTTCCCATGGATCGTATGCCACGTTTGGTGGTTTTCAAACAATTTATCTAGTAGGCAGCTGTCATACTTTAATTTGGCAGTAATTATAATAATGTTAGTTACTATGCTGTTGAGGTTTTTCCTTTAATCAAATATCTTTGAACAATAAAAAACAAGAATAGATAATTGTATTACAACCACAAAAAACTATATAACTTTTAACATTACATAAGTTATTACTTATTTATAAAATTAAATGTTTGAAACTTAAAAAATAAAATAACATCAAAAGAAATTGCACCATTCTACATTAAAAAAAAAATAAATATCCAATATTTTTCCATAAATCGGGGCAGGGCATCTAAAAATGATCACCATGTACCGTTAGGAAAATTTGGAAACGGATTTAATTAAGCGTCATGTATTATCGAAATAGGTAAATTTTACATAAGTGTGCTGGCGTTTTTTATACTTCATGTAGAATTTCATGTTAATAAAGAACCTCATCGTTTTTTTGGTTCCTTTTAATTTTACTATCCTTTTGAATGCAAGATATTCTTGTCAATAATGGAATTTTCCATAAATTTATTCCATTCCATATTGTTATGTAGTATATGCCACATATGTATGTAAACTTGTTTAATAATTTTATAGCAATTTACATAAAATCTTGGGAGTATTTGTGTATATTCACATGATTATGAATAAACCCAGGGTCATCCAAGTAATTAATATTACAGTATACGTATGAGTCGTCGCTCTAGAAGGAAAACCAGCAGACACACGTCCACCGGGAAGATCACCAAAAGATGGAGAGATAATTGGCAATCTACTTCTCAAGAAATCCCATAGCGTCGGAAATAACAGATCATCAGATCTATAAAAAGCATAAGAACAAGACGTAAGAGTAAAAAAAAACTATTAAAACCAAAAACCGTAATAAAATAATAGGTATGGAATTATCATTAATACTTGAGGGTCAGTATTAACACTTCGGTCCGTATCGGACTTGCGATATCGAGTACAAAATTACCGTGTACTTTCAAGAAAGTATCGATACAGGTTTGATGTTGATACTATCGTTACATCACTTGCGATATCGAGTACAAAATTACCGTGTACTTTCAAGAAAGTATCGATACAGGTTTGATGTTGATACTATCGTTACATCTCTAGTTATAACCGACTCTATGTCTTGCCACCGAGTCTTCTGTTTAACAAAGCTTACATGCGGTTTTTAAAATATGATGGGCATTCGGCATATGTAATAACGTACAGGAAGTACGACGATGAAATACATGACAATTACAATGGACTTAATTTAATAGCTGCTAGAAAAGATGTTAACGGTCATACACAAAAATGGTCAAATAATATTTTTCTCTGTAAATATAAACTTTAACATTTGTCTGTATATGTGTGTGTCAACTCGAGAAAGAACAATTTAATTTTTATGCCGGTTTTTCGAAACGACTTTTGAGTAAAACTGGTTTAGTAATATTGTAAACATCGGGAAAATAACGTTCAGCAATATTATACTAAACAGTAATTACGAGTATTTAACCTAGAATAACAGTAAATACATTTCTGACAAGGGGCTTAAATATTCAAAGTACTCGGGTCTCCTAAGGACCCATTGTTCACAACTGTTGTCTTATTTTAACGAAAGATCACCACCCTTTAAAAAGAATAGTATCTTTTCGAGCTGAATTCTTTTAATACATTCCAGGTCTAGAATTACTGGAGATCACAGGTGAGTTTTTCTGGCCTTGTGATTGCCGGACAAGATATATGAAAACCTAAAGCTTGTTATTCTCTCTCATCCAAGCATCTTCAGTATGGATCATCTTTCATCCGAATGCGACTAAAATGATCATTCAGAAGACAGTGTTCAGTAAGAATTAATATCACCATGCTCAGGTCTTTCCTGCTTAATTTAAGCAAAAAATTGGTATTTTCTTATGAGACTTTTGAATAGTCTCATGTGCCTCGTTCCAGTCTCTGCCTAACTAATTGTTTAACAGATCTGTACCGCCCATAAGGCACGTGACTCCTAAAAAAGGTTTAGGTCCCATGGAGTTCCAAACCAAACATGAGGATGGCAGATATTTCTGTATTCGCCCGGGGACGCTGATAATTTTGTACCTGCCTATGGGAAGTATGCAAAAGCCCGTGCCTTCTTTCTGTTGAGACCCATCTCTACCTATTACTCTCATAAATACTCTTACAAACTCTATATAAACATTTCCGGTTTTTTTAGGGAAATTATTTATAGGTTAAGTTACTCAGCTGTTATACACTTATTTTGTATAAACATATTTACAATTTAAATTCTTTAAGCAATGCGGTGCGGTTGTTCGAGAAAATAAGATTGCTGTTATAGCTTTATTTAAGTGCGATATGGGAAAAAAAAGCGACATTTTTAAGACCTTAAAACCGCTTTAAATAAGTCATATGTTTGTTTACCGGGCGATAAAATTATTTACTGAGACGGGAGACATAAAAGACATACAACGTTCAGGAAGACCAAGAATAGTGCGAAGGTCACAAACTCTTAAAGCTGTAAAAGCGCGAATTGACCGAAATCATCTCAGCAAACAAAGAATTTTATCTCGTGAGATGAAAATTTCGAAGAATTCTACGTCTCGTATTATTAAAGAAGACCTAATACTTGGCGCTTAGAAGAGACACACTAGTCATTTGTTAACGGAAGATTTAAAGCGAAACAGTGGCAAAAATCTAAAAGTTTGTTGAAGTAATACGCTAATGACAAACAGAAAAATTTTGTTTACAGACGAAAAAATTTTCACTGTGGAACAATCTTTCAATAAGCAAAATGATATGATTTATGCCAGATCTTCGAAGGAAATATCTGAACTTGTCCCAAAAGTTCAGAGAGGTCATCATCCAGCATCAGTTACGGTTTGGTGGGGAGTCAGCTTTAAGGGGGTTACCAGTATTTATTTTCGTGAAAAAGGTATGAAAACCGCGGCTAAAATATATCAAGATACTATTTGTTGTGAAGCCTCTACACCATACTCTTTTCAAAAATAAGCATTGGTCTTCCAGCAAGATTCAGCACTAGGATACAAAGCTAAAACAACACGAGCATCATCAGCTTATACTGTCCACTGCTGGACGAAAGCCTCCCTCAAGTCTTACCACTCTTTTTTGTTCTGCGCCGCTTGTACCCAATTTCCAACCACTCTTTTCAAATCATCAGTCCACCGACTTTGTGGCCTATCTTGGTCGCTACTCTATGATTCTCTTTGTCCATCGCCCATCCTTAAACCTAGCAACATGCCCAGCCCAGTTCAATTTAAGATGCTGAATGAATTTGACTGCGTCTTGTACCCCCGTTCTCTTCCTGATAATGTTATTTGGGATGTGATCTCTAAGAGTAACGCCTAACATTGACCTCTTCATCTTTCGTTGCATGACACATATTTTATTGCTCCGTACGTAAGAACGGGAAGTAGGCACTTGTCAAATCCTTTTCTTTTTAAACACATAGGAAGGTTAGAGTTGAATACATAGGCCAGTTTGTCATATGCAGCCCAGGAGAGACCTATTCGCCGCTGAATTTCATGTGTTAGGTTATCTCGTCCTATGCTGATTTCATGTCCCAGGTATTTATATTGGTGCACTTGCTCTATCTCTACGTTATTTAGTTTTATAGTGTCGCTTAATACAAGATTTGTCATAAACTGTGTCTTGGATAGATTTATTTTTAGACCAACCTTTCCTGGAGCTTCCTGAAGTATGTGTAGCATAGTCTGTGCTTCTTGTATTTTGTCTGTTATCAAGACGATGTGTCGTCGGCGAAACAGACGTGATTTAACTTTTCACCGTCAATGTTAAGTCCCATTTTTTCCTAGTTTATTGATTTTAGGATACTTTCTAGAAGTGTACCAATATATCAGAGGCAACATTATATTCTATACATTCGTGTCGCACAAATTAGAGAATGCTAAGTGGTTGAATATGCAGGATAGACGTAGACTACATTCTCTGGTAATGTTTTATGTTTGTTTGTTGTTAATAACTGCCCACCATACCTAATAAATAAAATTATCTATAGAATATACGTTCATAGGTTGAATTTAAGATTTGGTGGACTTATATCTCTACCACCTCACCGAACGGCTCTTTTTAAAAGAAGCTTTTCCTACAATATTTATAAACTTTATAATACCGTACCTGTTACTTTTAAAAACCCTTAAATCTGAGATATTTAGAAAGCGGATAAAAAGTATTTTAAACCAATTAGTTAATTAGGTTAATTTTTGTCGCATTTTTCTTTTTTTCTCCCTCTCTCTCTGTCTCGTTTAGTTTTATTATTTTCTTTAATTCATGAACATTTATGCTAGATGATATAGTTTACATGGGGTTGAACTTTGAACAGTTTTAATTGTTTTCAGCTCCTTTTTCTTCTTTTTGTAGCAGAAATATTGAAACGTATAATGTAAAAGTGTAGTATTAATGTTGTCCTGCAGAAAAGAGGAAATAAAATTATTATTATTATTATTATTTTTCAATGAGAATTTTAACTGTAAGCAGATGGTCGTTTGTTCCATACCCCGAGCGGAAACCTGCCTGTTCTTTTAAAAGGAAAACTCGAATTTATTTGCTAGACGTTTGGTAAGTATTTTCGTGAATAACTTGGCTCAGGAGGATAATGAGTCGATAGTTTGTAAGGTCTGAAGTTCCTCCTTTTTTATGCATGATGTCAATAGTTGCATTTTTTCATTGCTATGGAGTTATTCCTTTCAGGAGGCATTTATTGAATAACATTTTAAGTGATTTGATAATTTGTTGTCCTCCTGTTGTTTAATTGTCTCTTCTACAATATTGTCTTCACCCGGAGCTTTGTTATTTTTCATGTCCTTTAAGGCTGATGTGTTTTCTTCTTCTGTGATATCTGGGATATCCTCCGACTCCTGATTTAGGACTTATGGTATGTTGATTTCTGTTCTTTTCTCTTGCAAGGTACATAAATGTTGATAAAATAATTCGATGATCTGTAAAATATCTGTTTTGTTTGTTATTACATTACCATGCATGTCCTTTATCTTGCATATGTCTTTTCTTCCCATTATGTTCGTCCTTCTTAAAGCTTTTAAGCTTTTAATCTGTTCTACAACGTTTTTAATTTCCTCTGCATTTTTTGTCTTTTCTAATTTCCCTCGATATTTCCTTATTTATAGTTCTGTAGTCTTACCTATCATTTCTGTCCTCTCCTTCATTAGCTGTTTTAGTCTTTGATTTAATTTCTGTTCTTTTTGTTGTTTTGGGCAAGTTTTGTCAATAACATTTTCAAATATGTCATCAACTGCTGTATCTTCATTGTGTTCCAAATGAGCTTGCGATCTCTCTTCTATAGAAATCCACATCCTCTGAGGCATGCACAAGCATGGCTTCAACAAAATGTGCCTGCTTTTATTACTACAGAAGATTGGACTTCTGCAAGTCCTGATTTAAATCCTTTAGACTATGACTATGGTCTCTCTTAGAGGGTATGGTTTGCTCTAAAAGATATGCCAATCATGACTCTTCAAAACGAGCTTTGACAAAAGCTGTGGACAATCTTCCGTTGGATCAAGTGCGTGCTGCCATAGACAAATGGCCTTATCGTTTGAGGGCTTGTGTAAAAGCAAGAGGGGGACATTTTGAGTAAATGTTAAATTAATCTTGTCATTATGTTTTAATTTCCATAGCAACTAAATGTTTAGGTAATGTTTTCATTGTAACCGTATTTATGGGAGTATTATGTACAGCGTGGACACTTTTAAAGGTAAACCCCTTTATCTAAAGGAGATAGACGAAAACTAATGTCGGTGTCTGAGGCTCAATTTTTATGATAAACTCAATGGTGAAAACCGCATATCGATATTTAGTACCGTTTCAGATATACAGGATGTGTTTCAGAAATCTGCATTTTGGAAAAATATTTGTAATTCTTTTCCTATTGAAAATTTTTGATTTCTGTAAAAACAGTCTCAAAGCATTTTTTCACGTTTTCAGTTTTTACGCGAGTTTTAAATGCACATTTAGTAAAGTAGGCTTTGGACGGAGCGGCAATATCAATTGTTGACCGATAGCAGTCAAATCATAAAAAAAATTCCCAGAAGTAACTCTAAGAGTCATAACTATAATGACATTTACTAAATGCTATAGTACTTTAAACTATGTAGAAAATAAAACAAAATAACAATAAAACAATTTCTTCCTATTATAACCATAAAACAATAAGATATGTTCGAAATTTCGACCAGTTTCATTTACACATAGGTGGCACCTTTTCTGGACACTTCTTACCGAGTTAATTAGTTCAAGAGGAGCGAGAGCTGCAAAACTTTGTATTACTGCGACTTCTAACTCTTGCCTGGTGTTTGTCGGCAATTTAAAAATTAGGTATATCAATCTTCCGATCGAAATTGGCCGATAAAAAATAACTGATAACTGCAGCGTTATGAAGGGGTGCCTCGTCGTGTTGAAAAAATATATTTCTAAGGTCCATTAAAGGCAGTTCATCAACAAGAGGTTCTATTTGCTGCCTTAAAATTTCTAAATATCTCTGAGAGGTGAGTATTCCTTCGTAAATAAATGGACCTACAATCCTCCCTCTAAAAATTCCTGCCCACACAATAAATCCAAATCTGCCTTAACTTCTTTGCTCCACAACTAAATGAGGATTTTCTTGTGCCCACGTATAAGAATTGTAACGGTTAAAAATACCGCATTGCATTGCTGATGTAAGCTTCGTCTGTCCAAATGCAATTTAATGAAAAATTCGGAAGATGGTTACAATTCTCCAGAAACCATTCGCAAAAATCCATACGCCGTTGAAAATCTCTGTCTTTAAAGTGATGAACTTTTATCCTATATGGCCTGAATTTGTGCTTCTTCAAAGTACGACTAACCTGAACTACCATTTCTTCCCTGTTTGATGCATCGTTTATTTTCAAACTGGCCACTAGTAACTAGGTTATGTCGCAATCGAGCGAATATATCTTTGAAGGGTTGACGCCTCTCTAGATACCGTTCGTGGTACAAATTACTTGCCGCTTCCGAATTTTCTCCGGTTTGTATGAAACACACTATTATATCCCATTTTTCGTAATTTTCAAACTCCATTGCGATTTATTTGACAATTCAATAATTGATCCTGAAATAAAATTTGACAACTACGAGTAAACAATTGAATTAAACCATATGGCCGCTCCGTCGAAAGCCTACTTCACAAAATGTGCATTTAGAACTCGTGTAAAACCTGAAAACCTTTATATTTTGAAGTAGATTTAAGCAAAATATAAAGTGTGCTATATTTTTAGAATGGTAATTTAAAGCTCTATTCAGATAAGGAAAAATATACGGGTTATCCCATTTAAAAAATATATTTTTGAGTTAATAACTATTAAAATATTAGTTGTAAAAAAATGTAACTTACACTGTTGAAATCCACGTAAAAAAGTGCTTTGAAAATGTTTTTACGGAAATCAAAAATTTTCAATAGGAATAGAATTACAAACATTTTTCCAAAATGCAGATTTTTGAAAAACACCCTGTATATCTGGAACGGCACTAGATATCGATATGCGATTTTCACTGTTGAGTTTATCATAAAAATTGGGCCTCAGATACGGACATCAGTTTTCGTCTATCTCCTTTAGATAAAGGGGTTTACCTTTAAAAGCGTCCAATTTGGACCACCCTGTACATGATATGAGTTTTTCTTTTGGGAAAACGGTTCCATTGAATTTGTCTTCCCTCTTAAAACCACATTTACGAGAAACGCTGAGCTTCTAAAGTAATTTTGAGGAGCAACAGTGAGTGCACTCTGGTGCGTAAAGTCTTTTATTTATATTTCAAAAATATTTCTATTTTGCATACGATTCGCAATCGGGAGAGTGAAAAGGAGGTCTGGAGAGAAGCCGAGTGTGTAGGCCAATGTTCTCTATATATTGTCGACGGTCCGCATTTATCGATCGACAGGACGTAGCCATTCCGAGTAATCTCTTTTGCTCCGTTATTTCAGCCGAACACCAAGTAATTGTCTATGATAGCCAAATGGCCTGCTTAGAGCATCGGGGTTCGTATTTAAATACTAACGAATCGAATTTCTCTACTTCATCGTAAATCTGGAGAATTAAACAAAATTTATGCCATGGCCAAATTTACAAAATGTACTTTGTTTTAATTTTTGGATTTGTGATGATTGCAAAAATAAATTTTAAGAAATTCGCATTAGGGACGTTAGATGTTCGTTTAACCCCTTAACTGCCAGGAAATACTCTAAAAAAGACCAGAGTTGAGCAAAACTGTGTCCTTATAAAGTTGTAATTTGAGCCTCGTAATTGAATTAAAATCTATTTTTTTTTGTATGATTATTTCGTATGTACCTCAACAACTCGACATTTTTATGGAACACGTTAAATCCCATATATATATATATATATATATATATATATATATATATATATATATATATATATATATATAGATATATATATATATATATATATATATATATATATATATAGATATAGATATAGATATATATATATATATATATATATATATATATATATATATATATATATATATATATATATAGATATTTGTGTGTGTGTATTATAAAAATAATTGAAAATTTTAAAAAGTATTCAACCTACAATGCCTGCTGAACAATGGAATGCGTACAAGAGAAGGGGGAAAGAAAGAGAGAAAGAAGAGAGAGAGAGAGAATTTGTAAAACGACCTGAAGAGAGATGGCATACTGGCCAGTCAACTGTTAAAGACAATACATTTTGTTTACGTCGTGAAATGTGCTGCAAAAATAAATATTCTTTCAAAAATCAGTAACGCAAAAAGTGTCATAAGTGTTCTGTTGATGTTGCCGAAGTCTAGTGACAAGTACAGTTTATTTAATTAAAGAAAAATAGTGATATTTTATGTTGTGTGTACCAATTACATTTTTAATTGATGAGGAGAAACACATTGTTGGTTTCTGATTTAACAGCATGAAAATAATGAAATAATCAACAGACTGCAATGATAAAATATATATATATATTTTCTATATTCTAATTTCTTTTTTCTTGAACCTTCTTAATATATATATGATTCTGTGCTTTTTTTTATTTCTTAGAATTTTGGTTCTATTTATTAAAACACGTTATTTTATTTTATTTACTGACGTTTCGCCCATACTTTTTGTGGGCATTCTCAAAATATCTAAACATATTTTAAAAAGTTTCAGGACACATTTGTAACATTGGAACTTGCCCGCACTTTTTGTACCCTGTGAAAAGTTGTTTGTCCCACGCTTGAGCGCAATTTTCTTGCAGCCCCGCTTTAATTTCTGATAATGAATTGAGTGACTAATGATTTTAAAAGAACTAAAGAAATTAAACAAACACTAGCTCAGTTTTCCTTGGTAGAGAGATATGGGTAAGAGATAATTTTTTGTACGTCTTTTTGGAATTATTTTCTATTTTTTAAAAAGCTTTAGCTGTACAAATTTTGGGCACCATTCATTTTAAAATAGAAAGGATCTAACTTCAGCTAAAAAAATGAAAAAATACTGAAAGGGTGTACAGTTGTTGAAAATAAAAAACAGTTTGGTACAGCCGTCATTATCCTGAAAAGTAAGATAGGTATTCAGTGAGACACTAGCTTTAATCAACAAAAAGAAAATTTATTCATGATTTTAAAATAAAAGTTCTAACCTCTGTGTCTTTAAGGATTACAAAGAATTCTAGCCTAACAGGTAGTTATTATTATTAGAGTCCCTAAATCAGACATTTAAATTCTAAAACCTGACTACCCCCGAAAGCGAAGAATCGTGATTTTCACTTTTTGTCAGTTCAAATTGCTATTAAGGCACTGCTTCGGGAATAAGTCTATTGAGGAATGTTCTGGTAACTTACGGTTTTTATTTCGGCTTCTAGGCCTTCGATGGAACACAACCGATTTCACACTTTGTAGGAAACACTTAGAGCCCACTACGGCTTTACGTTAAAAAAAACTTGTGCTTTACTTAGCTCTCATAATTGTTGCTATGAGCCTCTACTGCGGCTCGGTCGAGGTAAGCCTCGCTGCGGCTCGATGGAAAATTCGCCTACTTGGCGGCTTGGTCGAAACAACCTACTTGGCGGCTCGGTGGAAATTCGCCCCTCTTCCTGTCCGCCGGACTCTTAAATAAACCGTGGGCACTCTCTCGGCAATATGGCTACGCCGGAACCAAAACTGCGGATACAAATATTTAACCAATCCCGGCGTATCGAGAGATTCGGTCGCAAACCCGCACAGCACACTAATATACCGAACGGCTTGGAATTTCTGATTAATATACCGCTCGATACAAAAATGAAAAGAAGTACAATTTAAAGTGAAAAATCAGTAACATTACATGGTCTTAAAATCTAAGAAAAAATGAATGTTACACATTTTACAATTAAAAATTAAAATTTTGGTACAATTCACGTCACGATATGAAAACAGTTTGCACAGTTTTTTTTATATATATAACTAATTTAAAAATATTTACGCTAATTGTACTGTTTTTAAAATGAATCCAAAAAATATTTACTGAAATATTTGATTTGGTATATGGTACGTACCTAATAAACTCGGTATTTTTCATACACAGGTTGTTATTGATCGAAATATTGGATGTTTACTAGTTTGGAAAGGTATTAAAATAAATCGTGCCTTTGGTTTAAAAAAATAGATGGTGTGTATATATATATATATATATATATATATATATATATATATATATATATATATATATATATATATATATATATATATATATATACATATATATACATATATATATATATATATATATATATATATATATATATATATATATATATATATATATATATATATATATATATATACAGGGTACCCCATATGTATGGAAATGGAAAGCCCTGGATATAATTTTATATTTAAGTCCAATTAAAAATTCTAGATATTATTTGTCTAAGATAACATATGTCTAAATTGAACTGTTTTGGATGGATGGATGGATGTTATGGGGATAGGGTGCATCGCTACTAAGGTCATTTAGCACCCAGAACTGTTCTGGAATTATTATCATTTTGAAATTTAAAATAACGGATAACGCTTACAGGATCTATTAGCAGAATATACGGAAAAATACGTAAAAATAGAATAGAAACGGAATACACGGACGTAGAAGCTGAAGAACAGGCAGGCTTTAGAGCAGGAAGATCCACAATAGACCATCTCTTCTCACTGACACAAATCCTAGAAAAGAAAACCGCATTTGATCAGGAAGTCCATGTCTTGTTTGTTGATCTAAAAAAGGCCTACGACAGCGTGCCCCTAATGAGATTGTGGGAAACACTACAACAGAGTAATGTAAGCACCGAAATAATTAAAGCCGTAAAATCCTTATACCAAGACGCAAGAAGTAGTGTGAAAACCAAATATGGTATAACAACAGGGTTCCTGGTCACAAAGGGTCTCAAACAGGGCTGCTGTATATCCCTAACGCTATTTAAAATCTATTTGGAGAGTGCACTGAAGAACTGGAAAAGGAAATGCAGCAGTATGGGATTACCACTGGATGACGATACTACATTGTACACGCTATCATTCGCAGATGACCAGGTAGTAGTCGCTCAGGACATCGATGATATGGAATACATGACAGGAAAACTTATGGATGAATATGAAAAATGGGGACTAGAAGTCAATATTAAAAAGACCGAGTACATGTGCGTCGGAGGACAACAGCAGGACTTGAAACTGGCCACAGGACACACCATCAAACACTGTGCCAGTTATAAGTATTTAGGAACGAGAATATCTAGGGACGGAACACTGGAAGAAGCAATATTCGAGAGGAATATCCAAGGAAGAAAAGCGATTGCAATGCTTAATAGTATACTATGGGACAAAAACATAACCATTGAAAATAAGAAGAGAATTTACAACTCAATAGTGAAAAGTATAATAACTTACAGCTCCCAGGTGTGGCCATTAAAGGAAAGAACAGAAAAAATACTAAAAGCTACAGAAATGGATTTCTGGAGACGAGCAGCCAGAAAATCCAGAAAAGACTGTATACCAAATGACACGATAAGGCGAGCTTTAGAAATAAAGCACGATATAGTGGACGAAATCAGAACCCAAGAGTTGGTATGGTACGGACATGTACAGAGAATGTCACAAGACCGACTGCCTAAAAAGATTTTAAATTGGAACCCTCATGGAAAAAGAAAGCGAGGAAGACCACGCCAAAGCTGGAGAGCAGGAATCAACAAGGAAGTACTAGAGAGAGATCTGGAGGAGGAGGGATGGAGAAACCGGGAGGAGTGGAAATTGGGCATCGGAAGACGGAAGACGTTATAAAACCGATTGATGTATAAATTTAAAATAAAAAAAAAGACAAAAAAAACTATTAGGTTTATTTTTAAGGTAACAACTGCTCAAAATGTCTACCGTTAACAGCGAGGCAATGACCCAATATGTAATAAACAGCCTGAATAGAGTTTTGCAGAGAATCCGCGGTGGTCTGTGCTACTTCATATTGAATTCTTTGTTGTAAATCTTCTACAGTTTCAGGTCGACTTCGGTAAACTTTGGTTTTCACATGACCCCATAAAAAAAATCGAGTGGTGTAAGGTCAGAACTCCTGGCAGGCCATTCTACAGCACCTCTTCTGCCTATCCATCGATTAGGAAAAATCGCATCATCGCATCATCTATGAACACTGATTTCATAGTGAGAAGGTGCTTCATCCTGTTGATACCACAGATTCCTGTTAGTGGTATCCAAATTATTTTCATCGGGAAAAATACCTGCACAAGCTGGAATAACTTGCTCTTGGAGTAACCGTAAATACCGCTGTCCTATAAGATTTCCATCGATAAAAAAGTAATCAATGATGTGACGTCCACAAATTCCTGCCCACACGTTTATCTTTTATGGTCTTTGAGAATTACTGTCGATGATCCAGTGGGGTTTCTCAGTAGACTAGAACCGGCAGGTATGCCTGTTAACTCTTCCGTTAAGACCAAATGTGGCCTCGTCAGAAAAAACAATACTATGAATTAGGTTAGGATCATTATTGATTCGTTCCATATGACCTCGCAAAATTCAACGCGTCTATCATAGTCGTCTTCAGATAATTCTTGCAATAGAATGAGTATGTATGATGCATTTTTTCTTCATTCAGTATACGACTTAAGGTACTTTTACTTAGGTTGTGGTCTAGGCAAAACTGACGAGTGGCTGTATGGGGATTTTCTGTAATTTCCAATAAAACATCTAACTTTTTATCATCGTTCGTTTTAACTTTTGGAGGTCCAGATTTAGAACGATCCTTAACGTGACCTGATTGTCTAAATCGTTTTAATGTTTTGCTAACTACGGATTGGGTAATAGGTTCTCGGCTCGGATATTCTGCGTTAAAAATATTACACACCTACTGTTGTGTTCTCCTACGGTCTCCGTAATCAACCATCATTAACAAAGTAATTCTTTCAGTTTCTGTTAAATGTACCATTATGATATTACGCTCAAATTGCAGTTTCACAAAATGCAGCAATAAACGTTTTCGTCAATAAATCATTTTTTGACGAGTTAAGTCGTTACCTGACAGTAAATGTTTGGCATAAGCCAAATTAATTTTTTTTTTTAATTGATCTCCTTAACTTCAAATATTAATAACACTGGTCAACAAAAAAAAGAAAATTGCTTGTTTCCTGTGATTTTTTTTTGTTTCTATCTCAAATTGATGCGTATTTTTTAAATATGGCAACAATTTTTCTCTAACAGCTTTTGTTTTTGACTTATAGCTAACTAACCTCATTTACAATTTTTTACTTAGATTTTCGTTTTTTATTGGACACTAAAATATATTTTGTTGTTGTTTTAAATATGGCTTCGTCAAGAAGATGTTGTGTGCTTAATCCCGATTGTTTTTGCTATATTTGTGGTGAATATATATTTGCAAAATATCGAAAACCTATATCGGACTTTGTGAAAACTGCGTATCATCAATACTTTAAAATAAAATTGTGTAATCAGGACAAGCCATGGGTTCCTCATATTGTATGCCAGAAATGTGTGGTATGTCTACGGTTATGGTCCAGTGGAAAAAGAGATGCAATAATATTCATAACACCCATGATTTGGCGAGAACCTCGAAACCATCATGACGATTGCTACTTCTGCGTTGTGAAAATAAACGGAATTAACCCTGGAAATCGAAGTAAGTGGTCATATCCTAACTTATCTTCTGCTCAACGACCTCAATTAAAATCACAAGAGGTACAACCCAGCACATCTAAATCTTCTGATGATCCAAATCTCCCAAACCCGAACGAAATACATCAAGTGAAGACTCTGATTCAGACTACAAATGTAGCCTTTCAGAACCTCAACCATTTAATCAGAAAGAACTAAATGACTTAGTAAGAGATCTGAACTTACCAAAAGAAGCTTCTGAAATTTTAGCATCTCGTTTAAAAGAAAAAAATTTGCTTACTCCGGAAACCAACATTACATTTTATCGTACCCGAGAAAAAAAAATCTGTTACCGTATTTTTCTCAAGAGAAGGATTTAGTTTTTTGTAACGATGTTGGTGGTATTTTGCAGCAGATGGGATTAAAACAGTACCAACCTAGTGGTTGGCGTCTTTTCATAGACAGCAGCAAAAGAAGTTTAAAGTATGTTTTGCTTCATAACGGTAACAAGTACGGATCTATACCTATTGCACATTCGACGACTTTAAAAGAAGAATACGTAAATGTTTCTAAGGTTATGGAAAAAATTAAGTATCAAGACCACAAATGGGTCATTTGTGTTGATCTGAAAATGGTTAACTTTCTTTTAGGTCAACAAGGGGGGTACACAAAGTTCCCTTGTTTCATGTGTCTCTGGGATAGTCGTGACAAACAACACCATTGGTCACAAAAAGTTTGACCAGTGCGGGAACAGCTAAAAGTTCGTACAAAAAACGTTATAAACGTGCCTTTAGTTAGCCGAGACCGCATCATACTTCCACCACTTCATATTAAACTCGGCATAATGAAACAGTTTGTGAAGGCGCTTGACAAAAGTGGCGAATGTTTTAATTTTCTTTCACGCAAGTTTCCAGGATTAAGTTCAGAAAAATTGAAAGCTGGTATTTTTGATGGGCCACAGATTAGGCAACTCGTGAAAGATCCTAATTTTGTCAAATCAATGACTAAAGTCGAATCCAAAGCTTGGAATTCATTTGTTTTGGTTATGAGTAGCTTCCTAGGCAAAAAGAAATCTGACGACCATGTCGAGCTTGTTGAGTGCATGCTATCGAACTTGCGAGAGCTAGGGTGCAACATGAGCATAAAAATCCACTTCCTGCACTCGCATTTAGACCGATTTCCACAAAATCTGGGTGATTTTAGTGAGGAGCAGGTTGAAAGATTTCATCAGGATCTTCAGACAATAGAAGAGCGTTATCAGGGGCGGTGGGACTCACATATGATGGCAGACTACTGCTGGAGTTTGCAACGAGATCTACCTAAAGTCGTTCATTCAAGGAAATCTTATAAAAGATCATTTGCTAGTGTTCAATAGAAATTTTGTTAACATAATGTATTATTTTTTTGTATTTTTTGGCAAAGTAATAAAACTGTATATTTCAAAAGGTAAAGCTGTTAGTAATCTCCCAGTATTTTTTTCATAGTCAGGGCCATAGAAATGCCCAATAACAGAAAAAAAAATAAAGGAAACAAGACTTGTGTTGACCAGTGTAATTTTAGACACATGGTAGGTTAGACAAATAATATTTAGAATTTTATGTACCACTCCAAAATAAAATAATATGCAGGGCTTTCCATTTAAAAAAATTTAAGATGGCGTAATTTCTTCGAACTGACAGTTCAAAACACTTTATTGTTAACGTCAGCTTGTGCGCCCTATAACACCCCATAACTTTTTTTATACATTTTTTGATACATTGATTAATAAATGCTGTGGAATCATTATTCCATACATACGGGGCACCTTGTATACATAATTTAAATTGTAAATTAAAAATAAGTTATTTTTTAGTCCACCAGGTACAGTCTCGTATCTTATCATTTGCATGAGTTGTTTAATAAATTGCTTAAGTGCATAGAATCAAGCATGCAGGACATCCGCTGAGGTTCCATTAAGGATGCAAAAAAGAGAAAGAAAGAAATAGAGAATAAAAGACAAAGATGCTAGTAAATCAGAATAACATACAAAGCGATCAAAAAAGAAAACGAAATGTGCAATTTAATCGCTATTATTATGTCTAAAGACTCTTGTAATGCACCTTCTATTCAAAAAGAAACCGAACTTTTAGCCGAAAATAAAAATTGTTCAAAAAATTTATTTTAATCGATATATTCTCCCTCAGCTTCGATATAGCGTTTCTCAATGTCAATTAATTCGCAAAATCAGGTGCTTACCAGGTGTACAACTATGAAATGTGAATTTTTTTTCTAAAAAAACATGTTAAATTCGGAAGAATGATGAAAAGTGCTTTATTCAAAGTATGCTCCATCGCTCCCTTCCTTTTTCCTATCTTTCGGGCAATTTGTGAATACCACGCCAGTAAAAATCTTCTCCTTTTGCTGCGAACCATTAGTCGAGCCATCGACGCAAACAAGTAGTAATCGGAAGGAGCTAAGTCTGGTGAGTAAGCTTCATAGGGTAGAACTTCCCAGCTGAGTGCTTCCAACGTGTCGCGAACTGGTTTTGCCGTATGTAATGGTGCATTGTCATGAAGAAAAATGACTTTGTGTTGCCTCTTTCGGTATTCTGGCCTTTTTTCAAGCAGCGAACGGTTCAAATCGGTCAATTGTTGTTGGTAACGTTTAGTATTAACCGTTTCCTCAGGTTTTAACAGCTCATAATAGACCACGCCCCTCTGGTCCCACCAAACACAGTGCATCGTTTTTCTACCAAAGCGATTCGGTCTTGCGGTCGATGTAGATGGTGCGCCTGGGTCTACCCATGATTTTTTTGCGCTTGGGATTCTCAAAATAAATCCACTTTTCATCCCTGTAACTATACGATGCAAAAACGACTTCCTTTTGTAGCGAGCAAAATGTCACACCTGTTTTCGCGCTTTTGCATTTGACTGTTGTTCAACTCATGTAATACCCATCTACCGGTCTTCTGAATCTTCCCCATCTCTCGTAGCCGATTGGAAACAGCTTGTTGACTAACGCCCAATTGCTCGGCGAGTTGTTTTTGTGTTTGCGAATCATCTTCGCCCAACAATGCTTGCAATTCCACATCTTCCTATTTTTTTTGCCGGTTTTCCACGTTTCTTGTCTGCAACATCGAAGATACCACTTTTGAAACGCCGTAACCATCGTTCACACGTATCTTGCGATGGAGCATGTTCACCATAAGCTTCTCGAAGTAATCGGTATGATTCAACAGCAGTTTTCTTCAAATGAAAACAAAAAATTAATGCTGTCCGCAAATGCTCTTTGTTCGGTATAAATTTCGACATATTGAACACAACAACATAACACTATGCACACACTTTTCCAATTTATCACTCGTGCGAGTCTGACACTTGTTGATGACACAACAAAATGGCGCAGTGTCAAATCTTTATAGCACAAACTGCATTGGTGCACCATCTGTTGTCTGAAATCCGCATTTCATACTTGTATACCTGGTATATATTTTCGATGTTTTTAAATTATCGTTGAGAGTCATTGCCACTGTCGCTTAAATATTTTTCAAACTGTTATATCGCTCTACTTTTATCGGCCAACGAAGTCGAGGAAAGACAAATAAATCGCACAGGGTACTAAATCAGATGAATACGGCGAGTAATCTAACGTACGACCGCGGTTTTGCTCAAAACTGTCACAAAACGCATTCATTTTGAAGCATTTCATACGTCTTGTCATCCAAATTTAAAACAGCAATCAATGGAAGCTCCTTGTTTAAAATTAATTCTTCGACCGTTCGACAAAATATACTTCCACTCTTACCACAAGAGTTAGGAATGTGGGGGAAGAAGTTTCATAAAACAGCTGACACAACACTAGTGAAAGTCACTGTTTGCGACAATTCTTGAAAAGTTGATTTCTTTTTAGAAAAATAGTGTGTACAGAAGGTTTCTAAATTGCGACATTCCTTGCGAGGTTGTGGATTCCACATAAATAACACTGGTCAACAAAAAAAAGAAAATTGCTTGTTTCCTGTGATTTTTTTTTTTGTTTCTATCTCAAATTGATGCGTATTTCTTCAATATGGCAACAATTTTTCTTTAACAGCTTTTGTTATTGAGTTATAGCTAACTACCCTCATTTACTATTTTTACTTAGATTTTCGTTTTTTATTGGACACTAAAATATATTTTGTTGTTGTTTTAGATATGGCTTCGTCAAGAAGATGTTGTGAGCTTAATCCCGATTGTTTTTCCTATATTTGTGGTGAATATATATTTGCAAAATATCGAAAACCTATATCGGACTTTGTGAAAACTGCGTATCATCAATACTTTAAAATAAAATTGTGTAATTAGGACAAGCAATGGGTTCCTCATATTGTATGCCAGAAATGTCTGGTATGTCTACGGTTATGGTCCAGTGGAAAAAGAGATGCAATAATGTTCGTAACACCCATGATTTGGTGAGAACCTCGAAACCATCATGACGATTGCTACTTCTGCGTTGTGAAAATAAAGGGAATCGAAGTAAGTGGTCATATCCTAACTTATCTTCTGCTCAACGACCTCAATTAAAATCACAAGAAGTACAACCCAGCACATCTAATCTTCTGATGATCCAAATCTCTGTGAACCCGAACGAAATACATCAAGTGAAGACTCTGATTCAGACTACAAATGTAGCCTTTCAGAACCTCAACCATTTAATCAGAAAGAACTAAATGACTTAGTAAGAGATCTGAACTTACCAAAAGAAGCTTCTGAAATTTTAGCATCTCGTTTAAAAGAAAAAAAATTTGCTTACTCCAGAAACCAACATTACATTTTATCGTACCCGAGAAAAAAATCTGTTACCGTATTTTTTTTTCTCAAGAGAAGGATTTAGTTTTTTTGTAACGATGTTGGTGGTATTTTGCAGCAGATGGGATTAAAACAGTACCAACCTAGTGATTGGCGTCTTTTCATAGACAGCAGCAAAAGAAGTTTAAGGTGTGTTTTGCTTCATAACGGTAACAAGTACGGATCTATACCTATTGCACATTCGACGACTTTAAAAGAAGAATACGTAAATGTTTCTAAGGTTATGGAAAAAACTAAGTATCAAGACCACAAATGGGTCATTTGTGTTGATCTGAAAATGGTTAACTTTCTTTTAGGTCAACAAGGGGGGTACACAAAGTTCCCTTGTTTCATGTGTCTCTGGGATAGTCGTGACAAACAACACCATTGATCACAAAAAGTTTGGCCAGTGCGGGAAGAGCTAAAAGTTGGTACAAAAAATGTTATAAACGTGCCTTTAGTTAGCCGAGACCGCATCATCCTTCCACTTCATATTAAACTCGGTGATGGGCCACAGATTAGGCAACTCGTGAAAGATTCTAATTTTGTCAAATCAATGACTAAAGTCGAATCCAAAGCTTGGAATTCATTTGTTTTGGTTATGAGTAGCTTCCTAGGCAAAAAGAAATCTGACGACCATGTCGAGCTTGTTGAGTGCATGCTATCGAACTTGCAAGAGCTAGGGTGCAACATGAGCATAAAAATCCACTTCCTGCACTCGCATTTAGACCGATTTCCACAAAATCTAGGTGATTTTAGTGAGGAGCAGGGTGAAAGATTTCATCAGGATCTTCGGACAATGGAAGAGCGTTATCAGGGGCGGTGGGACTCACATATGATGGCAGACTACTGCTGGAGTTTGCAACGGGATCTACCTAAAGTCGTTCATTCAAGGAAATCTTATAAAAGATCATTTGCTCATTTGTGTTCAATAGAAATTTTGTTAACATAATGTATTATTTTTTTGTATTTTTTTTGGCAAAATAATAAAACTGTATATTTCAAAAGGTAAAGCTGTTAGCAATCTCCCAGTATTTTTTTCATAGTCAGGGCCATAGAAATACCCAATAACAAAAAAAAAATAAAGGAAACAAGACTTGTGTTGACCAGTGTAATCTGAGCTTCGAAATAGTTCCCCACCCACCTTATTCCCTAGATTTTTATAATTTTTAAAAATGGTGAGATTATATTTTGCAAATCGGCTTCGTTAGCTTTGTCCACAAATCATTTACAAGCATGTTAAAAAAAAACTGTCTAATTTCGTTAATAATTGAGGGCTCTAGACAATTTTGAACAAAAAATCAGAATCCTGACCTACCGTGCGTCGGCTGCGAGCTATAGTACTTGCTTGGAAAAAGACTCGGCAGGTAAACATAGAGTTTGAATTTCGTGAAAAGGATAGTAAGCTTGTACGAGGCTGGTTTGAAAAGTCCGTGCAAAGTCCGAGAGATGGCACCACCGGCGCGTATCGAGGTCATGTTTAGTTAGTAGTATCTCTTGAATGAACGCACACCAAGTTTCAGCCATATTGGTCTATTTCTTTATGTTTGGCATTCGTGTGAATCAAGGAAGTCGAGTGATTTTCAAGAAATGGACGAAAAAGAATTTCGTGTGGTGATTAAACATTACTTTATGAAAGGCAAAACGCCTCAGGAGACTAAAGAGAAGCTTGATAAACATTATGGTGACTCTGCACCTTCGATTAGAACAGTTTATAAGTGGTTTCAAAATTTTCGGACTGGCCATATGGGCACAAGTGACGCTGAACGTTCTGGACGGCCTGTGGAGGTTACGACTCCAGAAATTATTGATCAAATCCATGATATGGTGATGGATGACAGAAGAGTTAAGGTGCGTGAGATTGTTAGTGCTGTGGGCATCTCGACTCAACGGGTACATAATATTTTCCATAAACATTTGGACCTGAGAAAGCTATCCGCATGATGGGTGCCGCGATTGCTCACGCTTGACCAAAAACGGAATCGTGTGAAGTGTTGCAAGGATGGTTTGCAGCTGTTCCAGAAGAATCCGGAGGACTTTAAGCGTCGTTTCGTCACTGTGGATGAAACATGGATACATTACTATACTCCTGAGACCAAACAACAATCTAAACAATGGGTTACCAAGGGGAAATCTGCACCAAAAAAGGCGAAGACCGTTCCTTCGGCCGGAAAGGTTATGGCGACTGTCTTTTGGGATTCGCAAGGGATAATCCTCATCGACTATCTGGAAAAGGGTAAAACTATTAAAGGTAAATATTATTCATCGTTATTGGACCGTTTGAAAACCGAGCTGCAAGAAAAACGCCCGCCATTGGCCCACAAGAAAGTCCTTTTCCATCACGACAACGCACCAGCACACACCTCAGCAGTTGTGGTCGCAAAATTAATGGAAATAGGATTCCAACTCGTTTCACATCCCCCCTATTCTCCAGACTTGGCTCCCTCGGATTACTATTTGTTCCCCAATTTGAAGAAATGGCTGGCGGGACAAAGATTTTATTCAAACGAGGAGGTGATTGCAGACACTAATGGATATTTTGCAGACTTGGACAAATCCTATTATTCGGAAGGGATCAACAAACTAGAACATCGTTGGACGAAGTGTATAAGCCTAAAAGGAGACTATGTCGAAAAATAAAAAAGGTTTACCCCAAATACATAAGTAGTTTTTATTTTTGCACGGACTTTTCAAACCAGCCTCGTATTATACAGATTTCAAGAAGTATTTTAAGCGAAAAAAATACTCAAAAAAAACTTCTGGACCAGGGTCTCCCTTAAGTCCCTCAAACAAACAGATATTCTCAATGCTTTATTTGCCTGATTGAGTACTTCTTGGTATAGATTTAATGAGCTCGACAGCTGTACTCCCAGGTATGTGCAGTGCATGTTCTGTGCTACTGTTTTGTTGTAGGCGGCTAATTTACATCTAATGGGGTCTTTAGCTAAAACCATTGTTTTTTTTCCACTGATATTCCCATGTTGTAAGTTTTTGCTCTTGTTTGGAAACGATGCATTAGTCGCTGTAAGCCATCTTCATTTTCTGCTGTTAATACTACATTATCAGCAAAGCACAATATTTTTATGTGATAAATCATATTAAATAATGAATATGAAAAATGTTAACTTTGTTAACTTATCACTTTTTTCTTTCGTTTCAACGTAACTGCGGTTTCATAGATTTACAACATTTTCAAATAGGTTTAAAAATGCAGTAAATCAATGGAATCGTAGTCACGTCGAAATGAAATCAAAAAGTGATAAGTTAACAAAGTAACACTGTTCATATTTAATAGTCGGAAAGTAGCATTTTGCCGAACGAAAAATCAAGTTTGGTCTTATCCCTTAAATGGATGTATGACCACATTTAAATTCAGGAACTCAATTTTGAATCGTCGAAAACGAAGGGGAAAAATCATTTAATGCGACTTTTAACTGTTTGGTCCGTAGGAGTTAAACATTTTTTTTTTTTTTTGAAAAAAAAAGTATTTTATAATAGCTCGCCCTTCAATTTTATCCGTTTTTTAGAAAATGTTGTTTGTTTACACGATCGACGGAAAATGACTAAACACACGTATCTGAAACTTCACAGCGCACCATCTAGTAGATAACACTTAACAAATATCATAATAATTTTGTCATCTAGACACCATATATGTGTCAAGCAGAGAACTGTTAGAATGACTCTCGTATTATTTGTCCATTCGTATACCAGGTGTACAAGTATGAAAGGCGGATTTCAGACAACAGATGGTGCACCAATGCAGTTGGTGCTATAAAGATTTGACTCTGCGCCATTTTGTTGTGTCATCAACAAGTGTCAGACGCGCACGAGTGATAAATTGGAAAAGTGTATGCATAGTGTTGTGTTCAATATGTCGAAATTTATGCCGAACAAAGAACATTCGCGGACAGCATTAATTTTTTGTTTTCATTTGAAGAAAACTGCTGTTGAATCATATCCATTACATCGAGAAGCTTATGGCGAACATGCTCCATTGCAAGATACGTGTGAACGATGGTTTCGGCGTTTCAAAAGTGGTGACTTCGATGTTGCAGACAAGGAACGTGGAAAATCGCCAAAAAAAAACGACGATGTGGAATTGCAAGCATTTTTTGACGAAGATGATTCGCAAACACGAAAACAACTCGCCGAGCAATTGGGTGTTAGTCAACAAGCTGTTTCCAATCGGCTACGAGAGATGGGAAAGATTCAGAAGACCGGTAGATGGGTACCACATGAGTTGAACGACAGGCAAATGGAAAAGTGCAAAAACACGACATTTTACTCGCTCGGTACAAAAGGAAATCGTTTTTGCATCGTATATTTACAGAGGATGAAAAGTGGATTTATTCTGAGAATCCCAAGCGCAAAAAATCATGGGCGCACCATCCACATCGACCGCAAGACCAAATCGCCTCGGCACATATGCACTGCCGCGAATTCCAAATGAACGGAAAAACAGCAACAGAAAAACGTCTACGTGCTACTTTATACTAAGAGGTGGCAAATCTTTATTTGTTATTATTGCTGTAATTGTAAATGATTAATACCTATTAATTATGTTGCTATAAATAATACTAAGTTGATTAGTGTCTGATTTATAGTTAATTGACTTTGGGTCCCTGTTGATATGGTACATTTCCTTAAAAAGTCTCCCTTTGTAGTTGTTGTCATGAGCTAAGATTTTAACGTTGTTATAGTCAAAATTATGACCCGTTTTCAAATTATGTTGCACCACAGCACACGAATTCTTTCCCAATCGGGAGTCACTCCTGTGCTGTGTGGGTCTCTGTTTCAACCACTGAGATGTCTGCCCAATATAACACGCTTCACATTGTGAACAAGACAATCTATAAACTACAGAGTTATTATGTAAAATAGGGCTTCTATCCTTTATTTTCGAAAACAGGTCAGAACCTCGTATCCTGCGCCTTTTGGCGATGCTCTGTGTTTGGTGGGACTAGAGGGGTGTGGTCTATTATGAGCTGTTAAAACCTGAGGAAACGGTTAATACTAAACGTTACCAACAACAATTGACCGATTTGAACCGTTCGCTGCTTGAAAGAAGATCAGAATACCGAAAGAGGCAACACAAAGTCATTTTTCTTCAGGATACGAAAGATAGAAAAACGATGGATTTTGGATGAAATTTTACACATAAAAATATTTTTTTCTTGTCAAGGCTAGGTACTTATCATATAACCCTCGCACTTTGTATATATTTGTCTGTGAAAATTTTGACAAATACATTTCATGGTCTGCTGATATTATACGAAGTAATATACAGTGGCGAACAAAAGTATGGAAACATTTAAATTTCCATCTCTAATCTTAACATTTAAACGGTTTACAATTACAATATTTGTTTATTAATCGTGTACATCTAACAAATATGTTGAAGACTAAAACAGTTATTGTTTATTAGAAATGTGCTTAGTTTTTAACGTAACAAAACTATGCACAAACAAAAGTATGGAAACATTTTTGTTATAAAATAAAAATTCCACTAAGACGACTAAGATGTCAAAAATATTTAATATTTAGTGGGATATCCTTTTGCGTCAATCACTCCTTGACATCTTATGTCCACAGAGTCAATAAGCCTAGCACAAAAATCGGGTGGTATTTTTTCTTATTTTATTGCGATCCAAAGTTCGTCCTAATTTATTTATCCAGATAGTGCCAAAGATTCTCTATCGGTTTCAAATCAGGTGATCGTGAAGACGAGTGCATCACCCGAATCCTTTGTTCAGAAAACCAATTTTTGGCCAAGCGAGATGTGTGTTTTGGGTCATTGTCTTGTTGAAAAATCCATGACCGTGGCAAATCTTGTTCATAAGGAATCAAATTATTTTCCAATATCTCAAGATACATTTGAGCATCCATTCTGCCGTTTATCTTTGCCAATGGCCCCGTACCAGGCCGTCGAAAACAACCCCATACCATGATATTTCCACCGCCATGTTTGACAGTAGCTACCAGGTACTTTGGGTCATACCTTAGACCAACTGGTCTTCTTACATAACCAGTAGAATCATTTCCAAAGAGATTGAACCTACTTTCGTTACTAAAGATTACTGGAGACCCCTGATATTGAGTCTAGTCTTTATGTTCCTTAGGAAATTTTCTGTGACGCTTTGTAAGGAGTGGCTTTTTAACAGCACGCCTACCATGAAGATTTTCAGATAACAGCCGACGTCTAATTGTCATGTCTGACACCAATACACCATGATATTCCTGCGTTAGTTCTTTATTAACAGTAGTTTTCTTGGCACGACAATGACCCAAACACACATCTCGCTTGGCAAGAATTGGTTCTTTGAACAAAGGATTCAGGTCATGCGCTCGTCTTCACAATCACCTGATTTGAACCCGATAGCAAATCTTTGGCACTATCTGGATAAACAAATTAGGAAAAGAAATATACGAGGCGGGTTTGAAAAGTCCGTGCAAAGTCCGAGAGATGGCACCACCCGGCGCGTATCGAGGTCATGTTTAGTTAGTAGCATCTCTTGAATGAACGCACACCAAGTTTCAGCCATATTGGTCTATTTCTTTGTGTTTGGCATTCGTGTGAATTAAGGAAGTCGAGTGATTTTCAAGAAATGGACGAAAAAGGATTTCGTGTGGTGATTAAACATTACTTTATAAAAGGCAAAACGCCTCAGGAGACTAAAGAGAAGCTTGATAAACATTATGGTGACTCTGCACCTTCGATTAGAACAGTTTATAAGTGGTTTCAAAATTTTCGGACTGGCCATATAGGCACAAGTGACGCTGAACGTTCTGGACGGCCTGTGGAGGTTACGACTCCAGAAATCATTGATCAAATCCATGATATGGTGATGGATGACAGAAGAGTTAAGGTGCGTGAGATTGCTAGTGCTGTGGGCATCTCGACTGAACGGGTACATAATATTTTGCATAAACATTTGGACATGAGAAAGCTATCCGCAAGATGGGTGCCGCGATTGCTCACGCTTGACCAAAAATGAAATCGTGTGAAGTGTTGCAAGGATGGTTTGCAGCTGTTCCAGAAGAATCCGGAGGACTTTAAGCGTCGTTTCGTCACTGTGGATGAAACATGGATACATTACTATACTCCTGAGACCAAACAACAATCTAAACAATGGGTTACCAAGGGGGAATCTGCACCAAAAAAGGCGAAGACCGTTCCTTCGGCCGGAAAGGTTATGGCGACTGTCTTTTGGGATTCGCAAGGGATAATCCTCATCGACTATCTGGAAAAGGGTAAAACTATTACAAGTGAATATTATTCATCGTTATTGGACCGTTTGAAAACCGAGCTGCAAGAAAAACGCCCGCGATTGGCCCACAAGAAAGTCCTTTTCCATCACGACAACGCACCAGCACACACCTCAGCAGTTGTGGTCGCAAAATTAATGGAAATAGGTTTCACGTGCCCCCTATTCTCCAGACTTAGCTCCCTCGGACTACTATTTGTTCCCCAATTTGAAGAAATGGCTGGCGGGACAAAGATTTTATTCAAACGAGGAGGTGATTGCAGACACTAATGGATATTTTGCAGACTTGGACAAATCCTATTATTCGGAAAGGATCAACAAACTAGAACATCGTTGGACGAAGTGTATAAGCCTAAAAGGAGACTATGTCGAAAAATAAAAAAGGTTTACCCCAAACACATAAGTAGTTTTTATTTTTGCACGGACTTTTCAAACCAGCCTCGTAAAAAAACCGGGACGAACTTTGGATCGCATTAAAACAAGAATGGGAAAAAAAATACCACCCGATTTTTGTGCTAGGCTTACTGACTCTATGGGCAGAAGATGTCAAGCAGTGATTGACGCAAAAGGATATCCCACTAAATATTAAATATTTTAGACATCTTAGTCGTCTTAGTGGAATTTTTATTATATAACAAAAATATTTCCATTTTTTTTGTTTGTGAATACTTTTGTTACGTTAAAAACTAAGCATATTTCTAATAAACAATAACTATTTTAATCTTCAAAATGTTTGTTAGCATGTCCACGATTAATATACAAATATTGTAATTGTAACCCGTTTAAAGACTAGAGATGGGAATTTAAATGTTTTCATACTTTTGTTCGCCACTGTATATTCTGGATTGTGTCAGCAAAATACTATTTTTTAGACAAATAATTACGCAGAAAAGTAGTAATTTTCCAGATGAAAGAACAAAAAATATTTTTTACTAACTGTTTAGCTAACGCAAATAAGCTAATTAAAAAAATTAGCTTATTTACTATTCTTTCATTAATTCCTTTATTCGTTCTCACAATTAGACTAATGTTAATTCCGCATAATATTTATTTTCATCTTAATTAAATTCAATTTTCCTCGATAAATAACAACGGTTATGTAACTACCAGTCGAGGTATTTCCGTTACAATTTCTATTCTTTTTTTTACTATTTAGGGTCATTCGTTCATTCATAATTTATCATTGTAAATTGCTATTACAAATTTAAGAGAGAATTATCATAATTAGAGACCAGATTTTTCTACAAAATAGTAAAAGGTCATTTTTTTGTCGCCAAATGATGATGTATTTGTAGTTGAGAGCATGAAATTGAATAAAAATTCTTTGCTTCAGACCGATTACTTACGATGGCTGTCAACAAACAACTGCGCGTTGTACACTACCGTCAGAAGTATTTGCCCACCTAGAAATTTCAATGTAACTGCCAAAATTGAATACCTATTTAAAATCTTTTATTATATTAGGTAAATTTAACTGCTCTTAACAAATGCCAATCATAAAAATTGTTTAGATAAGCCTTTTTGGTCAAATGACAAATTAAAAACCAATTAGAACAAATTTCCAAGTTTTGCATGATAACTGTTTTGAGGCGATTTCTGAGAATTCCAGTTGAAGTAAGAACTCATATCAAGTTTCTAGGGATTATGGAAATTCCTAGTGACATTTTATGATAAAAAAAACTATCCTATAAATACCATTGCCCTTTTGAAAATTAACCATTCGCAAACAGTACTTTGCCATTGATACAGGCTCCACTGTTTTGTGAAAATGCCAAAAACGAAAGAAGTTTCCATTGAAAATCGGGCTCTGATAATTGCGAGACATCAAAATGGTGACTCCAGTCGACAAATTGCGAGTGATATGCGGATGCCAAGAAGAACGGTGAACTACATCGTAAAAAAATTTTCTGCGGGACATGGAATTCCCAACCAAAAACGTTCAGGAAGGCCTCAAAAACGACTCCCGCTGAAGACAGGGCTATAACAATATCCAGCAGAGGAAATCGCCACCTAACCGCACCAGAGATCACGGCTCAAGTAAACCTGGAGCGGGCCCATCCCCATCAGCGTGACAACCGTGAAGAACAGGTTAACAGAAGGTAGACTACACGGGAGAGTTGCAGAGAGGAAACAACTTCTTAGACAAGTGAATAAACGTAAACGATTAGAATGGGCACGAGAACATGAAAATTGGACATCAGAACAATGGAATTCCGTCCTTTAAGCGACGAATCTAAATTCGAAATTTTCGGTTTAAATCGACGAGTTTGCGTGCGGCGATCAGCTGGAGAGAGGATGTTGGAAGCCTGTCAGTTGCCTACAGTAAAACATGGTGGAGGTTCAGTAATGGTTTAGGGTCGGTTTGGCAACGGTAAAGTTGGAAAAATCTTTAGGATAGAAAAAAATCATGCGAAAAGAACAGTATCAAGAAATTTTACTAACTCAAATGCTTCCTTCTGGAAGATATATTTTTCAGGGGAAATTTATTTTTCAGCATGACAACAACCCTAAACATTCTGCTAAACAAATTAGATAACTTTTGGACCAATGGAAAGCCGATGACGTCCTGGAAGTGATGACTTGGCCTCCACAATCACCCGACTTGAACCCCATCGAATTGCGTAAAGCAGTAATTAAAAACAAAGAAGGTCACATAGATGAGAAAAATCCTGGAATATCATGAATATTTTTCTGATTTTCTAGACTGTAAATAATGTGAAAATAAATAATGATTCACTGAAATTTAAAAAAAAAAATATATTTTGGATGGTTTGGATCTAGGTTTTTGCTGACTTGGGACTGAAATAACTAGGTGTGCAAATTCCTTCTGATGGTAGTGTATCTGTTTGAAAATTTCAACACAACAGTTACAAGAATCACGTTTACTAACAGTCATGCCGCTTAACAAAATTAACCATTATTGCGTAGAAATTTATCAAAGTTATCAATTCACTCTCGTAAAGCGTGCATATATCCCTATTCTTGGTATTTATATACAGGGTGTCTAAATTTACAACTTTTTTTAACAGGATTGTTTGGGTGCAATGCTGTTACATCTTACCAATACTGCTTTTTTTGTACACAAACAGGATTTCTTATTCTTTACTTTTCGGCTTACATGTCGTTTCATTTCGTTGCGTACCTGAAACAAAGAAGTTCCCAAATTAGAAAAAAGCACTGACAGCTCAGTATTATAAATACGAGGGTTGTACGATAAGTACTTGGTCTTGATAAGAAAAAACATTTTTATGTATAAAATTTATTTTATTTTTTAGGATGGTCTCATTTTTGCTCGATAAACTTAGTCCAACGTATTTCTATGTCTTGTATCATATCTAAAAAAGACCATTTCTCCGAACCTTCAAAATAGGAGTTTGTTTCAGCAATCACCTCACCGTTTGAGCAAAGTTTTTTTTCCGCCGAACCATTTTTTATATTCAGAAATAAGAAATAATCGCTGGGGGCTAAATCTGGTAGATGCGGAAACAATTCGTATTCTAATTCATGGAATTTTGCCATGGCGATGACACAAGTGTGCACTCGTGCATTGTTTTAATGAAAGAGAATTTTTTTTCTTAGCTAAATGCGGATGTGTTCCTTTCAAAGCATGGCTGAAACGATTCAATAAATTGACATAATACTCTCCATTAATCGGTTTGTTCCTTTTAAGGTAACCGACGTGGATTATGCCGCGTGCATCCCAAAACACTGTGGACATAACTTTGTTGGCCGATAAAGTCGCCTTGGCCTTCTTGGGCGCCAGTTGGCCACGGAAAACCCACTGTTTGGACTGTTCACATGTTCGTGTTAATTGTCAGTTATGAGCAATCGCGGTATCAATCTTGCGGAAGGCTTTCTCATATCCAAATGAATTGATAAAATGTTCTATACTCATTCAACTGAGTTGCCCACAGAGCAAGCAATCTCATGCTCGTTCACTCTCCCATCATTTATTACTATATTGTGGCTAAGTTGGGAATGTGGAATCTTTGGCACAATGATACTACCCAGTATATATCACCATTACACCGAACACTTTATTTTTGCACTCGACGCGCGTTTCGCTAACTATGTTAGCGCTCCTGAAGAAGCTAACATGGTTAGCGAAACGCGCGTCGAGTGCAAAAATAAAGTGTTTGATGTAGTGGTGATATATACTGAGTACTATATTGTGGATTTTTTATCATTTCTAATGTGGTGACCTCATTTGGACATTCTTCATAAAAAAATGATTATACGGCCGCGCTTGAATTCACCTGTCCAATATTTGATGATCGATAACGAAGGTGCGGGGTCTCCATAAACTCCGCTGGGTTCCATTCTTATCTCATCATTCGTTTCCTTTTTCAAAAACAAATATTTTATCACTGCTCGATATTTATTTTGTTCCATTGTTGTACTACTAAATCTATCATGTTGTAAAACTAAATCACGCAGCGACTTGAAAATTCGACAGGATTCTTGTGAAAAGTTATATTTACGAAAAACATAATTTTTTAAATAGTAGTAGCGCCATCTCTGGCCGAGGCCAGGTACTTATCATACAACCCTCGTATATCAAGAGTTATTAACAACCTCGCATTTTTATGTATACCTGGTATAATATACGCAAAAAAAATTGTTAGAAATGGTGAACATCTCTCCATTTATGGGTATTTGTTGATAGTCTTACTATGACACGGACAAAGAGTAAAGTAATACTTCGATGGGTTATTTACTTGATGAATTTAAATCAAACATTTTATTTAAAACAACACACACATTAAACCGAAACAGCTAGTTTCTTTACTTATCTTCAATTAACGAACACCATCTGTTGATGCAAATATTTGCAGATAGCATGAAGGTGTACACCTTGACTAAGACTTGGAAGAAATTTTGTTGTGAGATGACAGTAACTAAGTAAAATTTAACGCTACAAAAACCCAGATAATAGTCTCCTAAAAAAAGTTGTTAGTACAAACCCAACACTGTTACGTCAGGTTATTTCAGATTAGTTCAGTCACTCTAATCCATTAGCATCGTTTTCCAACTTACTAGGCCTTAAATTGGGAGAAAATATCTCTTGGCCTTATCATGTTATTCCGTATACTCCACAACTGCTTTCGTCCAATCCACAAAGCTTAACGTCAACCATCGAAGAAATACTGATTCTATGTTTTGGGTCCGGCCGCTTTCAATTTTCCGACGACACTCCTTAATAACATAATTTTCCTCTTACTTAGATAGACCCCCAAACCAATTCTAATGTAAATTTCCATCTTACCAACCATGATCTCCCGGATTGATGTTCAACACTAGCTAGTATTAAAAAACTTCTAGACCTTCAGAACCTTGATATTCCATATTTTGACTATCTGTTTTCCGCTTTAATTTCTTGCTTTACCCCCTTGGACATTTCCAGCTTCTCAAAATGATATCACCTCACACAAATTTGAAAATTCCTACTCTCTTGAAACGACAATCACTTCCACCTGATGGTTCTAATTTTCAAAACAGAATTGGGTCGACAGTAATCGACTGCTATCAAAACAAATATAAAAAAAATTCGCTTTCTCTCATTCTCTCTACAGAGACACCGGCAATCGGAGAATCCCTGAGGATAGTACTTAAATCCGAAATTACTTAATTATGTCCGATTCTCTGAATGCTCTTAAATACATCGATTTCCGAAACTTCTTAGCCTCGTACGTAATATAAATTTTTTACTTATTCTATATTAAGTTCCTAACAAATGTAACATTTATATTCAGCTGAGTCTCAGTCACAACAATATTATGGTAAATCACTTAACAGACACACATACTAAAGACCATCCAAACCGGCGAGCCTATTAACTCCTTGGGCTCATTCTAAAAGTCCAAAAACCATTTCAACCAAATATTTAATAAATTATTTTAACGCCACTGTGCTTTTCAAACAAGCTTAAACTTAAAGGAAAACTCTCTACCCTTTTGTCCTACCTGCCAATCCCCTTTAATCATAAAACACATTATTTCCTTGATAGAATGTATACCCTGTCCTATGACTTAATCCTCCCATTAAGTCAGATCATAAAACCTAAATCGAATATAATTAAAAACGTCCTTACTTTCCTTAAAATAATAGACCATTACACTAAAACCAAATTGGAAAGATAACCTTTTATGTTCTAAATGATTTGTGTTATCGATGTGCCTTCCCTAACATCCTCCTTTCATTTTTGGGGTTTTGCTTCAAAACTCCCATGTATATGTAAAATTATATTCAATATTCACCCGACTGGGGATCTGGAACTTACCAGGAATCCAGGTTCTTTGGAACATCGAAGAAAATTTCGCAAATTGAAAATATATATATAATTGCTATTATGGTGTTAACTGTGATTAAAACAGAAGCTAACACAGCACAGGAGTGACTGCCGATAGGTAAAGAATTCTTGTGCCGTAGTGCAACATCATTTGAAAACAGATCGTAATTTTGACTATTAACAACTATAAATTTTAGCTCACGACAACTATAAAGAGAGACTTTTTAAAGAAATATACAACATAAACAGGGACCCCAACTCAATCAACTATAAATCAAATACTAATCAACTTAGTAATATCTACCACAACATAATCAATGCTTATTAATCACTTACAATTACATTAATAATTAAAAATTTGCCACCTCTTGGTATAAAATAAGTAAATAAAGTCTTTTTCTTTTCCTGTTTTTTCCGTTCATTTGGAATTCACGTCAGTACATATGCACCGAGGCTATTTACTCTTAGTTTGTGTAGAAAAATTGAGATGTTGAGTTTTGATTTCGGGGACTAACGCTTTTTCGTACGTTGTTTTATTTATTTATTCGTTTGTTCATATTTATTTGTTTTATATTTCAACATTTTAATACCTAGTTGACAAATAACATTGTTTTTAAAATACCTAATCCGAGTATTAATATTATAGCTACTCCTGAAGAAGTTATCGAACGATAATGAAATATTAAGTAATAAAGAAAAAAAGAGTTTTATTTACAGTCCAGATCAATTTCCGATAATTAAACACGCATCTAATTGACGTATGATCGATAACAGATTACCAAAAAAATATTATGTATAAACTCCTGGACAAAATTAACGCAACAATCTGAAAATTAATTTATCTTTTTCTTATGTCAGTTTTAAAGTTTATCGAGTATTTGAATAGTAGGCTATGCATATTTTGTTTCGTTGTTCATGACAGAAATCAAAACAATTCGTTTAGATTTACAGTTTTAAAGAATTTTTTAAAAGATAAACAATTTTCTGTAATAATGCGATAGATTTTCTTTAAAAGTTTATAAATTGTTCCCTTTTTCAAAGTAATACGTTTTTGTGGTAGACTGTTTTATTTTAGACCCCGAAGAATTAGAAAAATGAATCGAACAAGGAATTTAACTGAACACAAGGTAGTGCGAGCCTCAGTTTTATTGGACGAGGGATATTGTCAGAGTTATGTTGACAATTTGTTAGGCAAACATCGTTCCACAATAAGTCGTATGGTAAGACGTTTGAATTAAGTAGGAACTTATTCTAGAAGGCTAGGGCAAGAGCGAAAACGATGCACTAGCGACCTAGATGAACGTTTTATAAGACAATATGCTTTAAGAAACAGGACTGTCACTAGTTCTATAATAAGAAACGAACTCGAAGCTGTTCGCAATGTCACAATTTCTTCTAAAACAGTTAGAAGACGGTTAAATGAAGCTGGATTAAACAGTAGGAGACCAGCCACTGCGCCCTTGCTTACTAGGGAGAACAGAGTTGCCAGGTTACGTTTTGTTCTTCACAGATGAAACTAGGGTTAGTCTAAAACATCCAGATGGTCGTGAGCGAGTATGGCGAAGACCAGGAGAGAGGTTTGCTCCTTGCAATATCTCTGCAAGGATTCCATTCGGCTGTAGCTCTGTTATGTTTTGGGGGTGGCATCTGCTTTGATGCTCGCACAGAGTTAGTTCCTGTCCGTACGAGATCCATGAATGCTGACTACTATCTTGAGAATATTGTAATAGAAAATGTGATGCCTTTCGGTCATTTTGTGGGGCTCAATTTCCTGTTTAGTAGATTTTATTGGTAAGATCAGTGTCTTGTATATTTTACAGGAAAAAAACATAATTGCACATTGAAAACATTACTTATTTGGGGTTTAAATTGCATAGATATGTAAAACTGACAATTACGTACAAATTTAGACCACGGTAGACCAAGTAAAGCCAAGTTTGAGCAATTAAAAGACGTTTAAAATGGACAAATAAGCCAAATTCCAAACTTAATGGTTACTTTCGTTGCACACATTATTTTTTTGAGGAATACATCGCAGAGATAATCAGGACTGAAAATTTCAAATAATCTTAGGTAACTAAGGACGATCAAGTCAACTCAAGTCATGAGCAATTAAAAGATATTTAAAATGCCCAAATAAGCCAAATTTCATATTTAATGGTTACTTTTTGCCGCACACCTTATTTTTTTTGAGGTATAAATTGCGTAGATATCCAGGACTAACAATTATGAACAAATTTAGACCACGTGCAGCCATGACCGACCAAATTAAAAGACGTATAAAATTCAAAAATTGGTTACTGTTTATATTTATTTATTTATATTATATTTATATAGGCTACTAAAATAGTAGACAGGAAAATATGGATGAATATGTACGCAATTTAGAGTAACCATTAAATACAAAATTTGGCTTATTTTTGAATTTTATACTTTTTTAATTGCTCGTAACTTAACTTTACTTGGTAATCTAGGCTTGCACGTGGTCTAAATTTGTTCATATTTGTCAATCTAGGATATTTTATGCAATTTATATCTGAAAAAAATAACGCGTGCAATGTAAAGTAACCATTAAGTTCGAAACTTCGCCTCTTTGTGCACTTTAAACGTCTTTTAATTGCTCGTAACTTGAGTTTACTTGTGGTCGCACGTAGTATAAGTTTGTACGTAATTGTCAGTTCTACATATCTATGCAATTAAAACCTCAAAAATTAATGTTTTCAAAGTACAATTATGTTTTTATCCTGTAAAATACACAATTCACTGATGTTACCAATAAAATCGACTTGAGCACCCTCTAAACCTTAATATTTTTAGTTTAAAATTTTACAAATCTCTATTTACATCTAATAGAAGGTTTTTAGTTGGTATCACCGCCAAATATAGAAACTTTTTTTTATGGTCTGTCTAATATATATACATATATATATATATGTAGTAATGGTTTTTCGGGTATCCCGTGTTAGCTTGAAGTCCCTTGATGGACGGTTTCGCTGACGTTTCGATGGAATCTCATCCATCTTTTTCAAAGCGTTGATCACTGGTCGGTGTCTTGGCGTTGAATGTCGAGACTGGCCCTGAGTGCGCCGGTTTTATGTACTCAGGGGTGTTTCTATTGGTCGGACGGATCCGGCCAATAGAGGCTCGGCTTTGGCTGCGCGTTGTCGGTCCTGTGGTTCTTTGTAATGTTTGTGTTGGTGAAGTAACATATGGTTGAATTATTGTTTCTCTTGGTTGGACTTGGTACTGGGATAGAATATGTTTCCAAGAGTTCGGTAAACGTTGGCTATCATCCCGATTATTTAAGTTGTTGGGCCTCTTTTCTATTTCTATCTATAGAAATAGAAAAGAGGCCCAACAACTTAAATAATCGGGATGATAGCCAACGTTTACCGAACTCTTGGAAACATATTCTATCCCAGTACCAAGTCCAACCAAGAGAAACAATAATTCAACCATATGTTACTTCACCAACACAAACATTACAAAGAACCACAGGACCGACAACGCGCAGCCAAAGCCGAGCCTCTATTGGCCGGATCCGTCCGACCAATAGAAACACCCCTGAGTACATAAAACCGGCGCATCAGGGCCAGTCTCGACATTCAACGCCAAGACACCGACCAGTGATCAACGCTTTGAAAAAGATGGATGAGATTCCATCGAAACGTCAGCGAAACCGTCCATCAAGGGACTTCAAGCTAACACGGGATACCCGAAAAACCATTACTACATTTCACACCCGTGAGAACATTCGTCAAAACATATATATATATATATATATATATATATATATATATATATATATATATATATATACAGTCCCTGGCCAAATTATTAGACGCACTGTATTTTTTTTAGTAATTTTATGTTTCTTAAGAGTTTTTATGCAATAATGGTATATTTAAACTACAGTATTATTGATTTTTATTTAAAAGAATTGTTGTAGACTACATATTTGTATTTATTTTTAACATATGGCAACACTGTGTTGACAAAGTGATACATGAACGTAAACAACTACAAACCTGTATCAGTCGCGATCGGAATCGAGTCAGGTACGGACGTGTTTCTGTGGCTTTATGGACTGTGATTGTTTGTTTAACAATTTTATACTACTCAGTTATTAGTTTATTTATGCAGTGTTTTAAAAAAGTAATTGGACTATTTTCATTACGGGTAGAAAAGGCGATCTTTCACCACGTAAAAAAGCTGAAGTGAAGGCCCCTGTGATTGCGAAAACATTTACAAACCGAGAAATATCACGAAGATTGGAGGTTTCTGAAGCTAGTGTACGACGCATAAAAAAGAAAATTGAGTCAGGGAAGGAATTAAGCCCGAAAAGAAAGAAAAGATGCGGTAGAAAACCAATTTTCACTCCACGGTCAGAGAGATGTTTGAAGAAAATTTGTGTAGAAAACAGATTTGCTACCACAAAGGTAATAAAATCACAACTCCAGGATGCTAGCGTAAATGTTTATGAGCGCACTGTTCGAAGAAAATTGAAAGAATTAGATTTTAAGGCCTGTCGCCCCGCCAGGAAGCCCAAATTAACAGCTGCAATGAAAGCAAAGCGCCTGAAGTGGGCCAAACAATGGCAAGACAAAGATGTGGACTTCTGGAGATCGGTAAGATACAGCAATTTAATCAATAATTGATACATTATTATCATTTTCAGTTAAATAAGGCAAATAAACATGGAAGTTTATATATTTTTCCTATTTTTGACAGGTCTGCTTCAGTGACGAAAGCACAATCGAAATTTTGCAGAATAAAGCTCAGTATGTGCGTCGTCGTCATGGAGAAAAGTTTCATCCTGATTGTGTCGTCCCGACGGTTAAACATCCCACCAAAGTGATGATTTGGTTAGTCATCAGCGGCAAGGGCACTGGACGTCTGTACGTCGTCAAAGGAATAATGAGGCAAGATCAGTACAAAGAAGTATTACAAAATCGGTTGATTCCGCAGCTCAGAGAATGGTTTCCAAATGGGGAACCATTCACTTTCATGCAAGATGGAGCTCCCTGCCACACTGCTCGGTCTGTTAAAGCTTTTTTGGCAGAAAAAAAATATCCCTCTGTTGGATTGGCGGGTAATAGCCCCATTGAAAATGTGTGGGAGCTGATGAAAAGAGAAGTGGCTAAAGATGTGATTACCAACAAAACCCAGCTCCTAGAAAAGATTATTCATGTGTGGAATCATCATCCTCAAATGCAGGAGACAGTACAATCTTGCATTGATAGCATGCCGCGCAGAATTAAAGCTTTGATAGCGGCTAAAGGTGGCTCAACTAAATATTGACTTTTACTAACATTAATTTCACTTTTCTTTAAAACTTAATAAACTTATGCTTTTCTAAATTAATGCTGTGTTTTATTTATGTCAAATAAATAGGTAATTGATTGGATAATATAAAAATAAAAAACAAATCAATTTAAAATAATAAAACGGTACAATATCACTCGGTAATTAATATTTTACATGAAATCTTGCAGTGCGTCTAATAATTTGGCCAGGGACTGTATATGTATATATACATATATACATATATATATATATATATATATATATATATATATATATATATATATATATATATATATATATATATATATATATACACACCCCTGGACAAAATTAACGCAATAATAAATTAAATCATACAAATCTCTATAATGAATTAATTTTAATAATTTTTTATGAACATTGGTTACACTAAAAGTTAGAAAAAACTTATTCGGATACTTTAAAAGTGAATTAGCTATCAAATTTCTCTATAAGATTCGAATTAAAATTATTCTTAAGACCTAATAACAAAATCGTTGAAATTATGTAATAATGAAAAAAATAAACTGGGACACTAGTAGCAAAATTAATGGTGTAACTGGGACACTAGTAGCGTGTGTTGCCTCCTCTACTTCGGATGACAGCGTTTATGCACCTAGGCATGCTTCTAATTAAATTTTGGATAAAATCTTGAGGAATTTGCTCCCATTCTGTGATAACTGCATTTTCAAGTTCCCTCAGGTTTCTAGGTGCAGGTATATGACGTTTCACATTTTTCTTAATCCTTGCAGAGATATTGCAAGGAGAAAACCTCTCTCCTGGTCTTCGCCATATTCGCTCACGACCATCTGGATGTTTTAGACTAACCCTAGTTTCATCTGTGAAGAAAACTTGTTTCTAATTATCCACAGACCAGTTTTCGTGATTTCGAGCAAAACGTAACCTGGCAACTCTGTTCTCTCTAGTAAGCAAGAGCGCAGTGGCTGGTCTCCTACTGTTTAATCCAGCTTCATTTAACCATCTTCTAACTGTTTTAGAAGAAATTGTGACATTGCGAACAGCTTCGAGTTCGTTTCTTATTATAGAACTAGTGACAGTCCTGTTTCTTAAAGCATATTGTCTTATAAAAAACGTTCATCTAGGTCGCTAGTGCATCGTTTTCGCCCTTGCCCTAGCCTTCTAGAATAAGTTCCTACTTCATTCAAGCGTCTTACCGTACGACTTATTGTGGAACGATGTTTGCCTAACAAATTGGCAACATAACTCTGACAATATCCCTCGTCCAATAAAACTGAGGCTCGCACTACTTCGTGTTCAGTTAAATTCCTTGTTCGATTCATTTTTCTAATTCTTCGGGGTCAAAAATAAAACAGTCTACCACAAAAAAGTTTTACTTTGAAAAGGGAACAATTTATAAGCTTACTTTTAAAGAAAATCTATAGCATTATTACAGAAAATTGTTTATCTTCTAAAAAATTCTTTAAAACTGTAAATCTAAACGAATTGTTTTGATTTCTGTCATGAACAACGAAACAAATATGCATAGCCTACTATTCAAATACTCGATAAACTTTAAAACTGACATAAGAAAAAGGTAAATTAATTTTCAGATTGTTGCGTTAATTTTGTCCAGGAGTTTTTTCGATTCGATGAATGTGGCGTGCTTGATTCCTCTCAAAGAGGTGCCTACTAGCAACACAAGAAACGTTTACATCAAATTCGTATGCGGTTTAGCTTCTTACTTCTCGTTCAACCTTCTTCATGGCCTCCAATTTAGGAACACCTCATGCATTTAGAATAAAGATCCCAGGGTTTAGTTTCTCACTGAGTATAATCGGCAACAATTGAAGGCTAATGGAATTGGGTACTTTCGCGCATGCTGTACTTTCATAGCGATGTAGGGCTAACCAGCAGCGAATGTACTAAGTCCATTTTATCGATTACTGGATAGAAATAGAACATTCCTTTGCCCTAAAAGACACCGTTTAACTTGAAAGGAACATCCTTGTGTACGGACTGCACCGTCCATTTCATACCCTTTAATTTCGCCTTCACACACACACACGCCCTAGCTTGTCAAATGTGTTTAAATTTTAAGCAGCGTTAATTAAAATGCACTTAGAAAAACAAATGGGGTCATAGGAGTTCTTTTTATTTGGGTTAAATGCAACTACGTTCCAGTGCCGTAGATGAAGAAAAAAAATTCGATAAATATAGGGTAGCCTGTTTGGCGTCCCGAAGATTTTGAAATTTTAAAGGGCATCAAAATCTAAGACAAAAAACATGGTTTATTTATTTATTTATTTATTTATTTACATATATATATATATATATATATATATATATATATATATATATATATATATATATATATATATATATATATATATATATATGTATGTTCCTTCTTCTTCCTCTAGCCATTGTCTGTCCTTTGGATATAGACCTCTCTCATGTGCTTCCATATGTCCCTGTTTGGAGCAATTTGATACCAATTAAGTCCCGCTGATTTTTAAATATCGTCATACTAACGTTGTTGAGGTCTGCCAGTAATTTTTTTCCCTCCATGGTCTCCATCCCGTCACTTTTCCGCCCCAATTATCAGTATTTCTGGTCACATGGCCAGCCCAGTTTCACTTGAGGGAAGATATCCTTTCAATTATGTCGTGGACCCCTATTTTTCTCCTGATCCAAATGTTTGGTTTGTACTCCCTGATATACCTAGGATTTTCCTTTCAATTGCTCTCTGGTGAACTTGCAATTTTCTAATAACTTTCCGTGTCAGAACCAAAGTTTCGCTACCATATGTTGTTACTGGTAGAATGCATTCGTTATATACTTTACTTTCAAGGCTTTTAAAGGCAGTTTCGACTGAAAGATTTGTTTCATTTTATCGTAAGCGGCCCATCCCAGGCGACTTGTCTAATCGATTTGTGATTATTCTCATGGATAGTTTGTATATTTGCGATAGAACACTTATTGGCCTACAGTTCTCCAAATTGCTATGATCTTCTTTTTTGTATATCAGTATAACTATGGCAGTTTCCCATCCTCCTTCGATTAGACATTTATTGAAGAGTTTTTTAAGCTTTTCCGGCAGGATGTCATATTCTCCTGCTGCTTTTCCATTTTTAATTTAGTTTATGGCTTTTTCAATTTCTTCAACTTCGATGTGTGGTAGACCTTCGGAACCAATATTAAGTATCCCTCGGTTGTCTTCTCTGGATTTTCTCAGTCTCCTCATCGGCTTTCGACCCGTAAAGATCTACATAGAATGTTTCTGTCACTTTAAGTATTTGTGGTCTTTCTTCTATATGGTTACCATTTTTGTGTATCAGTTTCTGAATTCCCCTTCTGTGTGAATTTTCCTTTCTGAATATGTTCAAACCCCCATGTGCGACATATGGGATTTTTCCTTATTATTAAATTTAGAAGGAAAGTGAGTTAATAGGTGGATTCTGCATCACTTGAAACACAAAAAATAATTTTGCAGTGCCGATTGTCATTTGTTGTTTGGCGGGAAATTTTAATTTCCTAAAGTTTAAGGTCCGAAAGTCACTCAGTTTGTTAAAAATCTCAAATTTTTATTAGAAAAAAAGTTTGAAATTTTATTTTATGCTAGTATGCAAAATTTTAGGTAGACTGAACAAAAATCGTATTTTATTAGTTTTTGCCCAGTAAAAACATAATTATAATCTCTCGTAGCCGATTGGAAACAGCTTGTTGACTAACGCCCAATTGCTCGGCGAGTTGTTTTTGTGTTTGCGAATCATCTTCGTCCAACAATGCTTGCAATTCCACATCTTCGTATATTTTTGGCGGTTTTCCACGTTCCTTGTCTGCAACATCGAAGTCACCACTTTTGAAACGCCGAAACCGTCGTTCACACGTATCTTGCGATGGAGCATGTTCACCATAAGCTTCTCGAAGTAATCGGTATGATTTAACAGCAGTTTTCTTCAAAAGAAAACAAAAAATTCATGCTGTGCGAGAATGCTCTTTGTTCGGTATAAATTTCGACATATTGAACACAACAACACAACACTATGCACCCACTTTTCCGATTTATCACTCGTACCCGTCTGACACTTATTGATGACACAACATAATGGCGCAGTGTCAAATCTTTATAGCACAAACTGCATTGGTGCACCATCTGTTGCCTGAAATCCGCATTTCATACTTGTACACCTGGTATTATATATGTAAATGATATTCACAGAGTATTAAAAAAATCATTTGTGAGCCTGTTTGCTGATGACACGCTTGTCTCGGTTTCTGGTGGCGACTTTGCGGAAACCACCGAAGTATTAAATGATGAGTTGGCTGTCCTGTATGATTGGTTGTGTGTTAACAAACTCAAATTAAATTCTGAAAAAACTAAATTTATGGTTTTGGGCACAAGGGGTAGGTGTGGTCAGTTTGATAATAATACTCATGTTGTTCAGATAAACATTGCGGTTATTGAACGGGTTTATGACATTAAATATTTGGGAGTGGTCTTAAACCCACAACTAAATTTTGTGTAGCATGTTAACCATTTATGTAAAAAGTTGGAGAAAAAGATTTGGTTTTTCAGAAGGATTGCAGGAAATCTTTCGGGGTGGTCTAAGATACTAATGTGTAATACAATCATCAGTCCTCACTTTACTTATTGTAACTCTCTATTATTGGCATGTCCACAGGTGAGTTTAAGAAGGCTGCAAATACTGCAAAATAAATGTCTGAGAGTTCGGTTGAGTTGTAACATATATACTCCAATTTAAAGGATGCTGCGGCATCTTAATTGGGTGTCTGTTGAGGAGAGCATTAAAATAAGTGATTTAATATTCATCTATAAAATAGTTCACAGGCAATTACCAGGCTATCTGAACAAATTTCTAATTCAGCATTACGAGCTTCACCAGCACAATATAAGATCCAGGGATAACTTTCACAGAGAACATACAACAAAATCGTTTTTGATAAGGTCATTGTTCCAGGAAGGAGTCCATTCTTCATCATGACAACGCCAGCTCTTATACAGCACGTCAACCAATTGATTATTTGACGGAGAAAAAAAACATCTAATTAGTGTCTCATTGCTCGTATTCACCTGATTTATCTCCTAACGACCGAATGTCAAAAAAAAATGTGTGGACAGCGATTTTCATCACCTCAAGAGGCTGTTGAATCCTTCCAAAACCATGTTTTTGAGGTACTAACTTCAGAGCCCAAAAAATATTTGGGAGAATTGATTCGAACGCATGCAAAAGTGTATAAATCTTAAAGGCGAATATTTTGAGAAGCAATAAAACGATTTGCACCAAAAACACATTTTTTATTTCATTGTTTTTGTAAAAACTTAAAAAGTAGCCTTCGTAGTTGCGAGGAGGCTGAGCGCCTAGCAAACGAATCAGAGAAATTCTTTTCGCCAACCTCAAAAAAACTTTTCCCCTAGTAACCACTGCAATCACCTAATCTAGTTTATGTGACATAAATCGTGAATTAGTCTACAGATTTTAATAAAACGTACTCTAATCACACAGCCCCACAAAAAAAAAGTGGGGTATACTTTTGATGCGATATATCAGATCCGTAGTATTTTTGCCCGCTGATCACGAATCTGACGTCAGAATATCGCCATCACATCTCAATTTTTTTCTAACCTCAAAAAATAGGTAAAAATTAAGAAAAATATACTCCTAAAAAATTGATTCAAGCTTTTTCATGAATCCAAAGATGTATTAATATGTATTCGGACACGCTAAGCTAATATTCATCGGTTGGATTGAGCCATACAGTTCTGTTTTCTTTCTAACCTCAATAAATCAGACAGATATAGTGCTTCTCGAATGCAAAAACGAATTCAAATTAAAATTCAACCGATCCTTACCAAATTTGGTACACGGGGATTTTTTGGGTCGCTGATCACGAATCTGAGGTTGGATTTGCAAAATTCAAGAAGCAGATGTTTTCGCGCCATTTTGAACGCCGAGAAAATTCATCGGTCGATTTTTATTCTTCTACCTGCATCCAGGGCACCTCCACGTGGTGACGATGGGCAACGGTGTTACTCCACTAGCCGGCAGAGTCCCTGGATAACGGCTTAGATGCCGTCATGGCAGGTAGAAGAAAGAGAATTACGATGCAGGGACTCGGAAACCCAGTATCGGCGGTTGGTCAGGGTGGGAAAGCGGGCCCGCAGCCGTCGTCATCCAGCGACCGTAGCTCTTCATGTGTGGGTGACTTGGCTCATGTAGAGTATAATGCTACAAGAAAACGGTCTCACGGTACAAGGACTTTTCATAAGTGCGATAAAAACAGTGATTCATTTTGTTATATTTGCTGTCAACACGTATTGAGTAAAATGGGGTCACCGATAACGGATAAGATTAAAACCTTATATAAGGATTGTTTTAACATTGAAATACAGCACCAGGATACAGACTGGGTTCCCCACATCATTTGCAGCAATATGGAATAGACCATACAGACTAAATCATTGCTACTTTTGTATGAATGTTGTATCTAGGCATAACCGAAAAAAAATAAAAGCACTATTACTTATAACGATATTTCGATAGTAAGAAGACCAACTAAACTAATTCCGCCTCCTGAACCACTTGATGCTGATGTTATGGAAACAAATGATTTCACCTTATCAGTTCATGCCGAAAACATTGAGACTGTCGAAAAAGATTTAAACACTGTTACTAATGAATGTTCTAGTGACAACCTATCATATACTAGTGACACAGATAAAGGATTTCTACCATACAACCGTAAACCAGAACCAATACTCGTATCACAGTCAGAACTTAGTGATCTAGTCAGAGATTTAGGCTTATCCAAAGATGGTTCAGAGCATCTTGCATCCTTTTTAAAGAAAAGACATTTACTTAAGCCAGAAGCTACGATTTCTTATTATAGAAACAGAGATGAAGAATTTCGAAAATGTTTCACAATGGACGAGGAATTGTCACTTTCATATTGTACCGATGTAAAAGGTCTAATGGATGAATTTCAAAATAACTCATACGATCCTGAAGAATGGAGACTGTTCATTGATTCTTCTAAACGGAGCATTAAGGCAGTTTTGCTGCATAATACCAACGTTTACGCTCCCATTCCGATTGCTCATTCCACAGTCATGGAAGAGCAATATGAAAAAATGAAGCAGCTTTTGATAAAATAAAATATGCTGATCATAACTGGAAAATTTGTGGAGATCTGAAAATTGTAACAATATTGCTTGGCTAACAGTCAGGGTTTACACTTTATTCCTGTTATAAATGTCTGTGGAATAGCAGAGACAGGGAACGTCATTATAAGAAAAAAATTTGGCCAACAAGAGAATCGTTCACTCCTGGTGAAAATAATGTATTGTTTCCACCACTAGTACATCCAGGAAAAGTCCTTATTCCCCCGCTTCACATTAAGCTTGGACTTATGAAGCAATTCACGAGAGCATTAGATACAAACGGCCCATGTTTCAAATATTTGCATAAAAAATTTCCGAAATTTTCTGGAGCTAAAATTAAGGCAGGCGTATTTGACGGGCCACAAATAAGAAAAATTGTTTCAAGATTCATTATTTGTTACTAAAATGAATAAAGTTGAAAAAGCTGCTTGGTTTAGTTTTAAAGAAGTCGCAACAAACTTTTTGGGAAATAATAAAAGTCCTAAGTACAAAGAAATAGTCGAGAAAATGGTAAAAAATTTTCAAACATTAGGTTGCTTAATGAATCTAAAATTACATTTCCTGGACTCCCACATCGATGATTTCCCAGATAATCTTGGTGACTACAGTGAGGAGCAAGGGGGAACGTTTTCACCAAGATCTGAAAATCATAGAAAATCGGTATCAAGGACGATGGGATGACCATATGCTAGCGGACTATTGCTGGTCGCTAAAAAGAGAAACAAGTCCTCAAAAGCGTTTGGGCAGAAAGCCTTTGAATAGGTCATTCGCGGAAAAAAAGAACAAGATACAGCCAAAAAAAGAAAAGTTAGGCGCGGGTCTAACCTTCGCAATTCTAGGGCTTAAGGGTCTACTATTTGAGAGTATATGGTTTAAAAGTCCTGGTTTTGAGTTTATTGGGTCTCATTTTTAAAGTTACAGGGTTATTGAGGTCTATTTTTTGAGGTTACAGGGTGTGGGAGTCTCAGGTTTCAGGGTTTAGGGTTTAACAGTATCAGGTTTGAGGATTCCCCAACTGTATACCCAAATTTGGTAGGAATCGGTTGGTTTTCAACAATTTTGTCCGCCATCTTGGATACGCCATTTTGAATTTTGCAAATCCGACCTCAGATTCATGATCAACAACCCAAAAAAACCCCGTGTACCAAATTTGGTAAGAATCGGTTGAATTTTAATTTGAATTCGTTTTTGCATTCGAGAAGCACTATATCTGTCTGATTTATTGAGGTTAGAAAGAAAACAGAACTGTATGGCTTAATCCAACCGATGAATATTAGCTTAGCGTGTCCGAATACATATTAATACATCTTTGGATTCATGAAAAAGCTTGAATCAATTTTTTAGGAGTATATTTTTCTTAATTTTTACTAATTTTTACCTATTTTTTGAGGTTAGAAAAAAAAATTGAGATGTGATGGCGATATTCTGACGTCAAATTCGTGATCAGCGGGCAAAAATACTACGCATCTGATATATCGCATCAAAAGTATACCCCACTTTTTTTTTGTGGGGCTGTGTCATCATTTAACTTTCAGAAAGAGAAATAATTCCTAAATAAAAATAATAAATTAATTCTGTAACATGTTTTTCTTCAATTTAGTACTGAATAATGAATCCATTTTACGACGTAGAAATAATTGTGAGCCATTTGTAAACAAATGTGACCGCATTTATTGTGTGCAGATGAATGGTGATCATTTTAAACAACTGATAAAATGAATTTTGTTTTATTTTGTTTTTTCAATCACCGCGATAAACTTAAGATTAAAAATAATTCATTAGGCTTTGATTAGACATGTTCCACGATTCCTTTTAAGACGTAAAATGTATTAATAGTTAGGTAATAACTTCAAGGAATTATTTGACTAACTTTACCGATTTCTCTCTTTGATGATCTTTTTTTATAATAATAAAAGTCCTTCTTTGGTACGTCTATGTATAATATAAACTTAACACCTCATACATACATGTCGACTCTATTCTACAAGGGTGTGTTTCACGGGGAAAATGGGGTTAAAATCACCCCAGGTGTGGCAAATTCCACCCTTCTGGTATAGATATAAGCAGTTGGGCATTTTTTTATCGATTTGTTTCGGCCCCGTAACAAGTGACACTCTACACCACTATACTAAGCATTGACAACGAGGGAGTGTTGAGTGTCTTTATTTTATTTTTATTCAATTTAGGAATCGGGCAGCTAAAACGTACGATAGCAAGAAAACTACTAACAGAAACTAGGTGCAAGTGCAAAATAAAATTGTTGTTTATCTATGAAAAAAGAAGGACTACATCGCCTGTCCAAATGGAAGCTAAACTTGGGGAATAGAAAAAATATTGCGCCGGGTATTGCATATTTTTGTTGCTGAAAGCGGCAACTTTCATTGATGTTGTGTCAGCTATTTTATAAAATTTGTTCCATTAGATTTCAAATTATAATAGCAAGAATGACAGCGTGTTTTGACGAATGATTAGAAAAAGAGTGAGAAACAAACAGTTTTAATTTAATTTTATGTTAACTTCGGTTAGCGAAACGCATAAAATGCTTCAAAAATCATAACATGATGAATGTTTATCTTGTAACATTCATTTTTTCCTAGATTTTAAGACCATGTAATGTTACTGATTTTTCACTTCAAATTGTACTTATTTTCATTTTTGAATCGAACGGTATATTAATCAGAGATTCCAAGCTGTGCGGGTTTCTGACCGAATCTACCGCTACGCCGCGATTGGTGGAAAATGTGTATCCGGATTTTTGGTTCCGGCGTCGCGATATTACCGAGAGAAGGCCCACGACTTATTTAAGGGTCCGGTAGGACAGGAATCGAGGCAGGAGTACCATCAAGCCGCAGCCAGGCGAATTTTCATCGGAGCCGCCAAGAAGCTTCCTTCGACTGAGCGGCAGTAAAGGCTCATAACAACAATCATGAGAGCTAAATAATGCACAAGTTTTTTTTAACGAAAAGCCGTAGTAGGCTATCTAAGTGTTTACGAGAAAAGTGTGAAATCGGTCGTGTTCCATCGAAGCCGAAATAAAAACAGTAAGTCACCAAAACATCCTTCCATAGACTTATCCCTGAGTAGTGCCTTAACAGCAATATGAACTGACTAAAAAGTGAAGTGAAAAGCACTATTTTTCGTCTTCGGGAGTAGTCAGAGTTTAGAATTTAAACGTCATAACTACCAGTTAGGCTAAAATTTTTTAGTAATCCTGTAAAACTGCAAAGGTTAGAACTTTTTATTTTTAAAAAACTTGAATAAATTTTCTTTTTGTTGATAAAAGCTAGTGTCTCACTGAATACCTATCTTACTTTTCAGGATAAGAACGGCTGTACCAAACTGATTTTTTTATTTACCAACAGTACACCCTTTCAGTATTTTTTCATTTTTTTAGCTGAAGTTAGATCCTTTCTATTTTAAAATGAATGGTGCCCAAAAAGTCGTACAGCTGAGGTTTCTTTAAAAATAGAAAACAATTCCAAAAAGACGTACAAAAATTATCTCTTACCCATATCTCTCTACCAAAGAAAACTGAGCTAGTGTGTGTTTAATTTCTTTAGTTCTTTTAAAATCAGGATTCACTCGATTCATTATCAGAAATTAAAGCGGGGCTGCAAGAAAATTGCGCTCAAGCTTGGGGCATCCAATATTCAAACGGTACAAAATTGCGCTCAAGCGTGGGACAAACAACTTCTCACAGGGTACAAAAAAAAAAAAAAAGATGCCTCAAACTGAGGACAGTTTGGCAGGTTACAAAATGATACCACAACGTGCGGGCAAGTTCCAATGTTACAATCTCGCATGCCCGTGGTGGTTACTAGATCATAACTAAATCTTCGCCTTTGACTGGTCGGTTCTGCTCAAGTTTATAATCATGCCAGAATAAATAGTCTAGTCAGATAGTGGCTCGTCGCCCCTGATGATGATTACGTAGTTAACGAAACGCAGGTAGAGTGCAAAAGTAACGTGTTTGATGTAGTGGTGAGATCTGTTGTGTAATGTCATCGTGCTAAAGATTCCACAATCCCAAAATAATTGAGATGACTTCTTGGTTAATGGCATTAAACTTTTATCATAAGTACAGTAGTAAGACTAGAATAAGTGCAGATAAAGTCATGAAAAAAACTGAGTTTTTTCTGAGTTTATTAAGATTTATTTACTAAAGTCAAATGTTACAGAAAAAAGTTTTTTCCCTGAGAAACAAAAATGACTAGACTTAGAACCTAAAAATGTGTGTACAACTTGTGGACAACAATGGTTGACTACGAAAAAGCATTTGATTTGGCAGAGATATGAGCAATCCTTAATGCCTTAAGTAAAGTGGACTCGATAAAAGATACGTAACTCTTCTTGAATACATACACTACCGTCAGAAAGTATTTGCCCACCTAGAAATTTCAATGTAAACTGACAAAATTGAATACCTAATTAAACCCTTTTATTATATTAGGTATATTTAATTGTTCTTAACAAGTATCCATCATAAAATTGTTTAGATAAGCCTATTTGGTGAAATTACAAATTAAAAACCAATTAGAACAAATTTTGCATGATATGGTTTTGAGGCGATTTCTGAGAATTCCAGTCGAAGTAAGAACTCATTTCAAGCTTGTAGGGATTATGGAAATTCCTAGTGACATTTTATGATAAAAACTATGCTATAAATACCACTAACTACCCTTTTGGAAATTAACCATTCGCAAACAGTACTTTGTCATTGATACAGGCTCAGTTTCCGTGGAAAATCGGGCTCTGATAATTGCGAGACATCAAAATGGTCACAAATCGGGAGTGATATGCGGATGCCAAGAAAAACGATGGACTACATCGAAAAAAAATTTTCTGTAGGACATGGAATTCCCAACCAAAAAACGTTCAGGAAGGCCTTGAAAAAACGACTCCAGCTGAAGGCAGAGCTATAACAATGTCCAGCGGACGTAATCGCGGCCTAACTGCACCAGAAATCACAGCTCAAGTAAACCTGGAGCAGCTCATCCCCATCAGCGTGACAAGCGTGAAGAACATGTTAGCAGAAGGTGGACTACACGGGAGAGCTGCAGTGAGGAAACCACTTCTTAGGCAAGTGAATAAACGAAAACGATGAGAATGGGGCCCGAGAACATAAAAATTGGACATCAGAACAATGAATTCCGTCCTTTGGAGCGGGGACTCTAAATTCGTAATTTTCGGTTCAAATCGACGAGTTTACGTGCGGCAGTCAGCTGAAGGGAGGATGTTGGAAGTATGTCAGTTACCTACAGTAAAACATGGTGGAGGTTCAGTAATGGTTTGGGATTGTTTTGGCAACGGTAAAGTTGGAAAAATCTTTAGGATAGAAGGAATCATACGAAACGAACAGCATCAAGAAATTTAGCTAACTCAAATATTTTTTCAAGGGAAATTTATTTTTCAGCATGACAACGACCCTAAACATTCTGCTAAATAAACTAGAGAACTTTTGGACCAATGGAAATCCGATGACATCCTGGAAGTGATGATTTGGCCTCCACAATCACCCGACTTGAACCCCATCGAATTACTATGGGACCATTTGGACAGGTGTCTTCGAAAACTCAATCCAACTTTAGAAAATCACTTGTGGGAACTTTTACAAGCAGAATGGATTAAAATAACCGAAGAAACTTTGGACAGAATGCCGAACCTCTGTAAAGCGGGGGAAATAAAAATAAAGGAGGTCACATAGATAAGAAAAATCCTGAAAAACCATGCATATTTTTCTGATTTTCTAGACTGTAAATAATGTGAAAATAAATAATGATTCATTAAAATAAAAAAAAAAATATGTTATCTGGGTTTTTGTTGTCTTGGAACTGAAATAACTAGGGCAAATTCTGACGGTAGTGTATATAAAAATGTCACATCACAAATAATGCTTGAAGAAAAACCAAATAAAATCAAAATTAAAAGAGGAATTAGACAAGGCGATTCAATATTCCCAAAGCTGTTCAAGTTGACGCTAGGAGACATATTCAAATCGTTAAAGTGGAAAAATAAAGGAATACTAATAGACGATGAACGATTAAATCACTTAAGGTTAGCAGATGATGCCACTCTAATCGCCAATACAAAAGAAGAATCACAAGAAAAGCTGAAAGAAATAAATAACAAGCCTCCAGAAGTAGGTCTAAAAATAAACTTCACCAAAACCAAATATCTGAACAACGAAAGTGAAGATAACACCCAGGAACTATTAATAGAAGGTAAAAGAATAAGAAAGGTATAAACATTTATATATTTAGAACCAAATCGAAATATTAAAAAATAATTTAAAGGCTGACTTGGATGGAAGAGCCTCGTCACCTTGGTCTGCGTTCGGAAAGTTACAATCTACATTTAAATTGGACAACAAAAATACAATAAAAGCCAGAGAATTCAATCAATATGCACTGCCGGTATTAACATATGGCACTCAAACGTGGGTTTTAAATGAAAGTATAATAAAACTCCAGGTAACCCAAAGAGCAATGGAAAGGAGAATGCTAAATATTAGACTCCAAAATCGTATTCCTAATACCGAGATACAAAGAAGATCAAAAATAACAGATGTAATATATTAATAGTAAGGTAGAATTAGGCGAGGTATATTGCAAGGATATGATAACAGATGGACACGCCGTGTAGTTGAATGGAGGCCTAGAGAATACAAAAGATGCAGAGGTAGACCACAGATAAGATGGACGAACAACATAAAAAGATTAGCGGGACACGATTGGATGAGACAACTTGGGGAGGCTTACATTCAGCTATGAATGAAATAAGCTAATAAAGATGATCATGATACAACTATAGTATGTTAGAAATAGAATCGTACAGTATTACACATCATTACACTTTTTAGTTAGTCGTTTGGCCACTCTCTGAATGAAGTCAGATTCAAAAATGAAAAAAATCGTACTAGCAATATAGCGGCATCAATGATAATGATGAAAACTTACTGGAAAAGTTAATAAAGAGACATAAGTTTAAGTTAAATATTCATAATTCCACCACTGCGATACTGGAGAATGTAAAGAATCGAAATATCAGAACTACTTTTTGCGGACGATATGGCGATAATAGCAGACACAGAAGAAAACCTACAGCACAAGCTGAACAATCTAAACGAGGAATATTTTTTTTTTACTGGTCTAGCACACGTGCTACAGGGAAGTCCCTAAAGCGCTCTAGGAGCGGCATGGGTGCGGAAAAAAGTTATACACATTGTTCTTGAATCGCTGTAAATTGTACTCGGTGGGAAACACAGCCCTGGGCAAATTATTCCAAAGGGATGATGTTCTCCATATAAAAGACTGCTTGAAAAAGCGTTGTACGCGGAGTAGTAACAAGCTGAACCTCATGCGGATGTGAAGTATTAGCGCGACGTGTATTTCTAACATGCACCCCTCTGGAAAGAATTAAGCAGGCTACATCCTTCGAACACTTTCCATGAAAATACTTGTAGAACAGACTCAAGTCGCCAACTGTTCTTCGATAGTCCAGTGAATCAAGGCCGCCGGTCAGTTCTGAGTCTCCAATCAGACCAACAGCTCTTCTCTGAACAGAATCCAACAAATGGAGTGTGTGTTTGGGAGCGGAGCCTCAAACATCGGGGCAGTATTCCATAGTTGGTCGAATTTGAGCTTTGTAAAGAATTAACAGTTGTTGTGGAGTGTAAAGCCTTCTGGTTCGAAATAATATTTCCAACTTTTAAGAAGCTCTCTTTGCTATGCCTGCAACATGCTCATGCCAGGACATATTTGCTCCCAAATTGAGTGACGATGCTAGGGGAATGGAGTGCCCCGACATGACCATGTCGGGTTCAGCAATGTTAACTTTTTTAGAAAAAAAAACTGCCGCCTGGGTTTTTTGTAGCGTTAAATTCCACTTGGTTACAGTCACCCCAAGATAGAATTTTTTCCAGGTCTTTGTTAAGTTGAACGAGCACCTGCTGTCTGCGGATATTCGCCTGAGCAGCCGATGTCCGAACGTTCAAAGTGAATGAAGAGATAAGGGTACTGTCATCTGCAAAGCTGTAGATTGGATTCCCGGTCTTTTCCAGCAGACCGTTCATGTAAATGAGAAAGATAGTAGGAGACAGTATGGAGCCTTCGGGCACATCCGCGTGATAAAAAGAAATCTGTCGACCGCCCCTCGTAAAGAACGCTCTCTGAGGAAACATGAGAGCCATAAACAGAACTTTTCAGACATACTATAAGAACGTAGCTTAGCCAACAGTCCATCGTGCCAAACACGGTCGAATGTCTTGGATATGTCGAAAGCAACCGCACGAGATTCTCCAAAGTGTTCAATTGCGTTGTTTCAAATATGTGTTACATAAGTCAGAAGATCTCCTGTTGATCTATGTTTACGAAAGCCCTATTGGTGATCGCTAATATAAATATAAGAATAAATATACAGAAGACGAAATCGATGATAATAGAACAAGATAATAAAAAACAGGACATCAGAATAAATGGACTGAGTATAGAACAAGTTGAAGAGTTCAAATACCTAGGATCAATAATAGAAGGAAATGGAAAACTGGAAAAGAAATAAATGATAAAATAGCAAAAGAATGAAGAATATACAACGGTTTAAGAAAAACATTCGTTGAGAAAAGAGAAATAACAGCAGATATAAAGATTGAGGTAGTTAAAAAAAATAGTAAACCCCACATTATTGTACGGTAGTGAAACATGGACACACAAGCAAGGACAACAGTAGAATAAACGCAACGGATATGAGATTCCTGAAAAAAATAGATGGAAAATCAAGAAGGGACAAAATCGGGAACGAAGTATTCAGAAACAAATTCAAAATAAAACCAATAGTAACAAAAATTCAGGACAGACAACTGAGATGGCTAGGACATATACACAGAATGCCGGAAGAAAGACTAACAAAAATAATATATGAGGCACGAGTCCAGGGAGCAAATAGAAGAGAAAGACCTAGGAGAACATGGTGAGAGGAGGCAAGTAAGACTGCCCAGGAGAGAAATGTTCAGTGGAGTGAAATTAAGAACCTGACACAGAATAGAAAGGAGTGGAAGAGGCTGATTAAGTCAACTCCACAGTCTTACACCTCACGGTAGAAAGACTTAGGAATAAGTAAGTATGTAAGTAACAAGGCACTTAATAAGATATTTAATACGGTAGGCCTCACGTTAGTCTATAAGTCATCAGACAACTTAAAACATATTTTAGGAAGGTCGAATATTAAAATCTACGAACGTAAAAGAAGCTGAATATATGAGATGAGTTGTAATTATTAAATCAAACTACAATAAAATGTCTATGAAAGTATTTTTGCGTAGAATAAATGAAGTTATAGATGTGAATAAAAAAACCTAAAAATTGCCAAATTTTTTTTAATGGAAAATAAAACAGAGCACCTTATTATTCGCCAACTTATAATTTCTAATTAACTTTTTATTTTCGGCCGTCGATAAAAAAGCTCTTGAAAGGAAGCTTCACCTAAAATTTTTTATTAAAATTTTATTAAAACACCCCAGACAAACAACTCTAATGGACTGGATGATAACGTCGGGCGTTTTTATGACCGTCGTTATTCATAAAAGTAAAAATTACGCCTTTTCTTACTTAATTTGGGTGATTTTTAGGGTGTTTTTTATGTTTCATCGATTTTTATTGTTTGCCAATGCGAGAAATTACAGTGGAATTATATTTTCGTTTGTTTTTTTTGCCGTATTTCTCGCTAGACTCGTCGAGTTTTGTTGCATTTTCGTACTCGTCAAATAAAGAAATGCATTATTTTTCTATGAGTTTTAATTACAATATATATATATATATATATATATATATATATATATATATATATATATATATATATATATATATATATATATACTCCTAGACAAAATTAACGCAACAATATATTAAATCATACAAATCTCTATAATGAATTAATTTTAATAATTTTTTTATGAACATTGGTTACACGAAAAGTTAGAAAAAACTTATTCGGATACTTTAAAAGTGAATTAGCTACCAAATTTCTCTATAAGATTCGAATTAAAATTTTTCTTAAGACCTAATAACAAAATCGTTGAAATTATGTAATAATGAAAAAAATAAACTGGGACACTAGTAGCAAAATTAATGGTGTAACTGGGACACTAGTAGCGTGTGTTGCCTCCTCTACTTCGGATGACAGCGTTTATGCGCCTAGGCATGCTTCTAATTAAATTTTGGATCAAATCTTGAGGAATTTGCTCCTACTCTGTGATAACTGCATTTTAAAGTTCCCTCAGGTTTCTAAGTGCAGGTATATGACGTTTCACATTTTTCTTAAGGTGATCCCCTACATGTTCTATCGGATTCAGATCCGGGCCTTTTGGTGGCCATTGCATAATCGGTATATCAACTTGATTAAGATAATCGAGTACCTCCCTAGCCACGTGAGGACGAACGTTGTCTTGCATAAACAGGAAATTGGGCCCCACAAAATGACCGAAAGGCATCACATGTTCTATTACAATATTCTCAAGATAGTAGTCAGCATTCATGGATCTCGTACGGACAGGAACTAACTATGTGCGAGCATCAAAGCAGATGCCACCCCAGAACATAACAGAGTCACCGCCGAATGGAATCCTTGCAGAGATATTGCAAGGAGCAAACCTCTCTCCTGGTCTTCGCCATACTCGCTCACGACCATCTGGATGTTTTAGACTAACCCTAGTTTCATCTGTGAAGAAAACTTGTTTCCAATCATCCACAGACCAGTTTTCGTGATTTCGAGCAAAACGTAACCTGGCAAATCTGTTCTCTCTAGTAAGCAAGGGCGCAGTGGCTGGTCTCCTACTGTTTAATCCAGCTTCATTTAACCGTCTTCTAACTGTTTTAGAAGAAATTATGACATTGCGAACAGCTTCGAGTTCGTTTCTTATTAGAGAACTAGTGACAGTCCTGTTTCTTAAAGCATATTGTCTTATAAAACGTTCATCTAGGTCGCTAGTACATCGTTTTCGCCCTTGACCTAGCCTTCTAGAATAAGTTCCTACTCCATTCAAGCGTCTTACCATACGACTTATTGTGGAACGATGTTTGCCTAACAAATCGGCAACATAACTCTGACAATATCCCTCGTCCAATAAAACTGAGGCTCGCACTACCTCGTGTTCAGTTAAATTCCTTGTTCGATCCATTTTTCTAATTCTTCGGGGTCAAAAATAAAACTACCACAAAAACGTATTACTTTGAAAAAGGGAACAATTTATAAGCTTACTTTTAAAGAAAATCTATCGCATTATTACAGAAAATTATTTATCTTCTAAAAAATTCTTTAAAACTGTAAATCTAAACGAATTGTTTTGATTTCTGTCATGAACAACGAAACAAAAATATGCATAGCCTACTATTCAAATACTCGATAAAACTGACATAAGAAAAAGATAAATTAATTTTCAGATTGTTGCGTTAATTTTGTCCAAGAGTTTATATATATTATATATATATATATATATATATATATATATATATATATATATATATATATATATATATATATATTCAAAAGGCGTACAAAAATTACCTCGATCTCCATGTACTCTACCAGTAAAAAACGAGCTAGCTTATATCTAGTTTCTGTTCTATCAGTATTAATATCTACTCAATCCATTCTCAAAAATGAACATATACATAAGGGGCAAATAACGGCATTTATTTAATAAATAAAATATTTATTAAAAAAAAACAAACAAAGTTGAGGCTATACAAAATGGCTGCAACGAAAGGCTATATACAAAATAGCGCCTCAACGTGCCGGGCTATAAGCTGATAAACAATGAACGACTTGACAGATCGACTTGAAATTTAGACTGTGTTCTTATGACAGTTGAAACTTCAAAATGGTGTTCAATATTTGGTTCAAGTAATACTCCATATGCGTCGCTTTCAACACTTTTTAAGTGACCTTATTTTTCCACAATATTGTTGAGAATAAGGATTTACTTACTTACACAGACCAAACTATTTTCGTAACACTGTATGTTCGCTTTATTCCAGTTTTTTTAATGTTTAATTGTAAAAAAAGTTATATGAACGATCTCCATTTAAGAATCATACTATATATGTTCTACTTGTATAACAAATTTCCAATATTCCCTGCATCTTTTCTATAAATCATACACTAACAATTTTCAGACCTTTGACCCAGTTTCAGTAATATAGACTTCATGAAAACGATCATTCAACACGATGGTTTGTTCTTTATTTAGAATATTCACACCATTTATGGGTGCAGACATATATAAAATAATCGCGTTGATGGATCGCACACATGTGAGAATGCTTCTACTGAAATTTAGAAATAGTTTGCACTTATTTACGTTCCGATAATTATGATGTTGCATGTGTTTCTAGAAATCGGACAAGGTTTTTAGTTAAATGAACTTATTGTCAGCGGTATGTCGTTATTTCTTTACTGTTTGTCTACGTCTACACACGCAAATACTTAAGTTGCTACATACTAAATCACATTTCCTCTACGTGCTTGGCTTTTGAATTGAAAGGTTTGTTAATTGACAGTCTTGGCTCGATAAGCCGCTGTATATATATATATATATATATATATATATATATATATATATATATATATATATATATATATATATATATATATATATATATGTACAGTACAATCCCGATTATCCGAATCGCGATTATCTAAAATCCAGCTTATCCGAAACAAACTGTTTAAAAAACAAATTGTATTCCCATTAAACGAAAAAATCCCCATTATTCGAAACAGACGATGAGTGGTTTCCTTAACGCGTCGGGGACTCACCGACGTCTAGAATTTCACCGCTGTCTATGTTTTGGTTTGTCGACGAGTGTTATACGTTACTCATTACGTCTATTATTATCGCAGAGGTAATAGTTTCGTTTTAATAGATATTTTACAAAATGGAGTGTCATAATAATAAGCGTAAACGTGTTGTTATTACCTTAAAAGAGAAACTTGAAGCAATTCAGCGTTTAGATAACGGTGAACTTCTTAAAAATATAGCGAAGGATTTAGGTGTAGCCTTGAGTACTGTTTCATAGTGGAGAAAAAATCGCGAAAAACTTGAAAAATGGTGTAGTGTTTTGTCATCGCCCACACAGGCACGAAAAAATATGAAAAGCGGTGAATACCAAAAAGAGGATGATTCTTTACTTTTATGCTTTATACAGAATCGAGAATGTGGAATATCAATTTCAGGAACAATTTTAAAACATAAGGCAGTAAGTTTAAGCGAAGAGTTGCCGGTTATTGAAGCGTCTGTAAATTTTTCTGCAAGTGATAGATGGCTAGACAGGTGGAAAAAAAGACATGGTGTACGTCAACTGAAAGTCTGTGCAGAAAGATTGTCGGCTGATGTATCTGCTGCAAAAAAAATTGCAGAGAATTTTTAGTAGCTTATGAAAGAACAACCAGACCAAATATATAATTGTGATGAAACAGGCTTGAACTACAAATTGTTGTCAAATACCTTAACTTCAAAAATGGAAGCTGGAGCACCTGGTTACAAATGTAGCAAAGAACGTATTACTGTTCTTGCATGCAGTAATGCTTCTGCAAGACACAAACTCCCATTATTATGTATTGGTAAGTCAGCAAATCCACGAACCTTTAAGAATATTCGTCGCAATGCTTTTCCTGTTTTGTATAAAAATCAAAACAATGCCTGGATAAACGCGGCTCTATTTAAAGACTGGTTTTTGGAGATTTTGTTCCCAAAGTGGAAATTTTTTTTAAAAGAACATGGATATCCTAGAAAATGTATTCTGTTACTAGATAACGCCCCCACTCACCCAAGTGCGGAACAACTTGAAAGTCGGGAAATAAAAACAATGTTTTTGCCTCCTGCTGTAACTTCTCTCATTCAGCTTATTGATCAGGATGTACTGGAAAATTTAAAACGCAATTACTGACGTTTGTTATTGGAGCATATTTTAGAAGAAGTAAATGAAGGTGGCAATCTTATTGATTGTCTAAAAAAGATAAATTTGAAAAATGTTATATATTGGATAGCTTCAGCCTGGAATCAAATAAAGAATAGTACTCTGGAAAAATCTTGGTCAAAATGATTCCACAAGAGGAGAGACATTACTCAGAGGCAGAAACAGGAGATAATGAAAGTTTACATCAAATTATTACAAGAATATCAGGATGTGAAAGTGTTACGGAAACCGATGTTTGTGAATGGTTAAACAGTGATAGTGTGGAAGATGAAATGACTGACCAAGAATTAATTAAAAGTGTATGCAAAAATGCTAATAAAATAGACAGTGATGACGATGATGATAATGACGTAGACGCCACTGACAATATTCCAGTAAAAATGTCATATTCAGAAGGACTAGAAGCTCTAGAAAAAGCGTTAACTTATGTAGAACAACAAGAAAATGCAACCGCCGCGGAGGTTTTGCTTATCAAACGTAGGAGAGACATTGCAGCCAAAAACAGAACTAACGCAAAACGAGTGCAGTTAAAAATTACCTCACTTTTAAGAAATTAAAGTTAAGAATGAAATTGTTTTATTTTCGATACATATACATAAAATAAGTAAACTAATTGTTCTATTCTTTTTTTTAATAAATACCTATGTACGTAATAGCATATCGTATAAATGCTTCTAAGTCAATCTGCAATGTATTCATTCTAAACTTCTATTTTATAAAAAAAAATCCGGATTAACCGAAATTTCGATTATCTGAAATCACTTTGGTTCATATTATTTCGGATAATCGAGATTCTACTGTATATATATATATATATATATATATATATATATATATATATATATATATATATATATATATATATATATATATATATATATATATATATAGAATCTGATTATAACAGCTGTGTAAAATGGTTTTCCGTCATTATTACCAAGTAAATTTGTATAAAATAACACAATACTTATTAAAACTGTGTCTTACATTAAACGTTAACAAGATCAACAACACAGGCGGTGCCTTTATTAAAGCTGTTTTATTGCAGTAACAACAAAAGACACATGTTTATACGACAGCAAACACTAAAAATTAATTAGCTCATCTTTGATGTAATGATATAGGAAGATAAATAACTTGAATTTAATATGTTTGTATTCCTCTTGTTATTTTCCCTTCATATATTCTATAAATTTTCTTCTCCTTCTGTCTCTCGCCGTTTAATTTGCTTTAATTTATCGAGTTTTGAGGATATCGGCACGGAAATGAGGAGCCAAGCCGCAAAGAGAACGAAAACAGTCACTATCGAAACGATCGAAACCGATGTCGAATTTACAAGACCACATTTATGCTTATAAGTGTCCTAACGGACACCGCGAAAATCTGACCAGAAACATCAAAAACAAAAGAAATACTCAAAGCAACAGAAAAAAAATAGTGCAAAGAAATGCGGGAAAAACCCTATTAGGTAGAGAGAGAAGTGACAATCTTAAAGAAACATGCGATATATGATAATACTAGCCGTGTCCACGGCTCCGCTCGCCTGGACTTGATTTACTACTATCGTCACTGCTTATTCCTCATGTTACCTATCGTAATAAAATATCTGTCATTATTTCCCCTTATCTCCCATTATTTCTCCTTATCTCCCATTATCTCTATATAATTTCCATTATCTAGGCTTATCTCTGCTCAGGTCCCATTATTTCTCCTTATCTCCCATTATTTCTCCTGATCTCCCATTATCTCACCTTATCTCCCATTATCTAGGCTTATCTCAACTTATCTCGCATTATTTCTCCTTATCTCCTATTATTTCTCCTTATCTCGCATTATCTCACCATAACTCCCATTATCTAGACTCCCATTATTTCTCCTTATCTCCCATTATTTATACTTATCTCCCATTATCTCAAATTATCTCCCATTATCTAGGCTTATATCGAATTATGTGGAACATATGTATAATTTATAAAAACACGTAAATCGGATAAGTGGTTCTCGAGTGATAAGCACACTAACGGACATACTGACAGAGAGACGTTGCATTTTATATATATTATATTCTTTGCTACATGATATTGTTCCATATTTAGTGGTTTAGGCAGTGTAATGCAAGAGAACGCGCTAGTGACAAACTTTTTTCCGACTTCATTCACTATTATCATCACTGCTCATTCCTAATGCTACCTATCGTAATAAAATATGGCATATAACCTGGCCAGAGAACATATGTATCTTTTAAAAAAAAGTACGTAAATCGGATTAGTGATTCTCCAGTGATAAGCGCACTAACGGACAGACAGACAGAGAGACGTTGCATTTTATATATGTTATAGATAAATAACTGGGAGTTAATCAGAAAGACAGAATATAAAGTGGCAGAAGAAAAAATGCTTGGAACCTCAAGAAACAGATCACTAGTTGAAAAAAAGGCTTGGGTTAACTGTAACTGTAAGTTGAAACATTGACACGTTCCGCCATCAATATCATTAACTAATTAACATAACTAATTAATCAGAAGAGGTTTTTAATATTTTTGCTGCAGCTATTTATTTAACCATTTTCATTGACCATTCCTAATTAACTATGTAAGTGGTTTTATTAACTCTAATGACCAGCCTACACGTGAGTAAAAACAACATGAATATAGGAATATGAATTTCCAAGTTATATTTGGACCTATAGTATATCATAACATGTAGATTAACAAACAAATTAGACAGTTATCAACCACGTGAACAAAAGAGATTTAAACGGGAAAAAAGCAAATGAATATAAGGTCACCTTGTGGATAGCAATGGTTGACTAAGAAAAAGCATTTGATTCGGTAGAGATATGGGCAGTCCTTAACGGCTTAAGTAACAGCAGAGTCGACCAAAGATACACAACTCTCCTTGAATACATATATAAAAATGCCACATCACAAATAATGCTTGAAAAAAAAACAAATAAAATCAAAACTCAAAGAGGAATTAGACAAGGTGACTTAATATCACTAAAGCTGTTCACGTTGATTCTAGAAGACATGTTCAAATCGTTAAAGTGGGAAAATAAAGGAATACTAATGGACGGTGAACGATTAAATCACTTAAGGTTCGCAGATGATGTCACTTCAAACGAGTTGAAAAATGACGTGGATTTAGCACGGAAAATCATATTTTTGGACGAAGCTCACTTTCATCTCGGAGGATATGTAAACAAGCAAAACTGTAGCATTTGGTGTTCTAAAAATAAACACGTAGTCATTGAAAAGCGAATGAATCCTCAAAGAGTGAATGGTACTAAATCACTGAGAACTCTTTGTGCCCGCGGTTCTGCTTGCGTGGACTTGATTCACTATTATCGTCACTGCTTATTCCGTATGTTACCTAACGTAATAAAATATGTCCTATAACCTGGCCAGAGAACACGGTATTTTTTTAAATAAAACACGTAAATCGGATAAGTGGGTCTTGAGTGCTAAGCGCACTAACGGACAGACATACAGAGAGACGTCGCATTTTATATATATTATAGATTATTATTATTATATATTCTGGAAAGAGAAACACCAGAGATAGAAACCGGAAAAATGGTTTTCGAGTGATACACGCACTAACGAACAGACAGATAGAGCGACGTTGCATTTTTTATATATATTATATTCTTTGCTACATGATATTGTTCCATATTTAATGGTTTAGGCAGTCTATTGCAAGAGAACGCGCTAGCGGCAAACTTTTTTCCAATTTGATTCACTATTATCGTCACTGCTTATTCCTTATGTTACCTAACGTAATAAAATATATCCTATAACCCGGTCAGGGAACATATATATGTATGTTTTTAAAAAAAAAAGCAAGTAAATCGGATAAGTGGTTCTCGAGTCATGGCGCACTAACGGACAGACAGACAGAGAGACGTTGCATTTTGTATATAAAGAGTGGGCCATCTATCGGTTTAAATTTGAACCACCGGTTATTTCGAATCTGGCAATACTTATGTAATTCTATTTTGTCACAAAATTCAGTATATTATCTCCACTGAACGAAAAGAATCGATTTATGCTTCAGCAACGTTGGGATTTATTGGAAATTTATTTCCAAAACAAAGACAATTGGTCGGAAATTGCACGAAAATGTCGTACAAAATTTGGTCGCAGAGAAGGACCAACAGTGCCCGGTATACGCAAGTTTATTGCTAAAGTTCGTGAAACTGGTTTCATTGTTGATGCGCCAAGACGTGAGCGCGCTCGTACAGTGCGTACACCCGAAAATATCGAAGCTGTGGACGGCGCAACCATTAAGGTCAATGGAGACACCTATCGCACCATGATAACCGATTTTTTTTGTACCCGCTCTTCATGGTATTGATGTCAACGATGTTTGGTTTCAACAGGATGGTGCAACTTGCCACACATCTCATGCCACAATCGATTTATTGCGTCAAACGTTTGATGGCCGTTTAATTAGCCGACAAACCAGAGACAATTGAGCATTTGAAGGCCAACATTCGTGATGCCATTGCCGAGATACGACCCCATACACTCGAAAAAGTGCTCGAAAATTGGTCCGATCGAATGGGGTATTGTGAGGCCAGCAGCGGCAGCCATATGAATGAAATAATATTCCATCTCTAACCGGAACAATTGTACTTCACAACAAAAAAATAAATTTGGCAAAATTTCAAACCGTTTTTGTTTTATTGCATTTTTAAATTTAAACTTTTAAATGGCCCACCCTATATTATAGATGTGGCTCATTTGCTGAGGAAGTTGCTTGAAAGTCAGGATCCACCGTAACGTTCTCTACTTGGATGGATTCAACATTTAGGTCGGAGCATTGAGGGGTTTTCGTACAGGCAATTCTTAGCTATGAGGAATTCACAAAAATTCAATAAAAGGTCAATCGGCAGGACACCCAAACAGATAAGTAATAACTGTAACACAAAAACAAGACCCCAACTAATCAAAATAAATACGATTTTATGATGAGGGTAGATATACATGTCAAAATTAGCAAGCAGTTTTCTTGTTATAAAACTTTGTTGACGAGTGTAATCTTAAAACGTAAGGCTTTCATATGGTGGAATTATTTGGGATCCTCGGTAGGCATCTATAGACTAAATTGGTATTAGACTAAATTGGTATTTTTAATTCTAGTTTTGATATTGTATTTTTTGACGCATTCTAGGTGTACTATTGTATATCTATGCATTAAAGTTAAACAAATAAACAAATTATCAAACATGAAAGATGTTAAAGGAGTGACAGAGTGTTAGAAGAGTTTGTTACATACATATATACCATACTACAGGTATTTTTAAGGGTGTTTAAGAGTCGAAAACTCCGAAAATTATAATATTTTTTCATTGACATTCCCTTTATAACCAGTATTTGCTAAAGAAGTAGTGGATAAATAACTTTTATTCTTAATATCGCTAAACTAAATTACGTTCCTCCTAAAAGTAAAAATTCGTGTCTCTGACTCATTTTAGGGTGTAAATTAACATGAAACGACAGACAGGCGAGCGAGCAGGGGGAGTGTTTGGTTTTACTTTTTATGAAAACACCCCTACACATGACATATATTTCATTGTATTCAGCACGAATGTGGGTGATGGAAATGACTTAATGACTGGTAGATTTTGGATTATGATATTATAATGATATTAAATTCGTGGAGCGACGTTGTCTTGAGTAAGATATAATAGAAACGTTAATAAAGTGTATGTAATAAACAAGTTCGGGTTTTATCAGTAAATTTTTTGTAAAGTCGTCGTTTTCGTACCTCAGAAGAATAGCATGCTCATTTACGACAGTTTTTTTTTAATATCTGAGCAATAATTCATTAAAAAAAAACATATTGAGTAGACCCTGGCGATTTTGAGAAGGAACGTGAGTGCTCGCGCATAGATATATATATATATATATATATATATATATATATATATATATATATATATATATATATATATATATATATATATATATGCGCGAGCACTCACGCTCCTTCTCAAAATCGCCAGGGTCTACTCAATATGGTTTTTAATGAATTATTGCTCAGATGTTAAAAAAAACTGTCGTAAATGAGCATGCTATTCTTCAAATTGGGGAACAAATAGTAGTCCGAGGGAGCCAAGTCTGGAGAATAGAGGGGATGTGAAACGAGTTGGAATCCTATTTCCATTAATTTTGCGACCACAACTGCTGAGGTGTGTGCTGGTGCGTTGTCGTGAGTGCAAAGGACTTTCTTGTGGGCCAATCGCGGGCGTTTTTCTTGCAGCTCGGTTTTCAAACGGTCCAATAACGATGAATAATATTCACCTGTAATAGTTTTACCCTTTTCCAGATAGTCGATGACGATTGCGAATCCCAAAAGATAGTCGCCATAACCTTTCCGGCCGAAGGAACGGTCTTCGCCTTTTTTGGTGCAGATTCCCCCTTGGTAACCCATTGTTTAGATTGTTGTTTGGTCTCAGGAGTATAGTAATGTATCCATGTTTCATCCACAGTGACGAAACGACGCTTAAAGTCCTCCGAATTCTTCTGGAACAGCTGCAAACCATCCTTGCAACACTTCACACAATTCCATTTTTGGTCAAGCGTGAGCAATCGCGGCACCCATCTTGCGGATAGCTTTCTCATGTCCAAATGTTTATGCAAAATATTATGTACCCGTTCAGTCGAGATACCCACAGCACTAGCAATCTCACGCACCTTAACTCTTCTGTCATCCTTCACCATATCATGGATTTGATCAATGATTTCTGGAGTCGTAACCTCCACAGGCCGTCCAGAACGTTCAGCGTCACTTGTGCCCATATGGCCAGTCCGAAAATTTTGAAACCACTTATAAACTGTTCTAATCGAAGGTGCAGAGTCACCATAATGTTTATCAAGCTTCTCTTTAGTCTCCTGAGGCGTTTTGCCTTTCATAAAGTAATGTTTAATCACCACACGAAATTCTTTTTCGTCCATTTCTTGAAAATCACTCGACTTCCTTGATTCACACGAATGCCAAACACAAAGAAATAGACCCATATGGCTGAAACTTGGTGTGCGTTCATTCAAGAGATGCTACTAACTAAACATGACCTCGATACGCGCCGGTGGTGCCATCTCTCGGACTTTGCACGGACTTTTCAAACCAGCCTCGTATATATATATATATATATATATATATATATATATATATATATATATATATATATATATATATATGTATTGACCAATGTTTTCATGGGTGTAATATGATAACTGTGTCTCGGGTTTCTCGTGTAGGCTGGATATCCTGAGAAGGATTGTTTAACAGCTGACGTTTCAATGGGATCTCACCCATCTTTTTCAAAGCTTACGTAATGGAATCTCGAAGTAGCTCGCAGGCTTTAACGGACGAAGAAAACTGGGAGAAAGAGATGTTTCAGCTCCAACAAGCCTTAACATTAAACGGCTATAAGAAAAAATAGTCTACAACGAGCTTTACGAAAGTCACAAAAACGGGAAAAAACTGAGGCAAAGGCTTTCCTTCTCTATGTAAAAGGGACCACAGACAAAATCGGAAAACTCCTTAAGAAACACAATATCACAACAGTCTTCAAAACAGACCGAAAAATCAAGGATATCCTGCCTTCAGCCAAGGATAAAATCCCGTTAGAAGACCAAGGAGTATATGAGATCCCATGCGGCGACTGTAATTTATCATACGTCGGTCAGACTAATAGCAGGATGAGTACAAGAAAAGACGAACACATAAATGTAGTTAGACAAAAAACAATAACAACATCGCTTTTTCAACACGTCGCCAAGACAGGACATAAAATTAATTTTGCTAAAACGAGGACTTTAGCAAGAGGCAACAACCTGTCCACAAGAATAGTAAGAGAAGCTATAGAAATAGAAAAAAGGCCCATTAATCTCAACAACCGAGACGACAGTCAACGTTTGCCAACCGCTTGGAAAAATATTCTTACCAAGTGCAGAATTAAGCCAAAAAACAACACAGAGCCTGAAGCAGAAACAATACAATAAACACCAGCCAGAAAAACACGCAGTCAGACGCACGCGATTGGCCAATCCCAACCAACCAATAAGAACGCCCCTGTTGCGCATATAACCAGATGCAATCGAACTTAACTCCGTTAAGACAAAATGTGGCCTCGTCAGAAAAAAACAATATTATGAATTAGGTTAGAATCATTATTGATTCGTTCCAACGTGACCTCGCAAAATTCAACCCGTCTATCGTAGTCATCTTCAGATAATTCTTGCAATAGAATGGGTTTGTATGAATGCAATTTTTCTTCATTCAGTATACGACTTAAGGTACCTTCACCTATGTTATGTTGTGTTCTAGACAAAGCTGGCGAGTGGCTATATGAGGATTTTCTGTAATTTCCAATAAAATATCTAACTTTTTATCATCGTTTGTTTTAACTTTTGGAGGTCCAGATTTAGAACGATCCTTAACATGACCTAATTGTCTAAATTGTTTTGCTAACTAAGGATTGGGTAATAGGTTCTCGATTCGGATATTCTGCGTTAAAAAAATCACACGCCTCCTGTTATGTTCTCCTACGGTTTCCGTAACCCACCATCATTAACAAAGTGATTCTTTCCGTTTCTGTTAAATGTACCATTATGATATTACGCTCAAATTGCAGTTTCACAAAATGAAGCAATAAACGTTTTCATCAATAAATCATTTTTTGACGCGTTAAGTCGTTACCTTATAGTAAATGTCACAAGCCAGCTTAAAAAAAAAATTAATTTGATCTACTTAATTTCAAATATTAATAATTTCAAAACAGTTCAATTTAGACATACGGTATATTAGACAAATAATACCTAGAATTTTTAGTAGGAGGAGTAGGAGGAAATAATATACAGGGCTTGCTATTTAAAAAATCAAAAACGCGTAATTTCTTCGAAGTGACAGTTCGAAACATTTTTTACTGTCAACGTCACCATGTGCGCCGTATAACACCCTATAACATGTTTTTGATATACTGATTAATAAATGCTGTGGAATCATTATTCCATACATATGGGGCACACTGTATATATAATGTGTGTGTGTGTGTGTGTGTTTAAGGCACTAGTTGAACTCAAACGGTCAACTTCATATAAGGTTTATTTGCTATTAGCGATCACTTTATCTTCACTTTTCTTCAGAATATATTTATTACAGCATCTTACGGTATCAAATTTGTTATGTAGGGTTTTACATATACAGTGCGACAATTAATTTTCCGAATTAACCTGAACAATTCTAAACTTGTGCTATATATTACAAATAAGTAGTATCATCTACAACTGTCATATGCGATTTGTAAGCTATATCCTCTTACGATTTTTTTTTAAATTTTAGCGCCAAATATTGAGGTGACTGAGATGTGATATGTAATTGAAGTCATAATTGTATTTTTTTTTTCTGTTATCTAAATCATAATTTTTATTGTAAAATAGATAGTATTTGTTTTAAAATTACTTTTTCATGTCATATTTAAGATAAAAATATTGAATAGAAATAAAGAAAATAAACCAGACCTTTTCTAGAGCAAAAACGAAAAAAACTGAATTTTTCGTAACGAAAAAATTTCTAACCATCTTGAAGAGCATAAAATTTCTTATATTTTTTTTTAAAAAAAAAGCTTCTACGAGGATTTACCCACAAGAGATATCCATAATTCGATTTGGACTAAAATGCAAATTTTGACCGATCCTCTTAATATTTTTTAATAAAATCTGGCACACTTTTTTTTGTTAATATAAAAGCTTCACATTTTCCTCTATTTTGAAGCCGTAATATCGAATTGAACTGAAGTTACCCGTAAAAAAAGATTTTTTAATTTACAGTAATAAATACTTTTTTTTTGGGTTATGCAGGTAAAATTTTTTAATGCAATCTACGTAGTTTTTTAGGCCATTTTATGACCAGTAAAATGCATTTTTTTCTGTCGCATAACAACGAACAGAAGCTGAGATATTTAAGAAATAGTGAGCGTTAAAAAAATGCACTAAAATAAAAAAAAAGAAAGTGGCCTTGTGGTCAAAATTAGGTTGAGAAAACTCGTTTACACTGTTTAAAAATCGATTTCCAAGCTGTATCCAAGAATTTCCAAAAATTATGAAAATTTTACCGAATTTGCCTCCACCATATAACATGTAGGCTGAAAAGTTTTTTGTCTAGCTACTTAAAAAACATTTCTTTTGCAAAATTCGACTTTATTCATCAATATAGTCTCCTTCAAGAACGATACAATCAGTCCAACGCTCTTCTAAGGCTTCTATAAATTTCTTCTAGAAGTGTCTTTGCCTTCAAAACAGGCTTCAGTTTCGGCGATAACTTCTTCATTGGAGCCAAATCTCTTTCCCGCAAGAATTTTTTTGAGGTTTGCGAATAGATAATAGTCGCTGGGGGCCAAATCTAGATAATGAGGTTGATGAAGAAGCAATTCGTACTTCAATTCATGCAATTTTACCACCGTAACCATTGACTTGTGACACGGTGCATTGTCTTGATGAAAGAGCACTTTACTCTTGTTCATTTGGGACCGTTTCTTTGCGATTTCTGCCTTCAAACGTACCAATAACTTTATATAATATTCGCTATTGACGGTTTTTTCCTTCTCAGCATAGTCGATGAGTGCGCGTCCCAAAATACAGAAGCCAAAAGCTTTCCAGCCGACTGTTGTGTCTTTACTCGCTTCGGACGACTTTCGCCGGCTGCTGTCCACTCAACTGACTGCCGATTTAATTCCGGTGTGCAGTGGTGGATCCATGTTTCATTCATTGTCAAATATCGCATGAAAAGATCCTTTTTATTGCGCTTAAACAGGTCCAAACAGCGCGCAGAATCATCCACGCGTTGTTGTTTTTGGTCCACTGTGAACAAACGCGGTACCCATTGCGAACATAGCTTTCTCATTCCCAAATTTCATGCAAAATATGACCAACACATTTTTTTGATATCTTTAGGGTGTCAGTTATCCCACGCAATTTCACTTTACGGTCATCTAAAACAATTTTGTCGATTTTTTTGATGTTTTCCGGTGTAACCATTTAAGTTGGGCGTCCAGAGCGTTCAGCATCATTTGTATCTGTACGCCCGCGTTTAAATTCAGTATACCAGTAAATGAGTGATTTTCCAGGAGCACAGTCCCCGTAACATTTATTATGCCATTGCTTTGCTTGAACGGTTTTTTTTTCCATCAAAAAACAGTGTTTAATCAACACACGAAATACGATCTTTTCCATTGTTTTGAAAATATCAAAAGTAGAGCCACTACAACCACTGTAACTTGAAAACTAATCGTCGTAATGCCATGAAATTTTAACACGTATCGTTTGACGGTTGGTGTTTCCTAAATATCACTGAATTTTTTGAAAAGGGCGACATCTATGTGTCAGACCAAAAACTTTTCAACCTACGTGTTATATAGAGATAACGGTGAAAAACCTTATCCTATTGGCGTATCTAGTGAAGTACTAAACCAAGTTACATATCGTTAAAACCTGAATGTATTGTATATAAACATTAAAAATATTGAGTTTCCTTTACTGTTATCTGCATTATTATTAACTAATAAACCAAACACTTCCCTAAACCCCATTTTGTTTGTAACGAAAATTAATATTTCGCTCGAAGATATGCGAGGAATTTAATAATATGCACGCTCGTTAAGATAATGACTCATCGATTCCTGCCATTTAAATAATAATTTTATATTATTATGCAGTATGGCTTACCGAACGCATTAAGCCGGCCATTTGTAGTTTCGTCATCTTATTTTTTCCTGCTGCCTTTTGCATATTTCGTTATGGGAATGTTATTATGTAATCGGCAGTTTAATGATCGTTAAGTAAGGTACAAGTGCATCAGATTACTTCGTTAATTATTTATTTGGCAAAAGTCAATTTGATGACTGATGACTGACATGATGACTATTTGTTTTATAGAATTAAATTTTATAAATAACATTTATGATCTTAACCTCAAAAATCAAGATAAAATAAAAATACTTAGGCATCAACCTGAGAATCCAGATCTTCATTTAATCACCCAAACGGCCAGATAATGCTATTGCAACAACACTTCTTGAGAAAGACAACTTATTACCTGAACTACTTGCTTCACATTCTACTGGCAATTTCCACCCACTATTCCTATTGTGCAGTCAAGGATGTCTCATATTATCTTTAAATTCTCTTTCTTCTTTATATTAACGATCTGCTGGAAACGACCAGGAATCCAATCTACAACATTACAGATGACAGTACGCTTATTTCTTCATTTACTTTCAATGCATGAGCATTCGGTACTCATGCAAATATTCCACTGGACTACCAAGAACTAACGTAAGTCGTACTTTGAAGAAGCACAAATTCAGGCCATATAGGACAAGAAAAGTTCATCACCTTGGAGACAGAGATTTTTAACGGCGTATGGATTTTTGCTAATGGTTTCTGGAGAATTGTAACCATGTTCCGAATTTTTCATTAAATTGCATTTGAACAGACGAAGCTTATGTAAGCAATGTAGGTATTTTTAACCGTTACAATTCTTATACGTGGACACAAGAAAATCCTCATTTAATTGTGGAGCAAAGAAATCAAGGCAGATTTGGATTTAATGTGTGAGCAGGAATTTTTAGAGGCAGGGTTATAGGTCCATTTATTTACGAAGGAACACTCACCTCTCAGAGATATTTAGAAATTTTAAGGCAGCAAATAGAACCTCTTATTGATGAACTGCCGTTAATGGACCTTAGAAATATATTTTTTCAACACGACGGGGCACCCCTCATAACGTTGCAGTTATCAGTAATTTTTTATTGGTCAATTTCGACAATATAGCCAACCAAGGTTCGAACCGCTGGCCGGATTTAACACTCATGGACTTTTATCTCTGAGGAAGATTTAAAGACCTAATTTGTAAATTGCCGACAAACACCAGGCAAGAGTTAGAAGTCACAGTGATACAAAAAATTTTGCAGCTCTCACTCCTCTTGAACTAATCAACTCGATAAGAAGTGTCCAGAAAAGGTGTCCCCTATTTGTAAATGAAACTGGTCGACATTTCGAACATCTCTTATAGAAAATTGTTTTGTTTTAGTTTGCTCTACTCGAAATAAATTGTTTTATTGTTGTGTTTTATTTTCTAAATAGTTTAAAGTACTATAGCATTTAGTAAATTTCATTGTAGCTATAACTTTTAGAGTTACTTCTGTGATTTTTTTTACGATTTGACTGCTATCGGTACACAATTGATATTCCCGCTCCGTCCGAAGCCTACTTCACAAAATGTGCATTTAAAACTCGCGTAAAAACTGAAATCCTTTATATTTTGAAGTAAATTTAAGCAAAATATAAAGTGTGCTATATTTTTAGACTGATAATTTAAAGCTCTATTCGGATAAGGAAAAGTATACAGGGTATCCCATTTAAAAAATATATTTTTGCGTTAATAACTATTAAAATATTAGTTGTAAAAAATGTAACTTACACTTTTAAAATCCACGTGAAAAAGTGCTTTAAGAATGTTTTTACAGAAATCAAAAATTTTCAAAAGGAAAAAAATTACAAACATTTTTCCAAAATGCAGATTTTTGAAAAAGTATATCTGAAATGGTACTAGATATCGATATATGCGGTTTTCACCATTGTGTTTATCACAAAAATTGAGCCTCAGACACCGACATCAGTTTTCGTCTATCTCCTTTAGATAAAAGGGTTTGCCTTTAAAAGTGTCGAATTTGGACCACCCTGTACACAGTGTCATCGCAAATTCGGGTAATTTGAAAATCTTTGCTTCAAGAATACGCGCAAAATGGAAATGATAATATTTTACTGCAAATAACACTGACGACAGTTAGTTATTATTTATCGCACATTCGCATGACCTTGGAAATATTGAAGGAAGTGATAGAAACATGCTAGACCCAACTTTAATTTAGAAACTTGTGTTGACCCATTAAATACTAATAACCGGTGTGTTTAACCATGAAATGAATGAAAAAAAAATCCCTTAAGTTTATAGAAGATGAATACTAACCTAATCTTGCAACTCCTTCGCGTTAATACTGCGTATGCTTAAGATAACGATAAAGACAAAGGCGTGTGAAAAATATGCGCTGCAAAATCTCTTTATGAGCGTTTTAATGGCAAACTTTTAAATAAATATATTTTCTAATGAACAATGCTCGGCACGTTCTTACTTGACCGACTGTAGATAATTTTATGGAAATTTACATAATTGTGATGATTATATCTAACTAGAACGATCCATGTAGTTATTTTGTATTGTATGTTTTTGTACTGTACATTCTTAAACGTAGACTAGAAGATTTAAAAGCCTGCTCCATCAGCCTTATAAGCCTGTAGTCTCCACAATTTTACACTGCACATACTGCCCGTATAAATTCATAAACAATTTGTATAAAAGCACTTTTAACTTTTAAACGACACTAATATTAATTCAATTATGTCAACTGCAAAAATAAAATTACACAAAATTATCGAGTCCATTAAAACGGAAATAATACGAACTAACACGTAGGCCGAAAAGTTTTGGGTCTGACACATAGATGTCACACTTATCAAAACATCCATACGATTTTTAGGAAGTACCAACCTTCAAACGATACGTGTCAAAATTCATGACATTAATTTACAAGTTACAATGGTTTTAGTGACGCTACTTTTGATATTTTCAAAGCAATGGAAGAAATCGAATTTTGTGTGTTGATTAAACACTATTTTTTGATGGGAAAAATACCGTTCAAGCAAAGCAATGGTTTGATAAGTGCTCTTGAAAAATCACTCATCGCATACTGGTATGCTGAATTTAAACACGGGCGTACAGATACAAATGATCCTGAACGCTCTGGACGCCCAAATGAGGTGGTTACACCGGAAAACATAAAAAAAAAATCAACAAAATTGTTTTGGATGACCGTAATGTGAAATTGCGTGAAATAGCTGACACCCTAAAGACATCAAAAAAACGTGTTTGTCATATTTTGCATGAACATTTCGGCATGAGAAAGCTCTGTTCGAAGTAGGTACCGCGTTTACTCACAGTGGACCAAAAACAACAGCGTGTTGATGATTCTGAACGCTGTTTGGACCTGTTTAAACTTAATAAAAATGATTCTTTTATAGAATATATGACAATGGATGAAACATGGATCCACCACTACACACCCGAATCAAATCGGCAGCTAGCTGAGTGGACAGCAGCCGGTGAAAGCCGCCCGAAGCGACCAAAGACACAACAGTCAGCTGGGAAGATTTTGGCCTCTGTATTTCGGGATGCGCATGGAATAATTTTCATCGACTATGCTGAGAAGGGAAAAATCATCAATAGGGAATATTATATAAATTTATTGGTGCGTTTGAAGGCAGAAATCATAAAAAACGACCCCAAATGAACAAGAAAGAAGTGCTCTTTCAACAAGATAATGCACCGTGGCACAAGTCAATGGTTATAATGGCAAAATTGCATGAATTGAAGTTCGAATTGCTTCCTCATCCACCGTATTCTCCAGATTTGGCTCCCAACGACTATTATCTATTCACAAGCCTCAAAAAAATGTTCGCGGGAAAGAGATTTGGTTCCAATGAAGAAGTTATCGCCGAAACTGAAGCCTATTTTGAAATCCCTCTACAAGAAAGACATAGAAATGTTAGAAAAGTGTTGGACTGAGTGTATCGCTCTTGAAGGAGACTATGTTGATGAATAAAGTCGAATTTTGCAAAAAAAAATGTGTTTTAAGTTGCTAGACCAAAAACTTTTCAGCGTTATATTGTACATTCTTAAATGTAGACTCGAAGATTTAAAAGCCTGTCGCTTCAGCCTTATAAGCCTCCACAATTTTACACTACATATATTGCCCGTATAAATTTTTAAACAACATGTATAAGAGCACTTTTAACTTTTGAACGACACTAATATTAATTTAATTATGTCAACCACAAAAATAAAATTGCACAACATCATCGAGTCCATCAAAACGGAAATAATACGAACTAATTAATATAATTAATACTTGATTGCTTCACCAGTTCGGCACCTAATGAAGTTGAACAAATGCAGCGCAATAAATACAGCTGCTGCATTGTATATATGTTGTAAATATGAATGTATACCAATTGTATAGTTATAATAATTTGAACAATATATGTTTTTGTTAGTTTTATTGGCATAAAAGCCAGCCGATAAATTCCCCTTTACTTTCTACATACGAGGGTGGATTGATAAGTCTGATCAATTTTCTTAAGCGGCATGACTGTTGGTAAGCGTGATTCCGATTTGTTTGCGGCTATCGTAAGTTCTCAGTGTTACACACTTCGTAAAAATGGATAAATCCGTGTATAGTGCAGTGAAAAAACATTTTTATCACTGCACAAAAAGCGGACTGCGACCTAGATAGAAACTGAACTGAAGAAAGTTCATGGGGACTTTGCCCCAGCACTCACGCTCATTTCTTCTCACTTTACAATACTTATTTCAATACGTCCAATTGGGATATCTTCTGAAGAAATGGTCGATAAAATGCATGGTATTGTGATGGAAGATCGTCGCATGTAGCTTCGTGAGATTGCTGAGATGTAGTCCAGTCAAAATACGATTTTGAGGTGAAATCATCGGATACTGCTACCCTTTTTAAAATACTCGTCCTGACGAGTACTACTGTGATCAAAAAATAGTAAGAAATAAAACGCAAACGGGTTATTTATTTTTCCAAATTTATTTCGTCCCCTACAAAGTAATCCCCCTTGGATACAATGCATTTATGCCAACGTTTTTTCCAGTCTGCGAAACAGTTGTTGAATTCGATTTCTGGAATGGCCTTTAAAGCCTTCTTCGATTCGGTTTTAATCTCCTCAATCAACTCAAAAGATGTCCTCGAAGCGGTTTTTTTGAGTTTAGGGAATAGCCAGAAGTCCGACGGAGCTAAATCAGGCGAACAGGGCGACTGCGAAATGAGTTGAATTTTTGATGAAAAAGTCGCGAAGAATCAATGCTGCCATTATCGTGATGAAAAAACCAAGAGTTATCGGCCCATAATTCCGGCTTCTTGAGACAAATTCAAACGAAAAATCATTTTTAAAACAAAATTTAATGCAACTTCTTTGCTGAATTTTTTCACTCATGTTAAAAATCGAAAAACACACTTTTGTTGTTGAATGCAAGCGAATCTTGTTAACTACTAACACTATAGTCTTAAAATTTGATACAGATGGCAGTTAAGGTCCTACCAACCTAACGAAAAAAAAAATTAATCCGATTTGGAAAGGCCCGGGCGATTTAAATTTAAAAGTTTTATTGTTTTTTTTTATCACAGTAGTACATTAACGGATACTGCTCCCATGTTTGGAGCTCCGCTCCCAAACATACACTGCATTTGTTGGATTCTATTCAGAGAAGAGCTGTTCGTCTGATTGGAGACCCGGAACTGACCGTCGGCCTTGATTCGCTGGAACATCGAAGAACGGTTGGCGACTTGAGCCTATTCTACAAGTACTTTCATGGAAAGTGTTCGAAGGATGGGGCCCGCTTAATTCCTTCCAGAGCGGTGCATGTTAGAAGTACACGTCGCGCTAATTCTTCACATCCGTATGCAGTCTTTTATATGGAGAACATCATCCCTTTGGAATAATTTGCCTAGGACTCTGTTTCCCACCGAGTACAATCTACAACGATTCAAGAACAACGTGAATCGCTTTCTCCGCACACGTGTCGCTCCTGTAGCGCTTTAAGGACTTCCCCGTAGCACGTGTGCTAGACCCATAAAAAAAAAAACGAACAAATATTGCAACTGCTAAATAATTTTGGCAACACCCTTAAAAATGGGAGAATTGGCTCGTTTTTTGGGTTTTTAGCGTATTTTTGCAATTTTATCATAAATTTATGGAAGATAAACTAAAAATTCTGACAGATTTTGATTCTACATAAAAAGAAGGGGCTATGAACCTTCTGGTCGGGAGACATTGGCGTTTTTGTCGTTGTTTTCCTTTGTAATTTTTTATGGTTAAATAATAGGTGTACTTGCAAACTGTAAGCTATTTTTTTTTGGTTAACTCTGAAAATATGTTCAATGGACATTACTTTGATTGATCCAAACATAATTTTAATCTCTTCAATTTGTTTAATGCAAATATACGATTTTTTTGCTTAAATTCTTTTCCTCTTGAGTTTTATAATATTTTCAGTAATTACAGTTATTTTTAATTATTATACATAGATTACGTTTTCTTTTTCAAAAAGTAAAATTTTATCACAGTTCGAATCTCAGTTTTTTCTATAATGTCGCAAATCGCATATACACGTTTGTATTTCGACCGAATAAACAGTAATCGCACTAAGCTCGGAACTGTAACTCTGCATGTGATCTTCTAAGGAATAAAACTAAATGATCCAATACTGATTTTGATCATAGGATTGCTATATATATGTCATTTACCTTCCTACTACGACCCTCGTAGATAAGGAACTATTTTCCAGCAAATTCCTATATTACGAGGGCCCGCCTTTGAAGTTTTTACAAATAACCACTAGATGGCGCTATTGAGAGGTGACATTACCATTGTTGTAAAATTTGACATTTGTTATTGTTAAAACAGTGGCAACTCAGAAATTGGCAGAGTAGTTTGTTTACAGTTTTGTGAACAAATGGAAATTTCACGTGAAAGTTTTTGTTGGATAATTTTTTACGACTTTAGTAAAGGCCTAACTCAACAATAATGCCTCGGATCACTTCGTTCAACTTTTAGTAATGAATCACCATTAGAAAAGACTGTTTATAGTTGGTTTGCAGAATTTCGTCATAGTCGTGCTTCTGTCGACCAAAATCTATTGTTGTTCCAAAAAACATCGATGCTGAATGCAACATGACTGAAGAAGATAGGCATATGACTTACCGTGAGACAGAGGCATGCTTAGGCATGTCGAAGACTGTAGTGCATTCGATTTTGCATGAACATTTAGCAGTGAAAAATACCTGTTCCCGATGGATTCCGCATAATTTGACCGAAACTCAAAAACAGGCTCGTGTCAATTGGTCTAACGCAGGGGTGCTCAAACTTGAACTGCTGGCGATCTACCTCAATATTGTTAGACTATGATCGATCGACTCTGAGAGGCTGCAAGTAAGTGTGATGCAGGATTGTCGTCTAGGTAGGGTGTATCGTGGCATAGATATTAGTTTTCCGCACAATACGCATTTTTTTAGTCAAGGTAAGTGTAGGTCTGCTCTAAAATGTCAATGAAAAAACTCATACTTATTCAAAATTGCGAGTTTATTGGTTCTTACAAAACAAACGAGTTCTAGTGTCTAAACTTAATTAAAGAGTGACTTTGGATGTTGAAGCGTGGCACTGCATGTCCTCAGCATACTTTTCATAAGATGGTACGTAATTACCGAGTGCTAATCGCAAGCATGATGACATATAGTCGATTGCGATATTTTGACTTAATTATCTTCATTTCAGAAAATGCAGACTCGCACAAGTAAGTTGACCCAAACATTGCCGTCAGTTGAAGGGCGATTTGCCTTAGATTCGGATATTTATCTTCAGATATAAAACACCAGAATTTTGTATCAGATGCTGTGGCTTTGAGATGTATATCTGATATAATCTGCACTAACTCATTTTCAACAGAACATGAGTCCATGTTAAACTGACTTGCTATTTCAGTAGCTAATTCCTCAATGTTTTTACACGACAAAGGATAAATGATCCGATATTTGCCAATTTACTGAAATCGTAAAAAACGTATTTCGAATTGGCCCAAAATATTTGATAATTCTGCTTCATAAATATCATAATTCAACTGAGAAATCCTTGCTTTCAAAGACGGAAAATTTTTCAGATCCTTTCTTTTCAGTTGATCTATCATAAGTTGCAATTTACTTTTGAATGCGTTTATTGCGCTAATCATCTCAATAATAGTTTTTCCTTTACCTTGAAGCTCCAAATTAATGGTGTTTAAATGCATTGTGATGTCTGTCAAAAATGCCAAATCAGTCAGCCATTTTCCGTTTTTCAGCATCAGAGTGTCATCACCTCTTTCGTCCAGAAAAGCTGTTATTTCGGGCAATAATTCTTGAAACCTTTCTAGGAATTTTCCGCGACTCAACCACCTGACGTCCGTGTGAAGAACTAAATCAGTGTGTTCAGCTGACTCACTATCTTCCAACTGCAATTTAAAGAGCCGTCGTTGCAAGCTACGTGCACGGATAGAATTCACAATTTTTATTGCAATGCCCATAATCTCCTCCATGTTTAGAACTTTTGAACATAAAACTTGTTGATGTATAATGCAATGGAAGGAGACAAATGAAGGGAAATCATCATTAGCTCGACACAATGCCACAAAACCGTTTTTGTTTCCAGTCATTGCTAGTGCTCCATCGGTTGTAATGCACACTAGTTTATATATTGGTAGCTTGTAGTTTGTTACAAAATTGAAGAAAACGTCATATATATCTCGCCACGGGTCTTTCCTTTCAGAGGAATCATTGTCAAAAACTCTTCCTTAGCCGACATGTCACTGAATACCATTCGAATAAAAATACACAGCTGGGCAGTGTCTGTCATATCGGTGGATTCGTCGAACTGTAAAGAAAAGTATGTACATTCCATGATATCATGTTTTAGTTCATCTGCCATGTCCTGACTTATGACTTCAACACGCCTTGTGACAGTCGGACGAGATAACTGAAGTTCTCTAATAGCACACATAATCTCTGTTTTATTTTTAAAATCTCCAAATAAAGTCTCACCCGGTTCAATAAACGCTTCCTTCACAACCAATCCATCATCAAATGGTTTCTTGTGTTTCGCCAATATATGAGATATTTTAAATGACGCGATCGTTGCAGCTTTTGATTGTTTGGCTGGTCTTGTGAACATGGTTTGTTCTTTTTTCAAACAAGTTATCAAATCACGTACTAATCGTTTTCTTAATTCACTCTGTGACGGAAAATCCTTTTCATAGTTTTTATGAACCGTTTTATGATGCCATCGATACAAAATTTATTAATAAATTTTGTATCGATGTATCGCCTTCAAGTAACAACTCAGACTGACTCCTATTCCTGCAGGCGCAACATTTATATCGGCGCGAACGAAGTCTCGAATGTTCCCGTCAAAACACGCCGCCCGAAGTTTCTAGAAAAATCGGCGGGAATCAAAAACGCGGCTTTTCTTTGACAAGTACCGCGCGTTCCTTTGATAAAGCCGCCTTTTGCCGCTAGCAGGGGGTTATTACGATAAAAGAAAGTGATGAGGGGGTTATTCTGGCCTAATTGTGGATAGAATAAATTTTAGTGGTTTATTCATTACATTTTGTTTTAGTTACCTTTAGTTAGTTTAGTTCTATATCCTTCCAAAATCATGAGGCATCAACTTCAGAGTAGAAAAAAATGTTTCGAGAATTGGTTCGAACGCATGCAAAGTGTATAAATCTTACAGACGAATATTTTGAGAAACAATAAAACGATTTGTACCACAAAAAGTTTTTCTGTTATTGCTTTTGTAAACACTTAAAAGGTAGTCCTCGTATTTATTTTTCTATACGATATGGTTAGTTCTTTAGTACTGTAGGGCAATTTACAAAATTGCAGTAATTTTTTTCCACAATGTTTAACAAAATTTTATTCAATGCAAATTTTTATCGGCCACATAAAACTCAACAACATTCACAACTCTGTAGAAAAGGCTTTTGTGCACAAATATGGCACACGATATTTTCTAAAATTCTTTTCGTTTGGATAAAACACTTAATTTGCTTTTACCCAAAGTTGAATAGCCAGTTTTTAAATTTCGTGACAAAACTAACCAACAAAGAATTGCTTAGACTAAGTGATGTAATCGTCCAGACGTTCATTAACGAAACAATATCAGTAAGAGTTCAGGAATTTTAATTCTCGTAGGTTAGATAAGTTGAGTCTCTTTTAAATTCATAATCAGAGAGCGTGAGCCCGATTCTTGAAAATCAAGTGCTATGGAGAGTTCCGCTGAAGCTTCTTCTGTGTGAAGGTTTTATGATTCTGCGACTGTAGCGCATCGAAAAGTTAGCATTCGCTATCATTTAAACAGACAAAATAATCGGCCAAGTGCAAGTCGGACTTGCGCAATTAATGTTCCGTACGTTGATTGCTTTTAAAATAAACATTTTTGTTAAGAAGTTATAAAATGATAAATGACTTCACAAAGTACACCCCAAATGAGTTTCCGATCTTTAATAAAAACCGATGACCTCGAAATTTTTGTTTTTTTTATATATACCAGATGAATTATAAAGATCTCGTGATAATTTTCGTTCAATCGACACCCTGTTGAGAATATTCCACAATTTTTCAAAATTTCTTGATCAGTACTATTCGAGATACGGTGGGGGGACAGCGATTTTTCGCAGTTTTTTAAAATTAATACAAAGAAAAGTATGCGCATGTATTACATTACATATTTACATATTTTTTGAACTCGTGTTTTTACAAACTTTCATTTGACACCCCATTCGATGACCTGGTAAATTTTTTTTTACCTCCGATTTCTCCCCCGAAACTAACCCCTTAAGTCAAAATTTAACTGTCAAAACTAAGCGGCTCTGATAAAGCCATCAATTCCTATATTAGTGTCAAATTTCAACTTTCTATGGCAAATGGTTTCGAAAAAAATCGGATGTGACAGACAGACGGACAGACAGACAGACACCGAAGTGCGAAAGAAGACGGAAACTGGTCCGACTTTAGGTAAACCTCGGACAAGGTGACTAAAGCTATCACAAATCGATGCATACATGGATTAGATTTGAGTGTTGGTTCGCGAAAACTCAAATTTCTCAGCACGCAAACGACTAACTGCTTATTAACGATTTATGACTCCACCCCTACACTGGAATTTAATGCAAGTAGTAAGGCTGATACTGCTCAAAGGCTCGTGAAACAATCAGCACGTACTTCTCTGACGATGACGGACGTACCGCAACAACTATTAATTCTATACAGAATAGAAGAAATTACGGGAAACCCTAGTTACAGCAGGGCAAAGTGAGATCACATCTTTCTCAGCCATTCGAGAAGATTTTCCAAATAAATCGATTTCCATCAAACATGATATAAGTTAGCTTCCAGGTAGACATGATTTGGCATCGATGGACTTTTTCTTGTGGAGATATTTCAAAACTGAAGTTTATATTAACGGTCCCACCTCTTTGGAACAATGAAATGGAAAGGACGTGCCCAGCAGTGTTTAATAAATTCACCGATAGTTTAGGCGAGGGCCAAGAACGAAATAATTCACATTTAGATGATATTGTTTTTAAGAAATAATTGTTCAAGGACTATTATTTAATATCCAATAAATGTTTTTTTACAGACATAGCACACGTGCTGACGCGCTACGGTAGAGACGCGTGTGCGAAAAAAGCGATTACAGGGTAAATTGGGGAGTAGAGCCCCCCAACATCGAAGCAGTATTCTATCTTTGGTCGAATTTCAGCTTTCTACAGGATTAAGAGCTGTTGTGCAGTGTAAAGCTTTCTAGTTCGAAATAGTATTTCTAGCTTTGGAGAAGCTATCTTTGCTACACAAGTGTTTTTGATTTATCAGTTGATAACCAGTGATATTACAAATCCTATTTAACAATTTGTAGTCTAATTCACTACAACTCTGTAGAACAAGCATTTGCGGATAAACGTTATACAAATATGATAAACAATTCTCGTTAAATTTCTCTAAAGCCAGCATTGTCAGGTATTAGTAATTCGATCCGTTCTTTTATGGGAACATTACCCTTTCTCGGGTCGGAAAAATCGACTTTTTAGAAAGTATCATATTGGAAAATATTATATTTCAATAATATTCTCTGAAAATTTCAGAGGAAAATGTCAAATACTTTCGAAGTTATATATGAATATAGCGCCAAGTGTAAGGCAAGCCAAAACGACCGCGAGGCGTACCAACTTACCTTTCGGCCGTTTACAAAGGTTTTGCGTCGAACATCTGCTGTTACTTTTATGATTCTAAGAAAGATAGAAGTAGGTAAAAGGAGAGTTTACTATAATGGTTTTAATATCTTTTCAGTTTGAGGCAAAACTGTAGTTCCAAAGCAAACGGTACGCTGGCCTGATGATCAGTTCGAGAATATCGCTCGTAGGGCTAACATCACCCAGTAAACGTCTCAGCTAATATTGTGCAAAATGGATAAAAAAATACCGGAAACTTAGTTCGAAGCGAGTGAGCATAAAAGACAGTTTTATGGTAATCGATTTTCAGATGAAAGCAATTATATTTTTCCCAGTACATCTGCAAAAAAAAAAATTTAAAACCTTCTAATTTGAGTCCAAGCACTGATCAATTGAAGTGCAAAGTTTGTGATGGAGACGTGAAATTTTTCAAAACGAGACGAAAGACGAGTAGGTTTTAAGCTTTGTGTTTTTGTGTGAATGCGGCGATACACTCATGGACACTATTTCCAAAATTAAGAAATCATATGAAATTAGTAGACGTTTCATTTCTGTAATGAAATTACTCGGCTACAGAATCACTGGAGTGAACAATTTTTGCGGCCTGATGGATTTAGGAACGGACTTTTATGAAACAACTATCGAAATCGAAAATATTAAAATCGCGTGGAGAGACGAAAAAACACTTGAGAAAAAGGCGTATTAGGAGTCGGAAAGAATTTTGTATGCAACAGGCATAGCTGCAGCTGCTACGTAAATAGATTTCATATGTGAAAATTCGTTTGTCGAAAAATTTTAAACGCGTTTTTCTCAAGACGACGTTTTTGTAATCCGCGTGCACAATAACTTAAAAACCATTTAACCGATCGGTCTAAAATTTTAATATCTTTTCTATACCACAATAGCGCCAGTATAACGTAGAATAAAAAAGAGTGTGTCAATGTTTTTTTACGAAAGGGAAATGCTATTTTTGAGATCACTAACTTTGAAGGTCCACCATTTTGTGAATTTTTGCTCCAACAAAATAATCATAGTCTATACTGGGGTACTCTTACTTTTTCTAACGTTTTTTTTTTCAGGCGTTCCAGTGCACGCAAGCAGATCAAAATTTTCAAAAGTGCTTCCATGAGGCTGCAAAAAAAACCCCTATAAAAAATCATTTAAAAAATTATGTAAAAATTTTTTTCTTGTATTTGAAGACTTAAAATATATGTCAGAAAAATTACGGACTCAAAAAATGATCAGTTTCATAAAAATTTTATTACAATTTCCGACGGAGAAAGTGTAATGTTCCCTTAAACAAGTTGTAGTGTCATTCACTACAACTCTGTAGAACAAGCATCCTTACAATTTGTTAGAAAAGACGTCAAGTGATTGTAGTGATTTTTACAACAGTTTGCGGTTAAAAATTTTACAAATATGATATGGAATCTTGTGTTAAATTTTCTCTGAAGAATTTTGCCGGCATTGTCAGGTATTAGTAGTTCTTCTTCTTCTTCTATTAGGCAATGCCTGTTCTTCATTGATAGTCTTATTGTCTTGATGGTGATTCTGTGGACGATGACATTCAGCTCTGTGCCCATCGTTTTGGTGGTCTGCTTTGGAGTCTCCTGGTATTTGGCTTCCCGTCCTATTTTGGGAAGCCTGGTGGCGCTCATTCGTTCCACGTGATTGTTCCATTCTTTTCGTCGTGTTTTGACGAATTTTATAATGTCCTGGATGTCACACTCATTCCTTATTTGCTGGTTAGGTATTCTGTTTCTCAGTGTTCTTCCTGTTATACACCGTAGGGTTCTCATCTCGGTTGTTCTAAGCAATTGTTTAGTTTTACTAGTCTCTGATCTAGTTTCCGCAGCGTATGTTAACACTGGTCTAATACAAGTTTTGTATATTTTTATCTTGTTTGCTATCGACATGTACCTGTTACGCCATATCACATCTCTTAGCTGACCGGATGCTGTGGCGCCTCTTACAGCTTGTTCCTTGACTTCGTCTTGTATATCCCTGGCGCTAGAGATGTTCACGCCCAGATATTTGAAAGTCATGACTTGTTCGCCTAAATGTTCTTGTATTTCCAGCTTACATCTTAAGGGTTCTCGAGACACTGTGGGCACTTTCATGACCTGTCGGATTAGTAGTTCGAAAAATACTTTTAAACAAAAATCCCACGAGCTAAAGCTCTTGCGATCTCCATTCTTACAACCTCACTGTTTCCTCCGCTGGTACAATACAAACAAATTCCTTCATCGAAAGCGAGCGTGTTGCCAAATTTCAAACGAAGGTCAACTGAGCCGTTAATTAGAAACGGAATTTGGCGAATGACTTTTTTTATTTGGAAGTCTGGTCAATGAATTTAGCCTTACCTAATAAAAAACGTCGAGTACCTAAGAGGAATTTTAAATAAGTTAAATAAAATTCAAAAATATACTTTTATGCTTGTTAGGGGGAGTTTATTTTTGCATACTTTTTAATATCAAGAACAATATTCAAAAGCGCGCCCGTATTAATAGAAGTACGAAGTGCAAAATCTAAGCCAAAACTAACATACACTGCTGGAAAAAATTATGGGGTACTGCAATTTGGAGAAAAAAAAAAATTATTAACCGATTTTATTATTGTTTGTAAGTTTTTCTTTTTTTGATGATTAAATATAAAAAAATTGTGGCTGTGAGTTAGGAGTAAAACTTAAAAACACGATTTTTGGGTATATCAATTGATATAATAATAATAATAATAATAATAATAATATCCCGGGTAGACCACCCAGCAGATACACACAGTCACATCCAATTACAACAGGAAAAGATGAAAACGTGGTCAGAAAAAACACTTCACGGAAAACACAGATACCACATAGAGCAAGACCACGTAAATAAAAAACAATCATACACCTGGTTACGGGATGGGCAGCTATTCCCAGAAACAGAAGGCTTCTTACTTGCCATCCAGGATAAAGTCATATTAACCAGAAACTACCAAAAGCATATTATCAAAGACCCAACTATTACAGAAGACAGATGCAGAAAATGCCACCAACAGAAAGAAACGATCGAACACATAACAAGCGGATGTAAAATATTAGCCGGAACGGAATACACAGCCAGACATGACTCAGCGGCAAAAGTAGTTCACCAAGCACTAGCCACCACATACAAGCTCATAGAAAACACAGATCCCTACTACAAATATACACCAACATCCGTACTTGAAAATAAAGATTACAAACTCTACTGGGACATCAGTATCCATACAGATAAAACAGTCTCCGCCAATAGACCCGATATTACTTTTCAGTGCAAAAAAGAAAAAGTCACCTATCTAATTGACATAGCTGTCCCCAACGACACAAACATCCAAACGAAATACACAGAAAAAATTTCCAAATACACAGACCTTGCAACGGAAATAAAAAGGCTATGGAAACAAGAAAAAGTCATCATTGTCCCCCTCATTATATCAGCCACAGGCCTTACACCAACAACGTTCACACCACACTTAGTACAATTAGGACTCAACACAAACATACACAAAAACATTCAGAAGTCAGTGATTTTGAAAACATGTAACATTGTCAGGTCATTCCTTAATACACAATGATAATGCGTTTGTGCTGACTTGGTTTCCGCCCGTCAGCCAAACATGGAACCACATTGACCAAATGTGAGAAAGAAAAACGAGAACAGTCATAATAATAAGCCCTCAGGGGCTAGGGGAATCCCAGGATTCTCCTAGTACGGGCATTGACGATCCCGAGGTACCTGAGTCATGTTGTGCTGTCTTGTGTTGTCCAGATTATGTGTAATAAAAACGCAATCTTAAGGTGTTCACCGTGCCGAGAAGATGAATGGTTCAGCGTTTATGAGTCGCGAACGGTTCCCCGGATACCGGGCGCCCTCCGGGAGTAAGTAGCCTTGCTGTGGCATCCAGGCTCTGCCGCAGTCGACCTTTCTTTCCTAGGATACTCGTGGGAATACTATGTTAAACAATAATAATTATAATAATGAAAATGGAAGGGGTGTTGCGGAGGCGGACCCCTGTCGTACAAACAGCTACAGCAACACCACAACAACAACTACAGACGAACCAAACAACCGCCTCAGTCGAAACTACTCCCGATAGTTTTACCAGATCCGACATTGTAGGTGATGGAAATTGCCTTTTCCGTGCAGTTAGCTTATACTTATATGGCCACCAGAACCATCATGAGAAACTCCGAGAGGTTGCTCTAAGATATTTACAACAAAACTGGTCGGAACTTCACACATTTTCATTAATTGAAGTCGACGATATAAAAGACTTCAATAACTATTATAATTATATGCGGAAAAATGGCACCTATGGAACGAGCCTAGAGATACTTGCCCTCTCGGAAACACAAAATAGCAACTTTCATATCTTCTCAAAACAACGAAGAACAAGACATACAAAAAATAACTTTTACGGACAGACCAACAATAATAAGCACGGGAAAATACAACAAAACCATTTACCTTCTACTAACAGGCAACCCAATGTCGGGACACTTTGAGCTTCTGACACCACAAAACATTGAAAACATTCCAGAGAACAACAGAACAATAAAAGAAGCATCGGGCGAGCGACGTAACGGTCGAGGACGTCGCGGGAAATGGCAGCTCGACCAAAACGATGAAGACCAGGCAACCGAAAATGGACCTGCCAAAAGTGTTGTGTTGGCGACTAAGCCGACACCCACCAAGGCGGGAAAATCACAGCAGCGCATGAGTTGCACCACAGGAATCAACGAACACGCCATGCGTTGCTGTAATGAAAACACAAAACCTGACAAAGAAATCACTGAGAAGAGAATCACTCGCCGCTTGGACCCACCAACATCAATCCCAAGGGCAACCGACGTAGATACGGGACAAACACAACCACCCAAGCCAGGCCAGGGCCCGTATGTATTGCAAGGACAACATGCAACTACGAAGGCTGGAAAACCAAGACAGCGGTTAAAGTGGACGGATGAGATGAATAGGACGGTGATGCGCTGTTACTACACCGCCACCAAACTCGAAACAATAACATCGGGCTACAGACAGCAACTGCACAGACTTTTCTTGACCGAATATCCACATCTGCAATTACTTGTTTCAGAACAGAGAGTAGTAGACCAAAAAAGAGTTATTACCAAGAACAATCGTCTCACACCTCTCGAATTGCAAACCATCAAGGACACAGTGGCTGTTGAACTGAACACAGACCAACCAAACAATAGAAACAATAAAGCAGATTCCGAACCAGCCTCACACACACAACCACCCAGTCGAACACAACAATACCCACCACCCAGGAGGAGCATAACGCAAAATAATATTGCGAGTACCGCGCAACACCATATCACAGACAACAACATGAATCACTCGCCACCCTCAACGACATCCACACAACATCACCCCGAATCACCTTTCATACAAACACTTAAAGCAAAAATGGGAGTCACATCTAGCTCGATGGTCAGGCACCGACCCCACAACAAGAAATCCCATCCCTCGTTTAATCTTCAGACAGAGCACGCAACCAATCCTCAACACACTAAACAAGCACATAATACCTCAGTATATAACAGACTCAAGCACAATCGAAGACATTCACACAATAATATACGCAGCAGCAATCACCACTCTAACACAAAATAATCAAAAACTCCCTCAACGACAAGGAAACCCCAACAGGACAAAACCAAAATTCAAATGGCAAATAAGAATAGAAAACAAAATCAACAACATCAGGAGAGATCTAGGACATCTTACCCAGTTTATAAGCGGGAACGCGTCCAAAACGTGTCACACAGGGGGCAAACAAGATCAAATCTAAGTCTCCCAACAGAACACTGCCAGAAATCCTCGATACCTTGAAACAAAAACTATCTGTATATGCCGCAAGACTCCGTAGATACAAAGAATCAAATGAGAGGAAAGACACCAACAACCTCTTCCGAAGAAGCGAAAAACAGTTCTACCGGAAAACTATGTACAACAAACAGATAGCAGTGACTGAACCACCAAACAAACAAGAACTCACAGATTATTGGAAAAGTATCTGGTCAGAACCCAAACAACACAATAATAACACCCCCTGGATCAAAGCCGAAGAAGACAAACATAAACATGTGACAGAACAAGAAAATACCACATTTAATACACAAGAAATTACAGAAACTATCAAACACACACACAACTGGAAATGTCCTGGAATAGACAATATACAAAACTTCTGGTACAAACAGTTTACCACCACACACGAAGCACTCACACACACCAAATCAACAAAGCCATTCTACAACCACACACATTTCCCACTTTTCTCACACAAGGAATAACATACGTTAAACCCAAAAGCTCAGACACCACAAACCCGTCAAACTACCGACCTATCACCTGTCTTCCAACCCTATACAAGATCATCACAGCCACAATATCGAAGAAAATAAAACAACACCTAACAGACAACAATATCCTCACAGAAGAGCAGAAGGGATGCAGGAAAAATAGTCGAGGATGCAAAGAGCAGCTGATTATAGATAGCGTGATTATGGGACAAACCAGAAAAGAACACAGAAACCTTCACATCGGTTACATAGACTATAAAAAAGCCTTCGACTCCATACCCCACAGCTGGTTAATCAGGGCCCTAGAAATCTATAAAATCAACCAACACCTCAGGCAGTTTCTCGCGCAAATTATGAAAACATGGAAAACCAAAATACGCCTAGAAACACAAACCGAACGGATCCAAACAGAAGAGCTGTACATCAGACGGGGTATATTTCAGGGAGACTCGCTCAGTGCTCTATGGTTTTGCCTCTGTCTCAATCCACTCTCAAATATACTAAACAGAACAGAGCATGGCTTCAATATCAGACACCAAATAGAGAATCAACATAAAATAAACCACCTCCTATATATGGACGACATAAAACTCTACGCTGCCACACAAACACAGCTGAAAGAACTCCTCAAAATCACAGAAATATTCACCTTAGATGTCAATATGGAATTTGGTATAAGTAAATGCAAAGTGCTCCACATCAACAAAGGCCAATGGAAGCACCACCATGAGACAGAAACCATCAACAATGAAACGCTCGATAACATGTTCGATAAGGAAACATACAAATATCTAGGCTTCCAACAAAGCACCAAACTCAACCACACTCACATCAAAACAGAGCTCCGAACCGAATTCAAAAACAGACTGACGAAACTTTTGCAAACAAAACTCAACTCTAAGAATCTCACTAAAGCCATCAACACGTTCGCTATACCTATACTCACATATTCATTTGGTATCATCAAATGGTCACAAACAGACATAGAAAATATTCACATCCTTATACGATCTCAATTCACCAAATACAGGAAATTACACCCCAACGCATGCAAAGAAAGACTTACCATCGAGAGGAAGGCAGGAGGAAGAGGAATTATAGACATCAGATCATTACACACAAAACAAATACAAACACTTAGGAAATTCTTTCACAGCAAGCAAACCAGCCTCCACACAGCGACAGTGAAAGCAGACAAAAACTACACACCTCTCGACTTAGCCCGGGCAGACCACTCAGCAGACACACACAGTCACACCCAATTACAACAGGAAAAGATGAAAACGTGGTCGGAGAAAACACTCCACGGAAAACACAGATACCACATAGAACAAGACCACGTAAATAAAAAACAATCATACACCTGGTTACGGGATGGGCAGCTATTCCCTGAGACTGAAGGCTTCTTACTTGCCATCCAGGATAAAGTCATATTAACCAGAAACTACCAAAAGCATATCATCGAAGACCCGACTATTGCAGAGGACAGATGTAGGAAATGCCACCAGCAGAAAGAAACGATCGAACACATAACGAGCGGATGTAAAATATTGGCCGGAACGGAGTACACAGCCAGGCATGATTCAGCTGCCAAAGTGGTTCACCAAGCACTAGCCACAACATACAGACTCATAGAAAACACAGATCCCTACTACAAATACACGCCAACATCCATACTTGAAAATGAAGATTACAAGCTCTACTGGGATATCGGTATCCATACAGATAAAACAGTCTCCGCCAATAGACCCGATATTACTTTTCAGTGCAAAAAAGGAAAAGTCACCTATCTGATTGACATAGCTGTCCCCAACGACACAAACATCCAAGCGAAATACACAGAAAAAATTTCCAAATACACAGACCTTGCAACGGAAATAAAAAGGCTATGGAGACAGGAAAAAGTCATCATTGTCCCCCTCATTATATCGGCCACAGGCCTTACACCAATAACATTCACACCACATTTAGTGCAATTGGGACTCAACACGGACATACACAGAAACATTCAGAAGTCAGTGATTTTGAAAACATGTAACATTGTCAGGTCATTCCTTAATACGGAATGGTAATAGCGTTTGTGCTGACTTGGTTTTGGCCCGTCAGCCAAACATGGAACCACATTGATCAAATGTGAGAAAGAAGAACTTTTTGTAATAATAATAATAATAATAGTAGTTCACCAAGCACTAGCCACCACATACAAGCTCACAGAAAACACAGATCCCTACTACAAATACACCCCAACATCCGTACTTGAAAATAAAGATTACAAACTCTACTGGGACATCAGTATCCATACAGATAAAACAGTCTCCGCCAATAGACCCGATATTACTTTTCAGTGCAAAAAAGAAAAAGTCACCTATCTAATTGACATAGCTGTCCCCAACGACACAAACATCCAAACGAAATACACAGAAAAAATTTCCAAATACACAGACCTTGCAACGGAAATAAAAAGGCTATGGAAACAAGAAAAAGTTATCATTGTCCCCCTCATTATATCAGCCACAGGCCTTACACCAATAACATTCACACCACACTTAGTACAATTGGGACTCAACACAAACATACACAAAAAGATTCAGAAGTCAGTGATTTTGAAAACATGTAACATTGTCAGGTCATTCCTTAATACACAATGGTAATAGCGTTTGTGCTGACTTGGCTTGGGCCCGTCAGCCAAACATGGAACCACATTGACCAAATGTGAGAAGGAAGAACTTTTTTGTAATCATAATAATAATAATAATAGCTTTATTCCCAACAGTAAGAACCATTTACAGGAAAAACAAGAAAGAATATGAATGAAATTTTCTCTTAAAACTAAGGTACTAAATTAACAACAAAAATAGACAAAAACAACAAAAGAAAGAAAGAAATAAAAATGAATAAAGAAATTAAATGAATCAGCGCAGTACAAATTAGAATAAAAGTGAAATAAAACAAATATTAGTTACATACATCCAACAAGCAAAACAAGCTTCTAAAAGAAGTTTTATAAAAGTCCTATCAAGTGAAACGATCTAAACATATTGACCGAATCTTATTTTCGGTGTTTATACACTCAAAGTAACGCTCGAAGTGTCACCTTTCTAAAGAGCGTTTAGTGGTGTCGCTGCGATCTGTGTTTCTTGAGTTATTTGCAATTGACGCCATCTATCAGGAAACACGCCCAGGCCCTATATATATATATATATATATATATATATATATATATATATATATATATATATATATATATATATATCTATATATATATCTATATATATATCTATATATATATCTATATATATATATATATATATATATATATATATTTGAACTTTTTGATATTCCCGCTTGATGTTCGGTGAAACGAGTGCTGCTTCCAGGATTATCGTGTACAATTTTAAGGATTTCCTCCTCAACATCGAGTGCTCTAGCTTGTGAAGGCCGCCCAACATTATTCCTGATCGGCTTAAATTGTCCAGTTTCTCGAAATCGCCTCTTAATATTGGTAGTCTGATGGTTATGAGTTAGACGATGCGAAAATCTTTCGTGATATACGCGAGCACTTTTGCGACCGTTGCCAAACACTAAAATCATATCAGCTTGCTCACCAAAAGTGTACTCCATAATAATCTAGATTTAAAACACTGTTGACCTTGAGAAGGGATTAATTCTCGTTAATACTCGTAAAACTTGTTTGATATCTGTCAAAAATTACTTTCTGTCAGTATTACTACAAGCCAGTTAAGTCATAGAACATATGATACCTTACATCATTGCCAGAGTGGTTTTTGAGCGTTGCCAAGTAATTATAAAATGTGAAGAAAAGTATGAACGAACGCATTTGCGAATTTAACAATGGAATTAAAAAATGGAAACAAACATCCCATTATCTCAGAAACTGTTGCTCGGAGCAACATTTACCAAAGCTTTTTTAGACAGGAGAAGGCGGAGATTACAAATATTTAATTAAAAATATCATACAGAGTGGTATGAAAAAGTTATGACAATTTAAAAATATACACGGTGCAATAAGTGACGTCCCCTACAATTTACAACAAAACTGTGAGCTAATTTCGATTTCTCATCTCAGAAAACCCCTTAGCACCGAATCTTCTACAAATAGTATAATTATTAAGAAAACTACTTAAGAAAAACTAAACTAAAAGTATAACTTTGACACCCTGTAACTCAAAAATTACGAATTTTTAGACTAAGGTGAGTGGAGTTAAATGGTCATATTTTCATTCCAGAAATCCACAGTAACTCTGCGTACACGGAATACTGGGACACCCCGTATATATACAGTTATTTTTTTGCGATAAAAGTAGTTTTTTTATAAAACTTACTGTTATAGAAACAACTCAGGTAAACTATAAGGGTGAACTCAACTTCCGTGGTAGTAATTTCTGTACTCATATTTATAAAAGCTTTTGCTTATACGTGAAAGTTTATATGATCTGCTTTTACAACAGCGACTTTTATACAAGTTACTTTTATCGTCTGACGTCCATTTTATTGATTCTATTTATAGGAACCATAATAACTAATAAACGCGCTATAATTAATCAAATATGATCATTAGAGTGTGTATATTTACAAATTATAGAATTAATTGATCAGAACATAAATTTAAACTACTCATATTTTAATATGTACAACTTATGTAGTCTACATTTAAAACCAACATAATATATTATTATTAAAAATGTGTTATTTTACCTCAATAATATTTAAAATTATTCCTTGATAAAATATTTAGCTCAAAAGGAATAAAACCGGTCAAGTGCAAGTTGAACTTGCACAATTAGTGTTCCGTACGTTGATTGCTTTTAAAATAAAAAAAAAATGTTACGGTGGCATAAAATAATCACTGACTTCACAAAAACACACCCCAAATGAGTTTTCAACAAAGTTTGTTCCCAATCTTTACTAAAAACTGATGACCTTCAAATTTTTGTTTTTTTATATACCAGATAAATTATTAAAGGTAATGTACTTGTGATAATTTTTCGTTGAATCTACACCCCGCGGAGAATATTCCAGAATTTTTTCAAAATTTTTGATCAGTACTTTTCGAGATAAGGTGGGGGGACAGCGATTTTTCGCGATTTTTAAAAATAATACAAAGAAAAATGTGCGCAAGTATTATATTACATATATATTTTTTACTCGTGTTTTCACAAGCTTTCATTTGATACCACACTCGATGACCTACTAAAAAAAATTTTTTTTCACTTTCGATTTCACCCCCCAAAATTAACCCCTTAAGTCAAAATTTGACTTTCAAAACTACATGGCTCTGATGAGGCCATCAATTCCTATATTATTACCAAATTTCAACTTTCTATGACAAATAGTTTAGTAGAAAATCGGGTGTGACAGACAGACACCGAAGTAATCTTATAAGTGTTCCGTACGGAACATTAACAAAGAGTTTTTAAGCAAAATTGATTCTGAAACTTTCATTTAACGGAAAATTTTATGCCATTTAAACAAGATATCGCTCAAATGACCGCCGCGGCTCTTTTTGCAGACACGAATTCGCTTACACCAATTTTCCATGAGTCGGGCCAGCATTTCCGGCCTTACACCGGCTATGGCACGACGAATGTTGGCTTCAAGTGCATCAAGTGTTGCTGGTTTGTTGCTTTAACTTGTGATTTAACGTGGCACCAAAGAAAATAGTCCAAAGGCGCATAGTCTCAACGGCTAAGCGGTAGAGCAATTTTGTGAAATTAATGACTCACCAAACTTGGCGCGCAATAAAACCATGGTTGGGGCGGAAATATGAGGTGATGCGCCATCCTGTTGGAAATAAAAATCGTCTGCATCCATTTCGTCAAATTCTGGGAAGAAATATTCCTGCAATATCGAGCTAGAGCGCTCGCTATTCACGATAACGGTAGCTCCCGCCTCATTTTTAAAGAAATAAGATCCGATGATCCCTTCGTGTCATAATCCACACCAAACTATCATCCGTCTCATGAATCACTTGTAGATTAGATTCGCTCCAATAACGGCAATTTTGCTTATTAACGAAGCGATTGAGCCAGAAATGGGCGTCATCGGAGAAGATGATTTTCTCATAAAATTGGCTGTCGGCTTCCATCATCTCCAGAGCCCAATCGGCGAATTCCCGGCGCAACCGATGGTCCGTAGGCTTTAGTTCTTGGGACAATACCATCTTATACGGATGCAAATCCAATTCACTTTCAAACTTTTTAATTATACGCTAAATGGAACGATCATTTGGAGCAGAATGACAACTGTATTTTGATCGAATTGTTCTTTGTGTAGTGCGAACTGAAAGCGAATTTGCGTAGTAATTTTGGACAATTACCAAGTGGTCTTTTAACGTGAAACGATTCATGATTGAATGGCAAACCTTACTAAACACAACTGACATCAGATGTCAAATATCTGCCAACCAACATGGTCGCTATTAGTTGTCAAAAGTCGGACATCCCTAATGGAAAACCCTTTACATCAAATCCGTATGATGTCTAGCTTGTCACTCCTCATACAACCCTTTTCCAGCAGTCTTTTATATGAAGAATATCGACACTTTGGAATGATTTTCTCAGGAATGTGTTTCCCACCGAGTACAATTTACAGTGATTGAAGACCAACATGAATCGCTCTTTCGACACACGCATCACGCCTGTAGTGCTTTAGGTCCCTGCAGCATGTATGCTATGTGTGTTTTTTTTTACGTTTAGTAGTAGTAGTTCATATTCGTCATTTGGTGTGATTATTTATCGTCTAGGCGGGTTGTTACTAATAAAATTATATCGTCCGCATATCTTATGACCTCAACGAGCACTTTTACTTCTAATGCCATGAACCCAGAACGCCTAGCTCGATGTCTCGGGATTTTATTGATAATGATCTGTGAAATTACGACACCGTAAATACCAGGTGTACAAGTATGAAATGCGGATTTCAGGCAACAGATGGTGCACCAATGCAGTTTGTGCTATAAAGATTCGACACTGCGCCATTTTGTTGTGTCCTCAACAAGTGTTAGACGCGCACGAGTGATAAATTGGAAGAGTGTGTGCATAGTGTTGTGTTCAATATGTCGAAATTAATTTTTTGTTTTCATTTGAAGAAAACTGCTGTCGAATCACACCGATTACTTCGAGAAGCTTATGGTGAACCTGCTCCATCGCAAGATACGTGTAAACGATGGTTTCGGCGTTTCAAAAGTGGTGACTTTGATGTTGCAGACAAGGAACGTGGAAAACCGCCAAAAAAATACGAAGATGTGGAATTGCAAGCATTGTTGGACAAAGATGATTCACAAATACAAGAACAACTCGCCGAGCAATTGGGCGACATTTTGCTCGCTCGGTACAAAAGGAAGTCGTTTTTGTATCGTATAATTACAGGGGATGAAAAGTGGATTTATTTTGAGAATTCCAAGAGCAAAAAATCATGGGTAGACCCAGGCGAACCATCCACATCCACCGCAAGACCGAATCGGTTTGGCAGAAAGACGATGCTCTGTGTTTGGTGGGACCAGAGGGGCGTGGTCTATTATGAGTTGTTAAAACCTGGGGAAACGGTTAATATTAAACGTTATCAACAAGAATTGACCGATTTGAACCGTTCGCTGCTTGAAAAAAGGCCAGAATACCGAAAGAGGCAACACAAAGTAATTTTTCTTCATGACAATGCTCCATCACATACGGCAAAACCAGTTCGCGACACGTTGGAAGCACTCAGCTGGGAAGTTCTACCCCATGCAGCTTACTCACCAGATTTGGCTCCTTCCGATTACCACTTGTTTGCATCGATGGGTCACGCACTTGCTGAGCAGCGCTTTGGTTCGAACGAAGATGTGAAAAAATGGCTCGATGAATGGTTCGCAGCAAAAGGGAAAGATTTTTACTGGCGTGGTATTCACAAATTGCCCGAAAGATGGGAAAAATGTATAACAAGCGATGGAGCATACTTTGAATAAAGCCTTTTTTATCATTCTTCCGAATTTAACATGTTTTTTTAGAAAAAAAATCAGCATTTCATACTTGTACAACTTTGGTAACAAAGACTACTGGAAAAATTATACCCATTGAAAAAAATCAAGATTAAAGTACGATCCTGTATATGCATACTTCGCCCCATAAAACAAATTGTAGCATACCTTTAATCCGCGATAATTTATTATCACGATGCTTACACACGTACATTTTTTTATTTTATTTTAGCACCGTCAAACCGATAAGAACTACCATAAAACCAGTTTAGAGAGGTACTGCGAGCAAAAAAAGACGGTAAACGAGGTGCCGAAGGCTAGGTAGAACGGTAATAAAGACTTTTCTCGCGGTTATTTACGTGCATGCATATAGAGGCCTATTACTTTGTAATTACCATAATTTATTTAAAGTAGCTAATACGTCCATCACAACTTACAAAGTCTATCAAGTAAGAACGTGTCCGCGATAATTCATTTTTGGTAGATGCGATTCTAGTGATTCAGCAAAACATCGGTAGAGGGAACCTTTGTCTACGACGCATTTTAGTAAAAGTGTCAGTCGATTCCGAACTTTCGTCGAAATCACGTAAAATTCAAAATGAATCATTTGTTGGCGCGTCGGTTCGAGGCAGTCTTTCTTTGTTCCCATCCAAAGGGGCCTAAAATGGCACTTTCCGCGGCTGCTAAATATATTAAAAAGTCGGTATCGTTTGGGAAGAAGTGGCTAAATCATTTTAACGAGACGAAAAATGTCGACGACTTGTCAAAACGTGGCTCGGTAGGCAAAGTCACTCCGAAAGTCGAAAAACGAATCGTGCCTTTGTGGCGATGCGTTAAGGAGCGGCAAAATTAAGAAAATCAGGTTTCAATATGTCCCATGAGACATTCGACAACATCTTCGTGCTCATGATGTCAAATTCCGAAATACGTTACAGAAACCTTTGCTGGGCGAAAATCACGTCGCAAAGCGGCTCGCTTGGGCCCATAATAAGGTACTAAAGTGGCCTTCAAAATTGACGGACGCCAACCTTTTTGAAAACATTTGAACCCTTGTAAAGAGCAAGTACGGAGGAAAGATTCGAAAAATTTGCAGAGTATGTAGAAAATCTCGTTGACAGCTTGCCTCGGAAGATGCCAGACGATTATTGATGCAAGAGACAATTGGAATTGGAGGCAATTATTGATGCAGGAGGCAATGGGACAACTGACTAAGGTAATTGTGCCGTTGTTACCACACCAAAAAATAAATTAATGGCAAAAAATGTTAGCGAAATACATTTTTTCAAAAATACGAGCGAACACGTTCTTATCTGACAGACTGTATCATATGTTCGTAGATTAATTGGAGATAATCGTTTAGTTTATTTAAACCGCCAAATAAATAGCGCTTTTCTGTAACTAATAAGACAATCGATTGAATATTTATGTTTTTCAGCATGTACGCCAATAACTGAAGTAAATAGATAAGGCAAGGACAGGTTTGCAACTTACTCCAAGTCTACTTCTTCTTACCGGACTCATTTATTTGGCGAGCAACGATTCTATCAATAACATACGCAGTCTATATACAGCATGCCTTTGGGAAGAGCGACCTTTTATTTTTCTTAATCGTAACTTTAAAATTATTTAATTGTGCGTGGGAAAAAATACTTCAAATAATAAAATGACCACCAACTTCTTGATAATAACATATCAGTCACATGAAGAGTATAATTCTACTTAAAACCAAAATTTCCGATTTACTGAATATTGGTAAATATTTGCAATTATTATGATATAAAGTAAATTATATTTCACCATCTAGGATATACCTGATTAAATACGTAAGAGGTTTTAATGACGTTGAATGGGAAATTCTTCTATAATATTATCTTTGTTTCTGAACCAATTTCAATCAAATATAGCGGACAATCTAGCCAGATGTTGATCCTACATTTGAAAAAAAAAACTTTGAATATTGGAATATTTGTTTTGGGCTCACATGGCCAGATAATTCTATTGCTACACCTGTTGAGAAAGCGAACTTGTTGGCTGAATTCTGCTTCACATTCTACTTTTGATTTCCAAGGAAAAACATCACCTAATATTCCCACAGTGCAGTCAAGGATGCCCGATATTGTCTTCAGACAGCGTATCATAAAACGTATTTTAATGGCGCTGACGGAATACCTAGCATAGTACTCAAAAACGCAAAAGAGAACTAACACCAATTTTCTGTCGACTTTTCAACCTACCCTACAGAAAGGGAATATTTCCTTCCCGCTGGAAAATGCGCCATAGTTCAGCCGATACCCAAAAATGGCACGAAGATCTTGCCAAACAATTACCGACCAGTCACACTGCTTTCAATAATATCGAAAGTCATGGAAAATGCTATCAATCAACAACTTCTAAAATATCTTGAAGGTTTCAATATTATTAGCGACCATCAATATGGCTTCTGTAAACACAGATCAGATTTTGGAGAATCTCGAGAGGTTGCTCTTGATATATCCAAAGCATTCGACCGTGTCTGGCACGATGGATTGTTGGCTAAGCTTCGTTCTTCTGGTATATCTGAAAAGGTCTGTTTATGGCTCTCATTCGTATCGAGATGATAAACCGACTCACCGAACCAGACATGAGACAGCAAGAAGTTACACGTGTCTCTAGGGCCCTTAAGCAAAACAGATATAAAAATCAGTCCATACAAAAAGCATTTGAAAAGGTAGTGCCATCCACAGACAAGGAGAGAAGAACACGACCTCAACCAAAGTAGAGTCGTATTACCGTATGTGAAAGGAGTTACAGATAGGGTTAGCAGAGTCCTAAGAAACTACAACAAAGGCACAACATACAAACCACAAAATACTCTGGCAGACATTCTAGGTAACCCCAAGGAAAACCCTTGGGTTTACAGATTGTCAAACCAAGGAATAATCAAAACATCTAGAACGCAACAGCATAGCGCTGAAATCCGTAATTACAACTGATACGGGCACCCAGTCGACAAATACCGATACCTGGACGAACACTTCCGAACCCTCCATATATCTATATCTATATATATATATATATATATATATATATATATATATATATATATATATATATATATATACAGTGGCGTGCAAAAGTTTCCGACCAGTGACATTTCGTACTCTAATTTATTAAAAAAAAAAACTAACGAGTTTTTAATCATTATAAGAAGTGAGTATGAGATATAAGAAACAAAATAATATAGAAAAAGAATATTATTTATGTTTGTGAATATATTTATTATTATTCTTATATTGTTTCCGGCCACATAATATACATTGACGCAGTAGGATGTTCAAAGACGTATTTACGAATAGTAGCGTGTTGAATCTTCACATTTAGTTCATAAAAGGTCGTGGGAGCATAAACATGGCTCGGCATATGCAAATCCAAATTCATGAGAGAGTAATAAAATTTTCAAAAGAAGGAAAGTCTTCTCGTGAGATTGCTTCATTATTATCGATAGGCAAATCAACCGTGAACGATATTATTGTAAAATACCGTTGTGGATATGGTTTAAAAGATCGTCCGCGTACTGGAAGACCAAGAAAAACGTCTAAAAAAGTAGATCGCATCATTAAACGCAAATCAACTACGGATGTCAAGAAAACTGCTGCCGAAATTGCACGCAAGCTAAAGGATGAAAACCTAGCTAATGTTAGTCGTAGTACTGTGACACCAAGACTACAAGATGTGGGACATTTTGGTCGTATAGGTATTAAAAAACCATTAATCAGTAAAAATAATAAGAAGGTCCGATTACAATTTGCCAAAGATCACCTAAATTAGACAGTCAAAGATTGGAAAAAAGTAGCTTTCTCAGACGAATCTAAATTTAATCTTTTTGGAAGCGATGGTAGACAACATGTACGACGTCCTATTGGTACAAGAAATGATGTTCGATACCAAATTCCTACTGTAAGACACGGTGGAGGAAGCGTGATGATTTGGGGAATTTTCTCTGCACAAGGAGTCGGCCCATTGATCGAGATCAACGGAAATATGAACGCTGATATTTACACGGACATTTTAAAAAAACAATTTGTTATCATATGCTGAAGAAACATTGGATATTTCAGCAGGATAATGACCCCAAACATACATCCGAGTTGTTAACACAGTGGTTTTCTGCTTCAAATGTGAGAGTTTTAAGCTGGCCATCTCGATTACCGGACTTGAATCCAATAGAACACTTATGGGAAACGCTAAATCGTCAAGTTCGAAAGCATACATATTCAAATAAAGCCCCATTATTTAAATCATTGAAGGAAGATTGGATAAAATTTCACCTGCTTGTATTAATCGATTAATTGAGTCAATGCCACATCGTTGTGCGGCTGTTATCGCTGCAAAGGGTATGGCTACGAAATATTAACATAAAAATATAATTTAAGTCTATTACAGAGCATATGGATTAATATTTTTTCTCGTAGTACAAAGTGGCCGGCGCAGTGCAATGTGCTATTAAAAAAAGGTTTATGGAGACTGGTGTCCATGCCAACAAAATAAGAACGGGCACAAAACGTAAGACTAATGAGCGACAGGACAGAAAACTCATCTGCGAGTCTATTAAAAATCGAAAAAAAAAAAAACATCATCTGAGCTCGCTGCAACTCTGTCGGAAGAAATTGGGATGCCGATTAGTTCTCGAACGGCAAGGAGAAGACCGACAGAAGATGGATTGGGTGCAAAGCTCAAAGAAGCCTTGGCTTTCAGAGACCAATAGGAAGAAACGCTTAGAGTGGGCTCTGAAGCACCATTTCAGCGAAGAGGATTGGTCTAATGTTGTATGGTCCAACGAATCCAACTTTGAGGTAAGTTTTTATATGATTTATTTTAACAAATAACTACATACAATTATCCTTGATTTAATCCGTTTTCATCAAAATAATAACTAATTTTTTAATTGAGTATTTTTTCTATTCTTACAGCTATTCGGAACGTGTGACATTCGTGAGGCGACGTGTCGGCGAGGAATACCATCCAGATTGCGTGGTACCTACTGTAAAACTCCGAGGAGGCAGCATTATGATCTGGGGGTGCATGGCTGCTAAAGATGTCGGCGAAATGCTCGTTTGTGAAGGCCGCATGAACAGCCAAAACTACATAAATGTATTAGAAACTGTACCAATGCCTTCGCTATCGCGCATTTTTGGCGACACTAATTTAGACGACATCAAATTCCAGCAAGATAATGCACCTTGTCATAAATCAGCGGCTACGATGCGCTGGTTTAGAGACAATAACACTGTCTTGTTGGATTGGCCGGCGCAGTCTCCAGATCTAAACTCTATTGAGCATCTTTGGGGTATTCTGAAGCGCAAGATACGGGAGCATAACATAACATCAAAAGCAGCGCTAAAAAGCGCTTTGATGGATGAGTGGGATGCCATAAGTATAACTGAATGTATTAGGCTTGTACGCAGCATGCCCCAAAGAATTGCTGCTGTAATTAAAGCTAAGGGCGAACACACCAAATATTAATTTATTTCATAATTTTACCTCAATATACGATTTTACAAAACGTATGAATTTAATTTTTTACCCGGAAACATAAGAAATGAAGTAAATTGTAGGGTGCCTAATATACAATACAAGGCTGTATATATTAATATATATATATATATATATATATATATATATATATATATATATATATATATATACATATATCAAAAACTATCAAACCTTTCGAAAATAAAGAATAAAATAGAAAATCATCTACTTAAATTTGCAAAGAGTAAATCTATCTCTAAATAATTCAGCAATTCAAAATCTATTAATATTTAATAAACAGATTTCGATAAACCTACATCTACATAAACGTTGTCAGTCATCACAGGCAGTAAGCACAAATAAAGCTTCTTTATTAAAATCTACATTAAAAGGCGTTTGAAAGGCCTTTATGTAACCGTTAATAATTATAAATTATATAGGGCTTTCATTAAAACATTTTAGGCAGACCGGGCGACGGAGACGGGAGGGCATGAATATGTGGGTGGAATGTCACGCTAATAATATTGTGGAGCTTATCGTATTGCCAGAAATATGATAATTAACAATGCTGTAATGTATTTATTAGACTTAGATTATTAATTGGATAATTTGATGCTCATTGCAATATTGAGACTAGATGCTACGCTGAAAGTGTACACTCTTTGAGCAAATATGTATATCCGCAAGCAGCAGGAACTCGTTCAACTTAACAAAGACTTGGAAGAAATTATACCTTAGGGCAGGGGTCGGCAACCTATGGCACGCGTGCCATCTCTGGCACGCCAAGCAATTTTGAATGGCATGCGTACCTATTCAAAGTTTACACATTAATTCTGTAATCTGTGACATGTTTCGAAATTAAGTAAATAATCGAAGACAGTATTACTTTAACGATACAAACAAAAACGATATATTATATAGGTCACTAGGTATTATTACCAAAAAACTACAAAATATATATTTTGTAATTTATAATTTTACTGAATGCATTGGTTTGGCTTTAATTTCGGCAAGTATTAAAGACGGCAAGCCTCAAAATATAAGCCTAGGCAAAAACACAAATAAACGTCCTCAATTCAGATCAAAAGAGCCGCTATAAGGCGGTTTTTGTTAGACTTGACTTCAATCGTTCCGACGCGCGCCGCAACTCTTTTTATATTGCCGAACTTTAGTTTTTGTTAGATTTAACTTCTAGGCGGCCCTTTGATTGCAATGGGCGCGTTGTAGATAATAATTTTTGTTCTAAGAAATTTTAATAAACGTAATTATTGGAATTTTCTGGAAAATTATTTTTCTATATATAGCAAGCGGTTACACGTTTGAATCATTTAGTATAGAAGTAACATCCGTTCCAGTCAATAGTCGTCGAAAAGTTTAAAAATTAAAATTACGTTGCGTTATGGCCGCGAAGAAACAGAAGGTAAACGTTCGATCATTTCACACTTCATGGACAACAGATTACGGTTTTGTACAGCAAAATGATAGGGCCATTTGTGTCCTATGTCGGGAAAGCGTAGTTTTTCCGAACATCTAGTGTTCAACGACATTTCCAGATAAAACATGAATCGTCATTTAAAGATAACGCTGATAAAAGGGAGGCAATACAAAGAGCAAGTAAACAATACGATAAACAGTCAACATTCTTTAGCAAAGTTTTCCCAGGAAAAAAACAGGTAACTGAATGCAGTTTCAAAATTGCACAATCGTTGGCACAAAAGGGTAGGCCGTTCACTGACGGAGAATTTATGAAGCAAACGTTTTTGAGTACTGGCAAGATTTCACTCGACGACTTGCCCAATAAGGATACAATATTGGCCAGGATTAGGGATATACCGGAATCTGCGCGGACCATCGAGAGACGAATTACCGAAATGACACAAAATGTCCAAAAAACAGCAGAGAGACGCTATCAAACGGAGTTTTGTATTTAGTGTAGCATTGGATGAAAGTGTCGATATTAATGATATTGCCCGTCTGGCAATCGTTGCGCGATACTTCGATGATGGCAGTGTGTATGAAGAGCTGATTTGTCTGCTCCCATTGCAGGGAACTACAAGAGGAGAGGATATACTTTCAGAATTTGTTAAACATTTTGAAAAGGGGAACATTGATTTAAATAAAATTTTTTGCGTAATGACAGATGGTGCTCCTGCTATGATTGGGAGACATAAAGGATTTGTTCTCTTCTTATTGAACGCATAGGTCGATCAGTTTTGAATTTTTCATTGCACAATTAACCAAGAGAGTTTGTGCGCTAAAATCTCCGCTGGAAGTTTAAAATCCGTGTTGGATAGGGTGGTTAAAATAGTTAACTACATTGTCGGTCGTTCTTCACTGATCCATAGACAATTTAAGGCGTTTCTGCAGGAATTAGAAAGTGCATATTCAGATATACCATTGTACAATAATGTGCGCTGGCTCAGCCGTGGTAAAGTGCTCTCTAAATTTGTGCAATGTCTGGGCGAAATTAAATCGTTCTTGTTGGAAAAAAAATCAAGTGGATGCTTATCCTGAACTAGAAGATAAGAACTGGATCTGTATGTTAATGTTTCTTACTGATATTACAAACAATCTCAGTGAACTCAACTTAAAGTTACAAGGTTCAGGCAAAACCGTTCTGGATTTATACGAATCCTGGAAATCATTCAAATTAAAAATAGATTTCTTTATCAGCGATATTACTACAAACACATATAAATATTTTCCAAATTTAAAAACTTATATATCCAGTGTCGCCAATGGTGCACTAATATACGAAATTCTTAAATATATGACTAATTTAAAAGAGGAGTTTATCGAGAGGGGTCAGGATTATGATAAACATGGTCCTATGTTCGCTTTTTTAATCAAACCAGATTTAATGGATTTTTCCAGCAGTTGCTTTGACATATCTCTTTTCTCATGAGTTATGGAATACGAAATTTGTAGAATTAAGAAGGGTATTAGAAGGTGACTGCTAGAACCATTCAAACGAGATACTCAGTTGTTGGATGAGTTTACCAGAGAAATTTATTTGTCTTAAGAAAGTAGCGTTTGCCATGCTTACAACTTTCGGATCATCCTATATCTGTGAACAACTTTTTTCCCATATGAGAGTGATTTTAAACCCGTACCGAAGCAGGCTGACAACAGACAACTCGGAAGCATGTGTGACACTGAAAATAACCAGACATGAACCGGATATAAGAAAACTCTCTAAAGAACTTCAAGTACAGGGTTCACACTAGATCCTAGGACTAGTATAATAAAATTATTTATTAAATGTTAAAATTTTTTTGTAATTAAACCTTCTAAAAGCAATATTTTAAGTTAATTTAAGTTAATTTTTGTTAATTTTAGTTGTAGTAAGTACCTATGTCGGCACGCAAAATGTTGTATGGATGAAAACTGGCACCCCTTAGTTAAAAGGTTGCCGACCCCTGCCTTAGGGCGACAGTAATCAAGTAGAATTTAACGCTGCAAAAACCCAACCGCCCTGTTTCAAATATCCCCATACTGCCGAATGCTAAGACCACTGTACCATAATCTTGTTCACATTACCCATACTATGAAATAAAGAAAAAATAGCTGTAATATTAGCTAATATAAACTTTTAAAAGACATTCTAAAAGAGAGATATGTAGATTTCTTGAAACTTGCCATCTGAATGACAACTTCAGGATATTCCAAAGGTCTACAAGATATCCCTCAAACAAGAAGTCTCAAGAAAGCGACATTCAGAGGCCCCCGAAACATCACTAAAAGAAAAAGTCTCCAGAAATCTACATTCAACGATCATTACACATGTCTCAGAAGGCAAGCCTCAAGAAATCTACACAGTGTATATAACATAGAGTGCCTAAAAAGACAAGAATTATAGTGTTTTAGAGTTTTCCCATGGCAAGTATACCACATTCTAAAAAACACTTGCGTCATAATACTGACACCGAGCAAATCAAACAACGGAACATATAAGTAAAACAAGGCCGTATAGTTGTCCGTTAAGTCATATAACAGCATAAATAATTTAGGTAGCAAGAGTCTTTCAGATTTCTTTTTTGTGCTCTCCATTATTTTTATTACCATCGCATCGTGATATGCCATATAATACAAAGTGTCAGACGGACCCAAATTGACAGCAACCCATCGACAAGCGCGATTCTGATTTGCGCGAGAACATGTTAACTGGACAATAGAGCAATGGCGCTCCTTTTTATTCTCCGAAAGTCCCGAATATGCCTACATGGCAATGATGGAAGAAGACGAATCTATAGGAGGCCTGGAGAGCGCTATGCGTAGTACTGCATTATTGAGGCGTTCGCCTACGGAGGAGTTTCTATCATGGTGTGGGGAGGCATCTCACTGAATGCGAAAACCAATTTGGTTTTCGTGATTGACGAGACTCGTAGCGGTGGATTAACGGCTCACTGGTACATCGATAAGATCCTGTAAGAACACGTCGTTCCTTACGCTGGGTTTGCTGGCGATAGCTTCGTGCGAATACATGACAATGCGAGGCCACATGCTGCTAGATCGGTACGGCAATGCCTGGCGGAAGTGGAAATACCCACATTAAACTGGCCTGCGCTGAGTCTTGACCTCAATCCAATCGAGCACATGTGGGATGAGCTCAAAAGAAGGGTTCGAGCTAGAAATCCACCCTCTGCATCGCTGAGGGATTTAAAGGTTGCGATGGCGGAAGCGTGAGGAAGAATCCCACAGACAGTGGTGGGGGTAATACAAAATATTGCTTTTGGTTTTTATCAATAATTAAACTTAAAATTTGTTTAACTTTTCCTGTCTCTTGCCCCTATTTTCAATCCTTGTTCTTTTTGTTTCCCCTTTCAATCATTTTAACCAGTAAAAAGCATGAAGTATGTAATGAAATTTGGTATCATTAGAAAGAGAATAGAATGGGCTTTCAAATGATACTAAAATTCGTAAAAATATATGAATACTAATTTCTAGGATCCGTGTTAAATGAAGTCAAATAGTTTGAGTCGATTTTCTTTGCTCACCATATATATATATATATATATATATATATATATATATATATATATATATATATATATATATATATATATATATAAATATATAATTCCACACATTAAAATAGCTAAATATAACAGTCTCAGTAGCCGTACTTTGTTTACCCAACTCAAATAGAAACCCTCTCTACTTTGTAACACCAGGGTAGTTTACAAGTTGTCCTGTTTGGGTTGTGTTTTATGTTATATCAGCCAGACATCGCAGTGGATAAAACAAAGAATAATACAACCCAAAAGCGACTGTCGAATAAATAAGAGGTCATGTGCCTTAGTCGACCATGTTTTAAAAACGGGACATCAGTTCGATTTTACCAGTGTCGAAGTTTTGGAGAGAGTAAATGATTACAAGGATCGACTTTTTCTTGAAATGTGTCACACAAACAAATATAGGGACTGTGTTAATTATAAGACAGATACTAGTAAATTAAGTGTAAAATATTGTAATATTTTAAACTTAAATAAAAAAAATTTACCAGTCAATAACTGAACCACCTTGTAAATAACTAAATCCCTATATTTAATAAATAGTTTTTTTCGTTTCTTGGTCCGATTTCGGCTTTATAGTCTAGAAGAGTTCATTGTTAACTGTTGTTTGTCACTGTACATAAGTATTTTCTTGTTTCTGCTCATGTTATGTGTCTAATGTAGTCGATGTTCTTTTGTTTTTACAAATGTTGTGACCATCTCTTAGTTGGTAAGTTTTAAAATAACTATACAAAAATTTCCTGACACACTGTTTTTTCTAAAAATTATATTTTTCTCGATGAAGTTATGAAGTACAACGAAATATAGAGAGTTTAACAGCAATTGAGTGTTAATTGTCACAGACCGCAAATCTGAAAATTATATATATATATATATATATATATATATATATATATATATATATATATATATATATATATATATATATATCTTATAATATATATAAAATGCAACGTCTCTCCATCTGTCCGTTAGTGCGCTTATCACTGGAGAACCACTTATCCGATTTACGTACTTTTTTTTAAAAACATACATATGTTCTCTGGCCAGGTTATAGGCTATATTTTATTACGATAGGTAGCATAAGGAATGAGCAGTGACGATTTACGTGTTTTTTTTATAAAATACAAAGGGAATAAACAGAGACAAAATGCTAATATGTAGGAAAAAAGATGGAAGTTTAGCAGTAAGCTTCGCAGAAAGACTGAATAGATGGGGGGAATACTTTAAAGAAATACTAATTGGAGATGAAAATGAGTTGAATGAGAAATAGGAAGCAAAATCAACTGAAGGGCAGGAGGGGACGAATAAACCCTGCAAAGAAGAAATAAGAGAAATACCCAAAATAATACGGCCCCGGTGGTGGAAATTGTAGAACTGATAAAAGCTGGAGGAGTAGATCTGGAAAATGAAATATGCCAGTTGGTGCAAGAAATATGGGAATGCCAGTGAGCTGGAGAGAGTCGCTTATTTGTCCAATATACAAAAAAGGAGAAAAACTATTTACTGGATGTCGTGTACAAGATAGTAGTGTTGACTATCAAAAGCAGACTAGCAGAGAAAGCCGAGTCTATTCTGGGAGAGTACCAGTGTGGATTCAGGAAAAATAGATCGGTTACAAACCAGATATTTTCGATTAAGCGAATCTAAGATAATAGCTTAGAATAAAAATTTGGCACTACACTTGCTCTTTGTGGATTTCAGAGAAGCATATGACTCTGTAAATAGAGAAAGACTCTACAAGATAATGGAAGAACTAAAAATTCCAAGTAAATTGATTCGCATGGTGAGAATGACCCTGAATGACATAGAAAATAGAGTGTTGGTTGAGGGCAAAGTATCAGACAAGTTTAGGGTGAATAGAGGATTAAGACAGGGGGAACCAGTGTCGACATGTCTATTTAATTTGGTACTAGAGAAGATAATCCGGGAGTCAGAAATAAAAACAAATGGAACGATATATCAACAAACCTGCCAATGCTTGGCCTATGCGGATGATGTAGAAGTGATTGCAAGAGCAAAAGAGAACCTCAAAAAAGAAAAGAAAGGGGAATGATGAGAGGACTAAAAATAAATGAGGAAAAAACAAAATACATGGAAATTACAAAGAAGAAGGATAGTAAAAACAACAAAAGTTTAGATATAATAAACACCTTAGGGAAAAGATATGTTTGAAAAAGTAGACAAATTTAATTATCTGGGAGTAACAATAACAGAGAGTGGACAAGAAAGGACGGAGATACAAGAAAGAATAGCGAAAGGACAGAGACGTTTGGGGGCAATGAATCCAACATTGAAATCAAAGAATGTATCAAGAAAATCAAAAGAAAGAATATATACGACAGTTGTCAGACCACGGTGACATATGGATGCGAAACGTGGAAACTGAATGCAAGAAAAAAGGAGACGTTGGAGGTGTGGGAAAGGAAAGCTTTGAGAAGAATCTACGGAGGAAGGAAAGAAGAGGGGTTGTGGGGAAGAAGAACAAACTACGAATTAAAATGCCTAAATACGAAACCGCTTATAAGCCAAATCATAATAAGCCAGCGATTAAGATGGTTGGGACACGTGGCAAGGATGAAGGAAGAAAGACAGGCAAAGCAAGCCCTAATAGGAGGAGTGGTTGGAAGAAGCGGCAAGGGTAGACCTCGATCTACATGGATTCAGCCAGTAAAGCAAGATCGGGAGTTGCTGGGAATCTCGCACTGGGAAGAGTTAACAGGAGACAAAAAGAAGTGGAGACAAGTATGCAACCAAGCCATGGGCCTCTAAGGCCCCTTGAGCTATATAATAATATAAACATGATGAATAAGCAGTGACGATAAAGGTGAATCAAGTCCACGCGAGCGGAGCCGCGGGCACGGCTAGTGTATATATATATATATATATATATATATATATATATATATATATATATATATATATATATATATATATAAGAATTTCGAAATTGCTATATGAAAGCCGTTAATAAATTTGTACATTTAATATATTTGACGAAAAAATAACTAATTATTTAAAAAAAAAATCGACTGCATTCCGTAGTTAATCAAAATGTAGAAAAATGGCAGCAGTTCTCCCGGTCATAGTGGACTGGTTACGCATAGCAGAGAAAATAAAGAAAGATTGGATCTCCAAATGCTCCGCCGGACCAATAAACTATCGACATAGAAACCTAAGGAACTATAATAAAAGTATAGTAAAAATAAAAAGATAGATAATCAGTCAACTTCATGATTTGCACTACTGCACGTTTTGTTTTTAGGAAAGTACATATGTTACAACGTGTGTGGGCCCTTTAGAATGAGGTTAAAATTCCCAACATGAGAATAAACGTGTTTTCTACAAGGCGCGGAAAAATTATTGCGAAAAAATAATAAAAAAAATTTAATACCACCAATAAAATAAATTTAACGGAGGGGTGCGTCTTTTTAGACTGTATAGTAAACAAGTTTTATTTCGATGGCTGAAAATTACGAAATTTCACTGGGTAATATCAGGCAAAAGTGATTCGGCGGATAAAAGTTCGACAAAAGATGGCGTTTTTGATAGGCAGAAATAAAAAAGTAAGTACTCCTACATTTTCAACAAAGTACTTGCTGGTGATGGGTTATATCGAATGAGTAACAGTCGATCAATTGGCTATTAACAGACAACAGAAAGTTTTTGCAACCTAACCAAGAAGAAATTCCGTTTTGAAGTGACCTACAAATTTTCCAGTTGTATTTAAAACAAAATAACAAAAAAATTTTTAAAAATACCCGGCCAAGTGCAAGTCGGACTTTCGCAATTAATGTCCCGTACATTGCCTGCTTTTAAAATAAAAATTTTTGTTACGGAGGAATAAAATGATCAATGATTTCACAAACCACACTCCAAAATGAGTTTTCAACAAAGTTTTTTTTCCGATCTTTACTGAAAACTAATGGCCTTGAAATTTTTGTTTCTTTTATACACCAGATAAATTATTAAAGGTAATGCACTCGTGATAATTTTCATTCCATCTACACCATGTAGATAAGATTTCAGAATTTTTTCAAATTTTTTTGATAAATACTTTTCGAGATAAGGAGGGGACAGCGATTTTTGCCAATTTTTTAAAAATAATACAAAGAAAAGTGCGCAAGTATTACATCTATAATATATATAAAATGCAACGTCTCTCTGTCTGTCTGTCTGTCCGTTAATGCGCTTATCACTGGAGAACCATTTATTCGATTTACGTACTTTTTTTTTAAAACATACATATGTTCTCTGGCCAGGTTATAGGCTATATTTTATTACGATAGGTAGCATAAGGAATGAGCAGTGACGATAATAGTGAATGAAGTCTCAAAAAAGTTTGCCGCTAGCGCGTTCCCTTGCAATACACAGCCTAAACCATTAAATATGGAACAATATTATGTAGCAGAGAGTATCTATATTCAATAATCTATAATATCTATAATATATATATATATATATATATATATATATATATATATATATATATATATATATATATATATATATATATTTATATATATAAAATGCAATGTCTCTCTGTCTGTCTGTCTGTCCATTAGTGCGTTTATCACGCGAGAACTACCTCTCCGATTTTTACGTATTCTTAAATTCATATTTTTAAATTCATACATATATTCTTTGGCCAGGTTAGTAATAAAAATCTATATCTATAATATACATAAAATGCAACGTCTCTCTGTCTGTTCGTTAGTGCGCTTATAGCTCGAGAACCACTTATCCGATTTACGTGATTTAATTCATATATATGTTCTCTGACCAGGTTATAGATATATATTTCATTACATCTATAATATATATAAAATGCAACGTATTTCTGTCAGTCTGTCTGTCCGTCCGTCCGTTAGTACGCTGATCACTGGAGAACCACTTATCCAATTTACGTGCTTTTTTTTAAAACATCATATGTATGTTGTTTTCTCTGGCCAGGTTATCTATCTATAATATATATAAAATGCAACGTCTCTCCGTCTGTCTGTCCGTAGTGCGTTACGGTGCTTTTTTTTAAAACACGCATATGTTTCTCTGGCTAGGTTATAGGATATATTTTATTGCATTAGGTAACATAAAGGATAAGCAGTGACGATAATAGTGCATCAAGTCAGAAAAAAAGGTTACCGTTAGCGCGTTCTCTTGCAATACACTGCCTAAACCATTAAATACGGAACGATATCGTGTTGCCAAGAATATAAATATATAAAATGCAACGTCTCTCTGTCTGTCTGTCCGTTAGTTCGCTTATCACTTGAGAACCACTTATCCGATTTACGTGTTTTTTATCAATTTATACATATATTCTATATAATTCGATATAAGCCTAGATAATGGGAGATAAGTATAAATAATGGGAGATAAGGAGAAATAATAGAATATAAGGAGAAATAATGGGAGATAAGCAGAGATAAGTCTATATAATGGGAGTTATGGGGAGATAATGGGAGATAAGGAGATATAATGGGAGATAAGGAGAAATATTGCGAGATAAGTCGAGATAAGCCTAGATAATGGGAGATAAGGGGAGATAATGGGAGATAAGGAAAAATAATGGGAGATGAACAGAGATAAGCCTAGATAATGGAAATTATGTAGAGATAATGGAAGATTAGGAGAAATAATGGGAGATAAGGGGAAATAATGGCAGATTTAGGTAACATAAGGAATAAGCAGTGACGATAGTAGTGAATCAAGTCCACGCGAACGGAGCCGCGGGCACTGCTAGTTATATATAGTTTTGAACTCGTGTTTTTACAAGCTTTCATTTGACACCCCACTTGATGACCTGGTAATTTTTTTTTTCACTTCTGGTTTCACCCTCCAAAACTAACTCCTTAAATCAAAATTTAACTTTCAAAACTACACGGATCTGATTAGGCCATCAAGTCCTACCTATACTAGGGCCAAATTTCAACTTTCTTTGTCAAATAGTTTCGGAGAAAATCGGGTGTGCCAGACGGATAGACAGACGTACTGATGTTATAAGTAGTACGGAACACATACACACATTTCGTTTCTTTTTACCAATATCTACGAAAATAAAAGGAATATTGGTACCTTCTTAATGGGATATACTGTCAAGCAGAGATTTCACGCCCACCGTTGTAATTAGAGTTCTTTCAGGTAACAATAATAACTCTTTTATGTTATAAAAAAATAAACTCCTAGTAAAGAGCATCCCATCAATAAGTTCAAATTTGTTTGGCTCTTTGTGCGAAGGCAGCGTGCTAGAGGAACACGGTGGGGGCAGAATTCAGAGATATTTACAACTGTAACCTGATATTTCTCCTGACATACTATTTTTATAAAAATTAAAAGTAATGAAAAGTACCACAATTTTCAGATTCTACTACTTTGAGTACACGAGACATATAACATAATGTATACGAAGCATTCCTTCACACTCCCTTATATCTTTAACCCTTTATATATTTTACGATAAATAAATGAAAATAATATAACATAACGGAGTTTTCCAGATTCCAAGAACCCTTAACATGATATACAACCCGACATAATAGTGGATTGTCTGAAAAGTTCTCGTCCTAACAACGCGAAATATGTTTTATTTTTCAAAATCAATCCCAACGTTTTTGCAATAATTCAACACCATCATTAAAGTGTGATTCCGGAAGGTCTGTAAAATATCCATCCACAGATGCAATAGCGTCGTCATTTGATGTAAAATGCAGGATTTTTTTCAGGTTTGGAAACAGATAATAGTCTGAGGGAGCCAAATCTGGTGAATACGCTGGATGTTCAAGCAATTCGCACTTTAATTCGTTGAATTTTGCCCTCGTCAAAATACTTGTGCGAACACGTGCATCATCTCGATGAAAAGTTTCTTTTCTTCTTTAAAGCAGGTCTTTTCTCACGAATTTTTGCATCCAACTGATCCAAAAGGTTATAAAAATATTCCGAGTTAATTGTTTTATTGATCAACAAAACACCTTTGTAATCCCAAAAAAAACTGTTGCCATAACCTTCCCCGCTGACGGATCCGTCTTTGCCTTCTTTAGTCCACTTCCACCGGCTTTAATCTATTATTTCGACTGTTCATTTCATTTTGGTGTATAATGATGGATTCAAGTTATGAAACGACGGTTGAAATCCATTTTATTTGGCTTAAAACGATCTGAACGCGCTTGAGAAATACTTATTCGAATGCGTTTTCGGTCAATTATCAGCAAATGCGGCACCCATCTTGCACAAAGCTTCTTCATACAGTGTGACAATTTAAGTCCGCATCATATGGAATTTTTTTTAAATAATCACTTTAGCCCAGATCTGGTTATGGCATCCATTTGTGCTTCGAATAATATCAGAAATAAAGTATAGTAAGTCATTTTTACACATGACGCCTCCTGTCAAAAATGACATTTTCGTAAAATTTTTTAAAAAAACGTATAATTTGGCCAAATTTTAAAAAGTTATTAGACAAAATTGTTTATTTTGTGATTCTAGATCTGTTTGTCAAATTTCAACGGCCTACTACCATTTTGAATTCTTGGCAGTTTTTTGACATTTCGGCAATTGTTTTTCGTCTTGATTTATTGCAACCTTATTTAAATCATTTAATTTGTCAAAAACTAGGCACCTATAATCAATTTAAGAACAAAATAAAGTCGTGTCCATAATTTTTTTATAGAATATTAAAATTCACACATTATCATGAAACATATTTGATGCAAAGTTCGATTAACTTTTGTTTTTAAACAGAAAAATGTTTCTCACTTACGTAGTTTGATAGTGAATACACTTGAACGTTTGTAAATTAACACAAATCTTAGATTTTGATCTTTTTAGTAATCTATTTAAAGTTTCAACAATGTAATGTTTCTTTCTATAAACGCTAAATTAACAATTGGCTATTTTAACCTATTTAATAAATACTTTGTATCAAATACACGCATATTGCAATATTCTACATTTCGGTGTGTCCACCGTTTCGTTCAATGCAATAAATGGTTCTTCTAGAAATTTCTTTGACGGAATTTTTTCACAAACTCGGGAGGTATCTCCTGAACACACTGCCTAATTATAGTTTCTAGATAATCGATATCGTTAAATGGTCTAAACTTGTATACTTTTTGTTTGAGATAACCCCATAAATAAAAATCCAATGGGGTGATGTCGGGCGATCGAGGTGGCCAACAATTATCCTGATCTCGCCCAATGACCCTGCCATGAAACAGTTCATTCAGTGTTTCGTGCTTGCAAAGTGTTGTATATTGGTGCACCATCTAATTGATACCATAGAGCATATCTTAGATCCACAGCCATGTTATCCAGAACTTCTAAAATTTCGTTACTTAAAAAATCTAAATATCGTTGTGAGTTTAAATTATGTCTAAAAAAATATGGCCCTATTATTTGGTCATTTACAATGCCACGCAAAACGTTAGTTTTAAACGAGTATTGGTCACGACACTCAATTATGAAGTTTGAATTTTCTTGGGCCCACCATCGACTATTCTGTGAACTTACTACTCCGTTAGAAGTAAACGTGGCTTCATCAGTCCATAAAACATTGTACGAAAATTTGGAGTCCTCTTCTATTTTTCCTTGGTACCAGAATGAAAATAACCGAATATTAAAATCTCTATCCTGTAGAGCAGGGGTGCTCAAACGGTCGATCGCGACCGACAAGTCGATCGCGAGTGCTTTTTGAGTCGATCTCGAGAAAAAAAATTCCGATATACAACTATTCACAGATTTTGTTTTAGGTAACTAAAACAAAATGTAATGAATAAACTACTAAAATTTATTCGATCCACAATTAGGCCAGAATAACCCCCTCATCACTTTCTTTTATCGTAATAACCCCCTGCTAGCGGCAAAAGGCGGCTTTATCAAAGGAACGCGGTACTTGTCAAAGAAAAGCCGCGTTTTTGATTCCCGCCGATTTTTCTAGAAACTTCGGGCGGCGTGTTTGACGGGAACATTCGAGACTTCGTTCGCGCCGATATAAAAGTTTCGCCTGCAGGAATAGGAGTCAGTCTGAGTTGTAACTTGACGTTGATACATCGATACAAAGTTTATTAATAAATAGTCCAAAATGAGTGCGGCGAAGAAAAGTAAAACTTATCATTTTAATAACGATTGGGAGGAAGAATTTTTCTTCTGTATGGTAAAGGATAAGTGCATTTGTCTCATTTGCCGTGCGTCAGTTGCAATACCTAAGCGTGGGGCATCATAAAACGGTCCATAAAAACTATGAAAAGGATTTTCCGTCACAAAGTGAATTAAGAAAACTAAAAGTACGTGATTTGATAACTTGTTTGAAAAAAGAACAAACCATGTTCACAAGACCAGCCAAACAATCAAAAGCTGCAACGATCGCGTCATTTAAAATATCTCATATATTGGCGAAACACAAGAAACCATTTGATGATGGATTGGTTGTGCGCGTGTGAAACGGGTGAGACTTTATTTGGAGATTTTAAAAATAAGACAGAGATTATGTCTGCTATTAGAGAACTTCAGTTAACTCGTCCGACTGTCACAACGCGTGTTGAAGTCAAGCTACCAATATATAAACTAATGTGCATTACAACCGATGGAGCACCAGCAATGACTGGAAACAAAAACGGTTTTGTGGCATTCTATCGAGCTAATGATGATTTCCCTTCATTTTTCTCCTTCCATTACATTATACATCAACAAGTTTTGTGTTCAAAAGTTCTAAACATGGAGGAGATTATGGGCATTGCAATAAAAATTGTGAATTCTATCCGTGCACGTAGCTTGCAACGACGGCTCTTTAAATTGCAGTTAGAAGATAGTGAATCAGCTGAACACACTCATTTAGTTCTTCACACGGACGTCAGGTGGTTGAGTCGCGGAAAATTCCTAGAAAGGTTTCAAGAATTATTGCCCGAAATAACAGCTTTTCTGGACGAAAGAGATGATGACACTCAGATGCTGAAAAACGGAAAATGGCTGACTGATTTGGCATTTTTGACAGACATCACAATCCATTTAAAAACACCATTAATTTGGAGCTTCAAGGTAAAGGAAAAACTATTATTGAGATGATTTGCGCAATAAAAGCATTCAGAAGTAAATTGCAACTTATGATAGATCAACTGAAAAGAAACGATCTGAAAAATTTTCCGTCTTTGAAAGCAAGGATTCCTCAGTTGAATTATGATATTTATGAGGCAGAATTATCAAATATTTTGGGCCAGTTCGAAATACGTTTTTATGATCTCAGTAAATTGGCAAATATCGGATCATTTATGAGTTATCTTTTTTCGTGTAAAAACATTGAGGAATTAGCTACTTAAATAGCAAGTCAGTTTAACATGGACTCATGTTCTGTTGAAAATGAGTTAGTGCAGATTATATCAGATATACATCTCAAAGCCACAGCATCTAATACAAAATTCTGGTGTTTTATATCTGAAGATAAATATCCGAATCTAAGGCAAATCGCCCTTCAACTGACGGCAATGTTTGGGTCAACTTACTTGTGCGAGTCTGCATTTTCTGAAATGAAGATAATTAAGTCAAAATATCGCAACTGACGAACATATGTCATCATGCTTGCGATTAGCACTCGGTAATTACGTACCATCTTATGAAAAGTATGCTGAGGACAAGCAGTGCCACGCTTCAACACCCATAGTCACTCTTTAGTTAAGTTTAGACACTAGAACTCGTTTGTTTTGTAAGAACCAATAACCTCGCAATTTTGAATAATTATGAGTTTTTTCATTGACATTTTAGAGCAGACCTACACTTACCTTGACTAAAAAAAATGCATATTGTGCGGAAAACTAATACCTATGCCACGATACACCCTACCTAGACGACAATCCTGCATCACACTTACTTGCAGCCTCTCAGAGTCGATCGATCGTAGTCTAACAATATTGAGGTAGATCGCCAGCAGTTCAAGTTTGAGCACCCCTGCTGTAGAGTGTTTATCAATTTCGGTTTGCATGGTTTAAATTTATTTTTGTGTAAAATTTTACGTATACATATTGCGATCTCCGGTTGTCAATTGTTTCCAGGGCCTAGTATTAATAAACGCATAGAAATATCGAGTTTTGCTTAGCGTGTTCATTTCTCTGTTTAGCACTTTTTCCTGTAGACAGTAAGTTTTCAGGAGGAAATGGGCACAACCATAAAGGGTCTTTCTAATTTTGCGAACGTTAATTTTGATAGCCACGACTAAAATATGGCTGGATTTATTTTAAATTAGCAGTTACGTCAACAATGACACCGAAAGCATTTTAATGTAATTTTTCGGTGGTATTATTAACGCGTAACTGCCAAATTAATAACTAGAATATGTGTAATATTTTTGTTACGGTTGCTAATTAGAATCTAAAATGTATTATTGATCTAAAAAGTGGTTTTAGCTGAAGTATAAAAAAAAAAGAAAGAGGATAAAGCAGCAAGTTGTTAATTTGGTGTTTATAGTAAAAAACATTACATTGTTAAAAATTTAAATGCATTACTAAAAAGATCAAAATGTAGGATTTGTGTTAATTTACAGACGATTAAGTGTGTTCACTATCAAAATACGTAAGCGAGAAACATTTTTCTATTTAAAAACAAAAGCTAATCGAACTTTGCATCAAATATGTTTCATGATAAAGTGTGAATTTTAATATTCTATAAAAAAAATTATGGACACGACTTTATTTTGTTCTTAAATAGATTATAGATGCCTAGTTTTTGACAAATTAAATGTTTTAAATAAGGTTGCAATAAATCAAGATGAAAAACAATTGCCTTAATGTCAAAAAACTGCCAAAAATTTAAAATCATAGTAGGCTGTTGAAATTTGACAAATAGATCTAGAATCACAAAATAAACCATTTTGTCTAATAACTATTTTTAAAATTTGGCCAAATTATACGTTTTTTACAAAAATTTTTACGAAAATGTCATTTTTGACAGGTGATGTCATGCGTAAAAATGACTTACTATACTTTATTTCTGATATTATTTGAAGCACAAATGGATGCCATAACCAGATCTAGGCTAAAGTGATTATTAAAAAAAATCCCATATGATGCGGACTTAAATTGTCACACTGTATGTAATTCTTCATGCAAAATATTTCCAGTTCGTTCTTTTAAGATGCCTATGGCCTCAGCTAGTTCACGTACTTTCACTCGTCTATCATCTAACACCACATCATGCACTTGTTGAATAATTTGTAGCAGTTTTTGGACGACCTTCGCGTGGATCATCTTCGAGGCTTGTTCGAGCAGATTTAAAAAGAGCAGCCCATTTTTTTACAGTGGGAAGTGAAGGTGATACATCCTTATACACTTATAACAATTTCGGATGAATTTCTGTTGGTATTAAACCATCCATAACAAAGAATTTAATCACTGCACGATATTCAATTTTTTCCATTTAAAAAAAATCAATGACACGTCAATATTGAAACAGCTGCTACTACTCGAATGAATTGACAGATCGAAATAAAATTTTACATGTGTTTATATAAAGGATGAAACTTTCCCATACAATTACGGTTTCACAGCTTTTAACGCCATCTGTGTCAGGCCGAGAACTTTTTAGACAGCCTGGGTATATTAAGAGCTAGTTGCGGGGTCGAAAAAAAGCGTTTTTTTAGGAATTTTTTTAACGAAAATATTTATTATGTAAAACAGATTTTTCTTTTATATAATAATAAGTTTCTTTTATATAATTAAAGTACAATGTGTGAAATTTTAATTTAAAAAAAAATAGCAGCGCTGTACCCCTCCCGGCGACCCCTCTTTTTTAAAGAGCATTGCGATGTGCACGATTACTGGGAAATTAGTTTACAAGAAGATCAATCTTATCTTTGAACGAAGGATTAAAAAAAAATCATCAAATGGCATTGGTTTAAACAAAAAAGCGAAAAAAAGACATTACGGCGTTTTACATTTTTGCTAATTAAAAATAAAGTGCTTGATAAAATCAAAATTCCTTCGTTCAAAGACAAAATTGATCCTCTAGTAAACTGAGTTTTTTGGAAATTTTGATTGCAGATAATCCAGCTCCCAGTAATCGTGCATATCGCAATGCTCCTTAAAAAAGAGGGGTCGCAGGAGAACGGGTACAGCGCCTGAATTACCTAATGAATAGTTTCGTTAAAACAAATTCCCTGAAAACGCTTTTTTTTTCGGCTCCACGACTAGGTATATGCCCTTAACCTCTTACATGTTTAACTATAAATCATTATACTAATAATGGTATTGAAAATATACCAAATTTAAGGCCGCTCGCCCTCTTATCCCTTTCTCCTAAAGCAACTTTGCTCAGAAACTAAGGCTCCTTTCATATCTCAATTATTTTATGTGTGCCAAATTTAAAATCGATATCTCATTTTGTTCGAGGATTATAGTACCACAGATAGACATGCCAACGGAAATGTTGGTATGTCTGTCGGTTGTGTTTTTTTCGTCATATAGGAACTCTAAAACGTGAAGAAAAGCAAAAATCTCGGAATGTGATCTTTTACGAATAATCCCTTTAGCGAGGTACGTAATTAGCAAGAGAACTAAAAATAGGTTTGGACATTTCAAGAGACTGATTCCATTTTAAGTAAATTTCAGGCATGCAAATCAAGGACATAAAAAAGCAACGCAAATGGCGATCACGGAAACGACATGTCGAGCAATAATTTTTCGCTGGTTTAGAACAGTGCCGGAAACGTAACGGTTAACAATTACCAGGTGTACAAGTATGAAATGCGGATTTTTTTTCTCTAAAAAAAAACATGTTAAATTCGGAAGAATGATAAAAAAAGTGCTTTATTCAAAGTATGCTCCATCGCTTGTTATACATTTTTCCCATCTTTCGGGCAAGTTGTGAATACCACGACAGTAAAAATCTTCCCCTTTCGCTGCAAACCATTCATCGAGCCATTTTTTCACATCTTCGAACGAACCAAAGCGCTGCTGAGCAAGTACGTGACCCATCGATACAAACAAGTGGTAATCTGGTGAGTAAGCCGCATGGGGCAGAACTTCCCAGCTGAGTACTTCCAACGTGTCGCGAACTAGTTTTGCCGTATGTGATGTAGCATTGTCATGAAGAAAAATGACTTTGTGTTGCCTCTTTCGGTATTCTGGCCTTTTTTCAAGCAGCGAACGGCTCAAATCGGTCAATTGTTGTTGGTAACGTTTAGTATCAACCGTTTCCCCAAGTTTTAACAGTTCATAATAGACCACGCCCCTCTGATCCCACCAAACACAGAGCATCGTCTTTCTGCCAAAGCGATTCGGTCTTGCGGTCGATGTTGATGGTGCGTCTGAGTCTACCCATGATTTTTTTGCGCTTGGGATTCAAAATAAATCCACTTTTCATCCCCTGTAACTATACGATGCAAAAACGACTTCCTTTTGTACCGAGCGAGCAAAATGTCACACGTGTTTTTGCGCTTTTCCATTTGCCTGTCGTTCAACTCATGTGGTACCCATCTACCGATCTTCTGAATCTTTCCCATTTCTCGTAGCCGATTGGAAACAGCTTGTTGACTCACGCCCAATTGCTCAGCGAATTGTTTTTGTGTTTGCGAAGCACCTTCGTCCAACAATGCTTGCAATTCCACATCTTCGTATTTTTTTGGCGGTTTTCCACGTTTCTTGTCTGCAACATCGAGGTCATCACTTTTGAAACACCGAAACCATCGTTCACAAGTATTTTGCGATGGAGCATGTTCACCATAAGCTTCTCGAAGTAATCGGTATGATTCAACAACAGTTTTCTTTAAATGAAAACAAAAAATTAATGCTGTCCGCGAATGCTCTTTGTTCGGTATAAATTTCGACATATTGAACACAACAACAGAACACTATGCACACATTTTTCCAATTTATCACTCGTGCGCGTCTAACACTTGTTGATGACACAACAAAATGGCGCAGTGTCAAATCTTTACAGCACAAACTGCATTGGTGCACCATCGGTTGTCTGAAATCCGCATTTCATACTTGTATACCTGGTATATTTTAGATACTCTTTTTTAGCCTATTGGGACGATGCGAAGTCAAAGAGAAATGATCAGCAAATAGCTTCTTCTGCACCATTATCTGCCTGTATGGTACATTTCTTTCTCTTCCCCTAGTTTATCTTTTTCATCAATCTTGTCACTAAATGATGCATTTGAACAGCTACCCCTGGCGGAATAGCCCTATATTGTTGTAGCCTCAACGAAATCCTTATGCAGTTGGGCTTTTTCATGAACAAGAAATTATTTACTAAGTGATAACCACTGAATTTGCGGCTTATTTTAGATGAAATTTAACAGATATTTAAAAAATATAATAATCACCCGCATTTTTAAATATAAATAAATAAAATAGACGTACTTAAGTTGAGTATTTTTTTACCTCTTGACATTGCTGATTTTAACATTTATTTACGTCACGAATCATTTCAAAATGTACTGCTTTTACTTTCCTTACTAAATAGAAGTACTGTATTCATGGAAAAATTGCCCTTGGAAATATTTGTATTTTTTTTTGAGGTTCTAGGGTCCCTAGATTACGAAAATAATAATAAGAATGACACCACTGGAGTTGTTGAAGTCTTCTACACAAGATTATACGCATTCCCGTCAGATAGACGACGACAAAACATAAACATTATGAACGTAGGATCTGAGGAAGTCCCAGATATCACAGAGGAGGAAATATAAACTGCTCTGAAGCAGAAAAAAACAATAAATGCCCTGGAGGAGATCAAATCACTATAGAAATACTAAAATTGAGAGGCAAATCTCTAAAAAATGAGGAAAAAATTCCAACAAAATGGTATAATATACAGTGGCGAGCAAAAGTTTCCGGCCAGTGACATTTCGTACTCTAATTTATTAAAAAAAAAAGACTAATGATTTTTAATCATTATGAGATGTGAGTATGAGATATAGGAATCAAAATAATACACTAAAACAGAGATGTCAAACTCAATTTTGCAGAGGGCCATATATTAAATTTAGAATGTGTAGGCGGGCCAGATTCAAATAAAAAAAATGTACTGAATTATTATAACATTTTATTTATTTAATTTTATAGTATATAATATACGGTTGTTAAAAATTATGATGCTTCATTGCGATCGCGGGCCTTATTGATACGTCCCGGGGGCCGGATGCGGCCCGCGGGCCGTATCTTTGACATCCCTGCACTAAAAGAATATTATTTATGTTTGTGAATATATTTATTATTATTATTCTTATATTATATGTGCAAAAGTTTCCTGCCACATAATATACATTGACGCAGTAGGATGTTCAAAGACGTATTTACAAATAGCGCGTTGAATGTTCACATTTGGTTCATAAAAGGTCGTGGGAGCATAAACATGGCTCGGTATATGCAAATCCACATTCGTGAGAGAGTAATAATTTTTTTTTAATTGCTTCATTATTATCGATAGGTAAATCAACCGTGAACGATATTATTGTAAAATGCCGTTGTGGATATGGTCTAAAAGATCGTCCGCGTAGTGGAAACCAAGAAAAACGTCTAAAAAAGTAGATCGTATTATTAAACGCAAATGAACTGCGGATGTCAAGAAAACTGCTGCCGAAATTGCACGCGAGCTAAAGGATGAAAACCTAGCTAATGTTAGTCGTAGTACTGTGACACGAAGACTACAAGATGTGGGACTTTTTGGCCGTATAGGTATTAAAAAACCATTAATCAGTAAAAAGAATAAGAAGGCAAAGATCACCTAAATTGGACAATCAAAGATTGGAAAAAAGTAGCTTTCTCAGACGAATCTAAATTTAATCTTTTTGGAAGCGATGGTAGACAACATGTACGATATCCTATTGGTATGAGAAATGATGTTGGGTACCAAATTCCTACTGTAAAACACGGTGGGGGAAGTGTGATGGTTTGGGGAATTTTCTCTGCAAAAGGAGTCGGTCCACTGATCGAGATCAACAGAAATATGAACGCTGATATTTACAAGGACATTTTAGAAAACAATTTGTTATCATATGTTGAAGAACCATTGCCGCAGAATTGGATATTTCAGCAGGATAATGACCCCAAACATACATCCAAGTTGTTAAAACAGTGGTTTTCTGCTTCAAATGTGAGAGTTTTAAGCTGGCCATCTCAATCACCGGACTTGAACCCAATAGAACATTTATGGGAAACGCTAGATCGTCAAGTTCGAAAGCATACATATTCAAATATAGCTGCATTATTCAAATCATTGACGGAAGAATGGGATAAAATTTCACCTGCTTGTATTAATCGATTAATTGAGTCAATGCCGCATCGCTGTGTGGCTGTTATCGCTGCAAAGGGTATGGCTAAAAATATTAACATAAAAATATAATTTAAGTCTATTATAGAGCATATGGACTAATAATTTTTGTGGTAGTACAAAGTGGCCGGAAACTTTTGCACAAATAAATATAAGAATAATAATAATAAATATATTCACAAACATAAATAATATTCTTTTACTATATTATTTTGATTCCTATATCTCATACTCACATCTCATAATGATTAGTCTTTTTTTTTTTAATAAAATAGGCATAAAATATTTATTTTTTTTTGACGCAACTATTATATAATATATATATATATATATATATATATATATATATATATATATATATATATATATATATATATATATATAATTTATATTTTTCACAAATAAACTATAGTTTTAGCAACAAATTAAACAAAAAAAATATGTATTAAAAAAATTTAAAATGGCGGAGATATGAACCATCTTGTAGGAATCTCTTTTGAAAATCCCTGCTAACGGTGGAATTTTTTTCTCAATCAGGAATAGTCTAAAAACTAAACAAATCATTTTTTATTGTTAAGAAAGGTCACAGCTAAGTGGTCACATATGGAAAAAATGTAAAAAATTTTTTTGTAGAAGTGACAGCCGTTCGAAAATAAATTCGCCTAAATTTTGAACTTTAAAAATTATTAAAAAATGGACGGGGCATCTAATCGAAAAAACCGTATGTGAAGTTCAAGATAATATTATAAAGAATATGTGGTATAAATTTTATTACCGTTATTAACCGTTCAGTAGATCTCAAGATATTTTGTCCACGAGTTTGAAAAAAGTAGTTTCGAGAAAAACGCAAAAGAAAAAAAGTACCGCGTCCGCGTCTTAAAAGTCTATAAATTTTTTTATATTACCTTTAATTTGCGGTTTCATTTTGTAACGCTTGAAATATTCTTAAAAGTATAACTAATAAGTCTAATCATTAAAAATTTCAAGGTGGCGTAATCCCTTAATAAAGGCGATAATAATAATATCGAAAATTATCGGCCCAAATCTCTTCTGTCGCACTTATATCAGCTCTTCACTAAAATCTTAACACATCCCCTAACAGCAAAACTAGAATTCTATCAACCTGTGGAAAGGCGGGCTTCAGAAAGGGATTTAGCACCCTTTACACAATACCTACTGTAATAGAAAAATGTATAGAATATAAGGTACCTAATACCTTTGGCCTTCATTGATTTCCATAAAGCATTTGATACTGTTGAAATCTGGTCAGTTCTAAAATCCCTGGCGAATACAAAAATAAATTCATGATAAATAAAATTAATAGAGAATATTTATAAAGAAGCATCTAAACATATTAAAATTTACGAAACAACTGTCACTAACAACATATCATTAAAAAGAGGAGTGCCACAAGGAGATACTATCTCACCTAAATTATGTGTCCTACCTGTCAGCACATATGAACTAGAAACGATAGCATCACTAAAACATTTGCTGAAAAGCTCCTAACTTCACAGGGAGCTATGGAGAGAAGCAAGGATGAAGTGGCGTTGGGCGGGTCATGTGGCTAGATCATCCGGAGGCAGACGGGTATATACTCGTAGGGTCACAGTTTGGAGACCCAGGGAAACAGGAAGAGACGTGGGACGCCCACAGAAACGATGGGTCGATGATATAAGAGTAGTAGCGGGCAAGCAGTGGTTAAAGATAGCAAAAGATAAGGAAGCATGGAAGAGATTTGAGTTGAGAAAAAGAAAATCGTGAAAAAAATAGTTTCCCTATCAGTTTGTTTTTGAAATTATTTATTAAAGATAATGCATTCATAGTAATTTTCGTTCAATCTACACCATGTAGAATTTTTTCAAAATTCTTTGATCAGTACTTTTCGAGATAAGGGGGGGACAGCGATTTTTCGCACTTCTTTAAAAATAATACAAAGAGAAGTGTGCGCAAGTATTACATTATATATATTTTTGAACTCGACTTTTTACAGGCCTTCATTTGACACCTCACTCGATGACCTGGTAATTTTTTTTTCATTTCCAATTTCAACCCCTAAAGTCAAAATTTAACTTTCAAAACTACATGGTTCTGATGATGCCACCAATTCCTATATTAGTGCTAAATTTCAATTTCTATGTCAAATAGTTTCGGAGCAAATCGGATGTGGCAAATAGACAGACGGACAGACAGACAGACGGACACCGAAGTCATCTTATAAGTGTTCCGTACGGAACATTAAAAATTTAAACGACCGAAAACGAAATATGTAAGGTTAAAAAATATAATAAATGTATCCACATGTTTTTATCCAGCACTGCCGAAAATGCCTCCACGACTAAATATGAACCTGAATTCTCACGGTCGAAATTTCCTAAGAAGTAAATTGCTTCCCTGACCCTCTCGTCGAACTTCTCCCTGTCCCAGCTAAAGATGGTCGCGTCGTTATCGCGGCAGATAATTTCGTAACTTATCCGAGATATACAACCTGTCTTGTTGTGGAAATAGCGAATGAAAAAAACAAGCGTGTTATTTTGACTGTCGTTTCAAAGATAAAGTGAAATCTTTGTGGAATTAATACGCAGGGGCGGACTCGACGTTTAATTAACGTGGAGGCCAAGAACACCCAACGTTTTTTAGCGGAGGTCTTATTCGCCATTGAAAACTAGGGTAAGGATTTTTTACTGGATTGGGCAAAAGCAACGTGCACTACTATGTAAAAAAAAATTTCGCTTCTGCTGCAAGCTAAGAAATTATTTGAATACAAAATTTCATTATTTATGCTTCCAGAACGGCCACTCGAATGCGTCACTAAGTGGCACCACATATTAGCTGGTAGTCAGCTTCCAATTTAAAATCCTTATTCCTCAGTGAATGCTTTCACGTTGCATAGACTTTGTAGACGGGCCACCTTGGTTTCTGTAGTTAGTTTGACATTCAATACACACGACGCGGCGCACAGTGTGTAAAGTCCGTTTGTTTGGAGTTGATAGCACACAACATGGGTTATAAACATTGAAATGTCATAAACCATAAGCGCCTGAAATTTCTCTACCAATTATTTGCATTTTTAATTTAATCACCTTTATTTTCTATCTCTATACAACAGTGCGACCTTTTTCTAAAAAATATTTTATTACATGCCTTCTAAACTTTCCAAAAAGCTATATAAATCAACCTAAACGAGTACAATTAACAATCCTTAAGAACTAGAAATCTACAGCTTAGTGATAATAGATACAATAAAATTTTAGCAGTTACTGGAATATAATTAAAGTACTTATCGGTAGGTAGGTGCCTAAGTACCTAAGTATGCAATAAAAATATTCTGTGCAAGTATAAAAATAAAGCAAAAACCTATAATATGCTTAGTTCAAATTAGCACTGCGATGCCTTCAACTTTCAGTTTTGCCCCGGTCAAACATCGCGGAGTTTGTAAATCTGCATTTTCCTTGCGAGAAAAAACAATGATATTTAACGTCCACGATGGCCTAATACATCAACAGCCAACAAGCCAAGTCCGTAAAATTGTAAAAACCTGTGCCAACATGACGGGAGTTGGATCAGCAACTATTTATAAATTTCTAAAAGAGAGAAAACGCGGTCCTTGCAACGAACCTCAGAATCACAAAGTAACGGAGCCCTTAGAGGTCGATGAAGACTTTAAAAACGCAATAAGAAGAAAAGTACACCATTTTTTGTATTAAGAAAGAAATACTTACACTACATAAAGTTTTGCAAGAAATCAGAGAAGACTAGGACTTACCAGATTTACAAAAATGGAATGGAAATTATGGAAAATCCTTCATAACCTGAATTTTCGTTGGGAAAAACATAATAGAAAATCTGTTCTTATCGATAAAATAGGAATAATTTGTTGGAAACGACAAAATCTATGAGCAATCAGAAAATTTCGAGCCGAAAAAAGAAATATTTTATATTTAGATGAGACTTGGGTTAATGAGGGATACACAGTGAAAAAATTCTGGATTGAGAAAAACATTAAGAATGCCAAACAAGCTTTAATGGAAGGTTGGTCAACTGGATTACAACCCACTTCAGGAAAAGGTCGCAGGCTAATTATAGCACATATTGGTAATAAAAACGAATTTCTCGACGGTGGGTTGTTGGAATTCGAATCAAAAGTACTTCCAACAAATTATTGAATGTATACCAGCAGAATTAGTTATAATATTAGACAATGCCCCATACCATTCTTGATTATTAGAATAACTCCCGACAAATTCATGGAAGAAAGCGGATATTCTTCAATGGATAAGAGACAAAAATCTCAAACCTAAAGATGGCAGGTTAAAAAGCGAAACTTCTCAAAATTGCTAAACAAAATAAGGCACAGTTCAAGAAATACGCAGTCGATGAGATGGCAAAGGAACGGAATATCACAGTGCTTACATTACCTCCATATCGTGCGAATTGAATCCCATAGAGCTTATTTGGGCACAAATCAACGGTTTCGTTGCAAGGGAAAACACCAGGTTCAAACCTCAAGACGTAAGGCAATTATTACTCTGCGGAACAGAGAGGATCAAAGAGGATAATTGGAAAAATGCCATGCGACATATATAGAACCCTTAATTACCAATTTAAGAAAAGTTGAGTCTTCAGATTTTGAAGATGATGTAATTAAAGTACTTACATACCGTGAATTGTGAATAATCTATAGATTAAACAATTTTTGGTAATAAATCTTATATTTCTATAACTCTATTTTTAAGATAATTTTATTTATTAAACACTTACTTACATTTTATGACTCTATTGTAAAGCAGAGGATTTCTGTCTAAAATAGGGTGAACCCTATGAAATAATTCAAAACAGGTAGCAAAATCCAGTAAAATGCATAAGAAATCTATTTTTTTTGAGCGCATCCCAACATGTGTTTGCATCTACAGTGAGAGAATTCTGTTATCAACTCCAAACAAATATACTTTAAACACATTACCGTTCAAAATCCCTACAGACCTCAAATTTCATCGGATCACCATATTTTTTTTTTTTAAATCATAGTAAGAAAATTTAGAAAAAGAACTGTAGAGCCATATTTTGGAAATATACATTTTAGATGGCCATTTTAAGTAAACAATGTGATAGAAAATTGATCAACCCAAGAAAAAAAACACTATTGCTATTACTATTGATTTACAATTGACCAGACATATGTTTTCTTATGTATTTTTGGTCACTGAATCCAAATATGATATCCGCTTTGCTAATAAACCTATTGAATTCGAGTAATGGTCCAAAAACGGCCTCAAACAGGTCAAAAGTCGTCACCTTCCGATGTATTTTTAGTCACAGAATCCAAATATGATATCTGATTTGCCCGTACACCTATTAATTTCGAATTATATATATATTTTTTATTTATTTATTTAGTAGTAGTATTCACAATACTTTCAATTTACATTTAAAATAAACTTAACAAACAAATTCATACTCTGATTAAAAACTAATATTTTTTACAAAATTTATTGTTCCTTTTCTAAACATATTTATATTTGTTTCACTCTTTATGTTGTTCGGCATCATATTGTATAAGGTCAGGCCTTTTGAAAATAGAGATTTTTGCATTGCACTGGTATCTGCACGTTGCGGTCTAAAATCTAATGCGTTCCTCAGGCTGTACGGTTGAACATCCCCAACATATCTTATTTGTAGTATTCCGGTGCATTTCCCATTTTCATTTTGTATTTAGCTGCAGTCTTTGCTTTACATTTAGCCATTTCAGGGCATCTAGCATATATCTTATTGATGTGAAACGATTGCATTTCAAAATAGAGCGCATAGTCTTGTTCTGGAGTTTTTGTAGCCTTGCCTGTTGTTGGTCTGAACAGCATGTGAATAACACAGTTGATCCATATTCAAAATGAGGTTTTATCATGGTGTTGTATATATTTATTGCAGTTGATATTGTTACTTTACTTCTTAAACGTTTGAAAAAACCCGATTTTTTGCCCTATTTTTTTACATATATATTCGACATGTTCTTTAAAGTTCAAATCCCTGTCTATGAGGAAACCCAGGTATTTTATATTACTTACTTTTTCTATTATTACATTATTTATTTTGAATGGTCTGTCAGTGTCCATATCAATTTCCATTAATTTTGTCTTGTTTTCATTCAATTTTAAATTATTCATTTTTAAACCATTTGTTAATGTTATCCATATCATTTTTTAAATTTTCATGACATATCTCCTCTGTTGCTGCTTCTATGAAAATTAATGTATCATCTGCATATAATACAATTTCACATTTTTTTAATACATTTTCTATGTCATTTATATATATTACAAAGAGAAGAGCTCCCAAAATTGAGCCCTGTGGTACTCCAAAATCGTTTTCTATTGCATTTGATATTTCGTTATTGATATTTGTGAATTGTTTACGATTTGTCAGATAGGACTGAAACCATTTTAGCTCTGTGTCTTGAATACCGTATCTAGTAAGTTTTTGCAATAGAATAATCCCTATCTATAGTTTCAAATGCTCTTTTGAAGTCGAGGAAAATTGCTAATATTTTATTTTTTACCTTTTTACATTTCCATCTGTTTATAACATAATTGATTGCTGTTTCACATGAATATTTCTTTCTAAATCCTGATTGAAACTTTGATAGTAGTCTGTGTTGTTCCATGTATTCTTCCAATTGATTTTTTACTATTTTTTCAATAACTTTTTCCCATATTTTTAAAGTGTTAATTGGTCTGTATTCTTCACATTTTAATGTATGTTTTACTTTTTGGATAGGAAATATCATTGATTCCTTCCAGTTATTTGGAAACAACCCTGTCTCTAGTGACTTATTTATAATATTCAGTATAATATTTCCTGTTATGCCCCAATTATCTAGAATTATGTTACTTGATAGTTTTCTATAGTCTGGTTTTTTCTTAATATTCTTCAGTTCTTGTAGATTTACTGCACGAAATTTGAATTTAGTGTCAATCTCAGGTATTTCATTTTCGTATTGTATATCTTCGATGGAGCATCTGATTTCATTTATACTATTTACAAAATATGTATTAAAATTTTCAGCTATTTGGAAATTGTCTTTATATTCTATTTGATTATATATCACAGTTTTTATCACACTTTTGGGTTTTCTTAAGACTAGTTCTTTAATTTTATTCCACATTTCTTTTTGGTTATTTGCATTGTTTATTTTATTATTAGTATAATTACTTTTTTCTTTTTCAATTTTGACTTTATACGTATTTCTTATTGTTTTATAACTATTCCATGCCTCATTTGTATTTTCTAAGATTGCTCTTTGGTATTTAAGAACTTTTTCTCGTTTTAAAATGCTCTGAGCTCATTAAGATCGAAAAATAGCCTCAAAATGATCAAAAGTGGTTAAGTTAGGAAACATATTTCCATGTATTTTCGGTCACTAAATCCAAATGATATAAAAATGGCCAGATATGTTATGTCGTCGTAATATTGGTCACTAAATTCAAATCTAACGACTGATTTGCTCATGTATCTTCACGGTCATAAAGGGGCAGAATCAAATATATAAGCCTAATATTACCTTAACCTTAACTTAATCATAAAAAAGAAGAAGAGGAGAGGCTTTTTATATCTGGTTGTCATATAAAACTTTATTGCAGGTGAAGTGCTAAGATATGAATTAGTGAAGTAAAAATTTTTAAGACACAATCAATTTAAATTTTTTCTAAGAATTCAAATTTAATATTGTTTTTTTTGAAAATTTCAATAAAAACAAATGAAAAATTGAAAAAAAAAATTATAACTTGCATAAGAATGCCTAATTTGCATAATAGTTTTCTCTCGCAATCAAAAAAGTCCATGAAAATATATAAGCAATATACAAGTAATAACGCGAAATGATATTTTAAATTTTTTAAGTCATCTTTTCTTCAGAAATTTTTATTAGTGTACATTTACGAGGATTTTGTTAGCCCGTATATGTTAAATGAGTTGTTTACTGACCTTCATAGTTTTATTGTAATAATTAAAAAATTTAGTTAAACCTGTTTTTGAATCGTTAAAATTTTCAATCTCATAAAAATATTCTCATCATTTTTACACCCCAAGCTGTGAGAGGCAAGGGGACTCACGTTAATCAAGCACCCCAAGCCGTGAGTGGCAAGGGGACTAACGTTAGTCAAGCACCCAAAGCCGTGAGAGGCAACGGTACTCACGTTAATTACGCACCCTGAGTCGTAAGAGGCAAGGGGACTCACGGTTACCAAGCACCCAGAGTCATTGGAGGTACGAGGGCTCACGTTAACTACCAGGTGTAGAAGTATGAAATGCGGATTATTTTTCTAAAAAAACATCTTAAATTCGGAAGAATGATAAAAAGTATGGTCCATCGCTTGTTATACATTTTTCCCATCTTTCGGGCAATTTGTGAATACCACGCCAGTAAAAATCTTCCCATTTTGCTACAAACCATTCATCGAGCCAGTTTTTCACATCTTCGTACGAACCAAAGCTCTGCTCAGCAAGTGCGTGACCCATCGATGAAAACAAGTGATAATCGGAAGGAGTCAAGTCTGGTGAGTAAGCCGCATGGGGTAGAACTTCCCAGCTGAGTGCTTCCAACGTGTCGCGAACTGATTTTGCCGTATGTGATGGAGCATTGTCATGAAGAAAAATGACTTTGTGTTGCCTCTCTTTCGGTATTCTGGCCTTTTTTCGAGCAGTGAACGGTTCAAATCGGTCAATTGTTGTTGGTAACCTTTAGTATTAACCGTTTCCCCAGGTTTTAACAGCTCATAATAGACCACGCACCTCTGGTCCCACCAAACACAGAGCACCGTCTTTCTGCCAAAGTGATTTGGTGTTGCGGTCGATGTATATGGTGCGCCTGGGTCTACCCATGATTTTTTGCGCTTGGAATTCTCAAAATAAATCCACTTTTCATCCCCGTAACTATACGATGCAAAAACGGCTTCCTTTTGTACCGAGCGAGCAAAATGTCACACACGTGTTTTTGCGCTTTTCCATTTGCCTGTCGTTCAACGCATGTGGTACCCATCTACTAGCTTCTGAATCTTTCCCATCTTTTGTAGCCGATTGGAAACAGCTTGTTGACTAACGCCCAATTGCTCGGCGAGTTGTTTTTGTATTTGCGCATCATCTTCGTCCAACAATACTTGCAATTCCACATCTTCGTTAATTAAGTACAACCTACAACCTTTTCAGAGTATATATAAATGATTTCGATATTAAATATTTAATGGTTGATATGTTATAGTTTTTATACATAAAATTGTTATAATTTATTGCACAATACACTGCTACAGCTACTTTAAGTGTTGTCCAGATTCGAGCCCACTAAAAACGTAAAATATTCACATTAAATTATTTTTTTAGGGGATTCTTTCGACCATCATCTTGAGGCGTAGTCGTGTACTCTATGTGAGGATCATTCGGTACTCAGAGTTGCATAACAGTATAAGAACGGATTACGAACGCATTGGTTCCCTGGTTATACGTTTGTTTTCGATCCGACGACCCATCTGACTGCACCAGGGAGGTTTCCGATGTTATTTTGGCCGGTATGGAGGCTTACATCCCTTTTACGAAGAAATGCCCTTCCAACGGCAAGCCTTGGTTTGATGCAAAGAAGCTGTTGCTTCTAAACATCTTGCACACCGACAATGGCGTGAAAATCCTAACATCATAAATCGTAACACCTTTGTTCGTGCCAGGAACAGATGCAAAGAAATTATCGACGAAACCAAGAAGGCACACAATCAACGGATTAGAAACAAACTTCTCGCTTGTCCCAACAATTCCAGGTCCTTTTGGTCAGTCGCTAAGGCAGTTTGTCAAAATTTCATCAAATCCACCATACCACCACTCGTACGGCCAGATATTTATATTGCAACGACACCTGTTGAGAAAGCGAACTTGTTGACTGAACTCTTTGCTTCGCGGTTTTCCACGTTCCTTGTCTGCAACATCGAAGTCACCACTTTTGAAATGCCGAAAACCATCGTTCACACGTATCTTGCGATGGAGCATGTTCACCATAAGTTTCTCGAAGTAATCGGTATGATTTAAAAGCAGTTTTCTTCAAATGAAAACAAAAAATTAATGCTCTTTGTTCGGTATAAATTTCGACATATTAAACACAACAACACAACACTATGCACACACTTTTCCAATTTATCACTCATGCGCGTCTGACACTTGTTGATGACACAACAAAATGGCGCAGTGTCAAATTTTTATAGCACAAACTGCATTGGTGCATCATGTGTTGTCTGAAATCCGCATTTCATACTTGTACACCTGGTAAGTACCCCAAGTTGAAAAAAGCAATATTCCATAAAACGAATGCATGACTGCAAGACAGATAAAATGCACTTTTGACCATTTTGAGCCCATTTTTGAACACTAACTGATTTCAGTAGATGTATGAGAAAATCAGATATCATATTTGGATTCAGTGACTAAAAATACATCGAAATATGTATGTCTCGTTATTATTGTTAACTTGACGACTTTTGACCACTTTGAAGCCGTTTTTATACAGTTACTCGAATTCAATAAGTTTATCAGCAAATCGGAGATCATATTTGGATTCAGTGACCAAAAATACATAGGAATACATATTTATTTATTTATTTATTTACGGTTCATTAGAACCTAATTAACTATCGGATAGGCATATTCTTACAATGTCGATATAATAGTTGCTTAAACTTATTTATGGTTTCACAATTTTTAATATTATTTGGTAGGTCATTAAAATGTTTAAGTCCTTTATAATAAAGATTTGCTCGATCAGCTTCATTTGTAATTCCCACTACTCGGAAGTCATTTCGTCCTCTGGTGTTGTAGTTGTGTATCTGATTGACGTATCTAATTTTCTCGGTCAAATATGTGGGACAATTTTCCATCTTTATATTATTTATAGATGAATTTCATTGTGTAATAAAATAACCTCTTCTTTACACTCTTTTATGTGCGTATCTCTGGGCTTCCGCAATATAAATCTCATTGCCTTGTTTTGAAGTTTTTGCAGTAGTTCTATTTGTGTATCCTTAGCAAAAAATAATACCGAACTACAATAAATAAAATGTGGCTCAATTATGCTTCTATATATTAATATTTTATGGTATTCACTTATGATGTGGCAAGTTCTATACATGAGATAAAGTTTTTGGTTTATTTTATTCACTAAATATTGAAAGTGTGCATCAAATTTAAGTTTTTACAATCTATCATTATAACCAAGTATTTAATTTCGTTTACTTTTTCTATTTCACGATTATTTATGTATAATTTATGATTATTATTATAGTTATTGTGTGATATTATCATATATTTAGTTTTATCTGTATTTAGTTTTAACATATTTATACATATGTCTGGTCTATAGTAAATCAATAGTAAAGTCAATAGTATTTTTTTATCCATTTTTTATCACAGTATTTGCGTAAAATGGCCATTTAAAATATATGGCTCGACAGTCTTTTTCTAAATTTTTGTACGATGATTTAAAAAAAAATGGTGATTGGATGAAATTTGAGATCTGAAGGGATTTTTGAACGGTAATGTTCTACCCACCGTGCGGAGGTCAAGAATAGCTTTTGATCAAGAACGGAAATTTATCGATAATTATCGATATATGGAATTATCAATATACCGATAATTACCGATATATCTAGAGATGTAATAGCCACTACTTTTTAGGATCCGGTAACACCGGGTTTGGATATGGCTAGAAACTCGACGATTAAACTCACTGAGGTCTGGAAAGATCCAGCTGTCACAAAAAACACAAAGTTAAGACTGCTATCC
>CM032451.1:108352576-108532576 GCA_019049505.1 Pachyrhynchus sulphureomaculatus
ACTGATTAAAATGACTGAAAGGGGAAACAAAGAGAACAAGGATAGAAAACAGGGGTAAGGGAAAGGAAAAATTAAACAAATTTTAAGTTTAACAATTAAATTTGTTGATAAAAACCACAATCAATATTTTGTATTACCCCCCTCCCCCTAGCCCTTATTAGTGCTTCCAGCTTCATAGAGCGGGTGAGCTTTTTCACCACTGTCTGTGAAATTCTTCCCCACTCTTCCGCCATCGCAATCTTTAAGTCCCTTAGCGATGCAGGGGCTGGATTTTTGGCTCGAACCCTTTTTTTGAGCTCATCCCACATGTCCTCGATTGGACTGAAGTCAGGACTCCGCGCAGGCCAGTCTAATGTGGGTATTCCCACTTTCGCCAGGTATTGCAACAGCATGTGGCCTCGCACTGTCGTGCATTAGCACGAAGCTATCGCCCACAAACCCAGAGTAAGGAACGACGTGTTCGTGCAAGATCACCTCGATGTACCGGGTGTAAGAAGTTAATCTACCGCTACGAGTCTCCTCAATCACGAAAACTAAATCGGTTTTTGCATTCACTGAGATGCCTCTCCACACCATAACAGAAGCTCCTCCGTAGGCGACCGTTAAAACTGGTCTTTTAGGAATTATAAAACTTTTTTCTTCGCTAAATGCCGCTGTTTTTCCTTGGCTTCACAATTCAAATAGTTCAATAAACCAACAGAATAGTCTCCAGTGATTGTTCGTCTCGTCTCAAAATAGTCGATCAGTATTATTCCATGCGCATTCCAAAAAATACTTGCTTAAACCTTTCCAGCTGTTGTTTGTGTTTTTGGACGCTTCGGTCGGCTTTCATGCGGTTCCTGCCAATCTGCGGACTGCCTGTTGGACTCACTCGGACGTGTAGTAATGGATCCATATTTCCTCTATTGTTAAGAATCGATCCAAAAACACCTTTGAATTATGCCGAAATGGTGCCAAACAGCGTTCTTAATCTTCGGCACGTTGCTGTTTTGGATCAATCGTGAGAGTGCGCGACACCCATAGAGCACATAGCTTTTTTATATGCAAATATCCATGCAAAATATTCCTCACGCATTCCGTTAATATCGATCCAAAAACACCTTTGAATTATGCCGAAATGGTGCCAAAACAGCGTTCTTAACCTTCGGCACGTTGCTGTTTTGGATCAATCGTGAGAGTGCGCGACACCCATCAAGCACATAGCTTTTTTATATGCAAATATCCATGCAAAATATTCCTCACGCTTCCGTTAATATCGATCCAAAAACACCTTTGAATTATGCCGAAATGGTGCCAAACAGCGTTCTTAATCTTCGGCACGTTGCTGTTTTGGCTCAATCGTGAGAGTGCGCGACACCCATCGAGCACATAGCTTTTTTACATGCAAATATCCATGCAAAATATTCCTCACGCATTCCGTTAATATCGATCCAAAAAACCTTTGAATTATGCCGAAATGATGCCAAACAGCGTTCTTAATCTTCGGCACGTTGCTGTGTTGGATCAATCGTGAGAGTGCGCGACACCCATCGAGCACATAGCTTTTTTATATGCAAATATCCATGCAAAATATTCCTCACGCATTCCGTTAATATCTTTACGATATCGGCTATCTCTCTCACATTCACGTTGCGGTGATTCAGAATAATATGGTTTTCAGTGTTTTTTGTAGTAACTGCCTCATTTGGACATCCGGAAAGTGGTGCTTCTTCTTCTTCTTCTTGAAGTGCTATATCCGATACGGACCTAAGCGACCCTCACGCTTGTGTCTGTGATTGGTGCCTTATAAGTAGAGACCGGATTATATGCATTTGCATATTTAGACCATTCTCACCGATTATTGCATATTTTACCCAAAATCTAGTAATGATGCATATTTTCCCTATATTTACAATATTTCTCGGTATTACTAGACAATTGAATTGCTCAGGGTATTGTTAATGTCGCCGTCTGGAACTGATCTTATCGCCGGAACATTACCTGCAATAGTCTAAACATCAATTAGGTTATAGTGCCAAGGGAATACCCAAAATTACGATGGCATTTCGAGGCCATCAAAGGTGTAGTAAATGACTTCGATAGTGCAGAGGCTATGGCAGTTCGTCAATCCAAGGAAGCATTTAACGATTCTGATATTTAAAAAAAAACATAGCTTTGATTAGCACTCACTTTTCCCACATACCTGCGGGTATTAAAAAGCTTGAAACTCGAGGTTTGGCGTTGACCGAATCAATTCAGTTAATGAATAAAATCCGTCAAATAAACTTCACATTGCCAGATGTATTCCCGCGTAGAGTTAAAGAAAAGTTTGAAAACATTTTGTGCCATAACCCAGGCTTTGAACCTTTGTGTCAAATTGATAGTTTTATTAATGAGACGGGTGAACTTTTGCCAGAAACAATAAATGCTAACATAGCACCCAAATTCAAATACTGCAGAGTTACCTCAGTGGATGTGGAACGGTCTTTTTCAACTTATAAAAATATTTTAAGTGATCGAAGACACAATCTTACTACCCAACCTAGTTGGTTACGTGTACAAGAATACAAATGTTAAATAATTTTAAAAAAATGTTAAATAATTGTTAATTAAATTTAAACATCGTCGATAACTTGTTAATTTTATACTGATTTTGAAATAAAAAAACTAAAAATTACTACTTTTATTATTATTTAATTTTGCGTATTTTGACCTTTTTCATGCATATTTTAAGCATTTTTCATGCATATTTCAAGATTTTTATGTTGCATATAATCCGGTCTCTACTTATAAGTGTTTTCCACAAACAAAGAGGACTTACAGTTTAATGCCGGTTCCGAACGGCCAAAGTGAAAGGGCTTAACTAGGTATGGTACTATAGGTGGTTAGCCTTCTCGAATCATCGGTGTTTATATGACCACATTTAAGTTTACTAAACCATCGACATATAGTTGCCTTCGACGGAGCAGTAGTGCTAAAATATCTTTCAAGCCATTCTTGGGGTCTAGCTGTATTTTTTCCCGTCAAAAAGTAATGTTTAATCAACACACGAATTCTTTTTGTTCCATCGTTTTGCAAAAATCTAAAGTACCCTCACGCAAACAACAGTAACTCGCAAACTAATAGATAAAATGTTATGAAAATTTTACCCGAATCTCTTGAGAGTTGACATTAACTGAAAATCATATGGTTTTTTTTTTTTGTGTTTGTGCAGCCATCTCACGGAAAGTCTTCTTTAAATTATAAATAACCGATCAAGTGCAAGTTGAAATTGCGCAATTAGTGTTCCGTACATTGATTGCTTTTAAAATAAAAAATTTTGTTACGTAGGTATAAAATGATCAGTAACTTCACAAAATACACCCCAAATGAGTTTTCAACAAAGTTTGTTTCCAATCTTTACTGAAAACTGACGATCTTGAAATTTTTGTTTTTGATATACCAGTTAAATTATTAAAGGTAATGCACTCGTGATAATTTTGGTTCAATCTACACCCCGTGGAGAATATTCCAGAATTATTTCAAAATTCTTTGATTAGTACTTTTCGAGATAAGGGAGGGGGACAGCGATTTTTCGCGATTTTTTTTTTTTATTTATTTAGTAGTAGTATTCACAATACTTTTCAATTTACATTTAAAATAAATTTAACAAACAATTTCATATTCTGATTAAAAACTAATATTTTTTTACAAAATTTATTGTTCCTTTTCTAAACATATTTATATTTGTTTCACTCTTTATGTTGTTCGGCATCATATTGTATAAGGTCAGGCCTTTTAAAAATAGAGATTTTTGCATTGCACTGGTATCTGCACGTTGCGGTCTAAAATCGAATGCGTTCCTCAGGCTGTAGGTTGAACATCCCCAACATATCTTATTTGTTCAATCAAATATTCCGGTGCATTTCCCATTTTCATTTTCTGGATAAAACATATTGCATTTAGCTGCAGTTTTTGCTTTACATTTAGCCATTTCAGTGCATCTAGCATATATCTTATTGATATGAGACGATTGCATTTCAAAATAGAGCGCATAGCCTTGTTCTGGAGTTTTTGTAGCCTTGCCTGTTGTTGGTCTGAACAGCGTGTGAATAACACAGTTGATCCATATTCAAAATGAGGTTTTATCATGGTGTTGTATATATTTATTGCAGTTAATATTGTTACTTTACTTCTTAAACGTTTGAAAAACCCGATTTTTTTCCCTATTTTTTACATATATATTCGACATGTTCTTTAAAGTTCAAATCCCTGTCTATGAGGAAACCCAGGTATTTTATATTACTTACTTTTTCTATTATTACATTATTTATTTTGAATGCTCTGTCAGTGTTCATATCAATTTCCATTAATTTTGTCTTGTTTTCATTTAATTTTAACTTATTCATTTTTAACCATTTGTTAATGTCATCCATATCATTTTTTAAATTTTCATGACATATCTCCTCTGTTGCTGTTTCTGTGAAAATTAATATATCATCTGCATATAATACAATTTCACATTTTTTTAATACATTTTCCATGTCATTTATGTATATTACAAAGAGAAGAGCTCCCAAAATTGAGCCCTGTGGTACTCCAAAATCGTTATCTATTGCATTTGATATTTCGTTATTGATATTTGTGAATTGTTTACGATTTGTCAGATAGGACTGAAACCATTTTAGCTCTGTGTCTTGAATACCGTATCTAATAAGTTTTTGCAATAGAATATCCCTATCTATAGTTTCAAATGCTCTTTTGAAGTCAAGGAAAATTGCTAATATTTTATTTTTTATCTTTTTACATTTCCATCTGTTTATAACATAATTGATTGTTGTTTCACATGAATATTTCTTTCTAAATCCTGATTGAAACTTTGATAGTAGTCTGTGTTGTTCCATGTATTCTTCCAACTGATTTTTTACTATTTTTTCAATAACTTTTTCACATATTTTTAAAGTGTTAATTGGTCTGTATTCTTCACATTTTAATGTATGTTTTACTTTTTGGATAGGAAATATCATTGATTCCTTCCAGTTATTTGGAAACAACCCTGTCTCTAGTGACTTATTTATAATATTCAGTATAATATTTCCTGTTATGCCCCAATTATCTAGAATTATGTTACTTGATAGTTTTGTATAGTCTGGTTTTTTCTTATTTTCAGCTATTTGGAAATTGTCTTTATATTCTATTTGATTATATATCACAGTTTTTATCACACTCTTGGGTTTTCTTAAAACTAGTTCTTTAATTTTATTCCACATTTCTTTTTGGTTATTTGCATTGTTTATTTTATTATATTATAAGTATAATTACTTTTTTCTTTTTCAATTTTGACTTTATACGTATTTCTTATTGTTTTATAACTATTCCATGCCTCATTTGTATTTTCTAAGATTGCTCTTTGGTATTTAAGAACTTTTTCTCGTTTTAATGCTCTGAGCTCATTATTAAACCATTTTTTTTTTAGACATTTTTTTCTTAGAAGTAAATTTTTTTATTACTTTTCGATACAATCATCAAAGTTGTGAACATATTCATTTAAATCATTAATTTCATCACATCTTAATATTGCACTTAATTCATTTTTGAATCTGTTTTTGTTGTACTTAAAAAGGCTTATTTCTTTAATATGACAGTTTTGCTGCTTGGTATCACACTCGATTAAAATATCAATAGATTCATGATCAGCTATTTTATTATTTATATTATTTTTTACCGTAATTGTTTCTTTATTTGTTATTATATAGTCTATCAATGTTTTTGAGTTTATTGTTATTCTAGTATATTCGTTCATTACCTGCTTAAGACCGTTATCGTTGAGTATGTTTTCCAGTTTGCTTGCATAAAAATCATTCTTCCAGTCAATGTTGAAATCTCCAGCAATTAAGATATCACAGTTTGTTTCGCATACTTCTTCTAGAAAATCTTGAAATGTATCACAAAATTCTGATTTTGAAGCACTTGGTGATCTATATACTATAATTACTATTAATGATGTTTTTTCATATATCGCCATGTATGCACTTATCCAATGTTTTGTATCCTTAATATCGTCTTTAATTTTATTTATTTTTCAATGCTTCCTAAAATAGGCCATTATACCACCAGTTCTAGACGAGTTCGACAATGTACTATAGGGATCGTAGTGTTCTATTTCAATTTCACCTTCATCTATTTCTTCAGTTTGGTGCGTTTCAGTTAGAATTATGAATTCAGGTTTTTCTGTTTCTGCTAATATTTCCAATTGATTAAAGTTATTAATCAACCCTTGAATATTTGTATAAATCCCACGCATCTGCTTTGGTTGCTATGCTAACAATCCCATCCTTCTCTTTTTATTATTTAATTTATTTTGATACACAGGACAATCCCGGTTATTGGTGAAGTGATTTTCATCAAGACCCAACTTTAGTCTTTTATTCTCTTTCATGCAGTTAACACATTTCATTATTGTTTCTTTATTAAATTCTTTACCTCTATGGTTTCCATGGTATTTGTAGCATATATTATCATTTTTACATTCATACGATTTTTTAAAAATAATACAAAGAAAAGTGTGCGCAAGTATTACATTATATATATATTTTTTACTCGTGTTTTCACAAGCTTTCATTTGACACCACATACGACGACCTAGTAAAATTTTTTTTTTCACTTCCGATTTCAGCCCCCAAAATTAACCCCTTAAGTCAAAATTTAACTTTCAAAACTACATGGCTCTGATGAGGCCATCAATTCCTATATTATTACCAAATTTCCACTTTCTATGACAAATAGTTTCGGAGAAAATCGGGTATGACAGACAGACAACGAAGTCATCTTATAAGTGTTCCGTAGGGAACACTAAAAATACCATAATTAAAAAAAAAAACTGTGCTAACAATATTATTTTTTTCTTGTATTTTTAGATAACCTAGTTATATTAAATTGATGCTGATTGAAAGCTTCTTGTACATAAGACGACATCTCACTTAAACTTAATTTACAGAGTCTATATGAAGGAAACATCAACTTGAACATGTATATATTTGTGTTACAACATATTGTGTATATATAAAGCCCACTGTTGTTTAGAGCAGTCGAGCAGTATCTAGCACAAGATGAAAGATAAGTGATAGCGCCTGTCATGCAAAGTATACACATAACAATTAAACACCATGGGCCACTCGTGCGGGGGCTTTTAAAATTTCCACCATCTGTTTTAATATTTTAATGGTATTTGCAGAAGAAGTATTATTTCGGATATTTAAAAATTTTGTAGAAAGCCCATTTACTGATCCTTTTGGAAGCCTAATTCCAATAATGCTGTCAAATGTTCATCTATTTGCAGTAACATAGTTTTGGTTAAAATATATTTGCTTAAAATAATCGGATTTTCAAGTAAACGAAACAGCACAAACTGTTGGTAATAAAATAAAACTTCTAATGAATATTGTTGTAACTATTTCTCATAAAAATAGTTAAACTTAGAACTTTCTTTTGTCATTTATGTTGAACTGAATTTGCCTACTTAAGACTCCGTCCAACCATACAATAAGACAATGTTTGTGAAAAACTATTGGCGAAGTATGCGTTATCGCGCAGAATATCGTATAGTCTAGTGTAAATTGTAAACGGGAACAAGAACAAAGAAAACATGTGCAAATGAGATAAAAATGTCTTATTTTATAAACCGCCAATTTGTAAGTTTTTTTTTTTATGGGTCTAACACACGTGCTACAGGGAAGTCCCTAAAGCGCTACAGGAGCGACACGTGTGCGGAGAAAGCGATTCACGTTGTTCTTAAATCGCTGTAGATTGTACTCGGTGGGAAGCACAGTCCTGGGCAAATTATTCCAAAGGGATGGTGTTCTCCATATAAATGACTGCTTGAAAAGCGTTGTACGAGGAGTAACAAGCTGCACCTCATACGGATGTGAAGTATTAGTGTGACGTGTACTTCTAACATGCACCACTCTGGGGGGCCACATCCTTCCTTGTATATTAAGTGTGTAATATTGAACAATATTGATATGTAAACATTTTTAGCTTTGTATAGTTGGTATACATTATTTCCGTTGCTGAATAATTTTTTTAAAAACATTACACTTCAGCATCTTTTCATTGTTTAAACTTTTAAAAGTAAAATTCCTTTAATTTATTAAAAGGCAAAATAATAAACAGTTAATTTTAAGCGTGGTTCAATTGTAATTTATAATATATAAAATGCAACGTCTCTCTGTCTGTCGTTAGTGGGCTTATCACTCGAGAACCACTTATCCGATTTACGTGCTTTTTTTTTTAAAACACACATATGTTCTCTGGCCAGGTTATAGGCTATATTTTATTGCATTAGGTAACATAAGGAATAAGCAGTGATGATAACAGTGAATCAAATCGGAAAAAAGTTTGCACTAGCGCGTTTTCTTGAAATCCACTGCCTAAACCATTAAATATGGAACAATATCATGTAGCAAAGAATATCATATATAAAATGCAAGGTCTCTCTGTCTGTCTGTTTGTCCGTTAGTGCGCTTATAACTCGAGAACCACTTATCCGATTTACATGTTTTTTTTAATTCATACATTTGTTCTATGGAGAGGTTATCTATAATCTTCTATTATATATATATATATATATATATATATATATGTACAGTCGACACTGTTTATAGTGAAACTATCTTACATACATAACAATATATACGGATTTTTTCTTTATGTAGTGAAAAACTCTCTATAGTGAAATTTCGATCAACATTTTGGTCTTTCACTATATAGAGTGTCGACTGTATATATATATAATATAAATTGTGACGTCTCTCTGTCTGTCTGTTTGTTAGTACGCTTATCACTCGAGAAGCACTAATCCGATTTACGTGAAAAAGTTTTTCATTTTACCAATAAAATGTTATTTTGTTTTTGCTTTTTTTGAAATATCTATATTATATATAAAATGCAACGTCTGTCTGTCTGTTTGTCCGTTAGTGCGCTTATCACTCGAGAAACACTTATCCAATTTACGTGAAAAAGTTTTTCATTTTCCCACTAAAATGTTATATTGTTTTTGCTTTTCTTGAAATACCTATAATATATATAAAATGCAACGTCTCTCTGTCTGTCCGTTAGTGCGCTTATCACTCAAGAACCACTTCTCTAATTTACGTGCTTCTTTTTTTAAACATACATATGTTCTCTGGTCAGGTTATAGGATATATTTTATTACGTTAGGTAACATAAGGAATAAGCAGTGACGATAATAGTAAATTAAGTCGGACAAAGTCTGTCTGTCCGTTAGTGCGCTTAGCACTCAAGAACCGCTTATCCGATTTACGTGTTTTTTTTATAAAATACATGTTCTTCGTTACGTTAGGTAACATAAGGAATAAGCAGTGAAGCTAATAGTGAATCAAGTCCACGCGAGCGGAGCCGCGGGCACGGAGGTACAAAATGATCAATGACTTCACAAAACATCCCCCAAATGAGTTTTCAACAAAGTTTTTTCCGATCTTTACTGAAAACTGGTGACTTTGAAATTGTTGTTTCTTTTATATACCAGATAAATCATTAAAGGTAATGCACTAGTGATAATTTTAATTTTCGTTCAATCTACACCCTGTGAAGAATATTCTAGAATTTTTTCAAAATTTTTTGATCAGTACTTTTCGAAATAGGGGAAGGGCAGCGATTTTTCGCGATTTTTTAAAAATAATACAAAAGTGTGCGCAAATATTACATTACATATATTTTTGAACTCGTGTTTTTCAAGCTTTGTAACACTCCACTCGATGACCTGATAAAAAAAATTTTTTCACTTTCGATTTCACTCCACAAAACTAACCCCTTAAGTCAAATTTACCTTTCAAAGCTACATGGCTCCGATGAGGCCATATTAGTACCAAATTTCAACTTTCCATGTCAAATAGTTTCGGAGAAAATCGAGTGTGACAGATGGACAGACAGACAGACGACAGACAGACAGACAGACAGTCAGACAGACGGACGGATAGACAGACGGATGGACAGACAGACGCACGGATAGACGGACGGACAGACGGACGCATAGACACCGAAGTAATCTTATAAATGTTCCGAACGGAACACTAAAAAGACCGTAAAGAGATTTGTTACTGTGTCGTCTTACATGTTTTTCAAAATCACAACGCTATTAACGACATCATCCTATTCTTTGTACTCGTATATAAAATAAACAGCTAATGGGAACGTCTATGGGCTTTCAAATTGCACATAAACGTATAATAATAATTATCAGTGAGCGACAGTAAACGTTGATATGAATGATACGAAAATGTAATTTTAGTTTGCCTTGTAACCCATTGATTCACTTAAATGGAATGCACGTTAAACAGCATAAAACGGGAAAGAGATTGTTAATATTTATGATGTTCATTATTGAGTTTGGGTAACTTTTTCAAAAAGAGATTTCTACTCTGGTCAGTGACGGTCATAAAGAGGGGGTTAGAGGACTTAGTTTTCATAAAAGAAATAGTTGATTGGATTGTCAATAAATAGGTTTTACGTTCACTCCAGCAGAGGCGTCGCACATACAGGTATTTGAACGATCTACGCGGCCAAAAATCAAAAAATCAAGACACAAAATATTGCCAGGTAACCGACTACCAGAGACAGAGGACACTTCCGAGAACAAAAGACAACCGCTTCCAACCCCACCCGTGCAGTCTTACCTGTTTTATGTCAGTCGGAATTCGATCCTGTTACCTCGTGTACGTTATCAGTTCTCGGCGCTCTTAAAAATCATAATTGTGAAAGTGGAATTTTATGTCTATAAGTTTTAAAGTACTGGAAAAGTGATGGATTCTCAAAGTACAGGAATGTAACTATGTTATTTCATAAAACTTTTATCATTTACTTATTTGTGAGTCAACGTAAGGGACGGCAAAGAAAGGTCTTTTCCACGAGTATTATTTTGTAAAAAAAAATATGTTTTACTGTCGTTTTCCCTGTTAGATCCGGCTATAATTTTGAGAATATTCTAAAGTTGGTAGTTTCAGTAAATAATAAATCAAAAAACTGGCCCCGGATAAGTCTGGATAAGATACATTTTGGGACTTTAAAAACTATGGTCAAAATTGTGAGAAAAAATAGATTTTGATTTTATCAATTTTAACTTAACGATTCTTTGTTGTAGGTTCACTTGGTACATCGGGAATGAAGGTTGTGATCCGGAAATACTTGTTTGACCGCATGATGAACGAAAATTTACCTTATTTGGAAGACAAACTAAATTGCTTGAAAGAACAACTTTTGTCAACTGAAAGATATATACAAGAGCAAATACAAACCTTCAAAAGGAATTTTTCTCATTTTAAATCTGAAGTTAAACGTAGGAAGGATAAGGAGGACATATTTGTTCAATACAGTAGTTCATGGCTAGAAGGAACCTTTGAAATTCCAGTGGTTGACAGTCTGCAAAATCGATCTGGTCGACCAAGTAAACCTTTTGAACAATTGAGCGAGAGAAGTAAAAGAAGAAAGACGGAGGAGCTTCACTCTACCTTTGAAGAGGAGGTGATACTGCATACCGCGCAAGTTGAGTTGGGAAAAAATGGGAAAGCGAGATGCTTCAAATGTACTCAAAGAAATCATCCCTACACCAACTCGGGCAACGAAATATAAAAAGGTGTATTATCGCACAAAATCATCAAAAAATAAAAGTAGCCCTTTGACTGTCAAGGAAGCAATCCAAATGTACATAGACGCAGACCTAATAAGAGAACAGTATGAAATCATAAGAAGGATGAACAAACATATTTTTCCGTATTATACTCGTAGCCTCCTACAAAAGGAAAAAAAAAAAGTGTTACTCGCCACCAGAAGCGTGCAAGATAACTAGCACTAGTGCGGAAGCTCAATTACAGCCCTTGGTGGATCTAACTGTTACACGATTGTCCGACTACCTGGAAGAGGTATTGCAAACATTAAATGAACAAAAACGGAATACCCTAACGATGATTCGTAAATGGGGTTGCGACGGATCACAACAATCCCAATACAAACAAAAGTTTGACAGTGATGCGGATTCGGATAGCAATATATTTCAAAGTTGCTTTGTGCCTCTAAAATTAGTGTGTGGAAAAAAAATAATGAAAAAACCGTGTGGGAGAATTCTCCGCGTTTTTGTCGGCCAATAAGATTTCGTTTTATCAAAGAGAGTACTGATGTCACAGAACAAGAAATTAACTACGTAAATAAATCAGTTGATTCCTACTGAGGTTGATTTGGATGAGAAAAAGTTTATAGTCAAACACAAATTTATCATGATAATGGTGGATCGAAACGTGTGTAATGCCGTCACTGGAACCACAGCAACAAGCCGGTGATATATTTGTGGTGCAACCTCAAAGGATTTTAACCGATTGGATATAACAAAAGAAGTTAATCCCGAGGCAGTACAATTTGGTCTCTCAGTATTACATGCCAGGATAAGATTATTTGAGAGTGTCCTACATCTGGCCTATAAACTGCCAGTAAAAAAATATAGAGAAAGAAAAACAGAGGCTGAAAAGGAACTCGAGAAAGAGAGGAAACCTGAAATCCAGACTCGGTTTCGCAATGAAACCGGGTTATTGGTCGATATGCCAAAGGCAAATTTTGGAAACACCAATGATGGGAACACCAGTCGAAGATTTTTTCAAGACCCGAAATTGGCAGCAGAAATAACGTGCCTTAGCTATGACCTGTTATATAGGTTAAAAGTCATTTTGGAGATAATATCAAGCGGACATAAAGTCGACCCAGAAAAATATTACAAGTATGCATCAGAAACTGTTCATCTATATTTGGACCTCTACCCGTGGCATCCCATGACACACACGATGCACAAGATACTTGTTCATGGCGCAGATATAATAAAAAATGCTTTGTTACCAATTGGGCAGCTGTCTGAAAAAGCCGCAGAGGCAAGGAACAAGCACTTTCGGTCTTACCGACAAGATTTGGCCGGAAAGTTTTGACGAGAAAGCTGCAACAGAGACATTTTTAATCGTTTACTTTTAAGTTCCGATGCTTTGTTAAGCAATATGAGGCGAATAAAGAGGATAAAGTCACATTCATGCCTACCAGAGACGAGAGAAATGCTCCTGCCTGCAGAGCCGAACCCACTGTGTTCTTTTGGAAGTGAAGATGAAAATACGTTTGTGGACGACAAAATATGATTGTTTATAGTGTATTTTTAACCCTCGAAGCAAAAGAGGGGTGTTATAAGTTTAAATTTTACATTCATTTTGTAAATAAATGTTTTCATTTAAAATTTTTTTTTTTGTAAAATTTTTATTACAAATTAAGTAATTTTATGCAAAGTAACTGATTAATTTAACTTGGTAATATAATTTAGCATACAATAGAACCGAAAAATAATTTCGACCGCGTAGATCGTTCAAATACTCCTATGTGCGTCGATGATACATTCCTAAAGTTAAAGGTTCCTTTGAATGGTGCTATTTATAAATATTTGTCTACCTATCGATACAAAGACATACCGGTTGCAATATAGTAAACCATTTCCATAACAGTCCGTATAACTTTTAGAAGGAAATGTACATTTAACTAGCATTGTTTGGTTTCCGCCTACGGACTTGTTATATTCATAGGATTAATATTTAATTTGTTCGCTTCACCCTGTACTTCACGACCATAAATCATACTTCTTATCATTTATTAAAATTCAGATTTATGCGAAGAGTTATCTCGGCCAGGATGCGACTCATAACCAATTCCACGACGTGCTGCCACCGCGTCTTCCTGCTTAAAAAAACTTAAAACATGTACGAATGTAACGATACGGTTAAAGTATCGATACAGATAAAAACTGAAATGTATCGATAGCAGTACATGCTATCTGCAAGTATCAATTATATATATATTGATACTAATAATCGATATCCAAAAATATCGCCATCAGACAGTATCGCGTGCACGTCGATATCAGTGTACGGCCTAGATATAAAGTTACAAACAATACTTAAAACTAATGTTACCTCTTCATAGGTTTTACGGAACACTTATAAGATCACTTGGGTGTCTGCCATCTGTCTACCCGTCTGTCTGTCTGTCACACCCGATTTTCTCAGAAATTACTTGACATAGAAAGTTGAAGCTTGGTACTAATATAGGAATTGATGGCCTCATCAGAGCGGTGTAGTTTTGAAAGTTAAATTTTGACTTAAGGGGTTAGTTTTGGGGAGTGAAATCCGAAGTGAAAAAAAAAAATACCAGGTCATCGAGTGGGGTACTACTCAGTATATATCACCACTACACCAAACACTTTATTTTTGCACTCGACGCGCGTTTCGCTAACCATGTTAGCTTCATCAGGAGCGATGATTGACTAAAGCTAAACTACAAATCTACCCTATTTATACTTAGCCTAACCCTTGAATTACTCAAGCGGAACTAATGACATAGGCAAGGCCATCAATTCCGGTCAAGTAACCAGTAGAGGGGACTATAAGGAATAGGCCCTCTGTCTTTATTTAAACTACTTTTACATTTTATGATTTCCATACTTTCGTATGCGTTTAACAATCTCCTATCAGATACGTTTTTTATCAATCTTAGATTATCTAATGTTACAGTATGATCAGCTTCAAGGGCATGTTCGGCAATGCTAGACTTTTCTGTTCTATTGTATTTTAAGTGTGCTAAGTGTTCTTTAAATCTTGTTTTAATTGACCTTTTAGTTTGCCCAACATACTTTTTGTCACACTCATTACAACTAATTTCATAAATTCCACTTTTCTCACAATTAGGAATCTTTTCTTTAGGATTTCCTAAGATATTCCTCAGATTGTCTGATGACTTATAGACTAAGGTGAGGCCTACCTTATTAAATACCTTATTGAGTCCCTTGTTATATTTCGGATTATATGGTATGGAGACATACTTGGTGTTATTTTCTTCGCGTGTAAAAAAGGTGGAATTCTGAATATTAAACCTAAACTTATGTCTATTTATTAGCTTATTTACTAAGTCATCGTCATAACCATTAACTCTAGTTATATTTCTAATACGATTCCTTTCTTTATTAAAGTTTACTTTATTCAGAGGGAAAGTGACCAAACGATGAACTAAAAAATGTAATGAGGCTAATTTATGTTGTTATTCTCCACAGGGTGTAGATTGAACGAAAATGATCAATCATCAATAATTTATTTCAAGGTCATCAGTTTTCAGTAGAAGTCGGAAAAAAAATTCTTTTGGGGTGTTTAGTGAAGTCATTGATCATTTTATACCTACAAAAATTTGTATTTTAAAAGCAATCAACGTACGGAACACTAAGTGCACAAGTCCAACTTGCACTTGACCGGTTATTTCTTTTTAATTTATACTTCCCAAGTTTAACGAGCACCCTATCGATACTATACTATAAAAAATGTATGTAAAACTACATAGAAAATCATGGGAAAAATTAGCTTAATCTGGATTTAAGCGCTAACGTTACATATATTTACGTATATTATAATTTTCCATAATGATATGTAATATTTGCATTATAAAATGTATATATCAGACCATAATCTATGTACGCTGTTGTTTCAAGCGGAATTTAAGTGTTTAGTCTTGGAAATACACATCGAAAATATTTACAGACACTTACATAATTATATCTGAAAAAGGTTAGTTTTTATTTCTTATTAATTGTTTAATTTGCATTACTGGATGTGCCTCATGTAGTATGTCTGCCATACAAATTGTGGGACTGGATCTCCCTACAGGGTGATCATTTTTAGACGCCCGACCCCGATTTATGGAAAATTTTTGGATATTTATTTTTTTTTAATGTTGAATGGTATAGTGCATGACAAGGAGTATACTGACGTATCTGAAATTTGGTAGTGAAATTGACGCTGGGCGCCGCGACGTCAAACAACTTTTTTTTCCCAACGACATATCTTTTGTAAAACGGCATTGGAAAGTTCTAATTTTTTTCAACATTTTGTCCTTAAACTGTTTTTTTTTTTTTAATTTGTTTTGGAAAGAAGTTGTGTAGTAAAAACCCCCTAAAATATTATTTTTTGGTCATCGCGGTTCCCATGGATCGTATGCCACGTTTGGCGGTTTTCAAACAATTTATCTAGTAGGCAGCTGTCATACTTTAATTTGGCAGTAATTATAATAATGTTAGTTACTATGCTGTTGAGGTTTTTCCTTTAATCAAATATCTTTGAACAATAAAAAACAAGAATAGATTAATTGTATTATAACCACAAAAAACTATATAACTTTTAACATTACATAAGTTATTACTTATTTATAAAATTAAATGTTTGAAACTTAAAAAATAAAATAACATCAAAAGAAATTGCACCATTCTACATTAAAAAAAAAAATATCCAATAATTTTCCATAAATCAGGGCCGGGCATCTAAAAATGATCACCATGTACCGTTAGGAAAATTTGGAAACAGATTTAATTAAGCGTCATGTATTATCGAAATAGGTAAATTTTACATAAGTGTGCTGGCGTTTTTATACTTCATGTAGAATTTCATGTTAATAAAGAACCTCATCGCAATTTTTTTTTTGGTTTCTTTTAATTTTACTATCCTTTTGAATGCAAGATATTCTTGTCAATAATGGAATTTTCCATAAATTTATTCCATTCCATATTGTTATGTAGTATATGCCACATATGTATGTAAACTTGTTTAATAATTTTATAGTAATTTACATAAAATCTTGGATAGTTTTTAGAGTATTTGTGTATATTCACATGATTATGAATAAACCCAGGGTCATCCAAGTAATTAATATTACAGTATACGTAAGAGTCGCCGCTCTAGAAGGAAAACCAGCAGACACACGTCCACCGGGAAGATCACCAAAAGATGGAGAGATAGTTGGCAATCTACTTCTCAAGAAATCCCATAGTGTCGGAAATAACATATCATCAGATTCATAAAAAGCATAAGAACAAGACGTAAGAGTAAAAAAAACTATTAAAACCAATAACCGTAATAAAATAATAGGTATGGAATTATCATTAATACTTGAGGGTCGGTATTAACAGTTCGGTCCGTATCGGACTTGCGATGTCGAGTACTTTCAAGATAGTATCGATACAGGTTTGATGTTGATACTATCGTTACATCTTTAGTTATAGCCGACTCTATGTCTTGCCACCGAGTCTTCTGTTTAACAAAGCTTACATGCGGTTTTTAAAATATGATGGGCATTCGGCATATGTAATAACGTACAGGAAGTACGACGATGAAATACATGACAATTACAATGGACTTAATTTAATAGCTGCTAGAAAAGATGTTAACGGTCATACACAAAAATGGTCAAATAATATTTTTCTCTGTAAATATAAACTTTAACATTTGTCTGTATATGTGTGTATCAACTCGAGAAAGAACAATTTAATTTTTATGCCGGTTTTTCGAAACGACTTTTGAGTAAAACTGGTTTAGTAATATTGTAAACATCGGGAAAATAACGTTCAGCAATATTATACTAAACAGTAATTACGAGTATTTAACCTAGAATAACAGTAAATACATTTCTGACAAGGGGCTTAAATATTCAAAGTACTCGGGTCTCCTAAGGACCCATTGTTCACAACTGTTGTCTTATTTTAACGAAAGATCACCACCCTTTAAAAAGAATAGTATCTTTTCGAGCTGAATTCTTTTAATACATTCCAGGTCTAGAATTACTGGAGATCACAGGTGAGTTTTTCTGGCCTCGTGATTGCCGGACAAGATATATGAAAAACTAAAGCTTGTTATTCTCTCTCATCCAAGCATCTTCAGTATGGATCATCTTTCATCCGAATGCGACTAAAATGATCATTCAGAAGACAGTGTTCAGTAAGAATTAATGTCACCATGCTCAGGTCTTTCCTGCTTAATTTAAGCAAAAAATTGGTATTTTCTTATGAGACTTTTGAATAGTCTCATGTGCCTCGTTCCAGTCTCTGCCTAACTAATTGTTTAACAGATCTGTACCGCCCATAAGGCACGTGACTCCTAAAAAAGGTTTAGGTCCCATGGAGTTCCAAACCAAACATGAGGATGGCAGATATTTCTATATTCGCCCGGGGACGCTGATAATTTTGTACCTGCCTATGGGAAGTATGCAAAAGCCCGTGCCTTCTTTCTGTTGAGACCCATCTCTACCTATTACTCTCATAAATACTGTTACAAACTCTATATAAACATTTACAGTTTTTTAGGGAAATTATTTATAGGTTAAGTTACTCAGCTGTTATACACTTATTTTGTATAAACATATTTACAATTTAAATTCTTTAAGCAATGCGGTGCGGTTGTTCGAGAAAATAAGATTGCTGTTATAGCTTTATTTAAGTGCGACATGGGAAAAAGCGACATTTTTAAGACCTTAAAACCGCTTTAAATAAGTCATATGTTTGTTTACCGGACGATAAAATTATTTACTGAGACGGGAGACATAAAAGACATACAACGTTCAGGAAGACCAAGAATAGTGCGAAGGTCACAAACTCTTAAAGCTGTAAAAGCGCGAATTGACCGAAATCATCTCAGCAAACAAAGAATTTTATCTCGTGAGATGAAAATTTCGAAGAATTCTACGTCTCGTATTATTAAAGAAGACCTAATACTTGGCGCTTAGAAGAGACACACTAGTCATTTGTTAACGGAAGATTTAAAGCGAAACAGTGGCAAAAATCTAAAAGTTTGTTGAAGTAATACGCTAATGACAAACAGAAAAATTTTGTTTACAGACGAAAAAATTTTCACTGTGGAACAATCTTTCAATAAGCAAAATGATATGATTTATGCCAGATCTTCGAAGAAAATATCTGAACTTGTCCCAAAAGTTCAGAGAGGTCATCATCCAGCATCAGTTACGGTTTGGTGGGGAGTCAGCTTTAAGGGGGTTACCAGCATTTATTTTCGTGAACAAGGTATGAAAACCTCGGCTAAAATATATCAAGATACTATTTGTTGTGAAGCCCCTACACCATACTCTTTTCAAAAATAAGCATTGGTCTTCCAGCAAGATTCAGCACTAGGATACAAAGCTAAAACAACACGAGCATCATCAGCTTATACTGTCCACTGCTGGACGAAAGCCTCCCTCAAGTCTTACCACTCTTTTTTGTTCTGCGCCGCTTGTACCCAATTTCCAACCACTCTTTTCAAATCATCAGTCCACCGACTTTGTGGCCTATCTTGGTCGCTACTCTATGATTCTCTTTGTCCATCGCCCATCCTTAAACCTAGCAACATGCCCAGCCCAGTTCAATTTAAGATGTTGAATGAATTTGACTGCGTCTTGTACCCCCGTTCTCTTCCTGATAATATTATTTGGGATGTGATCTCTAAGAGTAACGCCTAACATTGACGTCTCCATCTTTCGTTGCATGACACATATTTTATTGCTCCGTACGTAAGAACGGGAAGTATGCACCTGTCAAATCCTTTTCTTTTTAAACACATAGGAAGGTTAGATTTGAATACATAGGCCAGTTTGTCATATGCAGCCCAGGAGAGACCTATTCGCCGCTGAATTTCATGTGTTAGGTTATCTCGTCCTATGCTGATTTCATGTCCCAGGTATTTATATTGGTGCACTTGCTCTATCTCTACGTTATTCAGTTTTATAGTGTCGCTTAATACAAGATTTGTCATAAACTGTGTCTTGGATAGATTTATTTTTACCTTTCCTGGAGCTTCCTGAAGTATGTGTAGCATAGTCTGTGCTTCTTGTATTTTGTCTGTTATCAAGACGATGTCGTCGGCGAAACAGACGTGATTTAACTTTTCACCGTTAATGTTAAGTCCCATTTTTTCCTAGTTTATTGATTTTAGAATACTTTCTAGAAGTGTACCAATATGAGTACAAGAGGCTTATTATATTCTATACATTCGTATCGCACAAATTAGAGAATGCTAAGTGGTTGAATATGCAGGATAGACGTAGACTACATTCTTTGGTAATGTTTCATGTTTTTTGTTGTTAATAACTGCCCACCACACCTAACAAATAAAATTATTTATAGAATAGACGTTCATAGGTTGAATTTAAGATTTGGTGGACTTATATCTCCACCACCTCACCGAACGGCTCTTTTCAAAAGAAGCTTTTCCTACAATATTTATAAACTTTATAATACCGTACCTGTTGCTTTAAAAACCCTTAAACCTGAGATATTTAGAAAGCGGATAAAAAGTATTTTAAACCAATTAGTTAATTAGATTAATTTTTGTCACATTTCTCTCTCTTTCTCTCCCCCTCTCTCTATCTCATTTAGTTTTACTATTTTCTTTAATTCATGAACATTTATGCTCGATGATGTAGTTTACATGAGGTTGAACTTTGAACAGTTTTAATTGTTTTCAGCTCCCTTTTCTTCTTTTTGTAGCAGAAATATTGAAATGTATAATGTAAAGTGTAATATTAATGTTGTCTTGCAGAAAAGAGGAAATAAAATTATTATTATTATTATTATTTTTCAATGACACTTTTAACTGTAAGCAGATGGTCGTTTGTTCCATACCCCGAGCGGAAACCTGCCTGTTCTTTTGAAAGGAAAAAACCCGAATTTATTTGCTAGACGTTTGGTAAGGATCTTCGTGAATGGCTTGGCTCAGGAGGCTAATGAGTCGATAGTTTGTAAGGTCTGAAGTACCTCCTTTTTTATGCATGATGATAATAGTTGCATTATTTCATTGCGATGGAGTTATTCCTTTCAGGAGGCATTTATTAAATAACATTTTAAGTGATTTGATAATTTGTTGTCCTCCTGTTGTTTAATTGCCTCTACCCGGAGCTTTGTTATTTTTCATGTCTTTCTTTCTTCTTCTTCTGTGATGTCTGGGATATCCTCCGACCCCTGATTTAGGATTTTGGTATGTTGATTCCTATTCTTTTATCTTGTAAGGTATATAACTGTTGATAAAATAATTCGATAATCTGTAAAATATCTCTTTTGTTTGTTGTTACATTACCATGCATGTCGTTTATCTTGCATATGTCTTTTTTTCCCATTATGTTCGTCCTTTTTAAAACTTTTAAGCTTTTATTATGTTCTACAACGTTGTTAATTTCCTCTGCATTTTTTGTCTTTTGTCTTTTCTAATTTTCCTCGATACCTTTTTATTTATAGTTCCGTAGTCTTATTTACCATTTCTGTCCTCTACTTCATTAGCTGTTTTACTCTTTGATTTAATTTCTGTTCTTTTTGTTGTTTTGGGCAAGTTTTGTCAGTGGCATTTTCTATACTATTTTTGATGTTTTTCAAATATGTCATCAACTACTGTATCTTCATTGTGTTCCAAGGAGCTTGCGATCTCTCTTCTATAGAAATCCACATCATCTGACGCATGCACAAGCATGGCTTACAAAATGTGCCGTCTTTTATTACTACAGAAGATTGGCCTTCTGCAAGTCCTGATCTAAATCCTTTAGACTATGACTATGGTCCCTCTTAGAGGGTATGGTTTGCTCTAAAAGATATGCCAATCTTGACTCTTCAAAACGAGCTTTAACAGAAGCTGTGGACAATCTTCCGTTGGATCAAGTGCATGCTGCCATAGACAAATGGCCTTATCGTTTGAGGGCTTGTGTAAAAGCAGGAGCAACATTTTATGTAAATGTTAAATTATGGGAGTTCTTTTGGGAAAACAGTTCCATTGAATTTGTCTTCCCTCTTAAAACCAGATTTACGAGAAACGCCGAGCTTCTAAAATAATTTTGAGGAGCAACAGTCTTTTAAATGCGCTCCTGAGTATACTCTGGTGCGTAAAGTCTTTATTTCTATTTCAAAAATATTTCTATTTTGCATACGATTCGCAATCGGGAGAGTGAAAAGGAGGTCTGGAGAGAAGCCGAGTGTGTAGGCCAATGTTCTCTATATATTGTCGACGGTCCGCATTTATCGATCGACAGGACGTAGCCATTCCGAGTAATCTCTTTTGCTCCGTTATTTCAGCCGAACGCCAAGTAATTGTCTATGATAGCCAAATGGCCTGCTTAGAGCATCGGGGTTCGTATTTAAATACTAACGAATCGAATTTCTTTACTTCATCGTAAATCTGGAAAATTAGACAAAATTTATGCCATGGCCAAATTTACAAAATGTACTTTGTTTTAATTTTTGAATTTGTGATGATTGCAAAAATAAATTTTAAGAAATTCGCATTAGGGACGTTAGATGTTCGTTTAACCCCTTAACTGCCAGGAAATACTCTAAAAAAGACCAGAGTTGGGCAAAACTGTGTCCTTATAAAGTTGTAATTTGAGCCTCGTAATTGAATTAAAATCTAATTTTTTTGTATGATTATTTCGTATGTACCTCAGCAACTCGACATTTTTATGGAACACGTTAAATCCTATATATATATATATATATATATATATATATATATATATATATATATATATATATATATATATATATATATATATACATATATACATATATATATATATATATATATATATATATATATATATATATATATATATATATATATATATATATATATATAGATATTTGTGTGTGTATATTATAAAAATAATTGAAAATTTTAAAAAGTATTCAAAAGTATTCAACCTACAATGCCTGCTGAACAATGGAATGCGAGCAAGAGAAGGGGGGAAGAAAGAGAGAAAGAAGAAGAGAGAGAGAGAATTTTTAAAACGACTTGAAGAGAGATGGCATACTGGCCAGTCAACTGTTAAAGACAATACATTTTGTTTACGTCGTGAAATGTGCTGCAAAAATAAATATTCTTTCATGACATATTAAAAATCAGTAACGCAAAAAGTGTCATAAGTGTTCTGTTGATGTTGCCGAAGTCTAGTGACAAGTAGCTTTTATTACAGTTTATTTAATTAAAGAAAAGTAGTGATATTTTTATGTTGTGTGTACAATTACATTTTTAATTGATGAGGAGAAACACATTGTTGGTTTCTGATTTAACAGCATGAAAATAATGAAATAATCAACAGACTGCAATGATAAAATATATATATTTTCTATACAATTTCTTTTTTCTTGAACCTTCTCAATATGATTCTGTGCTTTTTTTTATTTCTTAGGATTTTGGTTCTACTTATTAAAACAAGTTATTTTATTTTATTTACTGACGTTTCGCCCATTTTTTTTGTGGGCATTCTCAAAATATCTAAACATTTTTTAAAAAGTTTCAGGACACATTTTACAATTAAAAATTAAAATTTTGGTACCATTCACGTCACGATATGAAAGCAGTTTGCACAGTTTTTTTTATATATATAACTAATTTAAAAATATTTACGCTAATTGTACTGTTTTTTAAAATTCAAATATTTACTGAAATATTTGATTTGGTATATGGTACGTACCTAACAAACTCGGTATTTTTCATACACAGGTTGTTATTGATTGAAATATTGGATGTTTACTAGTTTGTAAAGGTGAGATTAAAATAAATCGTGCCTTTGGTTAAAAAAAATAGATGGTGTGTGTGTATATATACATATATATATATATATATATATATATATATATATATATATATATATATATATATATATACAAACTGGAACAACTTGCTCTTGGAGTAACTGTAAATACCGCTGTCCTATAAGATTTCCATCGATAAAACAGTAATCAATGATGTGACGTCCACAAATTCCTGCCCACACGTTTATCTTTTGTGGTCTTTGAGAATGACTGTCGATGATCCAGTGGGGTTTCTCAGTAGACCAGTACCGGCAGTTATGCCTATTAACTCTTCCGTTAAGACCAAATGTGGCCTCGTCAGAAAAAACAATACTATGAATTAGGTTAGGATCATTATTGATTCGTTCCATCATGACCTCGCAAAATTCAACGCGTCTATCATAGTCATCTTCAGATAATTCTTGCAATAGAATGAGTATGTATAGATGCATTTTTTCTTCATTCAGTAAACGACTTAAGGTACCTTTACTTAGGTTGTGGTCTAGGCAAAACTGACGAGTGGCTGTATGGGGATTTTCTGTAATTTCCAATAAAACATCTAACTTTTTATCATCGTTTGTTTTAACTTTTGGAGGTCCAGATTTAGAACGATCCTTAATGTGACCTGATTGTCTAAATCGTTTTAATGTTTTGCTAACTACGGATTGGGTAATAGGTTCTCGGCTCGGATATTCTGCGTTAAAAATATTACACACCTACTGTTTTGTTCTCCTACGGTCTCCTTAACCTACCATCATTAACAAAGTAATTCTTTCAGTTTCTGTTAAATGTACCATTATGATATTACGCTCAAATTGCAGTTTTACAAAATGCAGCAATAAACGTTTTCGTCAATAAATCATTTTTTGACGCGTTAAGTCGTTACCTGACAGTAAATGTTTGGCATGAGCCAAATTAATTTTTTTTTTTAATTGATCTTAACTTCAAATATTAATAATTTTAGACACATGGTAGGTTAAACAAATAATATTTAGAATTTTATGTACCAATCAAAAATAAAATAATATGCAGGTATTCCCATTTAAAAAATTTAAGATGGCGTAATTTCTTCGAACTGACAGTTCAAAACATTGTATTGTTAACGTCAGCTTCTGCGCCCTATAACACCCCATAACTTTTTTTATACATTTTTTGATACATTCATTAATAAATGCTGTGGAATCATTATTCCATACATATATACATGTATATATAATTTAAACTGTAAATTAAAAATAAGTTATTTTTTAGTCCACCAGGTACAGTCTCGTATCTTATCATTTGCATGAGTTGTTTAATAAATTGCTTAAGTGCATAGAATCAAGCATGCAGCACATCCGCTGAGGTTCCATTAAGGATGCAAAAAAGAGAAAGAAAAGAAATAGAGAATAAAAGACAAAGATGCTAGTAAATCGGAATAACATACAAAGCGATCAAAAAAGAAAACGAAATGTGCAATTTAATCGCTACTATTATGTCTAAGGACTCTTGTAATGCACCTTCTATTCAAAAAGAAACCGAACTTTTAGCTGAAAATAAAAATTGTTCAAAAAATTTATTTTAATCGATATATTCTCCCTCAGCTTCGATATAGCGTTTCTCAATGTCAATTAATTCGCAAAATCAGGTGCTTACCAGGTGTACAACTATGAAATGTGATTTTTTTTCTAAAAAAACATGTTAAATTCGGAAGAATGATGAAAAGTGCTTTATTCAAAGTATGCTCCATCGCTTGTTATACCCTTTTCCCATCTTTCGGGCAATTTGTGAATACCACGCCAGTAAAAGTCTTCTCCTTTTGCTGCGAACCATTCAACGAGCCATCGACGCAAACAAGTGGTAATCGGAAGGATCTAAGTCTGGTGAGTAAGCTGCATGGGGTAGAACTTCCCAGCTGAGTGCTTCCAACGTGTCGCGAACTGGTTTTGCCGTATGTGATGGTGCATTGTCATGAAGAAAAATGACTTCGTGTTGCCTCTTTCGGTATTCTGGCCTTTTCTCAAGCAGCGAACGGTTCAAATCGGTCAATTGTTATTGGTAACGTTTAGTATTAACCGTTTCCCCAGGTTTTAACAGCTAATAATAGACCACGCCCCTCTGGTCCCACCAAACACAGAGCATCGTCTTCCTACAAAAGCTATTCGGTCTTGCGGTCGATCTGGATGGTGCGCCTGGGTCTACCATTGATTTTTTGCGCTTGGGATTCTCAAAATAAATCCACTTTTTATCCCCTGCAACTATACGATGCAAAAACGACTTCCTTTTGTACCGAGCGAGCAAAATGTCACACGTGTTTTTGCGCTTTTCCATTTGCCTGTCGTTCAACTCATGTGGTACCCATCTACCGGTCTTCTGAATCTTTCCCATCTCTCCTAGCTTGTGGACTAACGCCCAATTGCTCGGCGAGTTGTTTTTGTGTTTGCGAATCATCTTCGTCCAACAATGCTTGCAATTCCACATCTTCGTATTTTTTTGGCGGTTTTCCACGTTTCTTGTCTGTAACATCGAAGTTACGACTTTTGAAACGCCGTAACCATCATTCACAAGTATCTTGCGATGGAGCATGTTCACCATAAGCTTCTCGAAGTAATCGGTATGATTCAACAGCAGTTTTCTTCAAATGAAAACAAAAAATTAATGCTGTCCGCGAATGCTCTTTGTTCGGTATAAATTTCGACATATTAAACACAACAACATAACACTATGCACACACTTTTCCAATTTATCACTCGTGCGAGTCTGACACTTGTTGATGACACAACAAAATTGCGCAGTGTCAAATCTTTATAGCACAAACTGCATTGGTGCACCATCTGTTGTCTGAAATCCGCATTTCATACTTGTACACCTGGTATATATTTTCGCTGTTTTTAAATTATTGTTGCAAGTCATTGATACTGTCGCTTAAATATTTTTCAAACTGTTATATTGCTCTACTTTTATCGGCCAACGAAGTCGGGGAAAGACAAATAAATCGCACAGGGTGCTAAATCAGGTGAATACGGCGAGTAATCTAATGTACGACCCCGGTTTTTGCTCAAAAACTGTCACAAAACGCATTCCTTTTGAAGCATTTCATACGTCTTGTCATCCAAATTTAAAACAGCAATCAATGGAAGCTCCTTGTTTAAAATTAATTCTTCGACCGTTCGACAAAATACACTTCCACTCTTACCACAAGAGTTAGGAATGTGCGGGAAGAAGTTTCATAAAACAGCTGACACAACACCAGTGAAAGTCACTGTTTGCGACAATTCTTGAAAAGTTGATTTCTTTTTAGAAAAATAGTGTGTACAGACGGTTTCTAAATTGCGACATTCCTTGCGAGGTTGTGGATTCCACAACAATTTTTCTCTAACAGCTTTTGTTTTTGAGTTATAGCTAACTACCCTCATTTACTATTTTTACTTAGATTTTCGTTTTTTATTGGACACTAAAATATATTTTGTTGTTGTTTTAGATATGGCTTCGTCAAGAAGATGTTGTGAGCTTAATCCCGATTGTTTTTGCTATATTTGTGGTGAATATATATTTGCAAAATATCGAAAACCTATATCGGACTTTGTGAAAACTGCGTATCATCAATACTTTAAAATAAAATTGTGAAATCAGGACAAGCCATGGGTTCCTCATATTGTATGCCAGAAATGTGTGGTATGTCTACGGTTATGGTCCAGTGGAAAAAGAGATGCAATAATGTTCGTAACACCCATGATTTGGTGAGAACCTCGAAACCATCATGACGATTGCTACTTCTGCGTTGTGAAAATAAAGGGAATTAACCCTGGAAATCGAAGTAAGTGGTCATATCCTAACTTATCTTCTGCTCAACGACCTCAATTAAAATCACAAGAAGTACAACCCAGCACATCTAATCTTCTGATGGTCCAAATCTCTGTGAACCCGAACGAAATACATCAAGTGAAGACTCTGATTCAGACTACAAATGTAGCCTTTCAGAACCTCAACCATTTAATCAGAAAGAACTAAATGACTTAGTAAGAGATCTGAACTTACCAAAAGAAGCTTTTGAAATTTTAGCATCTCGTTTAAAAGAAAAAAATTTGCTTACTCCGGAAACCAACATTACATTTTATCGTACCCGAGAAAAAAATCTGTTACCGTATTTTTCTCAAGAGAAGGATTTAGTTTTTTGTAACGATGTTGGTGGTATTTTGCAGCAGATGGGATTAAAACAGTACCAACCTAGTGATTGGCGTCTTTTCATAGACAGCAGCAAAAGAAGTTTAAAGTGTCTTTTGCTTCATAACGGTAACAAGTACGGATCTATACCTATTGCACATTCGACGACTTTAAAAGAAGAATACGTAAATGTTTCTAAGGTTATGGAAAAAATTAAGTATCAAGACCACAAATGGGTCATTTGTGTTGATCTGAAAATGGTTAACTTTCTTTTAGGTCAACAAGGGGGGTACACAAAGTTCCCTTGTTTCCTGTGTCTCTGGGATAGTCGTGACAAACAACACCATTGGTCACAAAAAGTTTGGCCAGTGCGGGAAGAGCTAAAAGTTGGTACAAAAAATGTTATAAACGTGCCTTTAGTTAGCCGAGACCGCATCATACTTCCACCACTTCATATTAAACTCGGCATAATGAAACAGTTTGTGAAGGCGCTTGACAAAAGTGGCGAATGTTTTAATTTTCTTTCACGCAAGTTTCCAGGATTAAGTTCAGAAAAATTGAAAGCTCATATTTTTGATGGGCCACAGATTAGGCAACTCGTGAAAGATCCTAATTTTGTCAAATCAATGACTAAAGTCGAATCCAAAGCTTGAAATTCATTTGTTTTGGTTATGAGTAGCCTCCTAGGCAAGAAGAAATCTGACGACCATGTCGAGCTTGTTGAGTGCATGCTATCGAACTTGCAAGAGCTAGGGTGCAACATGAGCATAAAAATCCACTTCCTGCATTTAGACCGATTTCCACAAAATCTGGGTGATTTTAATGAGGAGCAGGGTGAAAGATTTCATCAGGATCTTCGGACAATGGAAGAGCGTTATCAGGGGCGGTGGGACTCACATATGATGGCAGACTACTGCTGGAGTTTGCAACGAGATCTACCTAAAGTCGTTCATTGAAGGAAATCTTATAAAAGATCATTTGCTAGTGTTCAATAGAAATTTTGTTAACATAATGTATTATTTTTTTGTATTTTTTTGGCAAAATAATAAAACTGTATATTTCAAAAGGTAAAGCTGTTAGCAATCTCCCAGTATTTTTTTCATAGTCAGGGCCATAGAAATACCCAATAATAGAAAAAAAAAATAAAGGAAACAAGACTTGTGTTGACCAGTGTAATCTGAGCTTCGAAATAGTTCCCCACCCACCTTATTCCCTAGATTTTTATAATTTTTAAAAAATGGTGAGATTATATTTTGCAAATCGGCTTCGTTAGCTTTGTCCACAAATCATTTACAAGCATGTTAAAAAAAAACTGTCTAATTTCGTTAATAATTGAGGGCTCTAGACAATTTTGAACAAAAAATCAGAATCCTGGCCTACCGTGCGTCGGCTGCGAGCTATAGTACTTGCTTGGAAAAAGACTCGGCAGGTAAACATAGAGTTTGAATTTCGTGAAAAGGATAGTAAGCTTGTACGAGGCTGGTTTGAAAAGTCCGTGCAAAGTCCGAGAGATGGCACCACCGGCGCGTATCGAGGTCATGTTTAGTTAGTAGTATCTCTTGAATAAACGCACACCAAGTTTCAGCCATATTGGTCTATTTCTTTATGTTTGGCATTCGTGTGAATCAAGGAAGTCGAGTGATTTTCAAGAAATGGACGAAAAAGAATTTCGTGTGGTGATTAAACATTACTTTATGAAAGGCAAAACGCCTCAGGAGACTAAAGAGAAGCTTGATAGACATTATGGTGACTCTGCACCTTCGATTAGAACAGTTTATAAGTGGTTTCAAAATTTTCGGACTGGCCATATGGGCACAAGTGACGCTGAACGTTCTGGACGGCCTGTGGAGGTTACGACTCCAGAAATTATTGATCAAATCCATGATATGGTGATGGATGACAGAAGAGTTAAGGTGCGTGAGATTGTTAGTGCTGTGGGCATCTCGACTCAACGGGTACATAATATTTTCCATAAACATTTGGACCTGAGAAAGCTATCCGCATGATGGGTGCCGCGATTGCTCGCGCTTGACCAAAAACGGAATCGTGTGAAGTGTTGCAAGGATGGTTTGCAGCTGTTCCAGAAGAATCCGGAGGACTTTAAGCGTCGTTTCGTCACTGTGGATGAAACATGGATACATTACTATACTCCTGAGACCAAACAACAATCTAAACAATGGGTTACCAAGGGGGAATCTGCACCAAAAAAGGCGAAGACCGTTCCTTCGGCCGGAAAGGTTATGGCGACTGTCTTTTGGGATTCGCAAGGGATAATCCTCATCGACTATCTGGAAAAGGGGGTAAAACTATTAAAGGTGAATATTATTCATCGTTATTGGACCGTTTGAAAACCGAGCTGCAAGAAAAACGCCCGCGATTGGCCCACAAGAAAGTCCTTTTCCATCACGACAACGCACCAGCACACACCTCAGCAGTTGTGGTCACAAAATTAATGGAAATAGGATTCCAATTCGTTTCACATCCCCCCTATTCTCCAGACTTGGCTCCCTCGGACTACTATTTGTTCCCCAATTTGAAGAAATGGCTGGCGGGACAAAGATTTTATTCAAACGAGGAGGTGATTGCAGACACTAATGGATATTTTGCAGACTTGGACAAATCCTATTATTCGGAAGGGATCAACAAACTAGAACATCGTTGGACGAAGTGTATAAGCCTAAAAGGAGACTATGTCGAAAAATAAAAAAGGTTTACCCCAAATACATAAGTAGTTTTTATTTTTGCACGGACTTTTCAAACCAGCCTCGTATTATACAGATTTCAAGAAGTATTTTAAGCGAAAAAAATACTCAAAAAAAACTTCTGGACCAGAGTCTCCCTTAAGTCCCCCAAACAAACAGATATTCTCAATGCTTTATTTGCCTGATTGAGTACTTCTTGGTATAGATTTAGTGAGCTCGACAGCTGTACTCCCAGGTATGTGCAGTGCATGTTCTGTGCTACTGTTTTGTTGTAGGCTGCTAATTTACATCTAATGGGGTCTTTCGCTAAAACCATTGATTCTGTTTTTTTTTTCCACTGATATTCCCATGTCGTAAGTTTTTGCTCTTGTTTGGAAATGATGTATTAGTCGCTGTAAGCCATCTTCATTTTCTGCTGTTAATACTACATTATCAGCAAAGCACAATATTTTTATGTGATAAAACATATTAAATAATGAATATGAAAAATGTTAACTTTGTTAACTTATCACTTTTTTATTTCGTTTCAACGTAACTGCGGTTTCATAGATTTACAACATTTTCAAATAGGTTTACAAATGCAATAAATCAATGGAATCGTAGTCACGTCGAAATGAAATCAAAAAGTGATAAGTTAACAAAGTAACACTGTTCATATTTAATAGTCGGAAAGTATCATTTTGCCGAACGAAAAATCAAGTTTGGTCTTATCCCTTAAATGGATGTATGACCACATTTAAATTCAGGAACTCAATTTTGAATCGTCGAAAACGAAGGGGAAAAATCATTTAATGCGACTTTTAACTGTTTGGTCCGTAGGAGTTAAACATTTTTTTTTTTTGAAAAAAAAAAGTATTTTATAATAGCTCGCCCTTCAATTTTATCCGTTTTTTTAGAAAATGTTGTTTGTTTACACGATCGACGGAAAATGACTAAAACACGCGTATCCGAAACTTCACAGCGCGCCATCTAGTAGATAACACTTAACAAATATCATAATAATTTTGTCATCTGGACACCACATATGTGTCAAGCAGAGAACTGTTAGAATGACTCTCGTATTATTTGTCCGTTCGTATACCAGGTGTACAATTATGAAAGGCGGATTTCAGACAACAGATGGTGCACCAATGCAGTTTGTGCTATAAAGATTTGACACTGCGCCATTTTGTTGTATCATCAATAAGTGTCAGACGCGCACGAGTGATAAATTGGAAAAGTGTGTGCATAGTGTTGTGTTCAATATGTCGAAATTTATGCCGAATAAAGAACATTCGCGGACAGCATTAATTTTTTGTTTTCATTTGAAGAAAACTGCTGTTGAATCATATCCATTACATCGAGAAGCTTATGGCGAACATGCTCCATCGCAAGATACGTGTGAACGATGGTTTCGGCGTTTCAAAAGTGGTGACTTCGATGTTGCAGACAAGGAACGTGGAAACCGCCAAAAAAAAACGACGATGTGGAATTGCAAGCATTTTTTGACGAAGATGATTCGCAAACACAAAAACAACTCGCCGAGCAATTGGGCATTAGTCAACAAACTGTTTCCAATCGGCTACGAGAGATGGGAAAGATTCAGAAGACCGGTAGATGGGTACCACATGAGTTGAACGACAGGCAAATGGAAAAGCGCAAAAACACGTGTGACATTTTACTCGCTCGGTACAAAAGGAAATCGTTTTTGCATCGTATAGTTACAGGGGATGAAAAGTGGATTTATTTTGAGAATCCCAAGCGCAAAAAATTATGGGCGCACCATCCACATCGACCGCAAGACCAAATCGCCTCGGCACATATGCACTGCCGCGAATTCCAAATGAACGGAAAAACAGCAACAGAAAAACGTCTACGTGCTACTTTATACTAAGAGGTGGCAAATCTTTATTTGTTATTATTGCTGTAATTGTAAATGATTAATACCTATTAATTATGTTGCTATAAATAATACTAAGTTGATTAGTGTCTGATTTATAGTTAATTGACTTTGGGTCCCTGTTGATATGGTACATTTCCTTAAAAAGTCTCCCTTTGTAGTTGTTGTCATGAGCTAAGATTTTAACGTTGTTATAGTCAAAATTATGACCCGTTTTCAAATTATGTTGCACCACAGCACACGAATTCTTTCCCAATCGGGAGTCACTCCTGTGCTGTGTGGGTCTCTGTTTCAACCACTGAGATGTCTGCCCAATATAACACGCTTCACATTGTGAACAAGACAATCTATAAACTACAGAGTTATTATGTAAAATAGGTGTTTTATCCTTTACTTTCGAAAACAGGTCAGAACCTTGTATCCTGCGCCTTTTGGCGATGTTCTGTGTTTGGTGGGACCAGAGGGGCGTGGTCTATTATGAGCTGTTAAAACCTGAGGAAACGGTTAATACTAAACGTTACCAACAACAATTCACCGATTTGAACCGTTCCCTGCTTGAAAAAAGGTCAGAATACCGAAAGAGGCAACACAAAGTCATTTTTCTTCAGGATACGAAAGATAGAAAAACGATGGATTTTGGATGAAATTTTACACATAAAAATATTTTTTTCTTGTCAAGGCTAGGTACTTATCATATAACCCTCGCACTTTGTATATATTTGTCTGTGAAAATTTTTATTAAGTTTCAAAATATTGACAAATACATTTCATAGTCTGCTGAAATTATACGAAGTAATATACAGTGGCGAACAAAAGTATGGAAACATTTAAGTTCCCATCTCTAGTCTTAACATTTAAACGGTTTACAATTACAATATTTGTTTATTAATCGTGTACATCTAACAAATATGTTGAAGACTAAAACAGTTATTGTTTATTAGAAATGTGCTTAGTTTTTAACGTAACAAAACTATGCACAAACAAAAGTATGGAAACATTTTTGTTATAAAATAAAAATTCCACTAAGACGACTAAAATGTCGAAAATATTTAATGTTTAGCGGGATATCCTTTTACGTCAATCACTGCTTGACATCTTCTGTCCATAGAGTCAATAAGCCTAGCACAAAAATCGGGTGGTATTTTTTCCCATTCTTGTTTTATTGCGATCCAAAGTTCGTCCCGGTTTTTTATATTCCTAATTTATTTATCCAGATAGTGCCAAAGATTCTCTATCGGGTTCAAATCAGGTGATCGTGAAGACGAGCGCATCACCCGAATCCTTTGTTCAGAAAACCAATTCTTGGCCAAGCGAGATGTGTGTTTTGGGTCATTGTCTTGTTGAAAAATCCATAACATCTTGTTCCTAAGGAATCAAATTATTTTCCAATATCTCAAGATACATTGGAGCATCCATTCTGCCGTTTATCTTTGCCAATGGCCCCGTACCAGGCCGTCGAAAACAACCCCATATCATGATATTTCCACCGCCATGTTTGACAGTAGGTACCAGGTACTTTAGGCCATACCTTAAACCAACTGGTCTTTTTACATAACCAGTAGAATCATTTCCAAACAGATTGAACCTACTTTCGTCACTAAAGATTACTAGAGATCACTGATTTTGAGTCCAGCCTTTATGTCCCTTAGCAAATTTTAATCTCTCTTTTCTGTGACGCTTTGTAAGGAGTGGCTTTTTTTAACAGCACGCCTACCATGAAGATTTTCAGATAACAGCCGACGTCTAATTGTCATGTCTGACACCAATACACCATGATATTCCTGCCTTAGTTCTTTATTAACAGCAGTTTTCTTGGCACGACAATGACCCAAACACACATCTCGCTTGAGATGAGAAGAATTGGTTTTCTGAACAAAGGATTCGGGTGATACGCTGGCCTTCACAACCACCTGATTTGAACCCGATAGAGAATCTTTGACACTATCTGGATAAACAAATTAGGAAAAGAAATATAAAAAACGGGACGAACTTTGGATCGCATTAAAACAAGAATGGGAAAAAAAATACCACCCGATTTTTCTGCTAGGCTTATTGACTCTATGGGCAGAAGATGTGCAGTGATTGACGCAAAAGGATATCCCACTAAGTATTGAATATTTTAGACATCTTAATCGTCTTAGTGGAATTTTTATTTTATAACAAAAATGTTTCCATACTTTTGTTTGTGAATAATTTTGTTACGTTAAAAACTAAGCATATTTCTAATAAACAATAACTATTTTAATCTTCAAAATGTTTGTTAGCATGTGCACGATTAATAAACAAATATTGTAATTATAACCCGTTTTAAAGACTAGAGATGGGAATTTAAATGTTTTCATACTTTTGTTCGCCACTGTATATTCTGGATTGTGTCAGCAAAATACTATTTTTTAGACAAATAATTACGCAGAAAAGTAGTAATTTTCCAGATGAAAGAACAAAAAATATTTTTTACTAACTGTTTAGCTAACGCAAATAAGCTAATTAAACAAATTTTGCTGATTTACTATTCTTTCATTAATTCCTTTATTCGTTCTCACAATTAGACTAATTTTAATTCCGCATAATATTTATTTTCATCTTAATTAAATTCAATTTTCCTCGATAAATAACAACAGTTATGTAACTACCAGTCGAGGTATTTCCGTTACAATTCTATTATTTTTTTTACTATTTAAGGTCATTCGTTCATTCATAATTTATCATTGTAAATTGCTATTACCAATTTAAGAGGGAATTATCATAATTAGAGACCAGATTTTTCTACAAAATAGTAAAAGGTCATTTTTTTGTCGTCAAATGATGATGTATTTGTAGTTGAGACCATTAAATTGAATAAAAATTCTTTGCTTGAGACCGATCACTTACGATGGCTGTCAACAACCGCGTTGTACACTACCGTCAGAAAGTATTTGCCCACCTAGAAATTTCAATGTAACTGCCAAAACTTACTACCTAATTAAACCCTTTTATTTTATTAGATAAATTTAATTGTTCTTAACAAGTGTCCATCATAAAATGGTTTAGATAAGCTTTTTTAGTGAAATAACAAATTAAAAACCAATTAGAACAAATTTCCAAGTTTTGAATGATAATCGTTTTGAGGCGATTTCTGAGAATTCCAGTTGAAGTAAGAACTCATTTCAAGTTTCTAGGGATTATGGAAATTCCTAGTGACATTTTATGATAAAAACTATCCTACAAATACCATTGCCCTTTTGGAAATTAACCATTCGCAAACAGTACTTTGCCAGTGATACATGCTCCATTGTTTTGTGAAAATGCCAAAAACGAAAGAAGTTTCCGTTAAAAATCGGGCTCTGATAATTGCGAGACATCAAAATGGTCACTCGAGTCGACAAATTGCGAGTGATATGCGGATGTCAAGAAGAACGGTGAACTACATCGTAAAAAAAAATTTTCTGCGGGACATGGAATTCCCAACCAAAAACGTTCAGGAAGGCCCCAAAAAACGACTCCCGCTGAAGACAGGGCTATAACAATGTCCAGCAGAGGTAATCGCCGCCTAACCGCACCAGAGACCACGGCTCAAGTAAACCTGGAGCGGCCCATCCCCATCAGCGTAACAACCGTAAAGAACAGGTTAGCAGAAGGTGGACTACACGGGAGAGTTGCAGTGAGGAAACCACTTTTTAGACAAGTGAATAAACGTAAACGATTAGAATTGGCACGAGAACATAAAAATTGGACATCAAAACAATGGAATTCCGTCCTTTGGAGCGACGAATCTAAATTCGAAATTTTCGGTTCAAATCGACGAGTTTACGTGCGGCGGTCAGATGGAGAGAGGATGTTTGTTGCCTACAATAAAACATGGTGGAGGTTCAGTAATGATTTGGGGTCGTTTTGGCAACGGTAAAGTTGGAAAAATCTTTAGGATAGAAGGAATCATACGAAAAGAACAGTATCAAAAATTTTGCTAACTCAAATGCTTTCTTCTGGAAGAGATATTTTTCAGGGGAAATTTATATTTCAGCATGACGACGATCCTAAACATTCTGCTAAACAAATTAGAGAACTTTTGGACCAAGGGAAAGCCGATGACGTCCTGGAAGTGATGACTTGGCCTCCACAATCACCCGACTTTAACCCCAACGAATTTCGTAAAGCGGTAATTAAAAACAAAGGAGGTCAGAAAGATGAGAAAAATCCTGGAAAATCATGAAATATTTTTCTGATTTTCTAGACTGTAAATAATGTGAAAATAAATAATAATTCATTAAAATTTAAAAAATATATATATTACCTAGGTTTTTGTTGTCTTGGGACTGAAATAACTAGGTGGGCAAATACTTTCTGACGGTAGTGTATCTGTTTGAAAATTTCAACACAACAGTTACAAGAATCACGCTTACCAACAGTCATGCCGCTTAACAAAATTTTCCGCCATTTCGTAGAAATATATCAGACCTATCAATTCACCCTCGTAAAGCGTGCATATATACCTATTCTTGGTATTTATATGCAGGGTGTCTAAATTTACAACTTTTTTTAACAGGATTGTTTGGGTGCAGTGCTGTTACATCTTACCAAAACGGTTTTTTTTTTTTTTTTGTACACGAACAGGATTTCTTATTCTTTACTTTTCGGCTTACATGTTGTTTCATATCGTTACGTACCTGAAACAAAGAAATTCACAAATTAGAAACAAAGAAATTCACAAATTAGAAAAAAAAACAATGACAGCGGGGTACTATAAATACGAGGGTTATATGATAAGTACCTACCTACCTAAGAAAAAACGTTTTTATGCTCGATAAATTTAGTCCAACTTTTTCTATCTCTTGTAACATATCTAAAAAAGACGATTTCTTGAACTCTTCGAAATAAGAGTTTGTTTCAGCAATTACTTCATTGTTTTTTTCCGCCGAGCCATTTTTTTTATTCGGAAATAAGAAATAACTGCTGGGGGCTAAATCTGGCGAATATGGAGGATGTGGAAGCAATTCATATCCTAACGCATGGAATTTTGCCATGACGATGACGCAAGTGTGCACTCGTGCATTGTCTTGATGAAAAAGAATTTTTTTCTTCGCCAAATGAGGACGGTTTTCTTTCACGGCATGTTTAAAACGATTCAACAAGTTGACATAATACTCTCCATTAATCGTTTTGCCCTTTTCAAGGTAATCGACGTGGATTATGTCGCGTACATCCCGAAACACTGTGGACATGACTTTGTTGGCTGATAAAGCCGCCTTGGCTTTCTTGGGCGTCGGTTGGCCACGGAAAACCCACTGTTTGGACTGTTTTTTAGTCTCTGGTGTGCTGTGATGAATCCATGTTTCGTTAACAATTATGAATCGACGCCAAAAATCAGTCCGATTGCACTTTAACATTGGCAAACATTCTTTTGAAGTTGACACATGTGCGTGTTTATTGTCAGTTGTGAGCAACCGCGGCACCCATCTTGCGGAGGGCACTCTCATATCCAATACAGAACATAAAATGTTCTGCACCCATTCAACTGAGTTGCCCACAGTCCAAGCAATCTCACGCACGTTCACTCTCCCATCATTTATCACTTTATCGTGGATTTTTTATCATTTTTGATGTGGTGACCTCATTTGGACATGATTGGACGGCCGCCGCGCTTGAATTCACCTGTCCAATATTTGATGGTCGATAACGAAGGTGCAGTTTTTTTTTAATGGGTCTAGCACACGTGCTGCAGGGAAGTCCCTAAAGCGCTATAGAAGCGACACGTGTGCGGAAAAAAGCGATTCACGTTGTTCTTGAATCGCTGTAAGTTGTACTCGTTGGGAAACACAGTCCTGGGCAAATTATTCCAAAGGGATGATGTTCTCCATATAAAAGACTGCTTGAAAAGCGTTGTACGAGGAGTAACAAGCTGAACCTCATACGGATGTGAAGTATTAGCGCGACGTGTACTTCTAACATGCACCGCTCTGGGAGGAATTAAGCGGGCTACATCCTTCGAACACTTTCCATGAAAATACTTGTAGAATAGGCTCAAGATGCCAACCGTTCTTCCATGTTCCAGCGAATCAAGGCCGCCGCTCTCCTCTCAACAGAATCCAACAAATGCAGTGTATGTTTGGGAGTGGAGCCCCAAACATGGGAGCAGTATTCCATAGTTGGTCGAATTTGAGCTTTGTAAAGAATTAACAGTTGTTGTGGAGTGTAAAGCTTTCTGGTTCGAAATAATATTCCCAACTTTTGAGAAGCTCTCCTTGCTATGTCTGCAACATGTTCATGCCAGGACATATTTGCTCCCAAACTGACGCCCAACAAATGGTTTTTGCTGTTTTTCCCTTTTCTCTTGGTACCCTAATGCTTCCAGTGCGGCTGCGTGTAGGCATTCCTTTATATACTTATATTCTTCTTCTATATTAACAAATCCCGTCCGTTGTATCTTTTGGTCCAGTCTACTCTTGTATAGATTTCTGATACTTTCATTTTGTAAGCTGTCTGTATTATATCTTATTGTTGTTTCACTTGTTGTGTGCTGTGTACTTGTATCTTCCAGTTTGCTTTTCCGTGTTGTTCGTGAGGTTATCTTTCCTTTCACGAGGTAGTGGTCGCTGCAACATGAAGCCCCTCTTTGGACTCTTACATCTAGGAAGTTTAATCTAGATCTCTGACGTATTATCATATAGTCGATAATACTTTTTAAATCTCTTGTTGTTTGTCTCCACGTATATTTATGAATATCCCTATGCTGGTAGTGTCCGTTTAATATTGTAAGGTTGTTTTGTTCACATATCTCTATAATTCTTCTTCCGTTGTCGTTAGTAACTTCTTCGCCATATTTTCCTACCACTTTATCGTGTTCTTTCCTTCCTATTCTTCCATTTAGATCACCCGAAAGTAATATCTCTCTTGATGTTCCAATTTTGCGTATTTCCTCATTTAGTTGTTCAAAAAATGAATCCTTGTTATTAGCCAGATGCTATGGGAATGACTATGTCAGGTTCAGCAACAGTTAACTTTTTTAGAAAAAAAACTGCCGCCTGGGTAGCGGTAGCGTAGCGTTAAATTCCACTTGATTACTGTCACTCCAAGATAGAGTTTCTTCCAGGTCTTTGTTAAGTTGAACGACTCCTGCTGTCTGCGGATATTCGCCTGAGCAACCGATGTCCGAGCGTTCAAAGTGAATGAAGAGATAAGCGTACTGTCATCTGCAAAGCTGTAGATTGGATTCCCGGTCTTTTCCAGCAGATCGTTAATGTAAATGAGAAAGAGAGTAGGGGACAGTATGACGCCTTGGGGCACACTGGCGTTGATAGTGAAAGAAATTCGTCGACTGCCACTCATAAAGAACGCTCTCTGAGGAAACATGAGAGCCACAAACAGAACTTTTAGACATAACATAAGAACGTAGCTTAGCCAACAGTCCATCATGCCAAACACGGTCGAATGCCTTGGATATGTCGAGAGCAATCGCTCGAGATTCTCCAACGTGCTCAATTGCGTCTCCATAAACTTCGCTGGGTTTCGTTTTTATCTCATCATTCGTTTTCTTTTTCAAAAACAAATATTTTATCACTACTCAATATTCATTTTGTTCCACTGTTGTACTACTAAATTTATCATGTTGTAAACCTAAACCACGCAGCGAGTTAAAAATTCGACAGGATTCTTATGAAAAGTTATATTTACGAAAAATATAATTTTTTAAATAGTAGTAGCGCCATCTCTAGCCGAGGCCAGGTACTTATCATACAACACTCGTACATCAAGAGTTATTAACAACCTCGCATTTTTATATATACCCGGTATAATATACACAAAAAAAATTGTTAGAAATGCTGAACATCTCTTCATTTATGTTATTTGTTGACAGTCTTATTATGACACGGACAAAGAGTAAAGTAATACTTCGATGGGTTATTTACTTGATGAATTTAAATCAAACATTTTATTTAAAATAACACACACATTAAACCGAAACAGCTAGTTTCTTTACTTATCTTCAATTAACGAACACCATCTGTTGATGCAAATATTTGCAGATAGCATGAAGGTGTACACCTTGACTAAGACTTGGAAGAAATTTTTGTTGTGAGATGACAGTAACTAAGTAGAATTTAGCGCTACAAAAACCCAGATAATAGTCTCCTAAAAAAAGTTGTTAGTACAAACCTCAACACTGTTACGTCAGGGTATTTCAGATTAGTTCAGTCACTCTAATCCATTAGCATCGTTTCCCAACTTACTAGGCCTTAAATTGGGAGACAACTATATCTCTTGGCCTGATCATGTTATTCCGTATACTCCACAACTGCTTTTCAACCTATAAAAAGCTTAACGTCAACTATCGAAGAAATACTGATTCTATGTTTTGGATCCGGCCGCTTTCAATTTTCCGACGATACTCCTTAATAACATAATTTTCCTCTCACTTAGATAGACCCCCAAACCAATTCTAATCTAAATTTCCATGGCTTATACCTTACCAACTATAATCTCCTGGATTGATGTTCAACACCAGCTAGAATTAAATAACTTCTAGACCTTTAGAATCTTGATATTCCATCTGTTTTCCGCTTTAATTTCTTGCTTTACCTCCTTGGGGGCATCTTCAGTTTCTCAAAACGATCTCAGCTCACACAAATTTGAAAATTCCTTCTCTCCCAAAACGACAATCACTTCCACCTGATGGTTCTAATTTTCAAAACAGAATTGGGTCGACAGTAATCAACTGCTATCAAAACATATAAAACAAATCCGCTTTCTCTCATTCTCTCTGCAGAGACAACGGCAATCGGAGAATCCCTGAGGATAGCACTTAAATCCGAAATTACTTAATTGTGTCCGATTCTCTGAATGCTCGTAAATACGTCGATTTGCGAAACTTTCTAACCTCGTATAATACAAATGTTTTACTTATTCTATACTAAGTTCCTAACAAATGTAACATTTATATTCAGCTGGAGTCTCAGTCAAAACAATATTATGGTAAATCAACTAACAGACATACATACTAAAGACCATTCAAACCGACGAGCCTATTAACTCCTTGGGCTCATCCTGAAAGTTCTAAAACCATTTCAACCAAATATTTAATAAATTATTTTAAAGCCACTGTGCTTTTCAAACAAGCTTAAACTTAAAGGAAAACTCTCTACCCCTTTGTCCTACCTGCCAATCCCCTTTAATCATAAAACACATTATTTCCTCGCAAGAATGTATACCCTGTCCTATGACTTAATCCTCCCATTAAGTCAGATCATAAAACCTAAATCGAATATAATTAAAAACGTCCTTACTTTCCTTAAAATAATAGACCATTACACTAAAACCAAATTGGAAAGATAACCTTTTATGTTCTAAATGATTTCTGTTATCGATGTGCCTTCCCTAACACCCCCCCCCCATTATTTTTGGGGTTCTGCTTCAAAACCGCCAGGTATATGTTAAATTATATCCAATATTCACCCGGCTGGGGACCCGGAACTTACCAGGAATCCAAGTTCTTTGGAACATCCAAGAAAAGTTAGTAAATTGAATATATATATATATATATATATATATATATATATATATATATATGTATATATTTTTTTTTATTGCTATTACGGTGTTAAATGTGGTTAAAACAGAAGTTAACACAGCACAGGAGTGACTGCCGATAGGTAAAGAATTCTTGTGACGTAGTGTAACATCATTTGAAAACAGGTACCGTAATTTTAACTATTAACAACTATAAATTTTAGCTCACGACAACCAAAAAGAGAGACTTTTCAAAGAAATGTACAACATAAACAGGGACCCCAACTCAATCAACTATAAATCAAATACTTATCAACTTAGTAATATCTACCACAACATAATCAATGCTTATTAATCACTTACAATTACAACATTAATAATTAAAAATTTGCCACCTCTTGGTATAAAATTAGTAAATAAAGTCTTTTTCTTTTCTTGTTTTTTCCGTTCATTTGGAATTCACGTCAATACATAAGCACCGAGGCTATTTACTCTCAGTTTGTGTAGAAAATCGAGATGTTGAGTTTTGATTTCGGGGACTACCGCTTTTTCGTACGTTGTTTTATTTATTTATTCGTTTGTTCATATTTATTTGTTTTATATTTCAACATTTTAATACCTAGTTGAAAAATAACATTGTTTTTAAAATATCTAATCCGAGTATTAATATTGTAGCTACTCCCGAAGAAGTTATCGAACGATAATGAAATATTAAGTAATAAAGAAAAAAAGAGTTTTATTTACAGCCCAGACCAATTCCCGATAATCAAACACGCATCTAATTGACGTATGATCGATAATAGATTACCAAAAGAATATTATATATATATATATATATATATATATATATATATATATATATATATATATATATATATATATATATATATATATCTAAATGTCCACAAAAAAAAAAACTTTTTATATTTGCCGGTGCTACCAGCTAAAAACCTTCTACAATGTGTAACTAGAGATCTCTAAAATTTTGGTCCAAAAATATTAAGGTTTAGAGGGTGGTAAAGTCGATTTTATTGGTAAAGTAAGTGTATTGTATATTTTACAGGAAAAAAAACATAATTGTACATTGAAAACATTACTTATTTGAGGTTTAAATTGCATAAATATGTAAAACTGACAATTACATACAAATTTAGACCAAGCGAGACCAAGTAAAGCCAAGTTTGAGCAATTAAAAGACGTTTAAAATGGACAAATAAGCCAAATTCCAATGGTTACTTTACGTTGCACACATTATTTTTTTGAGGAATACATCGCAGAGATAATCAGGACTGAAAATTTCAAATAATCTTAGGTAACTAAGGACGATCAAGTCAACTCAAGTCATGAGCAATTAAAAGATATTTAAAATGCCCAAATAGGCCAAATTTCATATTTAATGGTTACTTTTTGCCGCACACCTTATTTTTTTTGAGGTATAAATTGCGTAGATATCTAGGACTAACAATTATGATCAAATTTAGACCACTTGCAGCCATGACCGACCAATTAAAGTCGAGGTATGATCAATTAAATTCAAAAAATTGCCTACTGTTTATATTTATTTATTTATATTATATTTACATAGGCTACTAAAACAGTAGACAGGAAAATATGGATGAATATGTACGCAATTTAGAGTAACCATTAAATACAAAATTTGGCTTATTTTTGAATTTTATACTTTTTTAATTGCTCGTAACTTAACTTTACTTAGTAATCTAGGCTTGCACGTGGTCTAAATTTGTTCATCATATTTGTCAATCCAGAATATCTATGCAATTTATATCTGAAAAAAATAACGCGTGCAATGTAAAGTAACCACTAAGTTCGAAACTTCGCCTCTTTGTGCATTTTAAACGTCTTTTAATTGCTCGTAACTTGAGTTTACTTGTGGTCGCACGTAGTATAAGTTTGTACGTAATTGTCAGTTCTACATATCTACGCAATTAAAACCTCAAAAATTAATGTTTTCAAAGTACAATTATGTTTTTTCCTGTAAAATATACAATTCACTGATGTTAGCAATAAAATCGACTTCAGTACCCTCTAAACCTTAATATTTTTAGTTTAAAATTTTACAAATCTCTATTTACATCTAATAGAAGGTTTTTAGCTGGTATCATCGCCAAATATAGAAACTTTTTTTTATGGTCTGTCTAATATACATAATATATATATATATATATATATATATATATATATATATATATATATATATATATATATATATATATATATATACACATATATACAGGGTTACAGGGAAAGTCGTCCTAGAGAATTAAGGACGTTATAGTTTATATCGTTTCTGACCGATTTGACTCTATGACATGATGTCCTAAACTTAACCGTTTTCGAGATATTGAAGTTTAAAGATTTTCTAAAAAAAAAAAACATGTTTTTTTTTTTGTTTTTATATCGATTTTTTTTTATTAGAGGTTCTCGAGTGCGATTTTTTTGGTTATTTTTAGTTAGTCTGTATGTCAAGTATCAAAAATCATCAAAAAATTTGAACTAGTTACTAACAGTTTCAAATGGCGGCTTGTTAATGTTTCTAAATTACGAATTTTTACCAAGTGTTTCCTACTTTAAATCAATAAAGAGAAAAAAAAATGTATGGAAGTTATTCTGCAAATTATTTTAAAAACTTTTACGTCTTTTTAGCTATCAAAAAAGGTATAATACCAGGAGTTTAATAGGAAAACTGTACACAGAATGACACCTAAAGCGGGCTCGGGTAGCAAAAGGTAAATTTTTAGTTCTAGGTGAAAATACGAAAAATACACAAATAAAACAAAAAACCTTGCAATTTAATATTTTTTATTAATTATAATTCATGTTCTATATGGTCGCCCCTATTTCTAACACAAATTCTCATTCTTTTTCTTAAATTACTTTTCACAACGCTGGTTGTGAGGTGCCGCCTCATTTCGTCAGCCGCATCAATTATTTTTTGTCTTAGGTCATCCACGTTTTCGATAGGAGTCATCTGATCGTATACGAGACTTTTCATGTGACCCTACACATAAAAATCCATCAGTGTTAGGTCTGGGCTTCTCGCCGGCCAAGGTATGGGTCCGCCTCTTCCAATCCATTTGTTGGGATAATTGTTATTGAGCCATGCACGAACATTTCCTCTGTAGTGAGCTGGGCAGCCATCGTGTTGAAAGTACATGTTTTGTTTCAAACCAATAGGTAGGTCTTCCATCAAATTAGGTAAATCGTTCCGCAAAAAATTGTCGTATTCCTCGCCATTCAAATTATCTGGCAGGAAGAATGGCCCAACCAAATAATTTGAAATTATACCCATCCACACATTTAAGCTGAATCTTGTTTGTGATCCTTTCGTTCCTTTTTTGTTTGGGTTGTCTTCCTCTTTAGAAGCCCAATAGTGGGCATTGTGGTAGTTTGTAAGACCGTCTTTGTCGAATTTCGACTCGTCAGTCCATAGTATTTTCTTAAAAAAAGATGCATCTTCGACATCGATATTGAGCATAAATCTGCAGAATTCTAATCGTCGCAACGGATCCCCTTCTTCAATGACTTGCACGGGCGTATAGTGGTAAGGGTGTTGCCCAACAGTATGCATTACAAACCATACCTTCCACTGCGAAATACCAAGCTGTTGTGCGACAACATTTGTAGATGTGGTTGGGTCCACCTCAAAGAGACGTCGTATTTCGTTTTCTTCGTCTTCGTCAAAGATACGTGGTCGTCCCATGTCAGTCCGCCGTCTTTGTACGGAACCAGTTTCCCGTAGTCTTCGATAAGTTCCATCAAATACGCAAACATCAGGTACACGACAAGTAGGATATCGCAGTATGTATTCATCACGTGCACGCGACGACACTCCTTTGCAAAATCCATAACACATTAGGATGTCAGCATATTCCTCGTTGGTATACGTTGCCATATTCACAAGCAGAGATCAAAATCCAGTTACTGGCCAATTCACACAGTCAGAAGATGAAACACAGATATTTTTGAAAAGCACGGTATAGCACATCTACCACGGACGAATCGCATGAGCAGACTAAAAATCATTCAATAATGTTTAGTAAACAGAAAATGTCATTCGCACAGAGAGTACCCCGACCGGAAAAAATGCTTACCCAACCCTTCTTATTGTTTAAAGGTGCAGGTAATAAACCGGTAATTGGTAGTATCTAAATTCTATTATTATGTTACTCTACATTTGGGCCTATTGAAATCTCATTTTCTTAGAATTTTCAATAGATCCAGTAGATATTATACGGTTTTAGATAGTTAAAAAGACGTAAAAGTTTTTAAAATAATTTGCAGAATAACTTCCATACATTTTTTTTTTCTCTTTATTGATTTAAAGTAGGAAACACTTGGTAAAAATTCGTAATTTAGAAACATTAACAAGCCGCCATTTGAAACTGTTAGTAACTAGTTCAAATTTTTTTGATGATTTTTGATACTTGACATACAGACTAATTTAAAAGTAACCAAAAAATAGCACTCGAGAACCTCTAATAAAAAAAATCGATATAAAAGCGAAAAAAAACATGTTTTTTTTAGAAAATCTTTAAACTTCAATATCTCGAAAACGGTTAAGTTTAGGACATCATCTCATAGAGTCAAATCGGTCAGAAACGACCTAAACTATAACGTCCTTAATTATCTAGGACGACTTTCCCTGTAACCCTGTATATATATATATATATATATATATATATATATATATATATATATATATATATATATACATATATATATATATATATATATATATTATATATATATATAATATATATATATATATATATATATATATATATATATATATATATATATATATATATATATATATATATATATATATATATATATATATATATATATATATATATATATATATATACTCCTGGACAAAATCAATATTAAATCATACAAATCTCTATAATGAATTAATTTTGATATTTTTTTATGAACATTGGTTACACTAAAACTTATTTGGATACTTTAAAAGTGAATTAGCTACCAAATTTCTCTATAAGATTCGAATTAAAATTATTCTTAAGACCTAATAACAAAATCGTTGAAATTATGTAATAATGAAAAAAATAAACTGGGACACTAGTAGCAAAATTAATGGTGTAACTGGGACACTAGTAGCGTGTGTTGCCTCCTCTACTTCGGATGACAGCGTTTATGCGCCTAGGCATGCTTCTAATTAAATTTTGGATAAAATCTTGAGGAATTTGCTCCCATTCTGTGATAACTGCATTTTCAAGTTCCCTCAGGTTTATAGGTGCAGGTATATGACGTTTCACATTTTTCTTAATCCTTGCAGAGATATTGCAAGGAGCAAAACCTCTCTCCTGGTCTTCGCCATATTCGCTCACGACCATCTGGATGTTTTAGACTAACCCTAGTTTCATCTGTGAAGAAAACTTGTTTCCAATTATCCACAGACCAGTTTTCGTGATTTCGAGCAAAACGTAACATGGCAACTCTGTTCTCTCTAGTAAGCAAGAGCGCAGTGGCTGGTCTCCTACTGTTTAATCCAGCTTCATTTAACCGTCTTCTAACTATTTTAGAAGAAATTGTGACATTGCGAACAGCTTCGAGTTCGTTTCTTATTATAGAACTAGTGAGAGTCCTGTTTCTTAAAGCATATTGTCTTATAAAACGTTCATCTAGGTCGCTAGTGCATCGTTTTCACCCTTGCCCTAGCCTTCTAGAATAAGTTCCTACTTCATTCAAGCGTCTTACCGTACGACTTATTGTGGAACGATGTTTGCCTAACAAATTGGCAACATAACTCTGACAATATTCCTCGTCCAATAAAACTGAGGCTCGCACTACCTCGTGTTCAGTTAAATTCCTTGTTCGATTCATTTTTCTAATTCTTCGGGGTCAAAAAATAAAACAGTCTACCACAAAAAAGTTTTACTTTGAAAAGGGAACAATTTATAAGCTTACTTTTAAAGAAAATCTATCGCATTATTACAGAAAATTGTTTATCTTCTAAAAAATTCTTTAAAACTGTAAATCTAAACGAATTGTTTTGATTTCTGTCATGAACAACGAAACAAATATGCATAGCCTACTGTTCAAATACTCGATAAACTTTAAAACTGACATAAGAAAAAGGTAAATTAATTTTCAGATTGTTGCGTTAATTTTGTCCAGGAGTTTTTCGATTCGATGAATGTGGCGTGCTTGATTCCTCTCAAAGAGGTGCCTACTAGCAACACAAGAAACGTTTACATCAAATTCGTATGCGGTTTAGCTTCTTACTTCTCGTTCAACCTTCTTCATGGCCTCCAATTTGGGAACACCTCATGCATTTAGAATAAAGATCCCAGGGTTTAGTTTCTCACTGAGTATAATCGGCAACAATTGAAGGCTAATGGAATTGGGTACTTTCGCGCATGCTGTACTTTCATAGCGATGTAGGGCTAACCCAGCAGCGAATGTACTAAGTCCATTTTATCGATTACTGGATAGAAATAGAACATTCCTTTGCCCTAAAAGACACCGTTTAACTTGAAAGGAACATCCTTGTGTACGGACTGCACCGTCCATTTCATACCCTTTAATTTCGCCTTCACACACACACGCCCTAGCTTGTCAAATGTGTTTAAATTTTAAGCAGCGTTAATTAAAATGCACTTAGAAAAACAAATGGGGTCATAGGAGTTCTTTTTATTTGGGTTAAATGCAACTACGTTCCAGTGCCGTAGATGAAGAAAAAAAATTCGATAAATATAGGGAGCCTGTTTGGCGTCCCGAAGATTTTGAAATTTTAAAGGGCATCAAAATCTAAGACAAAAAACATGGTTTATTTATTTATTTATTTATTTATTTATATATATATATATATATATATATATATATATATATATATATATATATATATATATATATATATATGTATGTTCCTTCTTCTTCCTCTAGCCATTGTCTGTCCTTTGGATATAGACCTCTCTCATGTGCTTCCATATGTCCCTGTTTGGAGCAATTTGATACCAATTAAGTCCCGCTGATTTTTTAATATCGTCATACTAAAGTTGTTGAGGTCTGCCAGTAATTTTTTTCCCTCCATGGTCTCCATCCGGTCACTTTTCCGCCCCAATTATCAGTATTTCTGGTCACATGGCCAGCCCAGTTCCACTTGAGGGAAGATATCCTTTCAATTATGTCGTGGACCCCTATTTTTCTCCTGATCCAAATGTTTGGTTTGTACTCCCTGATATACCTAGGATTTTCCTTTCAATTGCTCTCTGGTGAACTTGCAATTTTCTAATAACTTTCCGTGTCAGAACCAAAGTTTCGCTACCATATGTTGTTACTGGTAGAATGCATTCGTTATATACTTTACTTTCAAGGCTTTTAAAGGCAGTTTCGACTGAAAGATTTGTTTCATTTTATCGTAAGCGGCCCATCCCAGGCGACTTGTCTAATCGATTTGTGATTATTTTCATGGATAGTTTGTATATTTGCGATAGAACACTTATTGGCCTACAGTTCTCCAAATTGCTATGATCTTCTTTTTTGTATATCAGTATAACTATGGCAGTTTCCCATCCTCCTTCGATTAGACATTTATTGAAGAGTTTTTTAAGCTTTTCCGGCAGGATGTCGTATTCTCCTGCTGCTTTTCCATTTTTAATTTAGTTTATGGCTTTTTCAATTTCTTCAACTTCGATGTGTGGTAGACCTTCGGAACCAATATTAAGTATCCCTCGGTTGTCTTCTCTGGATTTTCTCAGTCTCCTCATCGGCTTTCGACCCGTAAAGATCTACATAGAATGTTTCTGTCACTTTAAGTATTTGTGGTCTTTCTTCTACAGGGTTACCATTTTTGTGTATCAGTTTCTGAATTCCCCTTCTGTGTGAATTTTCCTTTCTGAATATGTTCAAACCCCCATGTGCGACATATGGGATTTTTCCTTATTATTAAATTTAGAAGAAAAGTGAGTTAATAGGTGGATTCTGCATCACTTGAAACACAAAAAATAATTTTGCAGTGCCGATTGTCATTTGTTGTTTGGCGGGAAATTTTAATTTCCTAAAGTTTAAGATCCGAAAGTCACTCAGTTTGTTAAAAATCTCAAATTTTTATTAGAAAAAAAAGTTTGAAATTTTATTTTATGCTAGTATGCAAAATTTTAGGTAGACTGAACAAAAATCGTATTTTATTAGTTTTTGCCCAGTAAAAACATAATTATAATCTCTCGTAGCCGATTGGAAACAGCTTGTTGACTAACGCCCAATTGCTCGGCGAGTTGTTTTTGTGTTTGCGAATCATCTTCGTCCAACAATGCTTGCAATTCCACATCTTCGTATATTTTTGGCGGTTTTCCACGTTCCTTGTCTGCAACATCGAAGTCACCACTTCGCCGAAACCGTCGTTCACACGTATCTTGCGATGGAGCATGTTCACCATAAGCTTCTCGAAGTAATCGGTATGATTTAACAGCAGTTTTCTTCAAATGAAAACAAAAAATTAATGCTGTGCGAGAATGCTCTTTGTTCGGTATAAATTTCGACATATTGAACACAACAAACACAACACTATGCACCCACTTTTCCGATTTATCACTCGTACCCATCTGACACTTATTGATGACACAACATAATGGCGCAGTGTCAAATCTTTATAGCACAAACTGCATTGGTGCACCATCTGTTGCCTGAAATCCGCATTTCATACTTGTACACCTGGTATTATATATGTAAATGATATTCACAGAGTATTAAAAAAATCATTTGTGAGCCTGTTTGCTCATGACACGCTTGTCTCGGTTTCTGGTGGCGACTTTGCGGAAACCACCGAAGTATTAAATGATGAGTTGGCTGTCCTGTATGATTGGTTGTGTGTTAACAAACTCAAATTAAATTCTGAAAAACTAAATTTATGGTTTTGGGCACAAGGGGTAGGTGTGGTCAGTTTGATAATAATACTCATGCTGTTCAGATAAACAATGCGGTTATTGAACGGGTTTATGAAATTAAATATTTGGGAGTGGTCTTAGACCCACAACTAAATTTTGTGTAGCATGTTAACCATTTATGTAAAAAGTTGGAGAAAAAGATTTGGTTTTTCAGAAGGATTGCAGGAAATCTTTCGGGGTGGTCTAAGATACTAATGTGTAATACAATCATCAGTCCTCACTTTACTTATTGTAACTCTCTATTATTGGCATGTCCACAGGTGAGTTTAAGAAGGCTGCAAATACTGCAAAATAAATGTCTGAGAGTTCGGTTGAGTTGTAACATATATACTCCAATTTAAAGGATGCTGCGGCATCTTAATTGGGTGTCTGTTGAGGAGAGCATTAAAATAAGTGATTTAATATTCATCTATAAAATAGTTCACAGGCAATTACCAGGCTATCTGAACAAATTTCTAATTCAGCATTACGAGCTTCACCAGCACAATATAAGATCCAGGGATAACTTTCACAGAGAACATACAACAAAATCGTTTTTTGATAAGGTCATTGTTCCAGGAAGGAGTCCATTCTTCATCATGACAACGCCAGCTCTTATACAGCACGTCAACCAATTGATTATTTGACGGAGAAAAACATCTAATTAGTGTCTCATTGCTCGTATTCACCTGATTTATCTCCTAACGACCGAATGTCAAAAAAAAAATGTGTGGACAGCGATTATCATCACCTCAAGAGGCTGTTGAATCCTTCCAAAACCATGTTTTTTTGAGGTAATAACTTCAAAGCCAAAAAATATTTGGGAGAATTGATTCGAACGCATGCAAAAGTGTATAAATCTTAAAGGCGAATATTTTGAGAAGCTATAAAACGATTTGCACCAAAAACATTTTTTATTTCATTGTTTTTGTAAAAATTTAAAAAGTAGCCTTCGTAGTTGTGAGGAGGCTGAGCGTCTAGCAAACGAATCAGAGAAATTCTTTTTGCCAACCTCAAAAAAACTTTTCCCCTAGTAGCCACTGCAATCACCTAATCTAGTTTATGTGACATAAATTGTGAATTAGTCTACAGATTTTGATAAAACGTACTCTAATCATCATTAAACTTTCAGAAAGAGAAATAATTCCTAAATAAAAATAATAAATTAATTCTGTAACATGTTTTTCTTTATTTAGTACTGAATAATGAATCCATTTTACGTCGTAGAAATAATTGTGAGCCATTTGTAAACAAATGTGACCGCATTTATTGTGTGCAGATGAATGGTGATCATTTTAAACAACTGATAAAATGAATTTTGTTTTATTTTGTTTTTTCAATCACCGCGATAAACTTAAGATTAAAAAATGATAATTCATTAGGCTTTGATTAGACATGTTCCACGATTCCTTTTAAGACGTAATGGTAATAACTTCAAGGAATTATTTGACTATCTTTACCGATTTCTCTTTTTGATGATCTTTTTTTATAATAATAAAAGTCCTTCTTTGGTACGTCTATGTATAATATAAACTTAACACCTCATACATACATGTCGACTCTATTCTACAAGGGTGTGTTTCACGGGGAAAATGGGGTTAAAATCACCCCAGGTGTGGCAAATTCCCCCCTTCTGGTATAGATATAAGCAGTTGGGCATTTTTTATCGATTTGTTTCGGCCCCGTAACAAGTGACACTCTACACCACTATACTAAGCATTGACAACGAGGGAGTGTTGAGTGTCTTTATTTTATTTTTATTCAATTTAAGAATCGGGCAGCTAAAACGTACGATAGCAAGGAAAATACTAACAGAAACTAGGTGCAAGTGCAAAAGAAAATTGTTGTTTATCTATGAAAAAGGAAGGACTACATCGCCTGTCCAAAGGGAAGCTAAACTTGGAAAACAAAAAAAATATTGCGCCGGGTATTGCATCTTTTTGTTGCTAAAAGCGGCAACTTTCATTGATGTTTGTGTCAGCTATTTTATAAAATTTGTTCCATTAGATTTCAAATTATAGTAGCAAGAATGACAGCGCGTTTTTGACGAAAGATCAGAAAAAGAGTAAGAAACAAACAGTTTTAATTTAATTTTATGTTAACTTCGGTTAGCGAAACGCATAAAATGCTTCAAAAATCATAACATGATGAATGTTTATCTCGCATGCCCGTGGTGGTTACTAGATCATAACTAAATCTTCGCCTTTGACTGGTCGGTTCTGCTCAAGTTTATAATCATGCCAGAATAAATAGTCTAGTCAGATAGTGGCTCGTCGCCCCTGATGATGATTACGTAGTTAACGAAACGCAGGTAGAGTGCAAAAGTAACGTGTTTGATGTAGTGGTGAGATCTGTTGTGTAATGTCATCGTGCTAAACATTCCACAATCCCAAAATAATTGAGATGACTTCTTGGTTAATGGCATTAAACTTTTATCATAAGTACAGTAGTAAGACTAGAATAAGTGCAGATAAAGTCATGAAAAAAACTGAGTTTTTTCTGAGTTTATTAAGATTTATTTACTAAAGTCAAATGTTACAGAAAAAAGTTTTTTCCCTGAGAAACAAAAATGACTAGACTTAGAACATAAAAATGTGTGTACAACTTGTGGACAACAATAGTTGACTACGAAAAAGCATTTGATTTGGCAGAGATATTAGCAATCCTTAATGCCTTAAGTAAAAGTGGACTCGATAAAAGATACGTAACTCTTCTTGAATACATACACTACCGTCAGAAAGTATTTGCCCACCTAGAAATTTCAATGTAACTGACAAAATTGAATACCTAATTAAACCCTTTTATTATATTAGGTAAATTTAATTGTTCTTAACAAGTATCCATCATAAAATTGTTTAGATAAGCCTATTTGGTGAAATCACAAATTAAAAACCAATTAGAACAAATTTTGCATGATATGGTTTTGAGGCGATTTCTGAGAATTCCAGTCGAAGTAAGAACTCATTTCAAGCTTGTAGGGATTATGGAAATTCCTAGTGACATTTTATGATAAAAACTATGCTATAAATACCACTAACTACCCTTTTGGAAATTAACCATTCGCAAACAGTACTTTGTCATTGATACAGGCTCAGTTTCCGTTGAAAATCGGGCTCTGATAATTGCGAGACATCAAAATGGTAACTCGAGTCGACAAATCGCGAGTGATATGCGGATGCCAAGAAGAACGATGGACTACATCGTAAAAAATTTTTCTGTCAGTTACCTATAGTAAAACATAGTGGAGGTTCAGTAATGGTTTGGGATTATTTTGGCAACGGTAAATATGGAAAAATCTTTAGGATAGAAGGAATCATTCGAAAAGAACAGCATCAAGAATTTTTTCTAACTCAAATGCTTCCTTCTGGAAGAGATATTTTTCAGGGAAAATTTATTTTTCAGCATGACAACGACCCTAAACATTCTGCTAAATAAATTAGAGCACTTTTGGACCAATGGAAATCCGATGACATCTTGGAAGTGATGATTTGGCCTCCACAATCACCCGACTTGAACCCCATCGAATTGCTGTGGGACCATTTGGGCAGGTGTCTTCGAAAACTCAATCCAACATCAGAAAATCACTTGTGGGAACTTTTACAAGCAGAATGGATTAAAATAATCGAAGAAACTTTGAAGAAACTACTGGACAGAATGCCGAACCTCTGTAAAGCGGTAATTAAAAATAAAGGAGGTCAGATAGATGAGAAAAATCCTGGAAAACCATGCATATTTTTCTGATTTTCTAGACTGTAAATAATGTGAAAATAAAGAATAATTCATTAAAATAAAAAAAAAAATATATTATCTGGGTTTTTGTTGTCTTGGAACTGAAATAACTAGGGCAAATTCTGAAGGTAGTGTATATAAAATGCCACATCATAAATAATGCTGGAAGAAAAACCAAATAAAATTAAAATTAAAAGAGGAATTAGACAAGGCGACTCAATATTCCCAAAGCTGTTCAAGTTGACTCTAGAAGACATGTTCAAATCGTTAAAGTGGGAAAATAAAGGAATACTAATAGACAGTGAACGATTAAATCACTTAACGTTCGCAGATGATGCCACTCTAATCGCCAATACAAAAGAAGAATCACAAGAAAAGCTGAAAGAAATAAATACCAAGCCTCCAGAAGTAGGTAAAAAAATAAGCTTCACCAAAACCAAATATTTGAACAACGAAAGTGAAGATAACAGCCAGGAACTATTAATAGAAGGTAAAAGAATAAGAAAGGTATAAACATTTATATATTTAGGACCAAATCAAAATATTAAAAAATAATTTAAGGGCTGACTTGGATGGAAGAGCCTCGTCACCTTGGTCTGCGTTCGGAAAGTTACAATCTACATTTAAATTGGACAACCCAAATAGAATAAAAGCCAGAGAATTCGATCAATATGCACTGCCAGTATTAACATATGGCACTCAAACCTGGGTTTTAAATGAAAGTATAATAAATAAACTCCAGGTAACCCAAAGAGCAATGGAAACGAGAATGCTAAATATTAGACTCCAAAATCGTATTCCTAACACCGAGATACAAAGAAGATCAAAAATAACAGATGTAATATATTAATAGTAAGGTAGAATTAGGCGAGGCATATTGCAAGGATATGATAACAGATGGACACGCCGTATAGTTGAATGGAGGCCTAGAGAATACAAAAGATGCAGAGGTAGACCACAGATAAGATGGACGAACAACATAAAAAGATTAGCGGGACACGATTGGATGAGACAACTTGGGGAGGCTTACATTCGGCTATGAATGAAATAAGCTAATAAAGATGATCATGATACAACTATAGTATGTTAGAAATAGAATCTTACAGTATTACACATCATTACACTTTTTGGTTAGTCGTTTGGCCACTCTCTGAATGAAATTAGATTCAAAAATGAAAAAAATCGTACTAGCAATATAGCGGGATCAATGATAATGATGAAAACTTACTGGAAAAGTTAATAAAGAGACATAAGTTTAAGTTAAATATTCATAATTCCACCACTGCGATACTGGAGAATGTAAAGAATCGAAATATCAGAACTACTTTTTCCGGACGATATGGCGATAATAGCAGACACAGAAGAAAACCTACAGCACAAGCTGAACAATCTAAACGAGGAATATTTTTTTTTACTGGTCTAGCACACGTGCTACAGGGAAGTCCCTAAAGCGCTCTAGGAGCGGCATGGGTGCGGAAAAAGTTATACACATTGTTCTTGAATCGCTGTAAATTGTACTCGGTGGGAAACACAGTCCTGGACAAATTATTCCAAAGGGATGATGTTCTCCATATAAAAGACTGCTTGAAAAGCGTTGTTTGCGGAGTAACAAGCTGAACCTCATACGGATGTGAAGTATTAGCGCGACGTGTATTTCTAACATGCACCGCTCTGGAAAGAATTAAGCAGGCTACATCCTTCGAACACTTTCCATGAAAATACTTGTAGAACAGACTCAAGTCGCCAACCGTTGTTCGATGTTCCAGCGAATCAAGGCCGCCGGTCAGTTTCGGGTCTCCAATCAGACCAACAGCTCTTCTCTAAACAGAATCCAACAAATGGAGTGTGTGTTTGGGAGCGGAGCCTCAAACATGGGAGCAGTATTCCATAGTTGGTCGAATTTGAGCTTTATAAAGAATTAACAGTTGTTGTGGAGTGTAAAGCTTTCTGGTTCGAAATAATATTTCCAACTTTTAAGAAGCTCTCTTTGCTATGCCTGCAACATGCTCATGCCAGGACATATTTGCTCCCAAATTGAGTGACGATGCTAGGGGAATGGAGTGCCCCGACATGACTATGTCGGGTTCAGCAATGTTAACTTTTTTAGAAAAAACTGCCGCCTGGGTTTTTGTAGCGTTAAATTCCACTTGGTTACAGTCACCCCAAGATAGAATTTTTTCCAGGTCTTTGTTAAGTTGAACGAGCACCTGCTGTCTGCGGATATTCGCCTGAGCAGCCGATATCCGAACGTTCAAAGTGAATGAAGAGATAAGGGTACTGTCATCTGCAAAGCTGTAGATTGGATTCCCGGTCTTTTCCAGCAGACCGTTCATGTAAATGAGAAAGATAGTAGGAGACAGTATGGAGCCTTGGGGCACATCCGCGTGATAGAAAGAAATCTGTCGACCGCCACTCGTAAAGAACGCTCTCTGAGGAAACATGAGAGCCATAAACAGAACTTTTCAGACATACTATAAGAACGTAGCTTAGCCAACAGTCCATCGTGCCAAACACGGTCGAATGTCTTGGATATGTCAAAAGCAACCGCACGAGATTCTCCAAAGTGTTCAATTGCGTTGTTCCAAATATGTGTTACATAAGTTAGAAGATCTCCTGTTGATCTATGTTTACGAAAGCCCTATTGGTGATCGCTAATATAAATATAAGAATAAATATACAGAAGACGAAATCGATGATAATAGAACAAGATAATAAAAAACAGGACATCAGAATAAATGGACTGAGTATAGAACAAGTTGAAGAGTTCAAATACCTAGGATCAATAATAGAAGGAAACGGAAAACTGGAAAAAGAAATAAATGATAAAATAGCAAAAGAATGAAGAATATACAACGGTTTAAGAAAAACATTCGTTGAGAAAAGAGAAATAACAGCAGATATAAAGATTGAGGTAGTTAAAAAAATAGTAAACCCCACATTATTGTACGGTAGTGAAACATGGACACACAAGCAAGGAAAACAGTAGAATAAACGCAACGGATATGAGATTCCTGAAAAAAATAGATGGAAAATCAAGAAGGGACAAAATCGGGAACGAAGTATTTAGAAACAAATTCAAAATAAAACCAATAGTAACAAAAATTCAGGACAGACAACTGAGATGGCTAGGACATATACACAGAATGCCGGAAGAAAAACTAACAAAAATAATATATGAGGCACGAGTCCAGGGAGCAAATAGAAGAGAAAGACCTAGGAGAACATGGTGAGAGGAGGCAAGTAAGACTGCCCAGGAGAGAAATGTTCAGTGGAGTGAAATTAAGAACCTGACACAGAATAGAAAGGAGTGGAAGAGGCTGATCAAGTCAACTCCACAGTCTTACACCTCACGGTAGAAAGACTTAGGAATAAGTAAGTATGTAAGTAACAAGGCACTTAATAAGATATTTAATACGGTAGGCCTCACGTTAGTCTATAAGTCATCAGACAACTTAAAACATATTTTAGGAAGGTCGAATATTAAAATCTACGAACGTAAAAGAAGCTGAATATATGAGATGAGTTGTAATTATTAAATCAAACTACAATAAAATGTCCAAGAAAGTATTTTTGCGTAGAATAAATGAAGTTATAGATGTGAATAAAAAAAACCCTAAAAATTGCCAAATTTTTTTTAATGGAAAATAAAACAGAGCACCTTATTATTCGCCAACTTATAATTTCTAATTAACTTTTTATTTTCGGCCGTCGATAAAAAAGCTCTTGAAAGGAAGCTTCACCTAAAATTTTTTTATTAAAATTTTATTAAAACACCCCAGACAAACAACTCTAATGGACTGGATGATAACGTCGGGCGTTTTTATGACCGTCGTTATTCATAAAAGTAAAAATTACGCCTTTTCTTACTTAATTTGGGTGATTTTTAGGGTGTTTTTTATGTTTCATCGATTTTTATTGTTTGCCAATGCGAGAAATTACAGTGGAATTATATTTTCGTTTGTTTTTTTTGCCGTATTTCTAGCTAGACTCGTCCATTTTTGTTGCATTTTCGTACTCGTCAAATAAAAAAATGCTTTAATTTTTCTTAGTTTTACTTACATCACATTATTTTTCTATGAGTTTTAATTATATATATATATATATATATATATATATATATATATATATATATATATATATATATATATTCTTCTACTTCTCTGTGCCATCTCCTAACTCCGGAGTTCGGCGATCAACAGGGCAATCTTAACCTTTGAGACTGCAGCACGAAACAGAGATGTAGTCGATTTTCCATACCACTTGCGAAGATTCTAGAGCTAGGATTCACGCCTTCGACCTGGACCTCTCTTACCGTACAGTTTACTCTGAATTATCAACTGCAACAGTTCGTATTTCCCATTTCATATAATGTGTCCTTGATATGCCAGTTTTCTCTTTTTTATTGTTAACACTAGCTCCGTTTCAGTGTTCATTCTGCAGAGCATTTCTTCATTACGTATTTTGTCGACCCAAGGTATTCGCAATTTACGCCAATAGGCCCACATCTCAAATGCAGTTATTCGTTTACACATATCATCGGTAAGTGTCCATGCCTCCATTCCGTATAAAACCACAGGAAAAACGTAACCCTTCAACAGTCGTTTCTTAACATTTATCTTAAGAGTGCGGTCACATAAAACGTTTCTCAACTTCATGAACGTTTGCCTTGTGCGATTCTACTTTTAATTTCCATGTCCTGTCTCCATTCGTCATGAAGCAATGTCCCTAGATATTTATAACTGCCGACCTGTACTATTTGCTCTGTTCCAATTTCAATTTTTGCACGTATATGTCGCTTCTTAGTAATTATCATAAATTTAATATTTTTGGTATTAATTTCTAAACCGTATTGATTACTGACCGTACTCAAAATTTCAAATTCAACAATTTCTTTATTATTCAAAATGTCCTTACAAGATTCTAAATACATTTTCTCTTATATTCTATGGATTCTACGAATACAGGGTGCTTTAACAGCATCCTCATTCGTTTGGAATGCCTTACGGCGGATGGTGTTCTGCCATTGGTATTAGAACCTTGTGTGTCTGTTTATGAAATTATCATTTCCGACAAGGTCTTACATGATATTTTCTTTATTTATTTTATGATAAAAGGTGTTTCTACTATTAGTTGTTTATATTTGATGCGATTTTTAAGTTGTTGTTTACTGGGAAAAAACGACAGAAAAAACCCAGCTTGACGGACCGTACTGACCCCGTTTAGAAGTGTTTGTAGATCTTCTGCATTTTCTATTAAAAGTATACTATCATCAGCATATCTAATATTATTTATTAGGACTCCATTAATAAGAATGCTCTCAGTCCTGTTGAAAAGCGCTTCTTTGAAAAACATCTCTGAATATAGATTGAATAATAAGGGAGACAGTATACAACCCTGCCTCACTCCCCGTTGAATTTCTACGTCGTCTGACAGCTCTGAATCTGCTTTTATGTTTACGCGCTGTTTCTAATACAAATTTTTTATTATTCTTATGTCATGAAGGTCTAACCTCAACTTATTTAAAAAACCAATCATTGTCTCATGTCTAACTTTATCGAAAGCCTTTTTATAGTCTATAAATCCGACAAATACATCTTTGTTGTTATCTCTGCATCGTTGTACAGGGTGGCCCAAAAGTACCGAAGGGGTTTGAATTCCTTAAAACTTTTTTATTATAATTTTGTTTTTTATTTCTTTTCAGTATTTTGTAAAGAAGACTTGGGGAATTTAAAATGGAACAGTACACAATTGACCAACGTGCCCAAATCGTTGAACTTTATTTCTCAAATCAACGGTCCATTGTTTTGACTCAGCGTGCATATCGTCGTTATTTTAATGTGCGGGTTGGACCCTCAGAGTCAACAATAAACCGTCTGGTTGCAAATTTTCGACAACAAGGGGCAGTAAGGAACCTTCCTGGTGCCGGCAGACGACGAACGGTGCACACGGATGACAATATTGAACGGGTACAGGAGAGTATTCGGGAAGATGGAGAAACATCAACCAGGAGACGTTCGACACAACTTGGCCTCTCACGAGGGTCGCTGCAGAGAATTTTGCATACAATAAGAATGTTTCCATACAAAATTCAGCTTGTCCAAGAATTGAAACCGACAGATTACCAGCAACGACTTGATTATGCAATTTATTTCGGCAAAAAGCAGAAGAAAATCATGATTTTATTCATAATTTAATTATGAGCGACGAAGCCCATTTCCAATTAAATGGGTTCGTTAATAGGCAAAACTGTAGGATATGGGCTACGGAAAATCCAAGAGTAATTCAACAGCGACAATTACACCCACTTAAGTGTACTGTTTGGTGCGGAAAGGATAATTGGCCCATATTTTTTTGAAAATGAACACGGTGTCGCCGTTTCCATCACTGGTGTTCGATATCGGACAATGTTGGAAAATTTTTTAAGGCCGGCCGTGGAAAATCATCCGCAAGTATGGTTCCAACAGGATGGAGCCACAGCGCACACTGCGAGGGACACAATGGCTCTTTTACGCGACATCTTTGGTGAACGAATTATTTCGCGTACAAGCGATTTTAATTGGCCTCCGCGTTCACCGGATTTAACCGCTCCAGACTTTTTCCTTTGGGGTTATTTGAAAGAAAAAGTCTATATTAATAAGCCTAGAACCATCCAGCAATTAAAAAACAATATACGCGACGAAATCAACATAACACCTGAAGTTTTGCGAAAGGTTATGGAAAATGTTTTGGAAAGAGCACAAATATGCGAAGCAGAAAATGGCCACCACTTGCGAGATATAATTTTTCATAATTAAATTAAAAATATTCTCCATTAATATACTGTATTAAAAAAAAGTTATAATGAACTCAAACCCCTTCGGTAATTTTGGGCCACCCTGTATAAGCACATTAACGGCGAACGAGGCTTTCCGTGTTCCCAAGCCATTTCTAAAGCCGAACTGTGTACTTGTTGGAACATCTTCAAATTTCCTATATATACGATTGTGAATTACTTTTAGAAAGATCTTAAGAGTATGGCACCTTAAACTTATTCTGCGGTAGTCCTTACATTGCTGTCTTCGGTAAAGTGACAAAAGTTGATTTCAGCCATTCTGCTGGGATGTGGCCTGTTTTATATATGGTGTTGAATAGGTTTGTCAGTATACAAATGTTGTCGTCATCAATAAGTTTTATTATTTCAGATGGAATGTTATCAGGACCAATAGCGTTATTGTTTTTCGCAAGTTTTATAGCACCATTGTGTTCTGATTGGGCAGTAATATTTTCACTTTTTTGATCTCTAAAAAGTTCTTCAATATATTCTCTCCACTGTGTTATACGTTCCTCCGCTGTAATGAAAAGTCTACCTTTAGTGTCTTGTAATTTATATCTAGAACTATTTTTCGAATTCCACACACATATAATTTTCTTGTGCATGTTAAGGGTATCACATTTCTTATCTAACTCTTCAATCTCTAAGCCAATGGCCCATTTTTCTTCAGCAATTTTAATTTTTTGTCTGATGACCCTATTAATGTCCTTGCATGCTGTAGAATTTTTGTTCTTATGTTTTCTCCTCACTTCTCTCAATTCCAAAATTTCATTTGTCATCCATTTTTTATGTTTAGTTTGTATATTTGAGTTTGATTTGAAATGTTTAAAACAACTATTTTTCAAAGTTTCACTAATGGCTTGCCAGTTTTTATCTATGCTGTTTTGTTCTACATTCTTACGAATATTAAATAGATTTTTATTTACATCCTCTGAGATTGCTGTTGATACCTCATTTTTCTTTAACATGTTAAAAATCTAATCTTACTGTTTTATGTGTTTTTTTTTATCTTTTTTGGTTTTACTTTAATTGCAGCAACTAGAGGATTGTGGTCGAAGTTGACATCGGCGCCAGGATGAGTTTTGATGTTTTTTATGGAATTTTTGTAACGTTCATTTACTAACGAGTCTAACTGATTTCTGACAATCCGTTGAGCAGAGTCTCCAGGAGCTGTCCACGTGTATAATCGTCTTGGCGGGTGCTTAAAGAACGTATTTGAATATATATATATATATATATATATATATATATATATATATATATATATATATATATATATATATATATATATATATATATATTATGTTCTTGGGGTAAGCGGTCTTTGGAAATGAACTAAAAAGTTTTTGACACCTTTTTAGCTACGCCAAGCTTTCGAAAATATTTCATTTTCTTCATCAGGGTTACAATTACAGTATTTTTGAGATTAAAAGTAAAGAACAACCCCATTTTATATGTAATATTAAAGTACTTACTGCTAAGTGATGTGTTCAAAAATAGTTGTTTATGGGGGCACTTTATTACACTTATTCATAAAAAAAAACAAGAAAAAACACTAGAAAAACTCGACATACTCATCTCTGGGAAATATAATAAATTTTTACTTCATTTTGTTAGAATAGTACAGAGAATTGTGTGGTTGTAAAATGATTTTAAATTATAAAGGATTTTTTGTTATGTTTTCTTGTCATTTTGCTAAGGGCAGTGTGTTTCTATCTCTTAGTTAAGTTGTGGTTAATTTATATTTGAAAGTAGAATGACGTTGACATTTTGTTTGATCGTTTTAAAGTTAAAAAATTAGTGAAAACCAGTGGGAATATTATCAAAGAGATATATCAGAGATATTGTAAGAGTTTTCATTTTGACTGCCTATTTGTAATAGATTGGAGAAAATTAAACTCAGATCTTCAATGTCAGTTTTTTTATTGATCGAGTTCGGTTCCAGGTGGATTTCCACCATCTCCCTAAAGATGATCCTGTCGAGATTTCTCTCTTTACATAGTATTTTGGTTTCAGCAAATTAAATTAATGTGAAAATTGGCTACTATGTTGGGGAATCTGCAATCACTTTTGTGGGAAGTGATTCTGTCTTTTAAGATTCTAGATGTTTGTCCTAAATAGATTTTTTCGCATTGAGAGCAAGGGATGCTGTAAACTACTTCTGAAACTTTTTTGATTTCATCTTTGTCTTTTGAGACAAGTGAAAATATTGTTATATATATATATATTTTTAAATTAGGTAATTGGTTGAAAAGTTTAGTTGTTTTTGTAGAGATTTCTTTTATGTATGGAAAGTAAAAAACGAGCTAGCTTATATCTAGTTTCTGTTCTATCAGTATTAATATCCACTCAATCCATTTTCAAAAATTATGATATACATAAGGGGCAAATAACGGCATCTATTTAATAAATAAAATATTTATTAAAAAAAAAAACAAAGAAAGTTGAGGCTATACAAAATGGTTGCAACGAAAGGCTATATACAAAATAGCGCCTCAACGTGCCGGGTTATAAGCTGATAAACAATGAACGACTTGACAGATCGACTTGAAATTTAGACTGTGTTCTTATGACAGTTGAAACTTCAAAATGGTGTTCAATATTTGGTTCAAGTAATACTCCATATGCGTCGCTTTCAACACTTTTTAAGTGACCTTATTTTTCCACAATATTGTTGAGAATAAGGATTTTACTTACTTACACAGACCAAACTATTTTCGTAACACTGTATGTTCGCTTTATTCCAGTTTTTTTAATGTTTAATTGTAAAAAAAGTTATATGAACGATCTCCATTTAAGAATCATACTATATATGTTCTACTTGTATAACAAATTTCCAATATTCCCTGCATCTTTTCTATAAATCATACACTAACAATTTTCAGACCTTTGACCCAGTTTCAGTAATATAGACTTCATGAAAACGATCATTCAACACGATGGTTTGTTCTTTATTTAGAATATTCACACCATTTATGGGTGCAGACATATAAAATAATCGCGTTGATGGATCGCACACATGTGAGAATGCTTCTACTGAAATTTAGAAATAGTTTGCACTTATTTACGTTCCGATAATTATGATGTTGCATGTGTTTCTAGAAATCGGACAAGGTTTTTAGTTAAATGAACTTATTGTCAGCGGTATGTCGTTATTTCTTTACTGCTTGTCTACGTCTACACACGCAAATACTTAAGTTGCTACATACTAAATCACATTTCCTCTACGTGCTTGGCTTTTGAATTGAAAGGTTTGTTAGTTGACAGTCTTGGCTCGATAAGCCGCTGTGTGTGTATATATATATATATATATATATATATATATATATATATATATATATATATATATATATATATATATATATATATATATATATATATATATATATATACAGTACAATCCCGATTATCCGAATCGCGATTATCTAAAATCCAGCTTATCCGAAACAAACTGTTAAAAAACAAATTGTATTCCCATTAAACGAAAAAATCCCCATTATTCGAAACAGACGATGAGTGGTTTCCTTAACGCGTCGGGGACTCACCGACGTCTAGAATTTTACCGCTGTCTATGTTTTGGTTAGTCGACGAGTGTTATAAGTTACTCATTACGTCTATTATTATCGCAGAGGTAATAGTTTCGTTTTAATAGATATTTTACAAAATGGAGTGTCATAATAATAAGCGTAAACGTGTTGTTATTACCTTAAAAGAGAAACTTGAAGCAATTCAGCGTTTAGATAATGGTGAACTTCTTAAAAATATAACGAAGGATTTAGGTGTAGCCTTGAGTACTGTTTCAGAGTGGAGAAAAAATCGCGAAAAACTTGAAAAATGGTGTAGTGTTTTGTCATCGCCCACACAGGCACGAAAAAATATGAAAAGCGGTGAATACCAAAAAGAGGATGATTCTTTACTTTTATGGTTTATACAGAATCGAGAATGTGGAATATCAATTTCAGGAACAATTTTAAAATATAAGGCAGTAAGTTTAAGCGAAGAGTTGCCGGTTATTGAAGCGTCTGTAAATTTTTCTGCAAGTGATAGATGGCTAGACAGGTGGAAAAAAAGACATGGTGTACGTCAACTGAAAGTCTGTGCAGAAAGATTGTCGGCTGATGTATCTGCTGCAAAAAAAATTGCAGAGAATTTTTAGCAGCTTATGAAAGAACAACCAGACCAAATATATAATTGTGATGAAACAGGCTTGAACTACAAATTGTTGTCAAATACCTTAGCTTCAAAAATGGAAGCTGGAGCACCCGGTTACAAATGTAGCAAAGAACGTATTACTGTTCTTGCATGCAGTAATGCTTCTGCAAGACACAAACTCCCATTATTATGTATTGGTAAGTCAGCAAATCCACGAACCTTTAAGAATATTCGTCGCAATGCTTTTCCTGTTTTGTATAAAAATCAAAACAATGCCTGGATAAACGCGGCTCTATTTAAAGACTGGTTTTTTGGAGATTTTGTTCCCAAAGTGGAAATTTTTTTAAAAGAACATGGATATCCTAGAAAATGTATTCTGTTACTAGATAACGCCCCCACTCACCCAAGTGCGGAACAACTTGAAAGTCGGGAAATAAAAACAATGTTTTTGCCTCCTGCTGTAACTTCTCTCATTCAGCTTATTGATCAGGATGTACTGGAAAATTTAAAACGCAATTACTGACGTTTGTTATTGGAGCATATTTTAGAAGAAGTAAATGAAGGTGGCAATCTTATTGATTGTCTAAAAAAGATAAATTTGAAAAATGTTATATATTGGATAGCTTCAGCCTGGAATCAAATAAAGAATAGTACTCTGGAAAAATCTTGGTCAAAATGATTCCACAAGAGGAGAGACATTACTCAGAGGCAGAAACAGGAGATAATGAAAGTTTACATCAAATTATTACAAGAATATCAGGATGTGAAAGTGTTACGGAAACCGATGTTTGTAAATGGTTAAACAGTGATAGTGTGGAAGATGAAATGACTGACCAAGAATTAATTAAAAGTGTATGCAAAAATGCTAATAAAATAGACAGTGATGACGATGATGATAATGACGTAGACGCCACTGACAATATTCCAGTAAAAATGTCATATTCAGAAGGACTAGAGGCTCTAGAAAAAGCGTTAACTTATGTAGAACAACAAGAAAATGCAACCGCCGCGGAGGTTTTGCTTATCAAATGTAGGAGAGACATTGCAGCCAAAAACAGAACTAACGCAAAACGAGTGCAGTTAAAAATTACCTCACTTTTAAGAAATTAAAGTTAAGAATGAAATTGTTTTATTTTCGATTTTCGGTACATATACATAAAATAAGTAAACTAATTGTTCTATTCTTTTTTTTAATAAATACCTATGTACGTAATAGCATATCGTATAAATGCTTCTAAGTCAATCTGCAATGTATTCATTCTAAACTTCTATTTTATAAAAAAAAAATCCGGATTAACCGAAATTTCGATTATCTGAAATCACTTTGGTTCATATTATTTCGGATAATCGAGATTCTACTGTATATATATATATATATATATATATATATATATATATATATATATATATGTATGTATATATATATATATATATATATATATATATATATATATATATATATATATATATATATATATATATATATAGAATCTGATTATAACAGCTGTGTAAAATGGTTTTCCGTCATTATTACCAAGTAAATTTGTATAAAATAACACAATACTTATTAAAACTGTGTCTTACATTAAACGTTAACAAGATCAACAACACAGGCGGTGCCTTTATTAAAGCTGTTTTATTGCAGTAACAACAAAAGACACATGTTTATACGACAGCAACCACTAAAAATTAATTAGCTCATCTTTGATGTAATGATATAGGAAGATAAATAACTTGAATTTAATATGTTTGTATTCCTCTTGTTATTTTCCCTTCATATATTCTATGAATTTTCTTCTCCTTCTGTCTCTCGCCGTTTAATTTGCTTTAATTTATCGAGTTTTGAGGATATCGGCACGGAAATGAGGAGCCAAGCCGCAAAGAGAACGAAAACAGTCACTATCGAAACGATGCATTATGGCGAAACCGATATCGAATTTACAAGACCACATTTATGCTTATAAGTGTCCTAACGGACACCGCGAAAATCTGACCAGAAACATCAAAAACAAAACAAATACTCAAAGCAACAGAAAAAAAATAGTACAAAGAAATGCGGGAAAAACCCTATTAGGTAGAGAGAGAAGTGACAATCTTAAAGAAACATGCGATATATGATAATACTAGCCGTGCCCGCGGCTCCGCCCGCGTGGTCAAGATTTACTACTATCGTCACTGCTTATTCCTTATGTTACCTAATATAATAAAATATCTGCCATTATTTCCCCTTATCTCCCATTATCTCTATATAATTTCCATTATCTAGGATTATCTCTGCTCAGCTCCCATTATTTCTCCTTATCTCCCATTATTTCTCCTGATCTCCATTATCTCACCTTATCTCCCATTATCTAGGCTTATCTCGACTTATCTCGCATTATTTCTCCTTCTCTCCCATTATTTCTCGTTATCTCCCATTATCTCACCATAACTCCCATTATCTAGACTTATCTCTGCTTATCTCCCATTATTTCTCCTTATCTCCCATTATTTATACTTATCTCCCATTATCTCACATTATCTAGGCTTATATCGAATTATGTAGAACATATGTATAAATTTATAAAAACACGTAAATCAGATAAGTAGTTCTCGAGTGATAAGCGCACTAACGGGAGAGACAGACAGACAGAGAGACGTTGCATTTTATATATATTATATTCTTTGCTACATGATATTGTTCCATATTTAATGGTTTAGCATGTTTAAAAAAAGCACGTAAATAGGATAAGTGGTTCTCCAGTGATAAGCGCACAAACGGACAAACAGACAGAGAGACGTAGCATTTCATATACATTATAGATATCCTTTGCTACATGATATTGTTCCATATTTAGTAGTTTAGGCAGTGTATTGCGAGAGAACGCGCTAGCGGCAAACTTTTTTCCTACTTCATTCACTATTATCGTCACTGCTCATTCCTTATGCTATCTATCGTAATAAAATATAGCCTATAACCTGGCCAGAGAACATATGTATGTTTTTAAAAAAAAAGTACGTAAATCGGATAAGTGGTTCTCCAGTGACAAGCGCACTAACGGACAGACAGACAGAGAGACGTTACATTATATATATATATATATATATATATATATATATATATATATATATATATATATATATATATATATATATATATATCATATAAAGACAGAATATAGAGTGGCAGAAGAAAAAATGCTTGGAACCTCAAGAAAGAGATCACTAGTTGAAAAAAAAGGCTTGGTTCAACTGTAACTGTGAGTTGAAACATTGACACGTTCCGCCATCAATATCATAACTAATTAATATAACTAATTAATCAGAAGAGGTTTTAATATTTTTGCTGCAGCTGTTTATTTATCCAATTTCATCGACCATTCCTAATTAACTATGTAAGTGGTTTTATTATCTCTAATGACCAGATCATGGGCCTACATGTGAGTAAAAACAACATGAAAATCGGAATATGAATTTCCAAGTTATATCCAGACCTATAGTACCGATAGCGGAAGTGTACAAAGTCCTAACTGGAATCATAACATATAGATTAATAAACAAATTAGACAGTTATCAACCACGTGAACAAACTGGATTGAGATGGGGATACAGCACTTTGAACCATCTTCAAACACTTAGATTACTAGTGGAAAAAGCAAATGAATATAAGGTCACCTTGTGGATAGCAATGGTTGACTACGAATAAGCATTTGATTTGGTAGAGATATGGGCATTCCTTAACGCCTTAAGTAACAGCAGAGTCGACGAAAGATACACAACTGTTCTTGAATACATATATAAAAATGCCACATCACAAGAAAAGAAGAAAATACAAAATCAAAACTAAAAGAGGAATTAGACAAGGCGACTTCATATCTCCAATGCCATTCACGTTGACTCTAGAAGACGTGTTCAAATCGTTAAAGTGGGAAAATAAAGGAATAATAATGGACGGTGAACGGTTAAATCACTTAAGGTTCGCAGACGATGTCACTTCAAACGAGTTGAAAAATGACGTGGATTTCTCACGCAAAATCATATTTTTGGACGAATTTTCATCTCGGAGGATATGTAAACAAGCAAAACTGTAGAATTTGGTGTTCTGAAAATGCACACGTAGTCACTGAAAAGCCCATGAACCCTCAAAGAGTGAATGGTACTAAAAATCACTTCGCTCGCGTGAACTTGATTCACTATTATCGTCACTGCTTATTCCGTATGTTACCTAACGTAATAAAATATGTCCCATAACTTGGCCAGAGAACATGGTATTTTTAAAAAAAACACGTAAATCGGATAAGTGGTTCTTAAGTGCTAAGCCCACTAATGGACAAACAGACAGAGAGACGTTGCATTTTATATATATTATAGATTATTATTATTATATAACCTGGAAAGAGAACATATGTATAAATAAAATAAAAACAATAAATAAAAAAAAAAAAACGGTTTTCAAGTGATAAGCGCACTAACGAACAGACAGATAGACAGAGCGACGTTGCATTTTGTATATATTATATTCTTTGCTACATGATATTGTTGGCAATCTATTGCAAGAGAACGCGCTAACGGCAAACTTTTTCCGATTTGATTCACTATTATCGTCACTGCTTATTCCTTATGTTACCTAACGTAATAAAATATATCCTATAACCTAGCCAGGGAACATAAGTATGTTTAAAAAAAAAAGCACGTAAATCGGATAAGTGGCTCTCGAGTCATAAGCGCACTAACGGAGAGACAGATAGAGAAACGTTGCATTATATATATATATATATATATATATATATATATATATATATATATATATATATATATATATATATATATATAATAGATGTGGCTCATTTGCTGAGGAAGTTACTTGAAAGTCAGGATCCATCGCAACGTTCTCTACTTTGATGGATTCAACACTTGGTCGGAGCTTTGAGGGGTTCTGGTACAGGCAATCCTTAGCTATGAGGAATTCACAAAATTTCAATAAAAGGTCAATCGGCAGGATAGCCAAACAGATAAGTAATAACTGTAACACAAAACAAGACCCCAACTAATCAAAATAAATACGATTTTATGATGAGGGTAGATATACATGTCAAAATTAGAAAGCAGTTTTCTTGTTATAAAACTTTGTTGACAGTGTAATCTTAAAACGTAAGGCTTTCATATGGTGAAAATATTAGGGATTCTCGGTAGGCATCTATAGATTAAATTGGTATTTTTAATTCTAGTTTTAATATTGTATTTTTTTATGCATTCTAGGTGTACTATTGAATATCTATGGATTAAAGTTAAACAAATCAACAAATTGTCAAACATGTAAGATCTAACTAAGTTGGGAATGTGGAATCTTTGGCACAATGATACTACTCAGTATATATCACCATTACACCAAACACTTTATTTTTGCACTCGACGCGTGTTTCGCTAACCATATTAGCTACATCAGGAGCGATGATTGACTGTCAACTCTGTGTGACTGTGTTTGGTGTAGTGGTGATATATACTGAGTAGAAACATGTAAGATGTAAAAGGGGTGACAGAGAGTGTTAGAGGAGTTTGTTACATACATATGTACAATACTACAGGTATTTTTAAGGGAGTTTAGAGTCGAAAACTCTGAAAATTATAATATTTTTTCATTATTCCCATTATTCTAGAGTGATCTTAAAAAAAGACATTCCCTTTATAGCCAGTATTTGCTAAAGAAGTAGTGGATAAATAACTTTTATTCTTAATATCGCTAAACTAAATTACGTTCCTCCTAAAAGTAAAAATTCGTGTCTCTGACTCATTTTAGGGTGTAAATTAACATGAAACGACAGACAGGCGAGCGAGCAGGGGAGTGTTTGGTTTTACTTTTTATGAAAACACCCCTACACATGACATATATTTCATTGTATTCAGCACGAATGTGGGTGATGGAAATGACTTAATGACTGGTAGATTTTGGATTATGATATTATAATGATATTAAATTCGTGGAGCGACGTTGTCTTGAGTAAGATATAATAGGAACGTTAATAAAGTGTATGTAATAAACAAGTTCGGCTTTTATCAGTAAATTTTTTGTAAAGTCGTCGTTTTCATACCTCAGAAGAATAGCATGCTCATTTACGACAGTTTTTTTTTAATATCTGAGCAATAATTCATTAAAAAACATATTGAGTAGACCCTGGCGATTTTGAGAAGGAGCGTGAGTGCTCGCGCATAGATATATATATATATATATATATATATATATATATATATATATATATATATATATATATATATATGTATATATATATATATATATACATATATATATATATATATATATATATATATATATATATATATATATATATATATATATATGTATATGTATATATATGTATATATATATATATATATATATATATATATATATATATATATATATATATGCGCGAGCACTCACGCTTCTTCTCAAAATCGCCAGGGTCTACTCAATATGTTTTTTAATGAATTATTGCTCAGATATTAAAAAAAACTGTCGTAAATGAGCATGCTATTCTTCAAATTGGGGAACAAATAGTAGTCCGAGGGAGCCAAGTCTGGAGAATAGAGGGGATGTGAAACGAGTTGGAATCCTATTTCCATTAATTTTGCGACCACAACTGCTGAGGTGTGTGCTGGTGCGTTGTCGTGATTGCAAAGGACTTTCTTGTGGGCCAATCGCGGGCGTTTTTCTTGCAGCTCGGTTTTCAAACGGTCCAATAACGATGAATAATATTCACCTGTAATAGTTTTACCCTTTTCCAGATAGTCGATGAGGATTATCCCTTGCGAATCCCAAAAGACAGTCGCCATAACCTTTCCGGCCGAAGGAACGGTCTTCGCCTTTTTTGGTGCAGATTCCCCCTTGGTAACCCATTGTTTAGATTGTTGTTTGGTCTCAGGAGTATAGTAATGTATCCATGTTTCATCCACAGTGACAAAACGACGCTTAAAGTCCTCCGAATTCTTCTGGAACAGCTGCAAACCATCCTTGCAACACTTCACACGATTCCATTTTTGGTCAAGCGTGAGCAATCGCGGCACCCATCTTGCGGATAGCTTTCTCATGTCCAAATGTTTATGCAAAATATTATGTACCCGTTCAGTCGAGATACCCACAGCACTAGCAATCCCACGCACCTTAACTCTTCTGTCATCCTTCACCATATCATGGATTTGATCAATGATTTCTGGAGTCGTAACCTCCACAGGCCGTCCAGAACGTTCAGCGTCACTTGTGCCCATATGGCCAGTCCGAAAATTTTGAAACCACTTATAAACTGTTCTAATCGAAGGTGCAGAGTCACCATAATGTTTATCAAGCTTCTCTTTAGTCTCCTGAGGCGTTTTGCCTTTCATAAAGTAATGTTTAATCACCACACGAAATTCTTTTTCGTCCATTTCTTGAAAATCACTCGACTTCCTTGATTCACACGAATGCCAAACACAAAGAAATAGACCCATATGGCTGAAACTTGGTGTGCGTTCATTCAAGAGATGCTACTAACTAAACATGACCTCGATACGCGCCGGTGGTGCCATCTCTCGGACTTTGCACGGACTTTTCAAACCAGCCTCGTATATATATATATATATATATATATATATATATATATATATATATATATATATATATATATATATATATATATATATGTATTGACCAATGTTTTCATGGGTGTAATATGATAACTGTGTCTCGGGTTTCTCGTGTAGGCTGGATATCCTGAGAAGGATTGTTTAACAGCTGACGTTTCAATGGGATCTCACCCATCTTTTTGAAAGCTTACGTAATGGAATCTCGAAGTAGCTCGCAGGCTTTAACGGACGAAGAAAACTGGGAGAAAGAGATGTTTCAGCTCCAACAAGCCTTAACATTAAACGGCTATAAGAAAAATAGTCTACAACGAGCTTTACGAAAGTCACAAAAACGGGAAAAAACTGAGGCAAAGGCTTTCCTTCCCTATGTAAAAGGGACCACAGACAAAATCGGAAAACTCCTTAAGAAACACAATATCACAACAGTCTTCAAAACAGACCGAAAAATCAAGGATATCCTGCCTTCAGCCAAGGATAAAATCCCGTTAGAAGACCAAGGAGTATATGAGATCCCATGCGGCGACTGTAATTTATCATACGTCGGTCAGACTAATAGCAGGATGAGTACAAGAAAAGACGAACACATAAATGTAGTTAGACAAAAACATCGCTTTTTCAACACGTCGCCAAGACAGGACATAAAATTAATTTTGCTAAAACGAGGACTTTAGCAAGAGGCAACAACCTGTCCACAAGAATAGTAAGAGAAGCTATAGAAATAGAAAAAAAAGGCCCATTAATCTCAACAACCGAGACGACAGTCAACGTTTGCCAACCGCTTGGAAAAATATTCTTACCAAGTGCAGAATTAAGCCAAAAAACAACACAGAGCCTGAAGCAGAAACAATACAATAAACACCAGCCAGAAAAAACACGCAGTCAGACGCACGCGATTGGCCAATCCCAACCAACCAATAAGAACGCCCCTGTTGCGCATATAACCAGACGCAATCGAACTTAACTCCGTTAAGACAAAATGTGGCCTCGTCAGAAAAAACAATATTATGAATTAGGTTAGAATCATTATTGATTCGTTCCAACGTGACCTCGCAAAATTCAACCCGTCTATCGTAGTCATCTTCAGATAATTCTTGCAATAGAATGGGTTTGTATGAATGCAATTTTTCTTCATTCAGTATACGACTTAAGGTACCTTCACCTATGTTGTGTTCTAGACAAAGCTGGAGAGTGGCTATATGAGGATTTTCTGTAATTTCCAATAAAATATCTAACTTTTTATCATCGTTTGTTTTAACTTTTGGAGGTCCAGATTTAGAACGATCCTTAACATGACCTAATTGTCTAAATTGTTTTGCTAACTAAGGATTGGGTAATAGGTTCTCGATTCGGATATTCTGCGTTAAAAAAATCACACGCCTCCTGTTATGTTCTCCTACGGTTTCCGTAACCCACCATCATTAACAAAGTGATTCTTTCCGTTTCTGTTAAATGTACCAATATGATATTACGCTCAAATTGCAGTTTCACAAAATGAAGCAATAAACGTTTTCATCAATAAATCATTTTTTGACGCGTTAAGTCGTTACCTTATAGTAAATGTCACAAGCCAGCTTAAAAAAAAATTAATTTGATCTACTTAATTTCAAATATTAATAATTTCAAAACAGTTCAATTTAGACATACGGTATATTAGACAAATAATACCTAGAATTTTTAGTAGGAGGAGTAGGAGGAAATAATATACAGGGCTTGCTATTTAAAAAATCAAAAAGGCGTAATTTCTTCGAAGTGACAGTTCGAAACATTTTACTGTCAACGTCACCATGTGCGCCGTATAACACCCTATAACTTTTATTGAAACATTTTTTTGATATACTGATTAATAAATGCTGTGGAATCATTATTCCATACATATGGGGCACACTGTATATATATGTGTGTGTGTGTGTGTGTGTGTGTGTTTAAGGCACTAGTTGAACTCAAACGGTCAACTTCATATAAGGTTTATTTGCTATTAGCGATCACTTTATCTTCACTTTTCTTCAGAATGTATTTATTACAGCATCTTACGGTATCAAATTTGTTATGTAAGGTTTTACATATACAGTGCGACAATTAATTTTCCGAATTAACCTGAACAATTCTAAACTTGTGCTATATATTACAAATAAGTAGTATCATCTACAACTTTCATATGCGATTTGTAAGCTATATCCTCTTACGATTTTTTTTTTAATTTTAGCGCCAAATATTGAGGTGACTGAGATGTGATATGTAATTGAAGTCATAATTGTATTTTTTTTTTCTGTTATCTAAATCATAATTTTATTGTAAAATAGATAGTATTTGTTTTAAAATTACTTTTTCATGTCATATTTAAGATAAAATATTGAATAGAAATAAAGAAAATAAACCAGACCTTTTCTAGAGCAAAAACGAAAAAAAAACTGAATTTTTCGTAACGAAAAAATTTCTAACCATCTTGAAGAGCATAAAATTTCTTATATTTTTTTTTTAAAAAAAAGCTTCTACGAGGGTTTACCCACAAGAGATATCCATAATTCGATTTGGACTAAAATGCAAATTTTGACCGATCCTCTTAATATTTTTTAATAAAATCTAGCACACTTTTTTTGTTAATATAAAAGCTTCACATTTTCCTCTATTTTGAAGCCGTAATATCGAATTGAACTGAAGTTACCCGTAAAAAACATTTTTTAATTTACAGTAATAAATACTTTTTTTTGGGTTATGCAGGTAAAATTTTTTAATGCAATCTACGTAGTTTTTTAGGCCATTTTATGACCAGTAAAATGCATTTTTTTCTGTCGCATAACAACGAACAGAAGCTGAGATATTTAAGAAATGGTGAGCGTTAAAAAAATGCACTAAAATAAAAAAAGAAAGTGGCCTTGTGGTCAAAATTAGGCTGAGAAAACTCGTTTACACTGTTTAAAAATCGATTTCCAAGCTGTATCCAAGAATTTCCAAAAATTATGAAAATTTTACCGAATTTGCCTCCACCATATAACATGTAGGCTGAAAAGTTTTTGGTCTAGCTACTTAAAACACATTTCTTTTGCAAAATTCGACTTTATTCATCAATATAGTCTCCTTCAAGAACGATACAATCAGTCCAACGCTCTTCTAAGGCTTCTATATATTTCTTCTAGAAGTGTCTTTGCCTTCAAAACAGGCTTCAGTTTCGGCGATAACTTCTTCATTGGAGCCAAATCTCTTTCCCGCAAGAATTTTTTTGAGGTTTGCGAATAGATAATAGTTGCTGGGGGCCAAATCTAGATAATGAGGTTGATGAAGAAGCAATTCGTACTTCAATTCATGCAATTTTACCATCGTAACCATTGACTTGTGACACGGTGCATTGTCTTGATGAAAGAACACTTTTTTTCTTGTTCATTTGGGACCGTTTCTTTACGATTTCTGCCTTCAAACGCACCAATAACTTTATATAATATTCGATGAGTGCGCGTCCCAAAATACAGAAGCCAAAAGCTTTCCAGCCGACTGTTGTGTCTTTACTAGCTTCGGACGACTTTCGCCGGCTGCTGTCCACTCAACTGACTGCCGATTTAATTCCGGTGTGCAGTGGTGGATCCATGTTTCATTCACTGTCAAATATCGCATGAAAAGATCCCTTTTATTGCGCTTAAACAGGTCCAAACAGCGCTCAGAATCATCAACGCGTTGTTGTTTTTGGTCCACTGTGAACAAACGCGGTACCCATTTCGAACATAGCTTTCTCATTCCCAAATTTCATGCAAAATATGACCAACATATTTTTTTGATATCTTTAGGGTGTCAGTTATCCCACGCAATTTCACTTTACGGTCATCTAAAACAATTTTGTCGATTTTTTTTATGTTTTCCGGTGTAACCATTTAAATTGGGCGTCCAGAGTGTTCAGCATCATTTGTATCTGTACGCCCGCGTTTAAATTCAGCATACCAGTAAATGAGTGATTTTCCAGGAGCACAGTCCCCGTAACATTTATTATGCCATTGCTTTGCTTGAACGGTTTTTTTTTTCCCATCAAAAAACAGTGTTTAATCAACACACGAAATACGATCTTTTCCATTGTTTTGAAAATATCAAAAGTAGAGCCACTAAAACCACTGTAACTTGAAAACTAATCGTCGTAATGCCATGAAATTTTAACACGTATCGTTTGACGGTTGATATTTCCTAAATATCACTGAATTTTTTGAAAAGGGCGACATCCATGTGTCAGACCAAAAACTTTTCAACCTACGTGTTATATAGAGATAACGGTGAAAAACCTTATCCTATTGGCGTATCTAGTGAAGTATTAAACCAAGTTACATATCATTAAAACCTGAATGTATTGTATATAAATATTAAAAATATCGAGTTTCCTTTGCTGTTATCTGTATTATTATTAACTAATAAACCAAACACTTCCCTAAACCCCATTTTGTTTGTAACGAAAATTAATATTTCGCTCGAAGATATGCGAGGAATTTAATAATATGCACGCTCGTTAAGATAATGACTCATCGATTCCTGCCATTTAAATAATAATTTTATATTATTATGCAGTATGGCTTACCGAACGCATTAAGCCGGCCATTTGTAGTTTCGTCATCTTATTTTTTCCTGCTGCCTTTTGCATATTTCGTTATGGGAATGTTATTATGTAATCGGCAGTTTAATGATCGTTAAGTAAGGTACAAGTGCATCAGATTACTTCGTTAATTATTTATTTGGCAAAAGTCAATTTGATGACTGATGACTGACATGATGACTATTTATTTTATAGAATTAAATTTAGAAATAACATTTATGATCTTAACCTCAAAAATTAAAATAAAATAGAAATACTTAGGCATCAACCTGAGAATCCAGATCTTCATTTAATCACCCAAACGGCCCGATAATGCTATTGCAACAACACTTCTTGAGAACGCCAACTTATTACCTGAACTACTTGCTTTACATTCTACTGGCAATTTCCACCCACTATTCCTATTGTGCAGTCAAGGATGTCTCATATTATCTTTAAATTCTCTTTCTTCTTTATATTAACGATCTGCTGGAAACGACCAGGAATCCAATCTACAACCTTACAGATGACGGTACGTTAATTTCTTCATTTACTTTCAACGCATGAGCATGCGGTACTCATACAAATATTCCACTGGACTACCAAGAACTAACGTAAGTCGTAATTTGAAGAAGCACAAATTCAGGCCATATAGGACAAGAAAAGTTCATCACCTTGGAGACAGAGATTTTTAACGGCGTATGGATTTTTGCCAATGGTTTCTGAAGAATTGTAACCATGTTCCGAATTTTTCATGAAATTACATTTGAACAGACGAAGCTTATAACATATAAACAATGCAGGTATTTTTAACCGTTACAATTCTTATAAGTGGACACAAGAAAATCCTCATTTAATTGTGGAGCAAAGAAATCAAGGCAGATTTGGATTTAATGTGTGGGCAGGAATTTTTAGAGGCAGGGTTATAGGTCCATTTATTTACGAAGGAACACTCACCTCTCAGAGATATTTAGAAATTTTAAGGCAGCAAAATAGAACCTCTTATTGATGAACTGCCGTTAATGGACCTTAGAAATATATTTTTTCAACACGACGGGGCACCCCTCATAACGTTGCAGTTATCAGTAATTTTTTTTCGGTCAATTTCGACAATATAGCCAACCAAGGTCCGAACCGCTGGCCGGATTTAACACTCATGGACTTCTATCTCTGAGGAAGATTTAAAGACCTAATTTGTAAATTGCCGACAAACACCAGGCAAGAGTTAGAAGTCACAGTGATACAAAAAATTTTGCAGCTCTCACTCCTCTTGAACTAATCAACTCGGTAAGAAGTGTCCAGAAAAGGTGTCCCCTATTTGTAAATGAAACTGGTCGACATTTCGAACATCTCTTATAGAAAATTGTTTTGTTTTAGTTTGCTCTACTCGAAATAAATTGTTTTATTGTTGTGTTTTATTTTCTAAATAGTTTAAAGTACTATAGCATTTAGTAAATTTCATTGTAGCTATAACTTTTAGAGTTACTTCTGTGATTTTTTTTACGATTTGACTGCTATTGGTACACAATTGATATTCCCGCCCCGTCCGAAGCCTACTTCACAAAATGTGCATTTAAAACTCGCGTAAAAACTGAAATCCTTTATATTTTGAAGTAAATTTAAGCAAAATATAAAGTGTGCTATATTTTTAGACTGGTAATTTAAAGCTCTATTCGAATAAGGAAAAGTATACAGGGTATCCCATTTAAAAAATATATTTTTGCGTTAATAACTATTAAAATATTAGTTGTAAAAAATGTAACTTACACTGTTAAAATCCACGTGAAAAAGTGCTTTAAGAATGTTTTTACAGAAATCAAAAATTTTCAAAAGGAAAAAAATTACAAACATTTTTCCAAAATGCAGATTTTTGAAAAAGTATATCTGAAATGGTACTAGATATCAATATGCGGTTTTCACCATTGTGTTTATCACAAAAATTGAGTCTCAGACACCGACATCAGTTTTCGTCTATCTCCTTTAGATAAAAGGGTTTACCTTTAAAAGTGTCGAATTTGGACCACCCTGTACACAGTGTCATCGCAAATTCGGGCAATTTGAAAATCTTTGCTTCAAGAATACGCGGAAAATGGAAATGATAATATTTTACTGCAAATAACACTGACGACAGTTAGTTATTATTTATCGCACATTCGCATGACCTTGGAAATATTGAAGGAAGTGATAGAAACATGCTAGACCCAACTTTAATTTAGAAACTTGTGTGTTGACCCATTAAATACTAATAACCGGTGTGTTTAACCATGAAATGAATGAAAAAAAAATCCCTTAAGTTTATAGAAGATGAATACTAACCTAACCTTGCAACTCCTTCGCGTTAATACTGCGCATGCTTAAGATAATGATAAAGACAAAGGCATGTGAAAAATATGCGCTGCAAAATCTCTTTATGAGCGTTTTAATAAATATATTTTCTAATGAACAATGCTCGGCACGTTCTTACTTGACCGACTGTAGATAATTTTATGGAAATTTACATAATTGTGATGATTATATCTAACTAGAACGATCCATGTAGTTATTTTGTATTGTATGTTTTGTACTGTATATTGTACATTCTTAAACGTAGACTAGAAGATTTAAAAGCCTGTTCCATCAGCCTTATAAGCCTGTAAATTCCATAATTTGCCCGTATAAATTCATAAACAATTTGTATAAAAGCACTTCTAACTTTTGAACGACACTAATATTAATTCAATTATGTCAACCGCAAAAATAAAATTACACAAAATCATCGAGTCCATCAAAACGGAAATAATACAAACTAACACGTAGGTCGAAAAGTTTTCGGTCTGACACATAGATGTCACCCTTATCAAAGAATCCATACGATTTTTAGGAAGTACCAACCTTCAAACGATACGTGTCAAAATTTCATGATATTTCGACGATTAATTTACAAGTTACAATGGTTTTAGTGACGCTACTTTTTATATTTTCAAAGCAATGGAAAAAATCGAATGTTGTGTGTTTATTAAACACTATTTTTTGATGGGAAAAATATCGTTCAAGCAAAGCAATGATTTGATAAGTGTTACGCGGACTCTGCTCTTGAAAAATCACTCATCGCATATTGATATGCTGAATTTAAACACGGGCGTATAGATACAAATGATCCTGAACGCTCTGGACGCCCAAATGAGGTGGTTACGCTGGAAAACATAAAAAAAATCAACAAAATTGTTTTGGATGACCGTAATGGGAAATTGCGTGAGATAGCTGACACCCTCAAGACATCAAAAGAACGTGTTGGTCATATTTTGCATGAACATTTGGGTATGAGAAAGTTCTGTTCGAAGTGGGTACCGCGTTTGCTCACAGTGGACCAAAAACAACAGCGTGTTGATGATTCTGAGCGCTGTTTGGACCTGTGTAAGCGCAATAAAAACGATTTTTTCACACGATATGTGACAATGGATGAAACATGGATCCACCACTACACACCGGAATCAAATCGGCAGCCAGCTGAGTGGACAGCAGCCGGTGAAAGCCGCCCGATGCGGCCAAAGACACAACAGTCGACTGGGAAGGTTTTGGCCTCTGTATTTTTGGATGCGCATGGAATAATTTTTATTGACTATGCTGAGAAGGGAAAAACCATCAATAGGGAATATTATATAAAGTTATTGGTGCGTTGAAGTGCTCTTTCAACAAGATAATGCACCGTGTCACAAGTCAATGGTTATAATGGCAAAATTGCATGAACTGAAGTTCGAATTGCTTCCTCATCCATCGTATCCTCCAGATTTGGCTCCCAGTAACTATTATCTATTCACAGGCCTCAAAAAAATGCTCGCGGGAAAGAGATTTGGTTCCAATGAAAACGTTATCGCCGAAACTGACGCCTATTTTGAAGGCAAAAAACTAATCCCTCTACAAAAAAGACATAGAAATGTTAGAAAAGTGTTGGACTGAGTGTATCGCTCTTGAAGGAGACTATGTTGATGAATAAAATCGAATTTTGCAAAAAAAAGTGTTTTAAGTTGCTAGACCAAAAACTTTTCAGCGTTATATTGTACATTCTTAAATGTAGACTCGAAGATTTATAAGCCTCCACAATTTTATACTACATATATTGCCCGTATAAATTTTATAAACAACATGTATAAGAGCACTTTTAACTTTTGAACGACACTAATATTAATTTAATTATGTCAACCACAAAAATAAAATTGCACAACATTATCGAGTCCATCAAAACGGAAATAATACGAACTAATTAATATAATTAATACTTGATTGCTTCACCAGTTCGGCACCTAATGAAGTTGAACAAATGCAGCGCAATAAATACAGCTGCTGCATTGTATATATGTTGTAAATATGAATGTATACCAATTGTATAGTTATAATAATTTGAATAATATATGTTTTTGTTAGTTTTATTGGCATAAAAGCCAGCCGATAAATTCCCCTTTACTGTCTACATACGAGGGTGGATTGATAAGTCTGATCAATTTTCTTAAGCGGCATGACTGTTGGTAAGCGTGATTCCGGTTTGTTTGCGGCTATCGTAAGTGCTCAGTGTTACACATTTCGTAAAAATGGATAAATCCGCGTATAGTGCAGTGAAAAAACATTTTTATCACTGCACAAAAAGTGGACTGCGACCTAGATAGAAACTGAACTGAAGAAAGTTCATGGGGAGTTTGCCCCAGCACTCACGCTCATTTCTTCTCACTTTACAATACTTATTTCAATACGTCCGATTGGGATGTCTTGTGAAAAAATGCTCGATAAAATGCATGGTATTGTGATGGAAGATCGTCGCATTTAGCTTCGTGAGATTGCTGAGATGTATTTCAGTCAAAATACTATTTTGAAGTGAAATCATCGGATACTGTTACCCTTTTTAAAATACTCGTCCTGACGAGTACTACTGTGATCAAAAAATAGTAAGACTTTTGAAATAACGGGTTATTTATTTTTCCAGCCTCTTGAGACAAATTCAAACGAAAAATCATTTTTAAAACAAAATTTATTGCAACTTCTTTGCTGAATTTTTTCACTCATGTTAAAAATCGAAAAACACACTTTTGTTGTTGAATGCAAGCGAATCTTGTTAACTACTAACGCTATAGTCTTAAAATTTGACACAGATGGCAGTTAACAGGTTGACTGCCGATCTATATTTTTGAGTTTGTGGTTGACGCCGGTAAGATTTTTCCAAATATTTTTATTTTATTGTGGTAAATATGAATTAAAATGAGTCTTGGATGTGTTTTTTTTATGTGCCATTCAAAATATTAGAAAAAAAAAAAATTTCACTCCGATTGGAGTAATCGGCATTGCAAGTGAAAATTTTTACTAGATGCCGAACACTCCGATCGGGAGTGTCCAATTAAATAAGTAAAGAAATAATAAATCGAACTCATGAACTCAAAACATTTATTTCTAAATCATTTTTGTACATTTTTTATGGTAATCCTCAAAGCAATTAAGGCAAAAACCTGGTTGTCCAGGGCACATTTTGCATTCATACACTGTTTGCTTTCTTATTTTATTTTTTCCATCATTCTTTGCATTCCTTTCTGCTTACCCGTTTTGTTTCTTTAGTTCCTTTTTTTTCACTAACAATTTTTTCTACTTTGCTAATGCTGTGGACATTTATTTGGCCTGGAGGAATTTGCGGCAAATTAGTAATTGGTCGTCTGGCTAGTAAATTTCTTATGACATCCAATCGGAAGTCATATAATCGTAACTGGTCAGACCGCGAATATTTATTGTACAAAAAATAGGCGTTTATCATGCTCATTTGCAGCACATGCATGAATAACTTTTTGTACCACCGAATGGTTTTACGGCTGCAAGGATAATATGCCATCATTTGATCCTGTCTATCTATACCGGACATAAAAGCATTATATCCAATGATTGCGGAAGGTTTTTCAGATTCTTGATTTCTTTTGTTTTAAAAATGCCCATTTCGCTTCCAAATTCTGTTAAAATGTATTGAACATTGCGTTTATCGCGCCATTTTCCGACATGCACTCCATTGCAAAACAGAGATTTATTCTCACCACGTTTTAAGTTTGCACTCATTACCTCTTTCGGATTATCTTTCCTCTCAGCTCTCAGCGTACCAGTGCAGTATGTATTTTGTTGAAGTAATTTCCTAGCTAAATTAACACTATTGTAAAAATTGTCTAGATAAACAGCATGTCCCACACCCAATTTTTCCTCCAATAAATGTAAAACAATCTTTTCAGTATGTCCGCTTCCACCATAAACATCTGTCGCACCTTCGTAGACACGAAATTTCAAAATAAGTCCATTAGGCTCTGTCAGCATGTATAACTTCATACCATACTTATGACGCTTATTCTTGATATATTGTTTAAACTGGAGACGACCCCGATAAAGTACCATAGCTTCATCCAAAGACAACTCTCTTCCAGGATAGTAAATTTCTCCCATCTTGTTGTTAAAAAAATTTGCCACAAATCTAATCTTTCCTAGCCGATCTGCCGGATCAATATCTGGAGATGTAAAATGCAAACACCTCAAGATAAGCAAAAATCTATTCCTTGACATATATTTTCTCAGGTAGATTAAATAGCAGATCAGTTTTCCAATAATCGTGAAGACGGCTCAAGGATATTGTGCCAGTGTGAAGTAACAGGGCCAAAAAAATTTTTAGTTCGTCAAGAGTAAGATCTTTAAAATTAGTAATACGTGATTTTGTACTTGTTTCTGGGTGCAGCAAAACCTCGACTGCGTAAGAGTTCGTTCGTTCTACAATAGTTTGTAAAAAATCATCATCAATGATCATTTCGAAAAAATCGATAGGTGCACCCTGTCCTGGAATTTGCACCAATAATTCCTGGGTTTTCTGGAACAAAATTTGTTTTAACGCACCTCTGTCGTTCCATTTTATCTCATCAAGGCTAGGAAGTGTTTGATGTGGCCGAATAGGGTCTATAAAATTCTTTTCTTCGGACTCGGAGCTTGAATTTACATCACTATCGTCTGTGTCTGGTACGTAATGTTCGTTACTACTACCTCCGCTTTCTTCCAATAGCTGCAATAATTCAGTGTCAGTTAGCTTCTTTTTCTTATCATATACCTTTTTTTCATCACTACAATGTCTTTTTTTAATACCAGAAGGCCCAGGTTGATTGTCCATATTGTACGGCAGATTACAACCAAACCAAAAGCAAATCCGCGGAACCACTTAAGCACCTGTTAGAACTTGCGTTTTTAAGCAACGCCACCACTAGAAACACGTTTCATATACAACGCCGATGGAATACTAAGAAGTACGTAAGTACGCATGTCGAACTCCGATCGGAGTAGAGGGCGTTGGCGAAGAGACCCGACGCACTCCGATCGGAGTGGTCGGCAGTCAACCTGTTAAGGTCCTACCAACCTAACGAAAAAAAATTAATCCGATTTGGAAAGGCCCGGGCGATTTAAATTTAAAAGTTTTATTGTTTTTTTTTATCACAGTAGTACATTAACGGATACTGCTCCCATGTTTGGAGCTCCGCTCCCAAACAAACACTGCATTTGTTGGATTCTATTCAGAGAAGAGCTGTTCGTCTGATTGGAGACCCGGAACTGACCGTCGGCCTTGATTCGCTGGAACATCGAAGAACGGTTGGCGACTTGAGCCTATTCTACAAGTACTTTCATGGAAAGTGTTCGAAGGATGGGGCCCGCTTAATTCCTCCCAGAGCGGTGCATGTTAGAAGTACACGTCGCGCTAATTCTTCACATCCGTATGCAGTCTTTTATATGGAGAACATCATCCCTTTGGAATAATTTGCCTAGGACTCTGTTTCCCACCGAGTACAATCTACAACGATTCAAGAACAACGTGAATCGCTTTCTCCGCACACGTGTCGCTCCTGTAGCGCTTTAGGGACTTCCCCGTAGCACGTGTGCTAGACCCATAAAAAAAAAAACGAACAAATATTGCAACTGCTAAATAATTTTGGCAACACCCTTAAAAATGGGAGAATTGGCTCGTTTTTTGGGTTTTTTAGCGTATTTTTGCAATTTTATCATAAATTTATGGAAGATAAACTAAAAATTCTGACAGATTTTGATTCTACATAAAAAGAAGGGGCTATGAACCTTCTGGTCGGGAGACATTGGCGTTTTTGTCGTTGTTTTCCTTTGTAATTTTTTATGGTTAAATAATAGGTGTACTTGCAAACTGTAAGCTATTTTTTTTTGGTTAACTCAGAAAAGATGTTCAATGGACATTACTTTAATTGATCCAAACATAATTTTAGCCATTTTTTACATATTAGATATAGTTTTCATTCCTCATAATATTGATAAATTTTACCGATTCACGTTTTTTTCGTCTGACGAATTTTTTAAACAACTTTTTTTCAGTATACTACTGCATTACCTAAAATATCAGAAAATGCTCCTTAGTCCCTAAACTTTAATTTGACGTACTTAAGAACTCATTTAGATAATTTAAGCATGAGAAATTGGCCATTTTAATCTCTTCAATTTGTTTAATGCAAATATACGATTTTTTTGCTTAAATTCTTTTCCTCTTGAGTTTTATAATATTTTCAGTAATTACAGTTATTTTTAATTATTATACATAGATTACGTTTTCTTTTTCAAAAAGTAAAATTTTATCACAGTTCGAATCTCAGTTTTTTCTATAATGTCGCAAATCGCATATACACGTTTGTATTTCGACCGAATAAACAGTAATCGCACTAAGCTCGGAACTGTAACTCTGCATGTGATCTTCTAAGGAATAAAACTAAATGATCCAATACTGATTTTGATCATAGGATTGCTATATATATGTCATTTACCTTCCTACTACGACCCTCGTAGATAAGGAACTATTTTCCAGCAAATTCCTATATTACGAGGGCCCGCCTTTGAAGTTTTTACAAATAACCACTAGATGGCGCTATTGAGAGGTGACATTACCATTGTTGTAAAATTAGACATTTGTTATTGTTAAAACAGTGGCAACTCAGAAATTGGCAGAGTAGTTTGTTTACAGTTTTGTGAACAAATGGAAATTTCACGTGAAAGTTTTTGTTGGATAATTTTTTACGACTTTAGTAAAGGCCTAACTCAACAATAATGCCTCGGATCACTTCGTTCAACTTTTAGTAATGAATCACCATTAGAAAAGACTGTTTATAGTTGGTTTGCAGAATTTCGTCATAGTCGTGCTTCTGTCGACCAAAATCTATTGTTGTTCCAAAAAACATCGATGCTGAATGCAACATGACTGAAGAGGATAGGCATATGACTTACCGTGAGACAGAGGCATGCTTAGGCATGTCGAAGACTGTAGTGCATTCGATTTTGCATGAACATTTAGCAGTGAAAAAGACCTGTTCCCGATGGATTCCGCATAATTTGACCGAAACTCAAAAACAGGCTCATGTCAATTGGTCTAACGCAGGGGTGCTCAAACTTGAACTGCTGGCGATCTACCTCAATATTGTTAGACTATGATCGATCGACTCTGAGAGGCTGCAAGTAAGTGTGATGCAGGATTGTCGTCTAGGTAGGGTGTATCGTAGCATAGATATTAGTTTTCCGCACAATACGCATTTTTTTAGTCAAGGTAAGTGTAGGTCTGCTCTAAAATGTCAATGAAAAAACTCATACTTATTCAAAATTGCGAGTTTATTGGTTCTTACAAAACAAACGAGTTCTAGTGTCTAAACTTAACTAAAGAGTGACTTTGGATGTTGAAGCGTGGCACTGCATGTCCTCAGCATACTTTTCATAAGATGGTACGTAATTACCGAGTGTTAATCGCAAGCATGATGACATATAGTCGATTGCGATATTTTGACTTAATTATCTTCATTTCAGAAAATGCAGACTCGCACAAGTAAGTTGACCCAAACATTGCCGTCAGTTGAAGGGCGATTTGCCTTAGATTCGGATATTTATCTTCAGATATAAAACACCAGAATTTTGTATCAGATGCTGTGGCTTTGAGATGTATATCTGATATAATCTGCACTAACTCATTTTCAACAGAACATGAGTCCATGTTAAACTGACTTGCTTATTTCAGTAGCTAATTCCTCAATGTTTTTACACGACAAAGGATAACTCATAAATGATGCGATATTTGCCAATTTACTGAAATCATAAAAAACGTATTTCGAATTGGCCCAAAATATTTGATAATTCTGCTTCATAAATATCATAATTCAACTGAGAAATCCTTGCTTTCAAAGACGGAAAATTTTTCAGATCCTTTCTTTTCAGTTGATCTATCATAAGTTGCAATTTACTTTTGAATGCGTTTATTGCGCTAATCATCTCAATAATAGTTTTTCCTTTACCTTGAAGCTCCAAATTAATGGTGTTTAAATGCATTGTGATGTCTGTCAAAAATGCCAAATCAGTCAGCCATTTTCCGTTTTTCAGCATCAGAGTGTCATCACCTCTTTCGTCCAGAAAAGCTGTTATTTCGGGCAATAATTCTTGAAACCTTTCTAGGAATTTTCCGCGACTCAACCACCTGACGTCCGTGTGAAGAACTAAATCAGTGTGTTCAGCTGACTCACTATCTTCCAACTGCAATTTAAAGAGCCGTCGTTGCAAGCTACGTGCACGGATAGAATTCACAATTTTTATTGCAATGCCCATAATCTCCTCCATGTTTAGAACTTTTGAACATAAAACTTGTTGATGTATAATGCAATGGAAGGAGACAAATGAAGGGAAATCATCATTAGCTCGACACAATGCCACAAAACCGTTTTTGTTTCCAGTCATTGCTAGTGCTCCATCGGTTGTAATGCACACTAGTTTATATATTGGTAGCTTGTAGTTTGTTACAAAATTGAAGAAAACGTCATATATATCTTCGCCACGGGTCTTTCCTTTCAGAGGAATCATTGTCAAAAACTCTTCCTTAGCCGACATGTCATTGAATACCATTCGAATAAAAATACACAGCTGGGCAGTGTCTGTCATATCGGTGGATTCGTCGAACTGTAAAGAAAAGTATGTATATTCCATGATATCATGTTTTAGTTCATCTGCCATGTCCTGACTTATGACTTCAACACGCCTTGTGACAGTCGGACGAGATAACTGAAGTTCTCTAATAGCACACATAATCTCTGTTTTATTTTTTAAAATTTCCAAATAAAGTCTCACCCGGTTCAATAAACGCTTCCTTCACAACCAATCCATCATCAAATGGTTTCTTGTGTTTCGCCAATATATGAGATATTTTAAATGACGCGATCGTTGCAGCTTTTGATTGTTTGGCTGGTCTTGTGAACATGGTTTGTTCTTTTTTCAAACAAGTTATCAAATCACGTACTAATCGTTTTCTTAATTCACTCTGTGACGGAAAATCCTTTTCATAGTTTTTATGAACCGTTTTATGATGCCATCGATACAAAATTTATTAATAAATTTTGTATCGATGTATCGCCTTCAAGTTACAACTCAGACTGACTCCTATTCCTGCAGGCGTAACATTTATATCGGCGCGAACGAAGTCTCGAATGTTCCCGTCAAACACGCCGCCCGAAGTTTCTAGAAAAATCGGCGGGAATCAAAAACGCGGCTTTTCTTTGACAAGTACCGCGCGTTCCTTTGATAAAGTCGCCTTTTGCCGCTAGCAGGGGGTTATTACGATAAAAGAAAGTGATGAGGGGGTTATTCTGGCCTAATTGTGGATAGAATAAATTTTAGTGGTTTATTCATTACATTTTGTTTTAGTTACCTGAAACAAAATCTGTGAATAGTTCTATATCCTTCCAAAATCATGAGGCATCAACTTCAGAGTAGAAAAAATATTTCGAGAATTGGTTCGAACGCATGCAAAAGTGTATAAATCTTACAGACGAATATTTTGAGAAACAATAAAACGATTTGTACCACAAAAAGTTTTTCTGTTATTGCTTTTGTAAACACTTAAAAGGCAGTCCTCGTATTTATTTTTCTATACGATATGGTTAGTTCTTTAGTACTGTAGGGCAATTTACAAAATTGCAGTAATTTTTTCCACAATGTTTAACAAAATTTTATTCAATGCAAATTTTTATCGGCCACATAAAACTCAACAACATTCACAACTCTGTAGAAAAGGCTTTGTGCACAAATATGGCACACGATATTTTCTAAAATTCTTTTCGTTTGGATAAAACACTTAATTTGCTTTTACCCAAAGTTGAATAGCCAGTTTTTAAATTTCGTGACAAAACTAACCAACAAAGAATTGCTTAGACTAAGTGATGTAATCGTCCAGACGTTCATTAACGAAACAATATCAGTAAGAGTTCAGGAATTTTAATTCTCGTAGGTTAGATAAGTTGAGTCTCTTTTAAATTCATAATCAGAGAGCGTGAGCCCGATTGTTGAAAATCAAGTGCTATGGAGAGTTCCGCTGAAGCTTCTTCTGTGTGAAGGTTTTATGATTCTGCGACTGTAGCGCATCGAAAAGTTAGCATTCGCTATCATTTAAACAGACAAAATAATCGGCCAAGTGCAAGTCGGACTTGCGCAATTATGTTCCGTACGTTGATTGCTTTTAAAATAAACATTTTTGTTAAGCAGTTATAAAATGATAAATGACTTCACAAAGTACACCCAAATGAGTTTCCGATCTTTAATAAAAACCGATGACCTTGAAATTTTTGTTTTTTTTATATATACCAGATGAATTATAAAAGATCTCGTGATAATTTTCGTTCAATCTACACCCTGTTGAGAATATTCCACAATTTTTTCAAAATTTCTTGATCAGTACTATTCGAGATACGGTGGGGGACAGCGATTTTTCGCAGTTTTTTAAAATTAATACAAAGAAAAGTATGCGCATGTATTACATTACATATTTTTTGAACTCGTGTTTTTACAAACTTTCATTTGACACCCCATTCGATGACCTGGTAAATTTTTTTTTACCTCCGATTTCTCCCCCGAAACTAACCCCTTAAGTCAAAATTTAACTGTCAAAACTAAGCGGCTCTGATAAAGCCATCAATTCCTATATTAGTGTCGAATTTCAACTTTTTATGGCAAATGGTTTCGAAGAAAATCGGATGTGACAGACAGACGGACAGACAGACATACACCGAAGTGATCTTATAAGTGCGAAAGAAGACGGAAACTGGTCCGACTTTAGGTAAACCTCGGACAAGGTGACTAAAGCTATCACAAATCGATGCATACATGGATTAGATTTAAGTGTTGGTTCGCGAAAACTCAAATTTCTCAGCACGCAAACGACTAACTGCTTATTAACGATTTATGACTCCACCCCTACACTGGAATTTAATGCAAGTAGTAAGGCTGATACTGCTCAAAGGCTCGTGAAACAATCAGCACGTACTTCTCTGACGATGACGGACGTACCGCAACAACTATTAATTCTATACAGAATAGAAGAAATTACGGGAAACCCTAGTTACAGCAGGGCAAAGTGAGATCACATCTTTCTCAGCCATTCGAGAAGATTTTCCAAATAAATCGATTTCCATCAAACATGATATAAGTTAGCTTCCAGGTAGACATGATTTGGCATCGATGGACTTTTTCTTGTGGAGATATTTCAAAACTGAAGTTTATATTAACGGTCCCACCTCTTTGGAACAATGAAATGGAAAGGACGTGCCCAGCAGTGTTTAATAAATTCACCGATAGTTTAGGCGAGGGCCAAGAACGAAATAATTCACATTTAGATGATATTGTTTTTAAGAAATAATTGTTCAAGGACTATTATTTAATATCCAATAAATGTTTTTTTACAGACATAGCACACGTGCTGACGCGCTACGGTAGAGACGCGTGTGCGAAAAAAGCGATTACAGGGTAAATTGGGGAGTAGAGCCCCCCAACATCGAAGCAGTATTCTATCTTTGGTCGAATTTCAGCTTTCTACAGGATTAAGAGCTGTTGTGCAGTGTAAAGCTTTCTAGTTCGAAATAGTATTTCTAGCTTTGGAGAAGCTATCTTTGCTACACAAGTGTTTTTGATTTATCAGTTGATAACCAGTGATATTACAAATCCTATTTAACAATTTGTAGTCTAATTCACTACAACTCTGTAGAACAAGCATTTGCGGATAAACGTTATACAAATATGATAAACAATTCTCGTTAAATTTCTCTAAAGCCAGCATTGTCAGGTATTAGTAATTCGATCCGTTCTTTTATGGGAACATTACCCTTTCTCGGGTCGGAAAAATCGACTTTTTAGAAAGTATCATATTGGAAAATATTATATTTCAATAATATTCTCTGAAAATTTCAGAGGAAAATGTCAAATACTTTCGAAGTTATATATGAATATAGCGCCAAGTGTAAGGCAAGCCAAAACGACCGCGAGGCGTACCAACTTACCTTTCGGCCGTTTACAAAGGTTTTGCGTCGAACATCTGCTGTTACTTTTATGATTCTAAGAAAGATAGAAGTAGGTAAAAGGAGAGTTTACTATAATGGTTTTAATATATTTTCAGTTTGAGGCAAAACTGTAGTTCCAAAGCAAACGGTACGCTGGCCTGATCAGTTCGAGAATATCGCTCGTAGGGCTAACATCACCCAGTAAACGTCTCAGCTAATATTGTGCAAAATGGATAAAAAAATACCGGAAATTTAGTTCGAAGCGAGTGAGCATAAAAGACAGTTTTATGGTAATCGATTTTCAGATGAAAGCAATTATATTTTTTCCCAGTACATCTGCAAAAAAAAAATTTTAAACCTTCTAATTTGAGTCCAAGCACTGATCAATTGAAGTGCAAAGTTTGTGATGGAGACGTGAAATTTTTCAAAACGAGACGAAAGACGAGTAGATTTTAAGCTTTATGTTTTGTGTGAATGCGGCGATACACTCATGGACACTATTTCCAAAATTAAGAAATCATATGAAATTAGTAGACGTTTCATTTCTGTAATGAAATTACTCGGCTATAGAATCACTGGAGTGAACAATTTTTGCGGCCTGATGGATTTAGGAACGGACTTTTATGAAACAACTATAAAATCATCGAAAATATTAAAATCGCGTGGAGAGACGAAAAAAAACACTTGAGAAAAAGGCGTATTAGGAGTCGGAAAGAATTTTGTATGCAACAGGCATAGCTGCAGCTGCTACGTAAATAGATTTCATATGTGAAAATTCGTTTGTCGAAAAATTTTAAACGCGTTTTTCTCAAGACGAAGTTTTTGTAATCGGCGTGCACAATAACTTAAAAACCATTTAAACCGATCGGTCTAAAATTTTAATATCTTTTCTATTCCACAATAGCGCCAGTATAACGTAGAATAAAAAAGAGTGTGTCAATGTTTTTTTACGAAAGGGAAATGCTATTTTTGAGATCACTAACTTTGAAGGTCCACCATTTTGTGAATTTTTGCTCCAACAAAATAATCATAGTCTATACTGGGGTACTCATACTTTTTCTAACGTTTTTTTTTTTCAGGCGTTCCAGTGCACGCAAGCAGATCAACATTTTCAAAATTGCTTCCATGAGGCTGCAAAAAAACCCCTATAAAAAATCATTTAAAAAATTATGTAAAAATTTTTTTTCTTGTATTTGAAGACTTAAAATATATGTCAGAAAAATTACGGACTCAAAAAATGATCAGTTTCATAAAAATTATTACAATTTCCGACCGAGAAAGTGTAATGTTCCCTTAAACAAGTTGTAGTGTCATTCACTACAACTCTGTAGAACAAGCATCCTTACAATTTGTTAGAAAAGACGTCAAGTGATTGTAGTGATGTTTACAACAGTTTGCGGTTAAAAATTTTACAAATATGATATGGAATCTTGTGTTAAATTTCTCTGAAGAATTTTGCCGGCATTGCCAGGTATTAGTAGTTCTTCTTCTTCTTCTATTAGGCAATGCCTGTTCTTCATTGATAGTCTTATTGTCTTGATGGTGATTCTGTGGACGATGACATTCAGCTCTGTGCCCATCGTTTTGGTGGTCTGCTTTGGAGTCTCCTGGTATTTGGCTTCCCGTCCTATTTTGGGAAGCCTGGTGACGCTCATTCGTTCCACGTGATTGTTCCATTCTTTTCGTCGTGTTTTGACGAATTTTATAATGTCCTGGATGTCACACTCATTTCTTATTTGCTGGTTAGGTATTCTGTCTCTCAGTGTTCTTCCTGTTATACACCGTAGGGTTCTCATCTCGGTTGTTCTAAGCAATTGTTTAGTTTTACTAGTCTCTGATCTAGTTTCCGCAGCGTATGTTAACACTGGTCTAATACAAGTTTTGTATATTTTTATCTTGTTTGCTATCGACATGTACCTTTTACGCCATATCACATCTCTTAGCTGACCGGATGCTGTGGCGCCTCTTACAGCTTGTTCCTTGACTTCGTCTTGTATATCCCTGGCGCTAGAGATGTTCACGCCCAGATATTTGAAAGTCATGACTTGTTCGCTTAAATGTTCTTGTATTTCCAGCTTACATCTTAAGGGTTCTCGAGACACTGTGGGTGCTTTCATGACCTGTCGGATTAGTAGTTCGAAAAATACTTTTAAACAAAAATCCCACGAGCTAAAGCTCTTGCGATCTCCATTCTTACAACCTCACTGTTTCCTCCGCTGGTACAATACAAACAAATTCCTTCATCGAAAGCGAGCGTGTTGCCAAATTTCAAACGAAGGTCAACTGAGCCGTTAATTAGAAACGGAATTTGGCGAATGACTTTTTTTATTTGGAAGTCTGGTCAATGAATTTAGCCTTACCTAATAAAAAACGTCGAGTACCTAAGAGGAATTTTAAATAAGTTAAATAAAATTCAAAAATATACTTTTATGCTTCTCAGGGGGAGTTTATTTTTGCATACTTTTTAATATTAAGAACAATATTCAAAAAGCGCGCCCGCATTAATAGAAGTATGAAGTGCAAAAATCTAAGCAAAAATTAACATACACTGCTGGAAAAAATTATGGGGTACGGCAATTTGGAGAAAAAAAAAATTATTAACTGATTTTATTATTATTTGTAAGTTTTTTTTTTTTTGATGATTAAATATAAGAAAAATTGTGGCTGCGAATTAAGAGTAAAACTTAAAAAACACGATTTTTGGGTATATCAATTGATATAATAATAATAATAATAAAAACATCCAAACGAAATACACAGAAAAAATTTCCAAATACAAGACCTTGCAACGGAAATAAAAAAGCTATGGAAACAAGAAAAAGTCATCATTGTCCCCCTCATTATATCAGCCACAGGCCTTATACCAATAACATTCACACCACACTTGGTACAATTGGGACTCAACACAAACATACACAAAAACATTCAGAAGTCAGTGATTTTGAAAACATGTAACATTGTCAGGTCATTCCTTAATACACAATGGTAATAGCGTTTGTGCTGACTTGGCTTGGGCCCGCCAGCCAAACATGGAACCACATTGACTAAATGTGAGAAAGAAGAAATTTTTTGTATAATAATAATAATAATAATAATAATATACAACATACAAGCTCATAGAAAACACAGATCCCTACTACAAATACACACCAACATCCATACTTGAAAATAAAGATTACAAGCTCTACTGGGACATCAGCATCCATACAGATAAAACAGTCTCCGCCAATAGACCCGATACTACTTTTCAGTGCAAAAAAGGAAAGGTCACCTATCTAACTGACATAGCTGTCCCCAACGACACAAACATCCAAACGAAACACACAGAAAAAATTTCCAAATACACAGACCCTGCAACAGAAATAAAAAGGCTATGGAAACAAGAAAAAGTCAACATTGTCCCCCTAATTATATCAGCCACAGGCCTTATACCAATAACATTCACACCACACTTGGTACAATTGGGACTCAACACAAACATACACAAAAACATTCAGAAGTCAGTGATTTTGAAAACATGTAACATTGTCAAGTCATTCCTTGATACATAATGGTAATAGCGTTTGTGCTGACTTGGCTTTGACCCGTCAGCCAAACATGGAACCACATTGACCAAATGTGAGAAAGAAGAACTTTTTTGTATTATAATAATAATAATAATAATAATAATATATACAGAGCATGGCTTCAATATCAGACACCAAAAAGAGAATCAACATAAAATAAACCACCTCCTATATATGGACGACATAAAACTCTACGCTGCTACACAAACACAGCTGAAAGAACTCCTCAAAATCACAGAAATATTCACCCTAGATGTCAATATGGAATTTGGTATAAGTAAATGCAAAGTGCTCCACATCAACAAAGGCCAATGGAAGCACCATCATGAGACAGAAACCATCAACAATGAAACGCTCGATAACATGTTCGATAAAGAAACATACAAATATCTAGGCTTCCAACAAAGCACCAAACTCAACCACACTCACATCAAAACAGAGCTCAGAACCGGATTCAAAAACAGACTGACGAAACTTTTGCAAACAAAACTCAACTCTAAGAATCTCACTAAAGCCATCAACACGTTCGCTATACCTATACTCACATATTCATTTGGTATCATCAAATGGTCACAAACAGACATAGAAAATATTCACATCCTTATACGATCTCAATTCACCAAATACAGGAAATTACACCCCAACGCATGCAAAGAAAGACTTACCATCGAGAGGAAGGCAGGAGGAAGAGGAATTATAGACATCAGATCATTACACACAAAACAAATACAAACACTTAGGAAATTCTTTCACAGCAAGCAAACCAGCCTCCACACAGCGACAGTGAAAGCAGACAAAAACTACACACCTCTCGACTTAGCCCGGGCAGACCACTCAGCAGACACACACAGTCACACCCAATTACAACAGGAAAAGATGAAAACGTGGTCAGAGAAAACACTCCACGGAAAACACAGATACCACATAGAACAAGACCACGTAAATAAAAAACAATCATACACCTGGTTACGGGATGGGCAGCTATTCCCTGAGACTGAAGGCTTCTTACTTGCCATCCAGGATAAAGTCATATTAACCAGAAACTACCAAAAGCATATCATCAAAGACCCGACTATTGCAGAGGACAGATGTAGGAAATGCCACCAGCAGAAAGAAACGATCGAACACATAACGAGCGGATGTAAAATATTGGCCGGAACGGAGTACACAGCCAGGCATGATTCAGCTGCCAAAGTGGTTCACCAAGCACTAGCCACAACATACAGACTCATAGAAAACACAGATCCCTACTACAAATACACGCCAACATCCATACTTGAAAATGAAGATTACAAGCTCTACTGGGATATCGGTATCCATACAGATAAAACAGTCTCCGTCAATAGACCCGATATTACTTTTCAGTGCAAAAAAGGAAAAGTCACCTATCTGATTGACATAGCTGTCCCCAACGACACAAACATCCAAGGGAAATACACAGAAAAAATTTCCAAATACACAGACCTTGCAACGGAAATAAAAAGGCTATGGAGACAGGAAGAAGTCATCATTGTCCCCCTCATTATATCAGCCACAGGCCTTACACCAATAACATTCACACCACATTTAGTGCAATTGGGACTCAACACGGACATACACAGAAAACATTCAGAAGTCAGTGATTTTGAAAACATGTAACATTGTCAGGTCATTCCTTAATACGGAATGGTAATAGCGTTTGTGCTGACTTGGTTTTGGCCCGTCAGCCAAACATGGAACCACATTGATCAAATGTGAGAAAGAAGAACTTTTTGTAATAAATAATATATAATATGGGAATAATAGCTTTATTCCCAACAGTAAGAACCACTTACAGGGAAAACAAGAAACAATATGAATGAAATTTTCTCTTAAAACTAATGTACTAAAGTAACAACAAAAATAGACAAAAACAACAAAAAAAAAAGAAGAAAGAAAGAAATAAAAATGAATAAAGAAATTAAATGAATCAGCGCAGTACAAATTAGAATAAAAGTGAAATAAAACATATATTAGTTACACACATCCAACAAGCAAAATAAGCTTCTAAAAGAATTTTTATAAATGTCCTATCAAGTGAAATGATCTAAACATATTGACCGAATCTTATTTTCGGTGTCTGCAAAAATGTCACATTCATTACTAATTAAGTTAAATTTACTGCACATAACATTGATTGGTTCAATTAACCTGAGATTAGTTCTAGCATGTGAACAAACAAAAGTAGCAGTATTTCGTGAATTAATTCTAGGCACCAATATAGCCACCTCCGATAGCAGCTAAGGACAGTTGATGACTCCGTGCAACAATCTATACAAGAAAATTATAGACGAACACTCTCTACGAGCCTCAAGTGATTGAAAATTAAATCTCTCCAATAACAAAGAGTACTCTATTCCTCTCATTGGATAGACACCATCTACCTTATATGATAAATATTTTAGAAATCTTTTTTGAACTCGTTCTAGCATTAGTTTGTAGCATAAATAATATGGGCTCCAAATAAGAGAGGCATACTCTAGTTTAGATCTCACATAAGACTCATATAGCAGTATTAAAGATCGTTCACTATTAAAGCTCCTACAGTTGCGCACCATAAAACCATATAGACGATTGGCTTCTAGCGTTAGTTATTAATGTGATTAGAAAAATTAATTTTGTTATCGAATACTACTCCCAAGTCCCTTACACTGTTGGTGCGCCCGAGAGTTGACGTTCCTAGTGAATATTCATATGTTTTTTCCTCGTCACCGACATAATTTTACATTTAGAAATATTCAAGCCTAATTTATTGTGCTTACACCAATCCTCAAGCACGCAAAGCTCAGTTTGAAGCACTTTACAGTCCTGAATACATGAGACGGGCGCATACAGCTAGAGATCATCAGCGAAAAGCAGCCTGCCACAATTCAGAGTATCACAGAGGTCATTAATATATAGCAAAAATAGTAGGGGGCCAAGATTGAATCCCTATGGCACGTCCGAGGTTGCGGTATAGGAATCAGAAATATATCCATTATAGTGTACTGACTGAGAGCGGCCCCCCAAATATGAAGAAAACAAACTGCACGCATCCACACCAAAACCCATATGCTAAAGCTTCTGCAGCAAAACGAAATGAGATATTCTATCAAAGGCTTTAGAAAAGTCCGTGTATATTACGTCAACCTGCCCTCCTGCGTCTAATATGTTCTCTGTAAAGTTTATATAAACTCCCAAGTTTGTTACAGTGGATCTACCATCAATAAATCCATGTTCAAGGAATTACAAAATGCAGTCAAATAACTTTTTAGGTGGCATTTCTATTTAACTGGAATTCTAACTTATTCCGAAAGGCTTGACGAATCTGAATCAAATTTTGTTATCGCAAAGTTAGTTATACTGACAATCATATACGCTATATTTTAGATAGCAATATTATACAAGTTGTATTATTATTATTATTATTACACTCTTCAAGTTAGTATTCACAGCCTTATTTTTTTAGGTTAGTTTTTAGTGTTCCGTACGGAACACTTATAAGATCACTTCGGTGTCTGTCTGTCTGTCTGTCACACCCGATTTTCTCGGAAACTATTTGACATAGAAAGGTGAAATTTGGTAATAATATAGGAATTGATGGCCTTATCAGAGCCATGTGATTTTGAGAATTAAATTTTGACTTAAGGGGTTAGTTTTGGGGGGGTAAAGTCGGAAGTGAAAAAAAAATTTTTTTACTAGGTCATCGAGTGTGATGTCAATTGAAAGCTTGTGAAAACACGAGTAAAAAAATATATATATATATATAATATTATACTTGCGCGCACTTTTCTTTGTATTATTTTTAAAAATTCGCGAAAAATCGCTGTCCCGGGCCTTATCTCGAAAAGTAGTTATCAAAAAATTTCGAAAAAATTCTGGAATATTCTCCACGGGATGTAGATTGAACGAAAATTATCACGAGTGCATTACCTTTAATAATTTATATGGTATATAAAAAAAACAAAATTTCAAGGTCATCAGATTTCAGTAAAGATTGGAAACAAACTTTGTTGAAAACTCATTTGGGGTGTATTTTGTGAAGTCACTGATCATTTTATACCTCTGTGACAATTTTTTTTTATTTTAAAAGCAATCAACGTACGGAACACTAATTGCGCAAGTTCAACTTGCACTTGACCGGTTATTGTATATCAAGCTGCTCGTTTCCAGAGTTGCCCCACGTTGGGCGCCATCTTTCACCGCAACATACAGTCTGTCAAGTAAGGAATGGTCTGCGATAATTAATTTTAGGTCGATGTGATTCTAGTGATTCAACAAAAAATCGGTAGAGGAACCTTTGTCTACGACGTATTTTAGTAAAAGTACCAGTCGATTCCGAACTTTCGTCGAAATCACGTAAAATCCAAAATGAGTCACTTGTTTGCGCGTCGGTTCGAGGCTGTCTTTATTTGTTCCCACCCAAAGGGGCTTAAAATGGCACATTCTGCGGCCGCTAAAAGTATTAAAATGTCGGTATCTTTGGTGAAGAAGTTCGTAAATCGTTTGCTTAAGGAGACGAGAAATGTCGACAACTTGCCAAAACGTGGCTCGGTAGGCAAAGTCACTCCGAAAGTCGAAAAAACGAATCGTTTGGGGAGGGGGGGGGTCGGATTTTTGCTTTCACGGGACGCGAAATTGACGCTACGACAACAACTTCGTGCTAATGATCTCAAATTCCGAAGCAAGTTGAAGAAATCTTTACTGGACGAAACTCACGTCACGAAGCGGCTTGCTTGGGCCCACGATAAGATACTAGAGTGGCCTTCATAATCGCTGGGCCCCAACCCTATTGAAAACGTTTGATCCCTTATATATATATATATATATATATATATATATATATATATATATATATATATATATATATATATATATATATATGCACTTTTTGATATTCCCGCTTGATGTTCGGTTAAACGAGTGCTGCTTCCAGGATTATCGTGTACAATTTCAAGGATTTCCTCTTCAACATCGGATGCTCTAGCTTGTGAAGGCCGTCCAGCATTATTCCTCATCGGCTTAAATTGTCCAATTTCTCGAAATCGCCTCTTAATATTGGTAGTCTGATAGTTAGGAGTCCGACGATGCGAAAATCTTTCGTGGTATCCCCGAGCACTTTTGAGACCGTTGCCAAACACTAAAATCATATCAGCTTGCTCACCGAAAGTGTACTCCATAATAATCTAGATTTAAAACACTGTTGAGCTTGAGAAGGGATTAATTCTCGTTAATACTGGTAAAACTTGTTTGGTATCTGTCAAAAATTACTTTCTGTCAGTATTACTACAAGCCAGTTAAGTCATAGAACATATGATACCTTACATCATTGCCAGAGTGGTTTTTGAGCGTTGCCAAGTAATTATAAAATGTGAAGAAAAGTATGAACGAACGCATTTGCGAATTTAACAATGGAATTAAAAAATGGAAACAAACATCCCATTATCTCAGAAACTGTTGCTCGGAGCAACCTTTACCAAGAAAGCTTATTTAGATAGGAGAAGGCGGAGATTACAAATATTTAATTAAAAATATCATGCAGAGTGGTACGAAAAAGTTATGACAATTTAAAAATATACACGGTGCAATAAGTGACGTCCCCTACAATTTACAACAAAACTGTGAGCTAATTTCGATTTCTCATCTCAGAAAACCCCTTAGCACCGAATCTTCTACAAATAGTATAATTATTAAGAAAACTACTTAAGAAAAACTAAACTAAAAGTATAACTTTGACACCCTGTAACTCAAAAATTACGAATTTTTAGACTAAGGTGAGTGGAGTTAAATGGTCATATTTTCATTCCAGAAATCCACAGTAACTCTGCGTATACGGAATACTGGGACACCCCGTATATATACAGTTATTTTTTTGCGATAAAAGTAGTTTTTTATAAAACTTACTGTTATAGAAACAACTCAGGTAAACTACAAGGGTGAACTCAACTTCCGTGGTAGTAATTTCTGTACTCATATTTATAAAAGCTTTTGCTTATACGTGAAAGTTTATATGATCTGCTTTTACAACAGCGACTTTTATACAAGTTACTTTTATCGTCTGACGTCCATTTTATTGATTCTATTTATAGGAACCATAAAAACTAATAAACGCGCTATAATTAATCAAATATGATCATTAGAGTGTGTATATTTACAAATTATAGAATTAATTGATCAGAACATAAATTTAAACTACTCATATTTTAATATGTACAACTTATGTAGTCTACATTTAAAACCAACATAATATATTATTATTAAAAATGTGTTATTTTACCTCAATAACATTTAAAATTATTCCTTTTTTTCTTTTTTTTTTTTTTTTTTTTTATGGGTCTAGCACACGTGCTACAGGGAAATCCCTAAAGCGCTACAGGAGCGACACGTGTGCGGAGAAAGCGATTCACGTTGTTCTTGAATCGCTGTAGATTGTACTCGATGGGAAACACAGTCCTGGGCAAACTATTCCAAAGGTATGATGTTCTCCATATAAAAGACTGCTTGAAAAGCGTTGTACGAGGAGTAACCAGCTGAACCTCATACGAATGTGAAGTATTAACGCGACGTGTACTTCCTAACATGCACCGCTCTGGGAGGAATTAAGCGGGCCACATCCTTCGAACACTTTCCATGAAAGTACTTGTAGAATAGGCTCAAGTCGCCAACCGTTCTTCGATGTTCCAGCGAATCAAGGCCGTCGGTCAGTTCCGGGTGTCCAATCAGACGAACAGCTCTTCTCTGGATAGAATCCAACAAATGCAGTGTATGTTTGGGAGCGGAGCTCCAAACATGGGAGCAGTATTCCATAGTTGGTCGAATTTGAGCTTTGTAAAGAATTAACAGTTGTTGTGGAGTGTAAAACTTTCTGGTTCGAAACAATATTCCCAACTTTTGAGAAGCTCTCCTTGCTATGCCTGCAACATGTTCATGCCAGGACATATTTGCTCCCAAATTAACGCCTAACAGATTGAGTGACGATGTTAGAGGGATGGAGTGCCCCGACATAACTATGTCGGGTTCTGCAACGTTAACCCTTTTAGAAAAAACTGCCGTCTGGGTTTTTGTAGCGTTAAATTCCACTTGGTTACTGTCACCCCAAGACAGAATTTCTTCCAGGTCTTTGTTAAGTTGAATGACTTCCTGCTGTCTGCGGATATTCGTCTGAGTAGTCGACGTCCGAGCATTCAAAGTGAATGAAGAGATAAGTGTACTGTCATCTGCAAAGCTGTAGATTGGATTCTCGGTCTTTTCCAGCAGATCGTTAATATAAATAAGGAAGAGAGTAGGAGATAGTATGGAACCTTGGGGTACACCGGCGTTGATAGTGAAGGTGTTAGAAAGAAATCCGTCGACTGCCACTCGTAAAGAACGCTCTCTGAGGAAAACATGAGAGCCACAAACAGAACTTTTCAGACATACCATAAGAACGTAACTTAGCCAACAGCCCATCGTGCCAAACACGGTCAAATGCCTTGGATATGTCAAGAGCAACCGCTCGAGATTCTCCAAAGTGTTCAATTGCGTTGTTCCAAACATGTGTTACATAAGTCAGAAGATCTCCTGTCGATCTATTTTTACGAAAGCCATATTGGTGATCACTAATAATGTTGAATCCTTCAAGATATTTTAGAAGATGCTGATTGATAGCCTTTTCCATGACTTTCGATATTATTGAGAGTAGTGCGATTGGTCGGTAGTTATTTGGCAAGGTCTTCTTGCCTTTTTTAGGTATCGGCTGAACTGTGGCACATTTCCAGCAGGAAGGAAATATTCCCTTTCTGTAGGATAGGTTGAAAAATCTACAGAAAACCGGTGTTAGTTCCCTTGCACAGTTCTTGAGAACTATGGCAGGTATTCCGTCAGCGCCAGAAGCCTTTTTGGTGTCTAGCTTCATCAAAATACGTTTTATGATACGCTGTCTGAAGACAATATCGGGCATCCTTGACTGCACTATGGGAATAGTAGGTGGTGTTTTTCCTTGGAAATCGACAGTAGAATGTGAAGCAAACAGTTCAGCCAACAAGTTCGCTTTCTCAACAGGTGTCGTTGCAATAGAATTATAGTGGTGGTATGGTGGATTTGGTGAAATTTTGACTAACTGACTTAGCGACTGACCAAAAGGACCTGGAATTGCCGGGACAAGCGAGAAGTTTATTTCTAATCCGTTGATTGTGTATCTCCTTGGTTTCGTCGATAATTTCTTTGCATCTGTTCCTGGCACAAACAAAGATGTTACGATTTATGGTGTTAGGATCTTCACACGCCACTGTCGGTATGCAAGATGTTTAGAAGCAACAGCTTCTTTGCATTTTAGCTTGCTTGATAAAATATTTAGCTCAAAAGGAATAAAACCGGTCAAGTGCAAGTTGAACTTGCACAATTAGTGTTCCGTACGTTGATTGCTTTTAAAATAAAAAAAAAAATGTTACGGTGGCATAAAATAATCACTGACTTCACAAAACACACCCCAAATGAGTTTTCAACAAAGTTTGTTCCCAATCTTTACTAAAAACTGATGACCTTCAAATTTTTGTTTTTTTTATATACCAGATAAATTATTAAAGGTAATGTACTTGTGATAATTTTCGTTGAATCTACACCCCACGGAGAATATTCCAGAATTTTTTCAAAATTTTTTGATCAGTACTTTTCGAGATAAGGTGGGGGGACAGCGATTTTTCGCGATTTTTTAAAAATAATACAAAGAAAAATGTGCGCAAGTATTATATTACATATATATTTTTTACTCGTGTTTTCACAAGCTTTCATTTGATACCACACTCGATGACCTACTAAAAAAATTTCACCCCCCAAAATTAACCCCTTAAGTCAAAATTTGACTTTCAAAACTACATGGCTCTGATGAGGCCATCAATTTCTATATTATTACCAAATTTCAACTTTCTATGACAAATAGTTTAGTAGAAAATCGGGTGTGACAGACAGACACCGAAGTAATCTTATAAGTGTTCCATACGGAACATTAACAAAGAGTTTTTAAGCAAAATTGATTCTGAAACTTTTATTTAACGGGAAATTTTATGCCATTTAAAGATATCGCTCAAATGACCGCCGCGGCTCTTTTTGCAGACACGAATTCGCTTACACCAATTTTCCATGAGTCGGGCCAGCATTTCCGGCCTTACACCGGCTATGGCACGACGAATGTTGGCTCCAAGTGCATCAAGTGTTGCTGGTTTGTTGCTTTAACTTGTGATTTAACGTGGCCCCAAAGAAAATAGTCCAAAGGCGCATAATCTCAACGGCTAAGCGGTAGAGCAATTTTGTGAAATTAATGACTCACCAAACTTGGCGCGCAATAAAGCCATGGTTGGGGCGGAAATATGATGTGATGCGCCATCCTGTTGGAAATAAAAATCGTCTGCATCCATTTCGTCAAATTCTGGGAAGAAATATTCCTGCAGCATCGAGTTAGAGCGCTCGCTATTCACGGTAACGGTAGCTCCTTTTTATCGTGGAGAGTAAATTCACCTTCAAACTTTTTAATTATACGCTGAATGGCATGATCATTTGGAGCAGAATGACAACCGTGTTTTGATCGAATTGCTCTTTGCGTAGTGCGAACTGAAAGCGAATTTGCGTAGTAATTTTGGACAATTCCCAAGCGTTCTTTTAACGTGAAACGATTCTTGATTGAATGGCAAACCTTACTAAACACAACTGACATCAGATGTCAAATATCTGCCAACCAACATGGTCGCTATTAGCTGTCAAAAGTCAGACATTCCTAATGGAAAACTTTTTACATCAGATCCGTATGATGTTTAGCTTGTCACTCCTCATACAACCCTTTTCCAGCAGTCTTTTATATGGAGAATATCGACACTTTGGAATGATTTTCTCAGGAATGTGTTTCCCACCGAGCATAATTTACAGTGTTTTAACACCAACATGAATCGCTTTTTCGGCACACGCGTCGCGCCTATAGCGCTTTAGGTCCCTGCAGCATGTGTGTTACGCCTATTAAAAAAACTGTTTTTTTTTACGTTTAGTAGTAGTAGTTCATATTCGTCATTTGGTGCGATTATTTATCGTCTAGGCGGGTTGTTACTAATAGAATTATATCGTCCGCATATCTTATGCCCTCGCCACTGGCACTTTTACTCGTAACGCCATGAAACCAGAACGCCTAGCTCGATGTCTCGGGATTTTGTTGATAATGATCTGTGAAATTACGAAACCATAAATACCAGGTGTACAAGTATGAAATGCGGATTTCAGGCAACAGATGGTGCACCAATGCAGTTTGTGCTATAAAGATTCGACACTGTTGTGTTCAATATGTCGAAATTTATACCGAACAAAGAGCAATCGCGGACAGCATTAATTTTTTGTTTTCATTTGAAGAAAACTGCTGTTGAATCACACCGATTACTTCGAGAAGCTTATGGTGAACCTGCTCCATCGCAAGATACGTGTAAACGATGGTTTCGGCGTTTCAAAAGTGGTGACTTTGATGTTGCAGACAAGGAACGTGAAAAACCGCCAAAAAAATACGAAGATGTGGAATTGCAAGCATTGTTGGACAAAGATGATTCACAAATACAAGAACAACTCGCCGAGCAATTGGGCGACATTTTGCTCGCTCGGTACAAAAGGAAGTCGTTTTTGTATCGTATAATTACAGGGGATGAAAAGTGGATTTATTTTGAGAATTCCAAGAGCAAAAAATCATGGGTAGACCCAGGCGAACCATCCACATCCACCGCAAGACCGAATCGGTTTGGCAGAAAGACGATGCTCTGTGTTTGGTGGGACCAGAGGGGCGTGGTCTATTATGAGTTGTTAAAACCTGGGGAAACGGTTAATATTAAACGTTACCAACAAGAATTGACCGATTTGAACCGTTCGCTGCTTGAAAAAAGGCCAGAATACCGAAAGAGGCAACACAAAGTAATTTTTCTTCATGACAATGCTCCATCACATACGGCAAAACCAGTTCGCGACACGTTGGAAGCACTCAGCTGGGAAGTTCTACCCCATGCGGCTTACTCACCAGATTTGGCTCCTTCCGATTACCACTTGTTTGCATCGATGGGTCACGCACTTGCTGAGCAGCGCTTTGGTTCGAACGAAGATGTGAAAAAATGGCTCGATGAATGGTTCGCAGCAAAAGGGAAACATTTTTACTGGCGTGGTATTCACAAATTGCCCAAAAGATGGGAGAAATGTAGAACAAGCCATGGAGCATACTTTGAATAAAGCCTTTTTTATCATTCTTCCGAATTTAACATGTTTTTTTAGAAAAAAAAATCAGCATTTCATACTTGTACAACTTTGGTAACAAAGTCTACTGGAAAAATTATACCCATTGAAAAAAATCAAGATTAAAGTACGATCCTGTATATGCATACTTCGCCCCATAAAACAAATTGTAGCATACCTTTAATCCGCGATAATTTATTATCACGATGCTTACACACGTACATTTTTTTATTTTATTTTAGCACCGTCAAACCGATAAGAACTACCATAAAACCAGTTTAGAGAGGTACTGCGAGCAAAAAAAAGACGGTAAACGAGGTGCCGAAGGCTAGGTAGAACGGTAATAAAGACTTTTCTCGCGGTTATTTACGTGCATGCATATAGAGGCCTATTACTTTGTAATTAAAATAATTTTATTTAAAGTAGCTAACACGTTTATCACAACTTACAAAGTCTATAAGTCTATCAAGTAAGAACGTGTCCGCGATAATTCATTTTTGGCGATTCTAGAGATTCAACAAAAAATCGGTAGAGGGCACCTTTGTCTACGACGCATTTTAGTAAAAGTATCAGTCGATTCCGAACTTTCGTCGAAATCATGTAAAATCCAAAATGAATCATTTGTTGGCGCGTCGGTTCGAGGCAGTCTTTCTTTGTTCCCATCCAAAGGGGCCTAAAATGACATATTCCGCGGCTGCTAAATATATTAAAAAGTCGGTATCGTTTGGGACGAAGTGGCTAAATCATTTTAACGAGACGAAAAATGTCGACGACTTGTCAAAACGTGGCTCGGTAGGCAAAGTCACTCCGAAAGTCGAAAAACGAATCGTGCCTTTGTGGCAATGCGTTAAGGAGCGGCAAAATTAAGAAAATCAGGTTTCAATATGTCCCATGAGACATTCGACAACATCTTCGTGCTCATGATGTCAAATTCCGAAATACGTTACAGAAACCTTTACTGGGCGAAAATCACGTCGCAAAGCGGCTCGCTTGGGCCCATGATAAGGTACTAAAGTGGCCTTCAAAATTGACGGACGCCAACCTTTTTGAAAACGTCTGAACCCTTGTAAAGAGCAAGTACGGAGGAAAGATTCGAAAAATTTGCAGAGTATGTAGAAAATCTCGTTGACAGCTTGCCTCGGAAGATGCCAGACGATTATTGATGCAAGAGACAATTGGAATTGGAGGCAATTATTGATGCAGGAGGCGATGGGACAACTGACTAAGGTAATTGTGCCGTTGTTAGCACACCAAAAAATACATTATTGGTAAAAAAATGTTAGCGAAACACATTTTTTCAAAAATACGAGGGAACACGTTCTTATCTGACAGACTGTATCATATGTTTGTAGATTAATTGGAGATAATCGTTTAGTTTATTTAAACCTGCAAAATAAATAGCGCTTCTCTGTAACTAATGAGACAATCGATTGAATATTTATATTTTTCAGCATGTACGCCAATGACTGAAGTAAATAGATCATACTAGGCCAGGTTTGCAACTTAGTCCAAGTCTACTTCTTCTTATCGGACTCATTTATTTGGCGAGCAACGATTCTATCAATAAACTACGTAGTCTATATATAGAATGTCTTTGGGAAGAGTGACCTTTTATTTTTCTTAATCATAACTTTAAAATTATTTAATTGGGCGTGGGAAAAAATACTTTAAATAATAAAATGACCACCAACTTCTTGATAATAACATATCAGTCATTTCCATGAAGAATATAATTCTACTTAAAACCAAAATTTCCGATTTATTAAATATTGGTAAATATTTGCAATTATTATGATATAAAGTAAATTATATTTCACCATTTACAACATACCTGATTAAATACGTAAGAGGTTTTAATGACTTTGAATGGGAAATTCTTCTATAATATTATCTTTGTTTCTGAACCAATTTCAATCAAATATAGCGGACAATCTAGCCAGATGTTGATCCTACACTTGAAAAAAAACTTTGAATATTGGAATATTTGTTTTGGGCTCACATGGCCAGATAATTCTATTGCTACACCTGTTGAGAAAGCGAACTTGTTGGCTGAATTCTGCTTCACATTCTACTTTTGATTTCCAAGGAAAAACATCACCTACTATTCCCACAGTGCAGTCAAGGATGCCCGATATTGTCTTCAGACAGCGTATCATAAAACGTATTTTAATGGCGCTGACGGAATACCTAGCATAGTACTTAAAAACGCAAAAGAGAACTAACACCAATTTTCTGTCGACTTTTCAACCTACTCTACAGAAAGGGAATATTTCCTTCCTGCTGGAAATGCGCCATAGTTCAGCCGATACCCAAAAATGGCACGAAGATCTTGCCAAACAATTACCGACCAGTCACACTGCTTTCAATAATATCGAAAGTCATGGAAAATGCTATCAATCAACAACTTCTAAAATATCTTGAAGGTTTCAATATTATTAGCGACCATCAATATGGCTTCTGTAAACACAGATCAGATTTTGGAGAATCTCGAGAGGTTGCTCTTGATATATCCAAAGCATTCGACCGTGTCTGGCACGATGGATTGTTGGCTAAGCTTCGTTCTTCTGGTATATCTGAAAAGGTCTGCTTATGGCTCTCATTCGTATCGAGATGATAAACCGACTCACCGAACCAGACATGAGACAGCAAGAAGTTACACATGTCTCTAGGGCCCTTAAGCAAAACAGATATAAAAATCAGTCCATACAAAAAGCATTTGAAAAGGTAGTGCCATCCACAGACAAGGACAGAAGAACACGACCTCAACCAAAGTAGAGTCCTATTACCGTATGTGAAAGGAGTTACAGATAGGGTTAGCAGAGTCCTAAGAAACTACAACAAAGGCACAACATACAAACCACAAAATACTCTGGCAGACATTCTAGGTAACCCCAAGGACAAGAAAAAACTGGAAAACCCTTGGGTTTACAGATTGTCAAACCAAGGAATAATCAAAACATCTAGAACGCAACAGCATAGCGCCGAAATCCGTAATTACAACTGATACGGGCACCCAGTCGACAAATACCGATACCTGGACGAACACTCCCGAACCCTATATATATATATATATATATATATATATATATATATATATATATATATATATATATATATATACAGTGGCGTGCAAAAGTTTCCGACCAGTGACATTTCGTACTCTAATTTATTAAAAAAAAAAACTAACGATTTTTTAATCATTATAAGATGTGAGTATGAGATATAGGAAACAAAATAATATAGTAAAAGAATATTATTTATGTTTGTGAATATATTTATTATTATTATTCTTATATTGTTTCCGGCCACATAATATACATTGACGCAGTAGGATGTTCAAAGGCGTATTTACGAATAGTAGCGTGTTGAATCTTCACATTTAGTTCATAAAAGGTCGTGGGAGCATAAACATGGCTCGGCATATGCAAATCCAAATTCATGAGAGAGTAATAAAATTTTCAAAAGAAGGAAAGTCTTCTCGTGAGATTGCTTCATTATTATCGATAGGCAAATCAACCGTGAACGATATTATTGTAAAATACCGTTGTGGATATGGTTTAAAAGATCGTCCGCGTACTGGAAGACCAAGAAAAACGTCTAAAAAAGTAGATCGCATCATTAAACGCAAATCAACTACGGATGTCAAGAAAACTGCTGCCGAAATTGCACGCAAGCTAAAGGATGAAAACCTAGCTAATGTTAGTCCTAGTACTGTGACACCAAGACTACAAGATGTGGGACATTTTGGTCGTATAGGTATTAAAAAAAACCATTAATCAGTAAAAAATAATAAGAAGGCCCGATTACAATTTGCCAAAGATCACCTAAATTAGACAGTCAAAGATTGGAAAAAAGTAGCTTTCTCAGACGAATCTAAATTTAATCTTTTTGGAAGCGATGGTAGACAACATGTACGACGTCCTATTGGTACAAGAAATGATGTTCGATACCAAATTCCTACTGTAAGACACGGTGGAGGAAGCGTGATGATTTGGGGAATTTTCTCTGCACAAGGAGTCGGCCCATTGATCGAGATCAACGGAAATATGAACGCTGATATTTACACGGACATTTTAAAAAACAATTTGTTATCATATGCTGAAGAAACATTGCCGCAGAATTGGATATTTCAGCAGGATAATGACCCCAAACATACATCCAAGTTGTTAACACAGTGGTTTTCTGCTTCAAATGTGAGAGTTTTAAGCTGGCCATCTCGATTACCGGACTTGAATCCAATAGAACACTTATGGGAAACGCTAAATCGTCAAGTTCGAAAGCATACATATTCAAATAAAGCCCCATTATTTAAATCATTGAAGGAAGATTGGATAAAATTCCACCTGCTTGTATTAATCGATTAATTGAGTTAATGCCACATCGTTGTGCGGCTGTTATCGCTGCAAAGGGTATGGCTACGAAATATTAACATAAAAATATAATTTAAGTCTATTACAGAGCATATGGATTAATAATTTTTCTCGTAGTACAAAGTGGCCGGCGCAGTACAATGTGCTATTAAAAAAAGGTTTGTGGAGACTGGTGCCCATGCCAACAAAATAAGAACGGGCAGAAAACGTAAGACTAATGAGCGACAGGACAGAAAACTCATATGCGAGTCTATTAAAAATCGAAAAAAAAACATCATCTGAGCTCGCTGCAACTCTGTCGGAAGAAATTGGGATGCCGATTAGTTCTCGAACGGCAAGGAGAAGACCGACAGAAGCTGGATTAAGAGGGTGCAAAGCTCAAAGACGCCTTTGCTATCAGAGACCAATAGGAAGAAACGCTTAGAGGGGGCTCTGAAGCACCATTTCAGCGAAGAGGATTGGTCTAATGTTGTATGGTCCAACGAATCCAACTTTGAGGTAAGTTTTTATATGATTTATTTTAACAAATAACTACATACAATTATCCTTGATTTAATCCGTTTTCATCAAAATAATAACTAATTTTTTAATTGAGTATTTTTTCTATTCTTACAGCTATTCGGAACGTCAAGTGTGACATTCGTGAGGCGACGTGTCGGCGAGGAATACCATCCAGATTGCGTGGTACCTACTGTAAAACACCGAGGAGGCAGCATTATGATCTGGGGGTGCATGGCTGCTAAAGATGTCGGCGAAATGCTCGTTTGTGAAGGCCGCATGAACAGCCAAAAGTACATAAATGTATTAGAAAACTGTACCAATGCCTTCGCTATCGCGCATTTTTGGCGACACTAATTTAGACGACATCAAATTCCAGCAAGATAATGCACCTTGTCATAAATCAGCGGCTACAATGCGCTGGTTTAGAGACAATAACACTGTCTTGTTGGATTGGCCGGCGTAGTCTCCGGATCTAAACTCTATTGAGCATCTTTGGGGTATTCTGAAGCGCAAGATACGGGAGCATAACATAACATCAAAAGCAGCGCTAAAAAGCGCTTTGATGGATGAGGGGATGCCATAAGTATAACTGAATGTATTAGGCTTGTACGCAGCATGCCCCAAAGAATTGCTGCTGTAATTAAAGCTAAGGGCGAACACACCAAATATTAATTTATTTCATAATTTTACCTCAATATACAATTTTACAAAACATATGAATTTAATTTTTTACCCTGAAACATAAGAAATGAAGTAAATTGTAGGGTGCCTAATATACAATACAAGGCTGTATATATTAATATATATATATATATATATATATATATATATATATATATATATATATATATATATATATATATAATATATATATATATATATATATATATATATATATATATATATATATATATATGTATCAAAAACTATCAAACCTTTCGAAAATAAAGAATAAAATAGAAAATCATCTACTTAAATTTGCAAAGAGTAAATCTGTCTCTAAATAATTCAGCAATTCAAAATCTATTAATATTTAATAAACAGATTTCGATAAACCTACATCTACATAAACGTTGTCAGTCATCACAGGCAGTAAGCACAAATAAAGCTTCTTTATTAAAATCTACATTAAAAGGCGTTTGAAAGGCCTTTATGTAACCGTTAATAATTATAAATTATATAGGGCTTTCATTAAAACATTTTAGGCAGATCGGGCGACGGAGACGGGAGGGCATGAATATGTGGGTGGAATGTCACGCTAATAATATTGTGGAGCTTATCGTATTGCCAGAAATATGATAATTAACAATGCTGTAATGTATTTATTAGACTTAGATTATTAATTGGATAATTTGATGCTCATTGCAATATTGAAACTAGATGCTACGCTGAAAGTGTACACTCTTTAAGCAAATATGTATATCCGCAAGCAGCAGGAACTCGTTCAACTTAACAAAGACTTGGAAGAAATTATACCTTAGGGCAGGGGTCGGCAACCTATGGCACGCGTGCCATCTCTGGCACGCCAAGCAATTTTGAATGGCACGCGTACCTATTCAAAGTTTACACATTAATTCTGTAATCTGTGACATGTTTCGAAATTAAGTAAATAATCGAAGACAGTATTACTTTAACGATACAAACAAAAACGATATATTATATAGGTCACTAGGTATTATTACCAAAAGCTACAAAATATATATTTGGAATTTATAATTTTACTGAATGCATTGGTTTGGCTTTAATTTCGGCAAGTATTAAAGACGGCAAGCCTCAAAATATAAGCCTAGGCAAAAACACAAATAAACGTCCTCAATTCAGATCAAAAGAGTCGCTATAAGGCGGTTTTTGTTTGACTTGACTTCAATCGTTCGGACGCGCGCCGCAACTCTTTTTTATATTGCCGAACTTTAGTTTTTGTTAGATTTAACTTCTAGGCGGCCTTTTGATTGCAATGGGGCGCGTTGTAGATAATAATTTTTGTTCTAAGAAATTTAATAAACGTAATTATTGCAATTTTCTATATATAGCAAGCGGCTACACGTTTGGATCATTTAGTAAAGAAGTAACATCCGTTCCAGTCAATAGACGTCGAAAAGTTTAAAAATTAATATTACGTTGCGTTATGGCCGCGAAGAAACAGAAGGTAGACGTTCGATCATTTCACACTTCATGGACAACAGATTACGGTTTTGTACAGCAAAATGATGGGGCCATTTGTGTCCTATGTCGGGAAAGCGTAGTTTTCCGAACATCTAGTGTTCAACGACATTTCCAGATAAAACATGAATCTTCATTTAAAGATAACGCTGATAAAAGGGAGGCAATACAAAGAGCAAGTAAACAATACGAGAAACAGTCAACATTCTTTAGCAAAGTTTTCCCAGGAAAAAATCAGGTAACTGAATGCAGTTTCAAAATTTCACAATCGTTGGCACAAAAGGGTAGGCCGTTCACTGACGGAGAATTTATAAAGCAAACGTTTTTGAGTACTGGCAAGATTTTATTCGACGACTTGCCCAATAAGGATACAACAATATTGGCCAGGATTAGGGATATACCGGCATCAGCGCGGACCATCGAGAGACGAATTACCGAAATGACACAAAATGTCCAAAAACAGCAGAGAGACGCTATCAAACGGAGTTTTGTATTTAATGTAGCATTGGATGAAAGTGTCGATACTAATGACATTGCTCGTCTGGCAATCGTTTAGCGATACTTCGATGATGGCAGTGTGTATGAAGAGCTGATTTGTCTGCTCCCATTGCAGGGAACTACAAGAGGAAAGGATATATTTTCAGAATTTGTTAAACATTTTGAAAAGGGGAACATTGATTTAAATAAAAAAATTTTGCGTAACGACAGAAGGTGCTCCTGCTATGATTGGGAGACATAAAGGATTTGTTTCCCTTCTTATTGAACGCATGGGTCGATCAGTTTTGAATTTTCATTGCACAATTCACCAAGAGAGTGTGTGCGCTAAAATCTCCGCTGGAAGTTTAAAATCCGTGATGGATAGGGTGGTTAAAATAGTTAACTACATTGTCGGTCGTTCTTCGCTGATCCATAGACAATTTAAGGCGTTTCTGCAGGAATTAGAAAGTGCATATTCAGATATACCATTGCACAATAATGTGCGCTGGCTCAGCCGTGGTAAAGTGCTCTCTAGATTTGTGCAATGTCTGGGCGAAATTAAATCGTTCTTGTTGGAAAAAAATCAAGTGGATGCTTATCCTGAACTAGAAGATAAGAACTGGATCTGTATGTTAATGTTTCTTACTGATATTACAAACCATCTCAGTGAACTCAACTTAAAGTTACAAGGTTCAGGCAAAACAGTTCTGGATTTATACGAATCCTGGAAATCATTCAAATTAAAAATAGATTTATTTAACAGCGATATTACTACAAACACATATAAATATTTTCCAAATTTAAAAACTTATATATCCAGTGTCGACGATGGTGCACTAATAGACGAAATTCTTAAATATATGACTAATTTAAAAGAGGAGTTTATCGAGAGAGGTCAGGATTTTGATAAACATGGTCCTATGTTCGCTTTTTTAGTCAAACCAGATTTAATGGATTTTTCCAGCAGTTGCTTTGACATATCTCTTTTCTCATGGATGGACATTCATGATTTTGATCTTCAATATATTGAATTTAAAAGCTCCGAGTTATGGAACACGAAATTTGTAGAATTAAGAAGGGTATTAGAAGGTGACTGCCAGAACCATTCAAACGAGATACTCAGTTGTTGGATGAGTTTACCAGAGAAATTTATTTGTCTTAAGAAAGTAGCAGTTGCCATGCTTACAGCTTTCGAATCATCCTATATCTGTGAACAACTTTTTTCCCATACGAGAGTGATTTTAAACCCGTACCGAAGCAAGCTGACAACAGACAACTCGGAAGCATGTGTGACACTGAAAATAACCAGACATGAACCAGATATAAGAAAACTCTCTAAAGAACTTCAAGCACAGTGTTCACACTAGGTCCTAGGACTAGTATAATAAAATTATTTGTTAAATGTTAAAAATTTTTTGTAATTAAACCTCCTAAAAGCAATATTTTAAGTTAATTTAAATTAATTTTTGTTAATTTCAGTTGTAGTAAGTAGCTATGTCGGCACGCAAAATGTTGTATGGATGAAAACTGGCACCCCTTAGTTAAAAGGTTGCCGACCCCTGCCTTAGGGCGACAGTAATCGAGTAGAATTTAACGCTGCAAAAACCCAACCGCCCTGTTTCAAATATCCCCATACTGCCGAATGCTAAGACCACTGTACCATAATCTTGTTCACATTACCCATACTATGAAATAAAGAAAAAATAGCTGTAATACTAGCTAAAATAAACTTTTAAAAGACATTCTAAAAGAGAGATATGTAGATTTCTTGAAACTTGCCATCTGAATGACAACTTCAGGATATTCCAAAGGTCTACAAGATATCCCTCAAACAAGAAGTCTCAAGAAAGCGACATTCAGAGACCCCCGAAACATCACTAAAAAGAAAAAGTCTCCAGAAATCTACATTCGACGATCATTACACATGTCTCAGAAGGCAAGCCTCAAGAAATCTACACAGTGTATATAACATAGAGTGCCTAAAGAGACAAGAATTATAGTGTTTTAGAGTTTCCCCATGGCAAGTGTACCACATTCTAAAAAACACTTGCGTCATAATACTGACACCGAGCAAATCAAACAACGGAACATATAAGTAACACAAGGCCGTATAGTTGTCCGTTAACTCATATAACAGCATAAATAATTTAGGTAGCAAGAGTCTTTCAGATTCCTTTTTTGTGCTCTCCATTATTTTTATTACCATCGCATCGTGATATGCCATATAATATATGGCATGACTTGCAATACAAAGTCAGACGGACTCAAATTGACAGCAGCCCATCGACAAGCGCGATTCTGATTTGCGCGAGAACATGTTGACTGGACATTAGAGCAATGGCGCTCCTTTTTATTCTCCGAAAGTCCCGAATATACCTACATAGCAATGATGGAAGAAGACGAATCTATAGGAGGCTTGGGGAGCGCTATGCGTAGTACTGCATTACTGAGACGGTCGCCTACGGAGGAGGTTCTATCATGGTGTGGGGAGGCATCTCACTGTGAAAACCAATTTGGTTTTCGTGACTGACGAGACTCGTAGCGGTGGATTAACGGCTCACTGGTACATCGATAAGATCCTGTAGGAATACGTCGGGGTTTGCTGGCGATAGCTTCGTGCGAATACATGAGAATGCGAGGCTACATGCTGCTAGATCGGTACGGCAATACCTGGCGAAAGTGGGAATACCCACATTAAACTGGCCTGCGCTGAGTCTTGACCTCAATCCAATCGGGCACATGTGGGATGAGCTCAAAAGAAGGGTTCGAGCTAGAAATCCACCCACTGCATCGCTGAGGGATTTAAAGGTTGCGATGGCAGAAGCGTGAGGAAGAATCACATAGACAGTGGTGGGGTAATACAAAATATTGATTTTGGTTTTTATCAATAATTAAACTTAAAATTTGTTTAACTTTTCCTGTCTCTTGCCCCTATTTTCAATCCTTGTTCTTCTTGTTTCCCCTTTCAATCATTTTAACCAGTAAAAAGCATGAGGTATGTAATGAAATTTGGTACCATTAGAAAGAGAATAGAATGGGCTTTCAAATGATACTAAAATTCGTAAAAAATATATGAGCACTAATTTCTAGGATCCGTGTTAAATGAAGTCAAATAGTTTGAGTCGATTTTTTTTGCTCACCAATATATACATATATACATATATACATATATACATATATATATATATATATATATATATATATATATATATATATATATATATATATATATATATATATATATATAAATATAATTCCACACATTAAAATAGCTAAATATAACAGTCTCAGTAGCCGTACTTTGTTTACCCAACTCAAACAGAAACCCCTCTACTTTGTAACACCAGGGTAGTTTATAAGTTGTCCTGTTTGGGTTGTGTTTTATATTATATCAGCCAGACATCGCAGCGGATAAAACAAAGAATAATACAACCCAACAGCGACTATTGAATAAATAAGAGGTCATGTGCCTTAGTTGACCATGTTTTAAAAACGAGACATCAGTTCGATTTTACCAGTGTCGAAGTTTTGGAGAGAGTAAATTATTACAAGGATCGGCTTTTTCTTGAAATGTGTCACATAAACAAACATAAGGACTGTGTTAATTATAAGGCAGATACTAGTAAATTAAGTGTAAAATATTGTAACATTTTAAACTTAAATAAAAAAAAAATTTACCAGTCAATAACTAAACCACCTTGTAAATAACTAAATCCCTATATTTAATAAATAGTTTTTTTCGTTTCTTGGTCCGATTTCGGCTTTATAGCCTAGAATAGTTCATTGTTAACTGTTGTTTGTCACTGTACATAAGTATTTTCTTGTTTCTGCTCATGTTATGTGTCTAATGTAGTCGATGTTCTTTTGTTTTTACAAATGTTGTGACTATCTCTTAGTTGGTAAGTTTTAAAATAACTATTTTATACAAAAATTTCCTGACACTGTTTTTTCTAAAAATTATAGTTTCTCTCGATGAAGTTGTGAAGTACAACGAAATATAGAGAGTTTAACAGCAATCGAGTGTTAATTGTCACAGACCGCAAACCTGAAAAAAACCCCCCTTTTTTGCTATCAAAGTACGGTCGAAAAATCTACATTTATTATATATATATACGAGGGTTGTGTAAAAAATAAGGTTCCCACATTTTTTTTTCAGGTGTAAGGCATTTTTTATTTGAACTGAAAAATACATCACTGGAAAGCTTAATTTCTTAGCTATTTTTCAACATAATCTCCAGATTTTTCTACGCATTTTTGTTGAAGACTAATCCACTTTTGGAATCCCGCTTCAAAGAAGTCCGCCGCCAGTCCGTGGAGGAATTTGGTGACCGCTTCCTGCACTTCTTCATCAGCCTCGAAACGTTGTCCACCCAAGTGTTGCTTTAATTTTGGAAACAAGTGGAAGTCACTCGGTGCAAGATCAGGGCTGTAGGGAGCATGTTCAACGAGATCCCACCCAAAATTGTCGATTAAATCCTTGGTTTGGCGAGAGACGTGCGGGCGCGCATTGTCGTGGTGCAGTCTAACGCCTTTTGTCAGTCTTCCTCTCCGGCGATTTTGGATGGCTCTTCTGAGTTTTTTCAAGGTCTCACAATAATTTTCCGAATTTATTGTGATCCCTCGAGGCATAAACTCAACAAGCAGGACACCCTTACGGTCCCAAAAGACCGTAACCATCACTTTCCCTGCGAAAAGTATCTGCTTGAACTTCTTCGGTTTAGGCGATCCGGTATGGCGCCATTGTCGCGACTGTTGTTTTGTTTCCGGGGTGACGTAATGACACCACGTTTCATCCCCGGTAACAATGGAGTCTAAGAAACCTTCGGTATTCTCGGCGCATTCTCGAAGAAACTCCTGGGCACACTTGACGCGATCGGCTTTGTGGGTTTCTGAGAGCATGTGCGGGACCCACCGCGCACACACCTTATGATAACGTAACCTTTCAGTCAAAATCGTGTGGATTGTTTTTTCACAAACCTCAGGAACCCGGGCAGCCAGTTCCCGAATCGTTATCCTCCTATCCTCGAGCAGAATTCGCTCAATCTTCGACACAACTTCGTCGGAGATCGATGGCCTTCCGCTTCTTTGCTCATCGTGGATGTCTGTGCGTCCTTCGGAGAACTCCCTACACCATTTGCGGACGTGTTGAACGCTGATACAAGCTTCCCCATAAACTTCACACAACTGCCTATGAATATCAACCGGTGGTAACTTTTTAGCGTGCAAAAATCGGATTACCGCACGAACTTTGCACCTGGCGGTGACGGTGATCGAGGGTTCCATCGCGGATGGCTGTCAGGCCGGCACTGAACGTCGCAGCGAGTTCTACCAAGGCGGGATCTAGAGTAGGGGAATCAGCGCACACGGCGGTGTTGCCGGATTTCGCGCGGCGAGTTTACAGCGTTGGGAACTTTATTTCTTACACAACCCTCGTATATATATATATATATATATATATATATATATATATATATATATCTTATTATTAAATATATACATATATATATACACATATATATATACATATATATATATATATATATATATATATATATATATATATATATATATATATATATATATATATATATATATATACATATATATATATATATATATATATATATATATATATATATATATATATATATATATATATATATATATACATATCTTATAATATATATAAAATGCAACGTCTCTCTGTCTGTCCGTTAGTGCGCTTAGCACTGGAGAACCACTTATCCGATTTACGTACTTTTTTTAAAAACATACGTATGTTCTCTGGCCAGGTTATAGGCTATATTTTATTACGATAGGTAGCATAGGGAATGAGCAGTGACGATTTACGTGTTTTTTTTTTATAAAATACAAAGGCAATAAACAGAGACAAAATGCTAATATGTAGGAAAAAGATGGAAGTTTAGCAGTAAGCTTCACAGAAAGACTGAATAGATGGGGAGAATACTTTAAAGAAATACTAAATGGAGATGAAAATGAGTTGAATGAGAAATAGGAAGCAAAATCAACTGAAGGGCAGGAGGGGACGAATAAACCCTGCAAAGAAGAAATAAAGAGAAATACCCAAAAAATACGGCCCCGGGTGGAAATTGTAGAACTGATAAAAGCTGGAGGAGTAGATCTGGAAAATGAAATATGCCAGTTGGTGCAAGAAATATGGGAATGCCAGTGAGCTGGAGAGAGTCGCTTATTTGTCCAATATACAAAAAAGGAGAAAAACTATATGTGCTAATTATAGACCAATAGCCTTACTGGATGTCGTGTACAAGATAGTAGTGTTGACTATCAAAAACCGACTAGCAGAGAAAGCCGAGTCTATTCTGGGAGAGTACCAGTGTGGATTCAGGACAAATAGATCGGTTACAAACCAGATATTTTCGATTAAGCAAATCTAAGATAATAGCTTGCTCTTTGTGGATTTCAGAGAAGCATATGACTCTGTAAATAGAGAAGGACTCTACAAGATAATGGAAGAACTAAAAATTCCAAGTAAATTGATTCGCATGGTGAGAATGACCCTGAATGACATAGAAAATAGAGTGTTGGTTGAGGGCAAAGTATCAGACAAGTTTAGGGTGAAGAGAGGATTAAGACAGGGGGAACCAGTGTCGACATGTCTATTTAATTTGGTACTAGAGAAGATAATCCGGGAGTCAGAAATAAAAACAAATGGAACGATATACCAACAAACCTGCCAATGCTTGGCCTATGCGGATGATGTAGCAGTGATTGCAGGAGCAAAAGAGAACCTCAAAAAAGAAAAGAAAGGGGAAGGATGAGAGGACTACAGATAAATGAGGAAAAAACAAAATACATGGAAATTACAAAGAAGAAGGATAATAAAAACAACAAAAGTTTAGATATAATAAACAACTTAGAGAAAAGATATGTTTGAAAAAAGTAGACAAATTTAATTATCTGGGAGTAACAATAACAGAGAGTGGACAAGAAAGGACGGAGATACAAGAAAGAATAGCGAAAGGACAGAGACGTTTGGGGGCAATAAATCCAACATTGAAATCAAAGAATGTATCAAGAAAATCAAAAGAAAGAATATATACAGACCACGGTGACATATGGATGCGAAACGTGGAAACTGAATGCAAGAAAAAAGGAGACGTTGGAGGTGTGGGAAAGGAAAGCTTTGAGAAGAATCTACGGAGGAAGGAAAGAAGAGGGGTTGTGGAGAAGAAGAACAAACTACGAATTAAAATGCCTAAATTCGAAATTGCTATATGAAAGCCGTTAATAAATTTGTACATTTAATATATTTGACGAAAAAATAACTAATTATTTAAAAAAAAAATCGACTGCATTCCGTAGTTAATCAAAATGTAGAAAAATGGCAGCAGTTCTCCCGGTCATAGTGGACTGGTTACGCATAGCAGAGAAAATAAAGAAAGATTGGATCTCCAAATGCTCCGCCCGACCAATAAACTATCGACATAGAAACCTAAGGAACTATAATAAAAGTATAATAAAAATAAAAAGATAGATAATCAGTCAACTTCATGATTTGCACTACTGCACGTTTTGTTTTTAGGAAAGTACATATGTTACAACGTGTGTGGGCCCTTTAGAATGAGGTTAAAATTCCCAACATGAGAATAAACGTGTTTTCTACAAGGCGCGGAAAAATTATTGCGAAAAAATAATAAAAAAAATTTAATACCACCAATAAATTTAACGGAGGGGTGCGTCTTTTTAGACTGTATAGTAAACAAGTTTTATTTCGATGGCTGAAAATTACGAAATTTCACTGGGTAATATCAGGCAAAAGTGATTCGGCGGATGAAAGTTCGACAAAAGATGGCGTTTTTTATAGGCAGAAATAAAAAAGTAAGTACTCCTACATTTTCAACAAAGTACTTGCTGGTGATGGGGTTATATCGAATGAGTAACAGTCGATCAATTGGCTATTAACAGACAACAGAAAGTTTTTGCAACCTAACCAAGAAGAAATTCCGTTTTGAAGTGACCTACAAATTTTCCAGTTGTATTTAAAACAAAATAACAAAAAATTTTTTAAAAATACCCGGCCAAGTGCAAGTCGGACTTGCGCAATTAATGTCCCGTACATTGCCTGCTTTTAAAATAAAAATTTTTGTTACGGAGGAATAAAATGATCAATGATTTCACAAACCACACTCCAAAATGAGTTTTCAACAAAGTTTTTTTTCCGATCTTTACTGAAAACTAATGGCCTTGAAATTTTTGTTTCTTTTATACACCAGATAAATTATTAAAGGTAATGCACTCGTGATAATTTTCATTCCATCTACACCATGTAGATAAGATTTCATAATTTTTTCAAATTTTTTTGATAAATACTTTTCGAGATAAGGAGGGGACAGCGATTTTTGCCAATTTTTTAAAAATAATACAAAGAAAAGTGCGCAAGTATTACATCTATAATATATATCAAATGCAACGTCTCTCTGTCTGTCTGTCTGTCCGTTAATGCGCTTATCACTGGAGAACCATTTATTCGATTTACGTACTTTTTTTTTTAAAACATACATATGTTCTCTGGCCAGGTTATAGGCTATATTTTATTACGATAGGTAGCATAAGAAATGAGCAGTGACGATAATAGTGAATGAAGTCTCAAAAAAGTTTGCCGCTAGCGCGTTCCCTTGCAATACACAGCCTAAACCATTAAATATGGAACAATATTATGTAGCAGAGAGTATCTATATTCAATAATCTATAATATCTATAATATATATATATATATATATATATATATATATATATATATATATATATATATATATATATATATATATATATATATTTATATATATAAAATGCAATGTCTCTCTGTCTGTCTGTCTGTCCATTAGTGCGTTTATCACGCGAGAACTACCTCTCCGATTTTTACGTATTCTTAAATTCATATTTTTAAATTCATACATATATTCTTTGGCCAGGTTAGTAATAAAAAATCTATATCTATAATATACATAAAATGCAACGTCTCTCTGTCTGTTCGTTAGTGCGCTTATAGCTCGAGAACCACTTATCCGATTTACGTGATTTTTTTAAATTCATATATATGTTCTCTGACCAGGTTATAGATATATATTTCATTACATCTATAATATATATAAAATGCAACGTATTTCTGTCAGTCTGTCTGTCCGTCCGTCCGTTAGTACGCTGATCACTGGAGAACCACTTATCCAATTTACGTGCTTTTTTTTAAAACATCATATGTATGTTGTTTCTCTGGCCAGGTTATCTATCTATAATATATATAAAAATGCAACGTCTCTCCGTCTGTCTGTCCGTAGTGCGTTACGTGCTTTTTTTAAAACACGCATATGTTCTCTGGCTAGGTTATAGGATATATTTTATTGCATTAGGTAACATAAAGGATAAGCAGTGACGATAATAGTGCATCAAGTCAGAAAAAAAGGTTACCGTTAGCGCGTTCTCTTGCAATACACTGCCTAAACCATTAAATACGGAACGATATCGTGTTGCCAAGAATATAATATATAAAATGCAACGTCTCTCTGTCTGTCTGTCCGTTAGTTCGCTTATCACTTGAGAACCACTTATCCGATTTATGTGTTTTTTATAAATTTATACATATATTCTATATAATTCGATATAAGCCTAGATAATGGGAGATAAGTATAAATAATGGGAGATAAGGAGAAATAATAGAAGATAAGGAGAAATAATGGGAGATAAGCAGAGATAAGTCTATATAATGGGAGTTATGGGGAGATAATGGGAGATAAGGAGATATAATGGGAGATAAGGAGAAATATTGCGAGATAAGTCGAGATAAGCCTAGATAATGGGAGATAAGGGGAGATAATGGGAGATAAGGAAAAATAATGGGAGATGAACAGAGATAAGCCTAGATAATGGAAATTATGTAGAGATAATGGAAGATTAGGAGAAATAATGGGAGATAAGGGGAAATAATGGCAGATTTAGGTAACATAAGGAATAAGCAGTGACGATAGTAGTGAATCAAGTCCACGCGAACGGAGCCGCGGGCACTGCTAGTTATATATAGTTTTGAACTCGTGTTTTTACAAGCTTTGATTTGACACCCCACTTGATGACCTGGTAATATTTTTTTTCACTTCTGGTTTCACCCTCCAAAACTAACTCCTTAAATCAAAATTTAACTTTCAAAACTACACGGATCTGATGAGGTCATCAATTCCTACCTATACTAGGACCAAATTTCAACTTTCTTTGTCAAATAGTTTCGGAGAAAATCGGGTGTGCCAGACGGATAGACAGACGTACTGATCTTATAAGTAGTACGGAACACATACACACATTTCGTTTCTTTTTACCAATATCTACGAAAATAAAAGGAATATTGGTACCTTCTTAATGGGATATACTGTCAAGCAGAGATTTCACGCCCACTGTTGTAATCAGAGTTCTTTCAGGTAACAATAATAACTCTTTTATGTTATAAAAAAATAAACTCGTAGTACACCATCCCATCAATAAGTTCAAATTTGTTTGGCTCTTTGTGCGAAGGAAGCATGCTAGAGGAACACGGTGGGGGCAGAATTCAGAGATATTTACAACTGTAACCTGATATTTCTCCTGACATACTATTTTTATAAAAATTAAAAGTAATGAAAAGTACCACAATTTTCAGATTCTACTACTTTGAGTACAGGAGACATATAACATAATGTATACGAAGCATTCCTTCACACTCCCTTATATCTTTAACCCTTTATATACTCGTATTTTACGATAAATAAATGAAAATAATATAACATAACGGAGTTTTCCAGATTCCAAGAACCTTTAACATGATATACAACCTGACATAATAGTGGGTTGTCTGAAAAGTTCTCGTCCTAACAACGCGAAATATGTTTTATTTTTCAAAATCAATCCCAACGTTTTTGCAATAATTCAACACCATCATTAAAGTGTGATTCTGGAAGGTCTGTAAAATATCCATCCACAGATGCAATAGCGTCGTCATTTGATGTAAAATGCTTTCCAGCCAGGATTTTTTTCAGGTTTGGAAACAGATAATAGTCTAAGGGAGCCAAATCTGGTGAATACGCTGGATGTTCAAGCAATTCGCACTTTAATTCGTTGAATTTTGCCATCGTCGAACACATGCATCATCTCGATGAAAAATGTTTCTTTTCTTCTTTAAAGCAGGTCTTTTCTCACGAATTTTTGCATCCAACTGATCCAAAAGGTTATAAAAATATTCCGAGTTAATTGTTTTATTGATCAACAAAACACCTTTGTAATCCCAAAAAAACTGTTGCCATAACCTTCCCCGCTGACGGATCCGTCTTTGCCTTCTTTAGTCCACTTCCACCGGCTTTAATCTATTATTTCGACTGTTCATTTCATTTTGGTGTATAATGATGGATTCAAGTTATAAAACGACGGTTGAAATCCATTTTATTTGGCTTAAAACGATCTGAACGCGCTTGAGAAATACTCATTCGAATGCGTTTTTCGGTCAATTATCAGCAAATGCGGCACCCATCTTGCACAAAGCTTCTTCATACAGTGTGACAATTTAAGTCCGCATCATATGGATTTTTTTTTAAATAATCACTTTAGCCCAGATCTGGTTATGGCACCTATTTGTGCTTCGAATAATATCAGAAATAAAGTATAGTAAGTCATTTTTTAACGCATGACGTCTCCTGTGAAAAATGAAATTTTCGTAAAAATTTTTTAAAAAAAACGTATAATTTGGCTAAATTTTAATAAAAGTTATTAAACAAAATTGTTTATTTTGTGATTCTAGATCTGTTTGTCAAATTTCAACGGCCTACTACGATTTTGAATTTTTGGCAGTTTTTTGACATTTCGGCAATTGTTTTTCGTCTTGATTTATTGCAACCTTATTTAAATTATTTAATTTGTCAAAAACTAGTCACCTACAATCTATTTAAGAACAAAATGAAGTCGTGTCCATAATTTTTTTATAGAATATTAAAATTCACACATTATCATGAAACATATTTGATGCAAAGTTCGATTAACTTTTGTTTTTAAATAGAAAAATGTTTCTCGCTTACGTAGTTTGATAGTGAATACACTTGAACGTTTGTAAATTAACACAAATCTTACATTTTGATCTTTTTAGTAATGTATTTAAAGTTTCAACAATGTAATGTTTCTTTCTATAAACGCTAAATTAACAATTGGCTATTTTAACCTATTTAATAAATACTTTGTATCAAATACACGCATATTGCAATATTCTACATTTCGGTGTGTCCACTGTTTCGTTCAACGCAACGAATGGTTCTTCTAGAAATTTCTTTGACGGAATTTTTCACAAACTCGGGAGGTATCGCCTGAACACACTGCCTAATTATAGTTTCTAGATGATCGATATCGTTAAATGGTCTAAACTTGTATACTTTTTGTTTGAGATAACCCCATAAATAAAAATCCAATGAGGTGATGTCGAGCGATCGAGGTGGCCAACAATTATCCTGATCTCGCCCAATGACCCTGCCATGAAATAGTTCATTTAGTGTTTCGTGCTTGCAAAGTATTGTGTACTGGTGCATCATCTAATTGATACCATAGAGCAGGGGTGTTCAAACGGTCGATCGCGATCGACAAGTCGATCGCGAGTGCTTTTTGAGTCGATCTCGAGAAAAAAATTCCGATATAGAACTATTCACAGATTTTGTTTTAGGTAACTAAAACAAAATGTAATGAATAAACTACTAAAATTTATTCGATCCACAATTAGGCCAGAATAACCCCCTCATCACTTTCTTTTATCGTAATAATCCAGTGCTAGCGGCAAAAGGCGGCTTTATCAAAGGAACGCGCGGTACTTGTCAAAGAAAAGACGCGTTTTTGATTCCCGTCGATTTTTCTAGAAACTTCCGGCGGCGTGTTTGACGGGAACATTCGAGACTTCGTTCGCGCCTGCAGGAATAGGAGTCAGTCTGAGTTGTAAGTTGACGGCAATACATCGATACAAAGTTTATTAATAAATAGTCCAAAATGAGTGCGGCGAAGAAAAGTAAAACTTATCATTTTAATAACGATTGGGAGGAAGAATTTTTCTTTTGTATGGTAAAGGATAAGTGCATTTGTCTCATTTGCCGTGCGTCAGTTGCAATACCTAAGCGTGGGAACTTAGAAATGCATCATAAAACGGTTCATAAAAACTATGAAAAGGATTTTCCGTCACAGAGTGAATTAAGAAAAGGAAAAGTACGTGATTTGATAACTTGTTTGAAAAAAGAACAAACCCTGTTCACAAGACCAGCCAAACAATCAAAAGCTGCAACGATCGCGTCATTTAAAATATCTCATATATTGGCGAAACACAAGAAACCATTTGATGATGGATTGGTTGTGAAGGAAGCATTTATTGAAGCGGGTGAGACTTTATTTGGAGATTTTAAAAATAAAACAGAGATTATGTCTGCTATTAGAGAACTTCAGTTATCTCGTCCGACTGTCACAAGGAGTGTTGAAGTCATTAGTCAGGACATGGCAGATAAACTAAAACATGATATCATGGAATGTACATACTTTTCTTTACAGTTCGACGAATCCACCGACATGACAGACACTGCTCAGCTGTGTTTTTTTATTCGAATGGTATTCAATGACATGTCGGCTAAGGAAGAGTTTTTGACAATGATTCCTCTGAAAGGAAAGACCCGTGGCGAAGATATATATGACGTTGTCTTCAATTTTGTAACAAACTCCAAGCTACCAATATATAAACTAGTGTGCATTACAACCGATGGAGCACCAGCAATGACTGGAAACAAAAACGGTTTTATGGCATTGTGTCGAGCTAATGATGATTTCCCTTCATTTTTCTCCTTCCATTGCATTATACATCAACAAGTTTTGTGTTCAAAAGTTCTAAACATGGAGGAGATTATGGGCATTGCAATAAAAATTGTGAATTCTATCCGTGCACGTAGCTTGCAACGACGGCTCTTTAAATTGCAGTTGGAAGATAGTGAATCAGCTGAACACACTGATTTAGTTCTTCACACCGACGTCAGGTGGTTGAGTCGCGGAAAATTCCAGCTTTTCTGGACGAAAGAGGTGATGACACTCAGATGCTGAAAAACGGAAAATGACTGACTGATTTGGCATTTTTGACAGACATCACAATGCATTTAAACACCATTAATTTGGAGCTTCAAGGTAAAGGAAAAACTATTATTGAGATGATTAGCGCAATAAACGCATTCAAAAGTAAATTGCAACTTATGATAGATCAACTGAAAAGAAAGGATCTGAAAAATTTTCTCTTTGAAAGCAAGGATTCCTCAGTTGAATTATGATATTTATGAGGCAGAATTATCAAATATTTTGGGCCAATTCGAAATACGTTTTTATGACTTCAGTAAATTGGCAAATATCGCATCATTTATGAGTTATCCTTTTTCGTGTAAAAACATTGAGGAATTAGCTACTGAAATAGCAAGTCAGTTTAACATGGACTCATGTTCTGTTGAAAATGAGTTAGTGCAGACCATATCAGATATACATCTCAAAGCCACAGCATCTGTTACAAAATTCTGGTGTTTTATATCTAAAGATAAATATCCGAATCTAAGGCAAATCGCCCTTCAACTGACGGCAATGTTTGGGTCAACTTACTTGTGCGAGTCTGCATTTTCTGAAATGAAGTCAAAATATCGCAATCGACTAACTGACGAACATATGTCATCATGCTTGCGATTAGCACTCGGTAATTACGTACCATCTTATGAAAAGTATGCTGAGGACATGCAGTGCCACGCTTCAACATCCAAAGTCACTCTTTAGTTAAGTTTAGACACTAGAACTCGTTTGTTTTGTAAGAAACAATAAACTCGCAATTTTGAATAATTATGAGTTTTTTTATTGACATTTTAGAGCAGACCTACACTTACCTTGACTAAAAAAATGCATATTGTGCGGAAAACTAATATCTATGCCACGATACACCCTACCTAGACGACAATCCTGCATCACACTTACTTGCAGCCTCTCAGAGTCGATCGATCGTAGTCTAACAATATTGAGGTAGATCGCCAGCAGTTCAAGTTTGAACACCCCTGCCAAACGTTAGTTTTAAACGAGTATTGGTCACGACACTCAATTATGAAGTTTGAATTTTCTTGGGCCCACCATCGACTATTCTGTGTACTTACTACTCCGTTAGAAGTAAACGTGGCTTCATCAGTCCATAAAACATTGTACGAAAATTTGGAGTCCTCTTCTATTTTTCCTTGGTACCAGAATGAAAATAACCGAATATTCAAATCTCTATCCTGTAGAGTGTTTATCAATTTCGGTTTGTATGGTTTAAATTTATTTTTGTGAAAAAATTTTACGTATACTTTCCCTGTCGATATCCGGTTTAGACTTCGAAATAGTTCTAAACACTGGTTTTGCCTTCTTCCACTACACTCAAGCACACATCTAACTCAGTATCTTCGTTATGTTTACGTGCAACACGATTTTTTCGGAACACATTTCCCACAGATCCAGTCGATTTAAACTTTTTTATAATTCGGCTCGCAGTAGATTGCTGCAAGTTTTTTTCAGGATGACGCTCGTTTTAAAACATTTGCAACAGTGCGATGAAGTGTATTTTCTCCACACAATGAAACAATTGCAATTTTTTCTTGAAGAGAAAGCATGTTGTGACACCATCTGTTTCTTTCCATTCTAGTTTGAATTGCTAACTAAATATTTGATAGCTTAAGACACCATATTGCGATCTCTAGTTCTCAATTGTTTCCAGGGCCTACTATTAATAAACGCATAGAAATATCGAGTTTTGCTTAGCGTGTTAATTTCTCTGTTTAGCTCTTTTTCCTGTAGAAGGTAAGTTTTCAGGAAGAAATGGGCACAACCATAAAGGGACTTTCTAATTTTGCGAACGTTAATTTTGATAGTCACAACTAAAATATGGCTGGATTTATTTTAAATTAGCAGTTACGTCAACGATGACACCGAAAGCATTTTAATGTAATTTTTCGGTGGTATTATTAACGCGTAACTGCCAAATTAATAACTAGAAAATGTGTAATATTTTTATTACGGCTGCTAATTAGAATCTAAAATGTATTATTGATCTAAAAAGTGGTTTTAGCTGAAGTATAAAAAAAAAGAAAGAGGATAAAGCAGCAAGTTGTTAATTCGGTGTTTATAGTAAAAAAACATTACATTGTTAAAAATTTAAATGCATTACTAAAAAGATCAAAATGTAAGATTTGTGTTAATTTACAAACGTTTAAGTGTGTTCACTATCAAAATACGTAAGCGAGAAACATTTTTCTATTTAAAAACAAAAGCTAATCGAACTTTGCATTAAATATGTTTCATGATAATGTGGGAATTTTAATATTCTATAAAAAAATTATGAACACGATTTTATTTTGTTCTTGAATAGATTATAGGTGCCTAGTTTTTGACAAATTAAATGATTTAAATAAAGTTGCAATAAATCAAGATGAAAAACAATTGCCGAAATGTCAAAAAACTGCCAAAAGTTGAAAATCGTAGTAGGCCGTTGAAATTTGATAAACAGATCTAGAATCACAAAATAAACCATTTTGTCTAATCACTTTTTTAAAATTTAGCCAAATTATACGTTTTTTTCAAAAATTTTTACGAAAATGTCATTTTTGACAGGTGATGTCATGCGTAAAAATGACTTACTATACTTTATTTCTGATATTATTTGAAGCATAAATGGATGCCATAACCAGATCTAGGCTAAAGTGATTATTTAAAAAAAATCCCATATGATGCGGACTTAAATTGTCACACTGTATGTAATTCTACATGCAAAATATTTCCAGTTCATTCTTTTAAGATGCCTATGGCCTCAGCTAGTTCACGTACTTTCACTCGTCTATCATCTAACACCACATCATGCACTTGTTGAATAATTTGTAGCAGTTTTTGAACGACCTTCGCGTGGATCATCTTCGAGGCTTGTTCGAGCAGATTTAAAAAGAGCAGCGCATTTTTTTACAGTGGGAAGTGAAGGTGATACATCCTTATACACTTTTAACAATTTCGGATGAATTTCTGTTGGTATTAAACCATCCATAACAAAGAATTTAATCACTGCACGATATTCAATTTTTTCCATTTTAAAAAAATCAATGACACGTCAATATTGAACAGCTGCTACTACTCGAATGAATTGACAGATCGAAATAAAATTTTACATGTGTTTATATAAAGGATGAAACTTTCCAATACAATTACGGTTTCACAGCTTTTAACGCCATCTGTGTCAGGCCGAGAACTTTTTAGACAGCCTGGGTATATTAAGAGCATAGAGCTAGTTGCGGGGTCGAAAAAAAGCGTTTTTTTAGGAATTTTTTTTAACGAAAATATTTATTATGTAAAACAGATTTTTCTTTTATATAATAATAAGTTTCTTTTATATAATTAAAGTACAATGTGTGAAATTTTAATTAAAAAAAAATAGCAGCGCTGTACCCCTCCCGGCGACCCCTCTTTTTTAAAGAGCATTGCGATGGGCACGATTACTGGGAAATTAGTTTACAAGAAGATCAATCTTATCTTTGAACGAAGGATTAAAAAAATCATCAAATGGCATTGGTTTAAACAAAAAAGCGAAAAAAAGACATTACTGCGTTTTACGTTTTTGCTAATTAAAAATAAAGTGTTTGATAAAATCAAAATTCCTTCGTTCAAAGACAAAATTGATCCTATAGTAAACTGAGTTTTTTGGAAATTTTGATTGCAGATAATCCAGCTCCCAGTAATCGTGCATATCGCAATGCTCCTTAAAAAAGAGGGGTCGCAGGAGAACGGGTACAGCGCCTGAATTACCTAATGAATAGTTTCGTTAAAACAAATTCCCTGAAAACGCTTTTTTTTTTCGGCTCCACGACTAGGTATATGCCCTTAACCTCTTACATGTTTAACTATAAATCATTATACTAATAATGGTATTGAAAATATACCAAATTTAAGGCCGCTCACCCTCTTATCCCTTTCTCCTAAAGCAACTTTGCTCAGAAACTAAGGCTCCTTTCATATCTCAATTATTTTATGTGTGCCAAATTTAAAATCGATATCTCATTTTGTTCGAGGATTATAGTACCACAGACAGACATACCAACGGAAATGTTGGTATGTCTGTCGATTGTGTTTTTCGTCATATAAGAACTCTAAAACGTAAAGAAAAGCAATAATCTCGGAATAGGTTTAGACATTTCAAGACACTAATTCCATTTTAAGTAAACTTCAGGCATGCCAATCAAGGACATAAAAAAGCAACGTAAATGGCGATCATGGAAACGACATGTCGAGCAATAATTTTTCGCTGGTTTAGAACAGTGCCGGAAACGTAACGGTTAACAATTACTAGATGTATAAGTATGAAATGCCGATTTTTTTTCTAAAAAAAACATGTTAAATTCGGAAGAATGATAAAAAGTGCTTTATTCAAAGTATACTCCATGCTTGTTATACATTTTTCCCCTCTTTCGGGCAAGTTGTGAATACCACGACAGTAAAAATCTTCCCCTTTCGCTGCAAACCATTCATCGAGCCATCTTTTCACATCTTCGAACGAACCAAAGCGCTGCTCAGCAAGTGCGTGATCCATCGATGCAAACAAGTGGTAATCGGAAGGAGCCAAGTCTGGTGAGTAAGCCGCATGGGGTAGAACTTCCCAGCTGAGTACTTCCAACGTGTCGCGAACTGGTTTTGCCGTATGTGATAGAGGATTGTCAATCATTTCAAAATGTTCTGTTTTTACTTTCCTTACTAAATAGAAGTACTATATTCATGGAAAAATTGCACTTGGAAATATTTGTATTTTTTTTTGAGGTTCTAGATTACGAAAATAATAATAAGAATGACACCACTGGAGCTGTTGAAGTCTTCTACACAAGATTATACGCATTCCCGTCAGATAGACGACGACAAAACATAAACATTATGAACGTAGGATCTGAAGAAGTCCCAGATATCACAGAGGAGGAAATATAAACTGCACTGAAGCAGATGAAAAACAATAAATGCCCTGGAGGAGATCAAATCACTATAGAAATGCTAAAACTGGGAGGTAAATCTCTAAAAAATAAGGAAAAAATTCCAACAACATGGTATAATATACAGTGGCGTGCAAAAGTTTCCGGCCAGTGACATTTCGTACTCTAATTTATTTAAAAAAAAAAGACTAATGATTTTTAATCATTATGAGATGTGAGTATGAGATATAGGAATCAAAATAATACACTAAAAGAATATTATTTATGTTTGTGAATATATTTATTATTATTATTCTTATATTATATGTGCAAAAGTTTCCTGCCACATAATATACATTGACGCAGTAGGATGTTCAAAGACGTATTTACGAATAGCGCGTTGAATGTTCACATTTAGTTCATAAAAGGTCGTGGGAGCATAAACATGGCTCGGTATATGCAAATCCAAATTCGTGAGAGAGTAATAATTTTTTTTTTAATTGCTTCATTATAATCGACCGTGAACGATATTATTGTAAAATGCCGTTGTGGATATGGTCTAAAAGATCGTCCGCGTAGTGGAAGCCAAGAAAAACGTCTAAAAAAGTAGACTGAATCATTAAACGCAAATCAACTGCGGATGTCAAGAAAACTGCTGCCGAAATTGCACGCGAGCTAAAGGATGAAAACCTAGTTAATGTTAGTCGTAGTACTGTGACACGAAGACTACATGATGTGAGACTTTTTGGCCGTATAGGTATTAAAAAACCATTAATCAGTAAAAAGAATAAAAAGGCCCGATTACAATTTACCAAAGGTCACCTAAATTGGACAATCAAAGATTGGAAAAAAATAGCTTTCTCAGACGAATCTAAATTTAATCTTTTTGGAGGCGATGGTAGGCAACATGTACGATGTCCTATTGGTACGAGAAATGATGTTGGGTACCAAATTCCTACTGTAAAACACGGTGGAGGAAGTGTGATGGTTTGGGGAATTTTCTCTGCACAAGAATTCGGTCCACTGATCGAGATCCACGGAAATATGAACGCTGATATTTATAAGGACATTTTAGAAAACAATTTGTTATCATATGCTGAAGAACCATTGCCGCAGAATTGGATATTTCAGCAGGATAATGACCCCAAACATACATCCAAGTTGTTAAAACAGTGGTTTTCTGCTTCAAATGTGAGAGTTTTAAGCTGGCCATCTCAATCACCGGACTTGAACTCAATAGAACATTTATGGGAAACGCTAGATCGTCAAGTTCGAAAGCATACATATTCAAATATGGCCGCATTATTCAAATCATTGAAGGAAGAATGGGATAAAATTTCACCGGCTTGTATTAATCGATTAATTGAGTCAATGCCGCATCGCTGTGTGGCTGTTATCGCTGCAAAGGGTATGGCTAAAAATATTAACATAAAAATATAATTTAAGTCTATTATAGAGCATATGGACTAATAATTTTTGTGGTAGTACAAAGTGGCCGGAAACTTTTGCACAAATAAATATAAGAATAATAATAATAAATATATTCACAAACATAAATAATATTCTTTTACTATATTATTTTGATTCCTATATCTCATACTCACATCTCATAATGATTAGTCTTTTTTTTAATAAATTAGAGTACGGAATGTCACTGGCCGGAAACTTTTGTACGCCACATACTTCTCTTTAAGGGGTTACGCCACCTTGGCGCTCGGACAAATAGGCATAAAATATATTTTTTTTTTTGACGCAACTATTATATATCTATATATATATATATATATATATATATATATATATATATATATATATATATATATATATATAATTTATATTTTTCACAAATAAACTATAGTTTTAGCAACAAATTAAAAAAAATATATATGTATTAAAAAAATTTAAAAATGGCGGAGATATGAACCATCTTGTAGGAACCTCTTTTGAAAATCCCTGCTAACGGTGGAATTTTTTTCTCAATCAGGAATCGTCTAAAAACTAAACAAATCATTTTTTATTGTTAAGAAAGGTCACAGCTAAGTGGAATATGGAAAAAATGTAAAATTTTTTTTGTAGAAGTGACAGCCGTTCGAAAATAAATTCGCCTAAATTTTGAGCTTTAAAAATTATTAAAAAATGAACGGGGCATCTAATCGAAAAAACCGTATGTGAACTTCAAGATAATATTATAAAGAATATGTGGTATAAATTTTATTACCGTTATTAACGGTTCAGTAGATCTCGAGATATTTGTCCACGAGTATGAAAAAAGTAGTTACGAGAAAAACGCAAAAGAAAAAAAGTACCGCGTCCGCGTCTTAAAAGTCTATAATTTTTTTTATATTACCTTTAATTTGCGGTTTCATTTTGTAACGCTTGAAATATTCTTAAAAGTATAACTAATAAGTCTAATCATTAAAAATTTCAAGGTGGCGTAATCCCTTAAGAAAGGCGATAATAATAATATCGAAAATTATCGGCCCAAATCTCTTCTGTCGCACTTATATCAGCTCTTCACTAAAATCTTAACACATCCCCTAACAGCAAAACTAGATTTCTATCAACCTGTGGAAAGGCGGGCTTCAGAAAGGGATTTAGCACCCTTTACACAATACCTACTGTAATAGAAAAATGTACAGAATATAAGGTACCTAATACCTTTGGCCTTCATTGATTTTCATAAAGCATTTGATACTGTTGAAATCTGGTCAGTTCTAAAATCCCTGGCGAATACAAAAATAAATTCATGATAAATAAAATTAATAGAGAATATTTATAAAGAAGCATCTAAACATATTAAAATTTACGAAACAACTGTCACTAACAACATATCATTAAAAAGAGGAGTGCCACAAGGAGATACTAGCTCACCTAAATTATGTGACCTACCTGTCATCACATATGAACTAGAAACGATGACATCATTAAAATATTTGCTGAAAAGCTCCTAACTTCACAGGGAGCTATGGAGAGGAACATGCTTGGTATCTTCCTTAGAGACAGAATTCATAACGAGCAGATAAAGAGACGAACCAAAGTTAATGACAGCTCTGGAGGCGGCAAGGATGAAGTGGCGTTGGGCGGTTCATGTGGCTAGATCATCCGGAGGCAGACGGGTATATAGGGTCACAGTATGGAGACCCAGGGAAACAGGAAGATACGTGGGACGCCCACAGAAACGATGGGTCGATGATATAAAAGTAGTAGTGGGCAAGCAGTGGTTAAAGAAGGCAAATGATAGGGAAGCATGGAAGAGATTAGAAGAGACCTACGTCCAGGAGAGCACAGACTTGAGTTGAGAAGAAGAAAATCATGAAAAAAATAGTTTCCCTATCGGTTTGTTGGTCTATTGGCACGCTAATTCTCCAAAGAAATAAGACATTGATATTAAAATATATATAACATCTATAATATATATAAAATGCAACGTCTCTCTATCTGTCTGTCCGTTAGTGCGCTTATCACTGGAGAACCACTTATCCGATTTACGTGCTTTTTTTTAAACATACATATGTTCTCTGGCCGAGCAGGAGGAGACAAACAAACCCTGCAAAGAAAAAATAAGAGAAATACTTAGAACCCAAAAAAAAAAAAAAAAAGGTCCCGGGTGGAAATTGTATAACAGCAGAAATGATAAACGCTGGAGTAGTAGATCTGGAAAATGAAATATGACGGTTGGTGCAAGAAATATGGGAAACAGAAAAGATGCCAGTGAGCTGGAGAGAGTCGCTCATTTGTCCAATATACAAAAAAGGTGAAAAAACTATATGTGCTAATTATAGACCAATAGCCTTACTGAATGTCGTGTACATGATAGTAGTGGTGACTATCAAAAGAAAAGAGAAGAGAAAGCCGAGTCTATTCTGGGAGAGTACCAGTGTGGATTCAGAAAAAATAGATCGATTACAGACCAGATATTTTCGATTAAGCAAATCCAAGATAATAGTTTAAAACAAAATTTGGCACTACACTTGGTCTTTATGGATTTCAGAGAAGCATATGACTCTGTAAACAGAAAAGGACTCTACAAGATAATGGGAGAACTAAAAATTCCAAGTAAAATGATTCGCATGGTAAGAATGACCCTAAGTGACACAGAAAATAGAGTGTTGGTTGAGGGCAAAGTATCAGACAAGTTGAAGGTAGAGAGAGGATTGAGACAGGGGGATCCAGTGACGACATGTCTATTTAATTTGGTACTAGAGAAGATAATCCGGGAGTCAGAAATAAAAACAAATGGAACGATATACCAACAAACTTGCCAATGTTTGGCCTAGGCGGATGATGTAGCAGTGACTGTAAGAGTAAAAGAGAACCTCAAAAAAGCCATAAGTAGGATAGAAGAAAAGGATGAGAAGACTAAAGATAAATGAGGAAAAAACAAAATACATGGAAATTACAAAGAAGAAGGATAATAAAAACAACAAACGTTTAGATATAATAAACAACTTAGGGAAAAGATATGTTTGAAAAAGTAGACAAATTTAATTATCTGGGAGTAACAATAACAGAGAGTGGACAAGAAAGGACGGAGATACAAGAAAGAATAGTGAAAGGGCAGATATGTTTGGGGGCAATGAATCCAATATTGAAATGAAAGAATGTATCAAGAAAAGCAAAAGAAAGAATATATACGGCAGTTGTCAGACCCACGTTGAATTAAGGATGCGAAACGTGGAAACTGAATGCAAGAGAAAAGGAGACGTTGGAGGTGTGGGAAAGGAAAGCTTTGAGAAGAAACTACGGAGGAAGGAAAGAAGAGGGACTGTGGAGAAGAAAAACAAACTACAAATTAAAATGCCTATATACGACACCCCTTATAAGCCAAATCATAAGAAACCAGCGATAAAGATGGTTGAGAACGTGGCAAGGATGAAGAAAGAAAGACAGGCAAAGCAAGCCCTAATAAGAGGAGTGGTTGGAAGAAGAGGCAAGGGTAGACATCGATCTACATGGATTCAGGCAGTAAAGCAAGATCCGGAGTTGATGGGAATCCTGGAAAAGCAAACAGGAGACAAAAAGAAATGGAGACAAGTATGCAACCAAGCCATGGGCCCATCGAGCTATATAATAATATAAACATAACGAATAAGCAGTGACGATAAAGGTGAATCAAGTCCACGCGAGCGGATCCGCGGGCACGGCTAGTATTATATATTATTTTCATAGTTCTTAGAGTCGAACAATATAAAAATAGTACTTTTCATTAATTCCAGCTTTAGTAGGAAGTAGTTTTCGTAATTATTTTAGAAGCACGTATTAGCAAATCACTTTTCACTTTCACTTTTTTTTAGATTTTCAATTTTTTGTATATTTTCCTTAAAAAAAGGTGCAAGTTGGACTTGCGTAGTGTTCCGTACGTTTATTGCTTTTAATATAAAAAATGTTGTTATGGAGGTATAAAATGATCAATGACTTCACAAAACACACCTCAAATGAGTTTTCAACAAAGTTTGTTTCCAATCTTTACTGAAAACTGACGACCTTGAAATTTTTGTTTTTTTTTATATACCAGATAAATTATTAAAGATAATGCATTCGTAATAATTTTCGTTCTATCTACACTATGCAGAATATTCTATGATATTTTCAAAATTTTTTGTTCAGTACGTTTCGAGATAAGGAGGGACAGCGATTTTTTCGCACTTTTTCAAAAAATAATACGAAGAGAAGTGTGCGGAAGTATTACATTTATATATATATATATATATATATATCGTCTTTTTACAGGCTTTCATTTGAAATTTTTAAAAAAATAATTAATCTAAACGACTGAAAACGAAATATGTAAGGTTAAAAAATAAAATAAATGTATCCACATGTTTTTATCCAGCATTGCCGAAAATGCCTCTACGACTAAATATGAACCTGAATTCTCACGGTCGAAATTTCCTAAGAAGTAAATTGCTCCCCTGACCCTCTCGTCGAACTTCTCCCTGTCCCAGCTAAAGATGGTCGCGTCGTTATCGCGGCAGATAATTTCGTAACTTATCCGAGATATACAACCTGTCTTGTTGTGGAAATAGCGAATGAAAAAAACAAGCGTGTTATTTTGACTGTCGTTTCAAAGATAAAGTGAAATCTTTGTGGAATTAATACGCAGGGGCGGACTCGACGTTTAATTAACGTGGAGGCAAAGAACACCCAACGTTTTTTTTAGCGGAGGTCTTATTCGCCATTGAAAACTAGGGTAAGGATTTTTTACTGGATTGGGCAAAAGCAACGTGCACTACTATGTAAAAAAATTTCGCTTCTGCTGCAAGCTAAGAAATTATTTGAATACAAAATTTCATTATTTATGCTTCCAGAACGGCCACTCGAATGCGTCACTAAATGGCACCACATATTAGCTGGTAGTCAGCTTCCAATTTAAAATCCTTATTCCTCAGTGAATGCTTTCACGTTGCATAGACTTTGTAGACGAGCCACCTTGGTTTCTGTAGTTAGTTTGACATTCAATACACACGACGCGGCGCACAGTGTGTAAAGTCCGTTTGTTTGGAGTTGATAGCACACAACATGGGTTATAAACATTGAAATGTCATAAACCATAAGCGCCTGAAATTTCTCTACCAATTATTTGCATTTTTAATTTAATCACCTTTATTTTCTATCTCTATACAACAGTGCGACCTTTTTCTAAAAAATATTTTATTACATGCCTTCTAAACTTTCCAAAAAGCTATATAAATCAACCTAAACGAGTACAATTAACAATTCTTAAGAACTAGAAATCTACAGTGTTATAAAGCTTAGTGATAATAGATACAATAAAATTTTAGCAATTACTGGAATATAATTAAAGTACTTATCGGTAGGTAGGTGCCTAAGTACCTAAGTATGGAATAAAAATATTCTGTGCAAGTATAAAAATAAAGCAAAAACCTATAATATGCTTAGTTCAAATCAGAACTGCGGTGCCTTCAACTTTCAGTTTTGCCCCGGTCAAACTTCGCGGAGTTTGTAAATCTGCATTTTCCTTGCGAGAAAAAACAATGATATTTAACGTCCACGATGGCCTAATGCATCAACAGCCAACAAGCCAAGTCCGTAAAATTGTGAAAACCTGTGCCAACATGACGGGAGTTGGATCAGCAACTATTTATAGATTTCTAAAAGAGAGAAAACGCGGTCCTTGCAACGAACCTCAGAATCACAAAGTAACGGAGCCCTTAGAGGTCGATGAAGACTTTAAAAACGCAATAAGAAGAAAAGTACACCATTTTTTGTATTAAGAAAGAAATACTTACACTACATAAAGTTTTGCAAGAAATCAGAGAAGACTAGGACTTACCAGATTTACAAAAATGGAATGGAATGGAAATTATGGAAAATCCTTCATAACCTGAATTTTCGTTGGGAAAAACATAATAGAAAATCTGTTCTTATCGATAAAATAGAAATAATTTGTTGGAGACGACAAAATCTACGAGCAATCAGAAAATTTCGAGCCGAAAAAAGAAATATTTTTTATTTAAACGAGACTTGGGTTAATGAGGGATACACAGTGAAAAAATTCTGGATTGAGAAAAACATTAAGAATGCCAAACAAGCTTTTATGGAAGGTTGGTCAACTGGATTACAACCCACTTTAGGAAAAGGTCGCAGGCTAATTATAGCACATATTGGTAATGAAAACGAATTTCTCGACGGTGGGTTGTTGGAATTCGAATCAAAAGTACTTCCAACAAATTATTGAATGTATACCAGCAGAATTAGTTATAATATTAGACAATGCCCCATACCATTCTTGATTATTAGAATAACTCCCGACAAATTCATGGAAGAAAGCGGATATTCTTCAATGGATAAGAGACAAAAATCTCAAACCTAAAGATGGCAGGTTAAAAGCAAAACTTCTCAAAATTGCTAAACAAAATAAGGCACAGTTCAAGAAATACGCAGTCGATGAGATGGCAAAGGAACGGAATATCACAGTGCTTACATTACCTCCATATCGTGCGAATTGAATCCCATAGAGCTTATTTGGGCACAAATCAACGGTTTCGTTGCAAGGGAAAACACCAGGTTCAAACCTCAAGACGTAAGGCAATTATTACTCTGCGGAACAGAGAGGATCAAAGAGGATAATTGGAAAAATGCCATTCGACATATATACACCCCTTAATTATCAATTTAAGAGAAGTTGAGTCTTCAGATTTTGAAGATGATGACTGTTTTTGATTGTAATTAAAGTACTTACATACCGTGAATTGTGAGTAGATCTATAGATTAAACAATTTTTGTTAATAAATCTTATATTTCTATAACTCTATTTTTAAGATAATTTTATTTATTAAACACTTACTTACATTTTATGACTCTATTGTAAAGCAGAGGATTTCTGTCTAAAATAGGGTGAACCCTATGAAATAATTCAAAACAGGTAGCAAAATCCAGTAAAATGCATAAGAAATCTATTTTTTTTGAGCGCATCCCAACATGTGTTTGCATCTACAGTGAGAGAATTCTGTTATCAACTCCAAACAAATATACTTTAAACACATTACCGTTCAAAATCCCTACAGACCTCAAATTTCATCGGATCACCATATTTTTTTTTTTTAAATCATAGTAAGAAAATTTAGAAAAGAACTGTAGAGCCATATTTTGGAAATATACATTTTAGATTGCCATTTTAAGTAAACAATGTGATAGAAAATTGATCAACCCAAGAAAAAAAACACTATTGATATTACTATTGATTTACAATTGACCAGACATATGTTTTCTTATGTATTTTTGGTCACTGAATCCAAATATGATATCCGCTTTGCTAATAAACCTATTGAATTCGAGTAATGGTCCAAAAACGGCCTCAAACAGGTCAAAAGTCGTCACCTTCCGATGTATTTTTAGTCACAGAATCCAAATATGATATCTGATTTGCCCGTACACCTATTAATTTCGAATTATATATTTTTATTTTTTTTTTATTTATTTATTTAGTAGTAGTATTCACAATACTTTTCAATTTACATTTAAAATAAATTTAACAAACAATTTCATACTCTGATTAAAAACTAATATTTTTTACAAAATTTATTGTTCCTTTTCTAAACATATTTATATTTGTTTCACTCTTTATGTTGTTCGGCATCATATTGTATAAGGTCAGGCCTTTTGAAAATAGAGATTTTTGCATTGCACTGGTATCTGCACGTTGCGGTCTAAAATCTAATGCGTTCCTCAGGCTGTACGGTTGAACATCCCCAACATATCTTATTTGTTCAATCAAGTATTCCGGTGCATTTCCCATTTTCATTTTGTATTTAGCTGCAGTCTTTGCTTTACATTTAGCCATTTCAGGGCATCTAGCATATATCTTATTGATGTGAAACGATTGCATTTCAAAATAGAGCGCATAGCCTTGTTCTGGAGTTTTTGTAGCCTTGCCTGTTGTTGGTCTGAACAGCATGTGAATAACACAGTTGATCCATATTCAAAATGAGGTTTTATCATGGTGTTGTATATATTTATTGCAGTTAAAATTGTTACTTTACTTCTTAAACGTTTGAAAAACCCGATTTTTTTCCCTATTTTTTTACATATATTCGACATGTTCTTTAAAGTTCAAATCCCTGTCTATGAGGAAACCCAGGTATTTTATATTACTTACTTTTCCTATTATTACATTATTTATTTTGAATGCTCTGTCAGTGTTCATATCAATTTCCATTAATTTTGTCTTGTTTTCATTTAATTTTAACTTATTCATTTTTAAACCATTTGTTAATGTTATCCATATCATTTTTTAAATTTTCATGACATATCTCCTCTGTTGCTGCTTCTGTGAAAATTAATGTATCATCTGCATATAATACAATTTCACATTTTTTAATACATTTTCTATGTCATTTTATATATATTACAAAGAGAAGAGCTCCCAAAATTGAGCCCTGTGGTACTCCAAAATCGTTTTCTATTGCATTTGATATTTCGTTATTGATATTTGTGAATGGTTTACGATTTGTCAGATAGGACTAAAACCATTTTAACTCTGTGTCTTGAATATCGTATCTACTAAGTTTTTGCAATAGAATATCCCTATCTATAGTTTCAAATGCTCTTTTGAAGTCAAGGAAAATTGCTAATATTTTATTTTTTATCTTTTTACATTTCCATCTGTTTATAACATAATTGATTGCTGTTTCACATGAATATTTCTTTCTAAATCCTGATTGAAACTTTGATAGTAGTCTGTGTTGTTCCATGTATTCTTCCAATTGATTTTTTACTATTTTTTCGATAACTTTTTCACATATTTTTAAAGTGTTAATTGGTCTGTATTCTTCACATTTTAATGTATGTTTTACTTTTTGGATAGGAAATATCATTGATTCCTTCCAGTTATTTGGAAACAACCCTGTCTCTAGTGACTTATTTATAATATTCAGTATAATATTTCCTGTTATGCCCCAATTATCTAGAATTATGTTACTTGATAGTTTTCTATAGTCTGGTTTTTTCTTAATATTCTTAAAAATAGTTTTCAGTTCTTGTAGATTTACTGCACGAAATTTGAATTTAGTGTCAATCTCAGGTATTTCATTTTCGTATTGTATATCTTCGATGGAGCATCTGATTTCATTTATACTATTTACAAAATATGTATTAAAAATTTCAGCTATTTGGAAATTGTCTTTATATTCTATTTGATTAGATTCACAGTTTTTATCACACTTTTGGGTTTTCTTAAGACTAGTTCTTTAATTTTATTCCACATTTCTTTTTGGTTATTTGCATTGTTTATTTTATTATTAGTATAATTACTTTTTTCTTTTTCAATTTTGACTTTATACGTATTTTTTATTGTTTTATAACTATTCCATGCCTCATTTGTATTTTCTAAGATTGCTCTTTGGTATTTAAGAACTTTTTCTCGTTTTAATGCTCTGAGCTCATTAAGGTCGAAAAATAGCCTCAAAATGGTCAAAAGTGGTTAAGTTAGGAAACATATTTCCATGTATTTTCGGTCACTGAATCCAAATTATATAAAAATGGCCAGATATGTTATGTCGTCGTAATATTGGTCACTAAATTCAAATCTAACGACTGATTTGCTCATGTATCTTCACGGTCATAAAGGGGCAGAATCAAATATATAAGCCTAATATTACCTTAACCTTAACTTAATCATAAAAAAGAAGAAGAGGAGAGGCTTTTTATATCTGGTTGTCATATAAAACTTTATTGTAGGTGAAGTGCTAAGATATGAATTAGTGAAGTAAAATTTTTTAAGACATACAATCAATTTAAATTTTTTCTAAGAATTCAAATTTAATATTGTTTTTTGAAAATTTCAATAAAAAAAAATGAAAAATTGAAAAAAAAATAATTATAACTTGCATAAGAATGCCTAATTTGCATAATAGTTTTCTCTCGCAATCAAAAAGTCCATGAAAATATATAAGCAATATACAAGTAATAACGCGAAATGATATTTTAAATTTTTTAAGTCATCTTTTCTTCAGAAATTTTTATTAGTGTACATTTACGAGGATTTTGTTAGCCCGTATATGTTAAATGAGTTGTTTACTGACCTTCATAGTTTTATTGTAATAATTAAAAAATTTAGTTAAACCTGTTTTTGAATCGTGAAAATTTTCAATCTCATAAAAATATTCTCATCATTTTTGCACCCCAAGCTGTGAGAGGCAAGGGGACTCACGTTAATCAAGCACCCCAAGCCGTGAGTGGCAAGGGGACTAACGTTAGTCAAGCACCCAAAGCCGTGAGAGGCAACGGTACTCACGTTAATTACGCACCCTGAGTGGTAAGAGGCAAGGGGACTCACGGTTACCAAGCACCCAGAGTCATTGGAGGTACGAGGGCTCACGTTAACTACCAGGTGTAGAAGTATGAAATGCGGATTTTTTTTCTAAAAAAACATCTTAAATTCGGAAGAATGATAAAAAGTATGGTCCATCGCTTGTTATACATTTTTCCCATCTTTGGGGCAATTTGTGAATACCACGCCAGTAAAAATCTTCCCATTTTGCTACAAACCATTCATCGAGCCAGTTTTTCACATCTTCGTACGAACCAAAGCTCTGCTCAGCAAGTGCGTGACCCATCGATGAAAACAAGTGATAATCGGAAGGAGTCAAGTCTGGTGAGTAAGCCGCATGGGTAGAACTTCCCAGCTGAGTGCTTCCAACGTGTCGCGAACTGATTTTGCCGTATGTGATGAAGCATTGTCATGAAGAAAAATGACTTTGTGTTGCCTCTCTTTCGGTATTCTGGCCTTTTTTCGAGCAGTGAACGGTTTCAAATCGGTCAATTGTTGTTGGTAACCTTTAGTATTAACCGTTTCCCCAGGTTTTAACAGCTCATAATAGACCACGCACCTCTGGTCCCACCAAACACAGAGCACCGTCTTTCTGCCAAAGTGATTTGGTGTTGCGGTCGATGTATATGGTGCGCCTGGGTCTACCCATGATTTTTTTGCGCTTGGAATTCTCAAAATAAATCCACTTTTCATCCCCGTAACTATACGATGCAGAAACGGCTTCCTTTTGTACCGAGCGAGCAAAATGTCACACGTGTTTTTGCGCTTTTCCATTTGCCTGTCGTTCAACGCATGTGGTACCCATCTACTAGCTTCTGAATCTTTCCCATCTTTCGTAGCCGATTGGAAACAGCTTGTTGACTAACGCCCAATTGCTCGGCGAGTTGTTTTTGTATTTGCGCATCATCTTCGTCCAACAATACTTGCAATTCCACATCTTCGTTAATTAAGTACAACCTACAACCTTTTCAGAGTATATATAAATGATTTCGATATTAAATATTTAATGGTTGATATGTTATAGTTTTATACATAAAATTGTTATAATTTATTGCACAATACACTGCTACACAGCTACTTTAAGTGTTGTCCAGATTCGAGCCTACTAAAAACGTAAAATATTCACATTATTATTAAATTATTTTTATAGGGGATTCTTTCGACCATCATCTTGAGGCGTAGTCGTGTACTCTATGTGAGGATCATTCGGTACTCAGAGTTGCATAACAGTATAAGAACGGATTACGAACGCATTGGTTCCCTGGTTATACGTTTGTTTTCGATCCGACGACCCATCTGACTGCACCAGGGAGGTTTCCGATGTTATTTTGGCCGGTATGGAGGCTTACATCCCTTTTACGAAGAAATGCCCTTCCAACGGCAAGCCTTGGTTTGATGCAAAGAAGCTGTTGCTTCTAAACATCTTGCACACCGACAATGGCGTGAAAATCCTAACATCATAAATCGTAACACCTTTGTTCGTGCCAGGAACAGATGCAAAGAAATTATCGACGAAACCAAGAAGGCACACAATCAACGGATTAGAAACAAACTTCTCGCTTGTCCCAACAATTCCAGGTCCTTTTGGTCAGTCGCTAAGGCAGTTTGTCAAAATTTCATCAAATCCACCATACCACCACTCATACGGCCAGATATTTATATTGCAACGACACCTGTTGAGAAAGCGAACTTGTTGAATGAACTCTTTGCTTCGCGGTTTTTCCACGTTCCTTGACTGCAACATCGAAGTCACCACTTTTGAAACGCCGAAACCATCGTTCACACGTATCTTGCGATGGAGCATGTTCACCATAAGTTTCTCGAAGTAATCGGTATGATTTAACAGCAGTTTTCTTCAAATGAAAACAAAAAATTAATATTGTCCGCTAATGCTCTTTGTTCGGTATAAATTTCGACATATTAAACACAACAACACAACACTATGCACACACTTTTCCAATTTATCACTCATGCGCGTCTGACACTTGTTGATGACACAACAAAATGGCGCAGTGTCAATTCTTTATAGCATAAACTGCATTGGTGCACCATGTGTTGTCTGAAATCCGCATTTCATACTTGTACACCTGGTAAGTACCCCAAGTTGAAAAAAGCAATATTCCATAAAACGAATGCATGACTGCAAGACAGATAAAATGCACTTTTGACCATTTTGAGCCCATTTTTGAACACTAACTGATTTCAGTAGATGTATGAGAAAATCAGATATCATATTTGGATTCAGTGACTAAAAATACATCGAAATATGTATGTCTCGTTATTATTGTTAACTTGACGACTTTTGACCACTTTGAAGCCGTTTTTATACAGTTACTCGAATTCAATAAGTTTATCAGCAAATCGGAGATCATATTTGGATTCAGTGACCAAAAATACGTAGGAATACATATTTATTTATTTATTTATTTACGGTTCATTAGAACCTAATTTAACTATCGGATAGGCATATTTTTACAATGTCGATACATATAATAGTTGCTTAAACTTATTTATGGTTTCAAAATTTTTAATATTATTTGGTAGGTCATTAAAATGTTTAAGTCCTTTATAATAAAAATTTGCTCGATCAGCTTCATTTGTAATTTCCACTACTCGGAAGTCATTTCGTCCTCTGGTGTTGTAGTTGTGTATCTGATTGACGTATCTAATTTTCTCGGTCAAATATGTGGGACAATTTTCTATCTTTATATTATAGATGAATTTCATTGCGTAATAAAATAAGCTCTGCTTTACACTCAGCCAATTTAATCGATCTAACATATCTTTTATGTGCGTATCTCTAGACTTCCGCAATATAAATCTCATTGCCTTGTTTTGAAGTTTTTGCAGTAGTTCTATTTGTGTATCCTTAGCAAGAAATAATACCGAACTACAATAAATAAAATGTGGCTCAATTATGCTTCTATATATTAATATTTTATGGTATTCACTTATGATGTGGCAAGTTCTATACATGAGATAAAGTTTTTGGTTTATTTTATTCACTAAATATTGAAAGTGTGCATCAAATTTAAGTTTACAATCTATCATTATACCCAAGTATTTAATTTCGTTTACTTTTTCTATTTCACGATTATTTATGTATAATTTATGATTATTATTATAGTTATTGTGTGATATTATCATATATTTAGTTTTATCTGTATTTAGTTTTAACATATTTATACATATGTCTGGTCTATAGTAAATCAATAGTAAAGTCAATAGTATTTTTTTATCCATTTTTTATCACAGTATTTGCGTAAAATGGCCATTTAAAATATATGTTTCCAAAATATGGCTCGACAGTCTTTTTCTAAATTTTTGTACGATGATTTAAAAAAAATGGTGATTGGATGAAATTTGAGATCTGAAGGGATTTTTGAACGGTAATGTTCTACCCACTGTGCGGCGGTCAAGAATAGCTTTTGATCAAGAACGGAAATTTATCGATAATTATCGATATATGGAATTATCAATATACCGATAATTACCGATATATCTAGAGATGTAATAGCCACTACTTTTTAGGATCCGGTAACACCGGGTTTGGATATGGCTAGAAACTCGACGATTAAACTCACTAAGGTCTGGAAAGATCCAGCTGTCACAAAAAACACAAAGTTAAGACTGCTATCCAACTTTATATTCCCTATAGCAACTTAGGCGTTGGAAACATGGACCTTTAAACATGCTGACAAAAGACAAATCAATGCGTTTAAGATGTGAGCCTATCGAAGAATCCTCAGAGTATCATACGAGGCTGGTTTGAAAAGTCCGTGCAAAGTCCGAGAGATGGTACCACCGGCGCGTATCGAGGTCATGTTTAGTTAGTAGCATCTCTTGAATGAACGCACACCAAGTTTCAGCCATATTGGTCTATTTCTTTGTGTTTGGCATTCGTGTGAATCAAGGAAGTCGAGTGATTTTCAAGAAATGGACGAAAAAGAATTTCGTGTGGTGATTAAACATTACTTTATGAAAGGCAAAACGACTCAGGAGACTAAAGAGAAGCTTGATAAACATTATGGTGACTCTGTACCTTCGATTAGAGCAGTTTATAAGTGGTTTCAAAATTTTCGGACTGGTCATATGGGCACAAGTGACGTTGAACGTTCTGGACGGCCTGTGGAGGTTACGACTCCAGAAATCATTGATCAAACCCATGATATGGTGATGGATGACAGAAGAGTTAAGATGCGTGAGATTGCTAGTGCTGTGGGCATCTCGACTGAACGGGTACATAATATTTTGCATAAACATTTGGACATGAGAAAGCTATCCGCAAGATGGGTGCCGCGATTACTCACGCTTGACCAAAAACGGAATCGTGTGAAGTGTTGCAAGGATGGTTTGCAGCTGTTCCAGAAGAATCTGGAGAACTTTAAACGTCGTTTCGTCACTCTGGATGAAACAGGGATACATTACTATACTCCTGAGACCAAACAACAATCTAAACAATGGGTTACCAAGGGGGAATCTGCACCAAAAAAGGAGAAGACCGTTCCTTCGGCCGGAAAGGTTATGGCGACTGTCTTTTGGGATTCGCAAGGGATAATCCTCATCGACTATCTGGAAAAGGGTAAAACTATTACAGGTGAATATTATTCATCGTTATTGGATCGTTTGAAAACCGAGTTGCAAGAAAAACGCCCGCGATTGGCCCACAAGAAAGTCCTTTTCCATCACGACAACGCACCAGCACACACCTCAGCAGTTGTGGTCGCAAAATTAATGGAAATAGGATTCCAACTCGTTTCACATCCCCCCTATTCTCCAGACTTGGCTCCCTCGGACTACTATTTGTTCCCCAATTTGAAGAAATGGCTGGCGGGACAAAGATTTTATTCAAACTAGGAGGTGATTGCAGACACTAATGGATATTTTGCAGACTTGGAGAAATCCTATTATTCGGAAGGGATCAACAAACTAGAACATCGTTGGACGAAGTGTATAAGCCTAAAAGGAGACTATGTCGAAAAATAAAAAAGGTTTACCCCAAACACATAAGTAGTTTTTTATTTTTGCACGGACTTTTCAAACCAGCCTCGTATACCAAACACCGTACCAATGTATCTATTCTTGAAGAGCTTCGTATAAATGACCTACTTTCAAATAGACAATACATGAAGTATTTTGGTCACATTATACGGGAAGTAGATGCCATGGAATCGCTTGTAATAAGGGGACGGTCTCCAACAGGATGGTCCACCCAAGGAAGATCCCTTCTTGGTATGGGTATGCACAAGTCAAGTCAGGTCGCGCAGGATCGAGTTGCCTGGAGAATGACTGTTGAAGCAGCAACTGCATAGTATTACCGATACTCCTATTGGAATGAAAAGATTAACATTTTCTGCCAACAGTGCCAATTTTAGGCATTTTTTTATAATTTGACAATATTGTTAAGACACGATAAATTAACCCTTAAGTAACTACGCGTCCGGTTGCTTTGTGTGAAACCCTGTAGTTAACGGTAATACAATGAATCCCCGAGCGAAATAAAAATCTTATTATACCTATATTTTCTACAGCTTTCTTGGATTCTTGGATTTTAAAAAATGAGCAAAATCTGGAATAACTTTTTACTTGATGAGGCAGATGATTCAAAAGCAGTAAATGGGTTGTGTAGAGTAAAAATCTCGGAACGTTTAGGAAAAAAAGCCAGTACTTCATCTTTATGGAAACATTTCATAAAATTAAAGATCCTAATACTCGTATTTTCTCGGAAGCAAAGCTGCATGCGACGAGTAAACTGAAAGCAGGCGTAGGTGATATCGCTGCTAATCTTTAGTAATAGATAAATAAAATACTAAACCCACAAATGCAATCTCATAAAAATATACAAAAAGGCAACATTAAAAAGGAAACCGTTTTCGAGTCGTGGGTCTCTCTAATCTATTTGCGAGACGTGTATCGCAACTTTATTGGATTCCTAGGGCGTTAAAGCAACGGGGGGTGCCCAGGGTTGGTGTTTGCTCTTCTCTTTACATTTCTACATAACTTTTTGGCTCTTAATAAAAATGAAAATTTAATAAAATGCAGAAAATAGAAGGATAACACTCTAATATAATCCATTTCCGGAAGGGTTAGGCGATAGTGGTTTTTATCTATTAATAGGCGATGGGAACCTATCCATATTTTCAGTCTATCGGTAGGACTACATATCAGTAGATATCGACAGATAGATACTAAATCTAGATTAAGTTAGAATAAGTCCTAGTTTAAGTTGATACTAAGCCGTATGTTAAGTTGGCGTAAGTCTTAGGCTAAGGTAGTTTAAGTATTAAGAAAACCATGTATCATAAATCACATTTCCTAGGTTAAGTTAGTCTAGGACCACTTGTATAAGAGCTTAGGTTAAGTTAGTATAAAGCAAACATCCCTTTTAAGTTATTTATAGCATTAATTCATTTATTTATTTATTTATTTATTTATTTACGGTTCATTAGAACCTAATTTAACTATCGGATAGGCATATTCTTACAATGTCGATATAATAGTTACTTAAACTTATTTATGGTTTCACAATTTTTAATATTATTTGGTAGGTCATTAAAATGTTTAAGTCCTTTATAATAAAGATTTGCTCGATCAGCTTCATTTGTAATTTCCACTACTCGGAAGTCATTTCGTCCTCTGGTGTTGTAGTTGTGTATCTGATTGACGTATCTAATTTTCTCGGCCAAATATGTGGGACAATTTTCTATCTTATAGATGAATTTCATTATGTAATAAAATAAGCTCTGCTTTACACTCAGCCAATTTAATCGATCTAACATATCTTTTATGTGCGTATCTCTAGGCTTTCGCAATATAAATCTCATTGCCTTGTTTTGAAGTTTTTGCAGTAGTTCTATTTGTGTATCCTTAGCAAGAAATAATACCGAAGGACAATAAATAAAATGTGGCTCAATTATGCTTCTATATATTAATATTTTATGGTTTTCACCTATGATGTGGCAAGTTCTATACATGAGATAAAGTTTTTGGTTTATTTTATTCACTAAATATTGAAAGTGTGCATCAAATTTAAGTTTACAATCTATCATTATACCCAAGTATTTAATTTCGTTTATTTTTTCTATTTCACGATTATTTATGTATAATTTATGATTATTATTATAGTTATTGTGTGATATTATTTAGTTTTATCTGTATTTAGTTTTAACATATTTATACACATCCACTTGTAAAGAATATTCATATCAGACTGCATTTTATTAATAGCCACATCCAAACTAACATCACTAATTGTAATCAGTGCATCGTCTGCAAATAGTCTAACATCCCCGTACTTTAAACCGTCTTTAATGTCATTTATGTATATTAGAAACAGTACCGGCGCTAGGACAGAGCCTTGCGGTAGACCAATATTCACTGGTATCGCTGATGATGTCGTGTTTCCAATTTTTGTTTGTTGCTTTCTATTCGATAGATAATCTTCAAACCATTTTAATTCCATATCACGCACTCCAATTTTGTGTAGTTTCATAAGCAATAATTTTCTGTCTATAGTTTCAAATGCTCTTTTTAAATCTATGAAACTAGATACAATGTATTTTTTATTCATCAAATCTTCACGTCATTCACTTATAACATAATTAATTGCAGTTTCACATGAGTGTTTGGTTCTAAAACCCGATTGCTCTGGAATAATAATATATATAATCATTTTTTTATCACTGTTTCAAGGATTTTTTCGTCACTTGGAAGCGTATTTATTGGCCGCATCTCTTCAGGTTTTATAGTATATTTTATTTTTTCAATTGGCACAATTTTGGAAATTTTCCATTCGTTAGGCACTTTTCCTTGCAGCATGCTATTATTGATGATATTGGCGTAAAAAAAAGCCGTGTACGTTATAGAATGTTTAATTACACCTTCAGATAAAATATTCTTACCGCCAATTTTATTTTTAAATTTTTTAACTATTTCAATTATTTCGTTACTTACTATCTACTGTTTGAAATTTAAATTGGTGATTAATTATATTTGTATTTCCCATAGTATTCTGCACAACGTCTATACCATTTTTAATGTCAATGACACTCTGAACAAAGAATTTATTCAAAAGTTCAACAATTTCTTTTTCATTTTCAATTATTTTATCATTCATAACGATTCTGTTTATTGCACTGGTACTTTTTGACATACAAATTTCTTCTTTTAAAACTCTCTACATTTCTCTGCTGTTTCTTTGATTATTTTCAATTTTATTCTGTACATATTGCACTTTCTTCTGTTTAATCATATTTTTATATAATTTTTTCACTGTCTTGTAATCTTCCCAATCATTAGTTATTTTGGCTATTTGGTATTTTTAATACTTTATTCTATGTATTTCTGTCAGTTCCCAATCATACCATTTGTTCATCAACTTTATATTTACGGTTTTTTCTTCATTTAGCGATAACATAATATCCTTCAATGCGTGGCCTATGAAAAACAACTTAAAATCTATATCACCGTTTAACATATCACCGAAATTTATCATTCGTAACATTTCGATAATTTTATCACAGTCATAGTTTTCCCAGGAAATAATTTTTTTCGTTAATCTCATTTTGTACTTTTTCACAATTGGTATTTTGAATAATAGTTTCATGATCTGATATTTGATCGTTTTCTAGTTTAGTAACACATGGGCTGAAAAGTCCCGGGCCTAACATATAGATGGCGCTAGTTTTATTGCAGTCACCTTTTTTTCAGTTAATACTAACCTTCAAAAGACAGCTGTTAAAATTTCATGATATTCTATTCATTAGTTTGTGAGTTATTGTGCTAAGAGTGACGCTACTTTTGTTATTTTCAAAACAATGGATCAATGGGAAAAAAATACCGTTCAAGCGAAGCAATGGCTTGAAAAGTGTTATGGGGACTCCGCTCCATCAGAAACAACAATAAAACGTTGGTTTGCTGACTTCAAACGTGGTCGTAGAGACACCGATGATGCAGAACGTAGTGGACGTCCAAATGAGGCGGTAACACCAGAAAACATCAAAAAAATCCATAAAATCGTTTTGAATGATCGAAAAGTGAAGTTGCGTGAGTTAGCTGACATCGTAAAGATATCAAAAGAACGTGTTGGCTTTATATTGCATGAGCATTTGACTATGAGAAAGCTCTGTTCAAAGTGGGTGCCGCGTTTTGCTCACTGTTGATCAAAAACAAGAACGTGTTGATGATTCTGAGCAGTGTTTGGCCATGTTTAAACGTAACAAACCGGAATTTTTGCGTCGATATGTGACAATGGATGAAACATGGATCCATCACTTCACTCCGGAATCAAAACGATCGTCATCTGAGTGGACAGCAACTGGTGAACCTCGTCCAAAGCGCCCGAAAGCACAACAATCGGTTGGAAAGGTTATGGCCTCGGTATTTTGGGATGTGCGTGGTGTAATATTCATCGACTATCTTGAGAAAGGAAATACCATCAACAGTGAATATTATATAGCGTTATTGGAGCGTTTGAAGGCCGAAATTGCAAAGAAACGACCGCATATGGCAAAGAAAAAAATTTTGTTTCATCAAGACAACGCACCGTGTCACAAGTCAATCAAAAACAATGGCAAAACTACATGAATTGAACTTCGAATTGCTCCCACATCCACCGTATTCGCCAGATTTGGCTCCCAGCGACTACTGGCTGTTCGCAGACCTGAAAAAAATGCTCGCCGGTAAGAAATTTCGCACGAATGAAGAGGGTATCGCTGAAACTGAGGCCTATTTTGAGGCAAAAGATAAATCGTTCTACAAAAGTGGTATTGAAATGTTAGAGCGGCGCTGGAATGATTGCGTTGCTCTTGATGGAGATTACGTTGATGAATAAAGCTAATTTTGAACCAAAAAAACCGTGTTTTCTTTGTTAGGCCCGGGACTTTTCAGCCCATGTGTTACTTGTTACGTTGTGTATATCTGTGTATAGATGATCTGTTTTCTTACTCGAATTTTCACTCACTCTTGTATCAAATGTTATAATTTGTTTCATTGCTGCAGAGCTAAATACATTTTCCAGTTCTTTGCCATGTATAGAGTTTCTATTTAAATCTATATTAAAATCACCAACCATAATGTTGTTTGAGTAACTCATAAATTTATCTTCAATTATATTGTGCACATATTGTATAAACTCCATGTGATTGCTGTTTGGCGAATGACAAAGAACACCTAATTGTAATTTAATATTATTTTTAAGCCTGATAATAATTCACCAAAGATTTTCACTTATTGCTTCATTATATATTGTTTTGTGCTCTGACTCATTATGTACATATATTATAACTCCTCCTGTATGTCGACTGTGTGAGTTACAAATTACACTCTTATATGTTGGGATATTGATTTCACTGTCATTTATTTCTTTGGTAATACGAGTTTCGGAACAGAATACGACATTTGGTTTAGTTTTTTCTATTAGCACAAGAATTTCGTTTTTATTGGCTAGTAAACTATTTATGTTTAAATATATGCAAGTCAGTACATTTTGATTTGGTTGCTACTTTTTATTTTTAATTTTACTCAAGTATGTTGGGCATTTCATACTAAAGGCATTATGGTTTATATCAATATCGATGTTAAACTTTTTAACTGCTTCAGTGCAATTAACACAACATAAACTTTCAGACGTACATTCATTTTTATCGTGATTTCCACTACATTTGCTGCAAGCTTTCTTATTTCTGTAATTTACAGCGAAGTGATTAAATCCTAAACATTTATAACACCGTAAGACATTGTGGTGTTCAAAAACTCTACACCAGTCCCATTCTACATTGAGTCGTTTATAATTCACAATTTGTATAAACGTTTCACAATCAGTTTCTATTAATGCAATATATTTTTCTTGGCGAAATATTTTCTCTTCATATACTTTTATTACATTAAAATCTTTTTCTTCACAAATTTTATTTTGTTTTTTTATGCATTGAATTAATCTTTCATTTGACAACTTGTTTGTTAAGCCAGTAATTTTAAATATTTTCTCTTCTTTGTTTTTATCTCGAGCTTCTTCAACAATATATTCTTCTCTGTATTTTTCACTAATTTGTTTTTGCACTTTAACGCGGGTATTTCCATTTGTACACTCTATAATTAAACCACCACGTCATTAATATAAGTAAGAGGCCTACCCTTACTTTTAATTCAATAAAAATACTGAGATAGATACTTATCCATAGGTAAGAACATAATGGTAAATAAGTTCAAATTTCTTTGGCTAATTGCTCTTATGCAACAGGTGAGGAGATAAGGGAGATTAACACAGGGCAACCTAGATCCTTAAAAATTTAGTTGTAATAAAGTGTTTGACCGGAACGGAGCTTGCGCCAGTTTTAGAAAAACATTCGCGTGACGAAAACTTCGCGTCCAATATCACTTGCACAACGTAAATGAAAGTCCTAAGAAATTCGTGCAAAAATTAGTTCGACTATAAGTATATGTCAGACAAGGCTCCCAAGGACATCAAGGAAGTATGAAGACCCACAGAAGGAGTAATAACGCGCCTATTTTATTAGCACATCTTGTAGTGAATTCTACGGAGTTCCACAAAATATCTGGGTCACATCTGTTGTTGCAAAGAGTTTACTTAATACTTCTGGTTAAGTTTACACGGAATTCCACAACCTCATATGAATGTGAATTGTGTATCCCTGAGCCAACCTAACTTATCAATATACAAAAGATCATTTTATACAGCACGCATATTTTGTGTCACGCCACCAGGTTTTTGTCAAAGTAGTGTTGAAGTTTCCTAATTACATTTCATGACTCGTTACCATCATTTCTTACAAGGAGCGTTGTTCGAATTTAGCTGGACTGACTTTCTCTCTGATATAAAGTTTACCGTATTAAGAAAAGTAGTTTCTAAGTGGCTAGCGTAGGTTAAGCAGTGTCTGATTATTCTTCTGTTGCATTCTGTTCCTATTGAGCCAAGTCCCACAATTAACACGTGTTTTGCAGTTCTGGACTGAAACTTCATATCTAAGTGAGACCTTAATTTTCTTTTTTTCGTTTTTCTTGGTGATTTGCCTTGGATTTCAAGGAGTGTTCCGTGCGGAACACTTATGGAATCATTTCGGTGTCTGTTCGTCTGTCACACCCGATTTTCTCCGAAACTATCTGTTGCAGTTGAAATTTGGCACAAATATAGGAATTAATGGTCTTTTTTACCGTTAACCTCACCGCCTTCAAAATAAATCGAAAACTATTAGAAATAGGTATATGACATGCTTAATAAAAGTTGGAGGGTTTTGTAAAATCTATCAGAAAAAATAATAATATACAGGGTGTACCATTTAAAAAAATTGAGATTTTTTAATTTAAAATAGTGCAGAAATTTGTTTTGAACACCATGTAGCATCTAACTCTAATTTCTTTACATATATTTTTTTTTCAACTCTATAGAATGCTCCTACCAATGAGTATTCCTTCCTTCCTAACATTATTAATAAAAAAGTTATAAAATTTTATGCAGAATTTAAAATAAATTAGGAAATAGGAAGTTCCATTTAAAAAAACATATGCTATATCGGCCACACTTTTTTGAAGTACCCTGTATCCTCAAAAATAATTTTAAACTGTGCACCTTAACATTCCCTAAAACTATTGTATTTAGCATTTTTTCGTCATTCCCGAAACAAATGAGATAACGAACTTTACTCTATCGTCGACTCACCCTGTACAATAAAAAAAAAACAGTTTTCTGCCTGTTTTTTTTTTCAATTTTGTAGGTTATGTACGCACTTGAGCGACTTAAAACTCGTTAAAAAAGGAGGATTTGTTGGAAATTTCATTACGAAGAGTTTAGTATTTTGTTTGTCTCGATCCGACTTATATAAGCGGAGTTATTCACATTTTAAGCTCAAAAAACGCGTTTTTAAGACTTAAATTGTTTATAAACAAAAGAGCACAAGCTTTTCGAGGTACAAAACTCAGGAAAATACTCCTAGTGATACCCCAGCATAATATTGCTGAATCTAAAGTATGCCTATCGCATCGTTATTTTGACCTTTTTTACTGCACTATAAGAAGACCGGCCACACAGCATTTTATTACTCGTAACTGTAAGGCGAGTTTCAACTGTCTTTGAACCAGCATATTTTTCAACTTTAGAAACATATCCTTTGTCATGCCAATCCGCAGTTTAACCTCCCCATCACAATCTCATCGTTCATTGACGACGGAGCCAAAATACTTTACATAATAATGAATGTACAGGGTGAGTCAACAATAGAGTAAAGTTCATTATCTCATTTGTTTCGAGAATGACGAAGAAATGTTAAATACAATAGGTTTAGGGAATGTTAAGGTGCACAGTTTAAAATTATTTTTGGAGTATACAGGATACTTCAAAAAAGTGTGGCCGATATAACATATATTTTTTTTTAAATGGAACATCCTCTTTTCTAATTTATTTTTAAATTCTGCGTAAAATTTTATAACTTTCTTATTAATAATGTTATATATCTAAACCTAGTAGTTTTTCTAATATTTCAATTTTTTTTTTTAAATACTAGTTTTCAGTTTTTATAAAAAATTGCCAGTAGCGCCATTGTTTCTGAAGATGCAATACTCATCATTGATAGGAGCGTTCTATAGAGATGAAAAAAAGATATATGTAAAGAAATTTGAGTTAGATGCTACAGGGTGTACAAAATAAATTTATGCTTTTCGACTATTTTAAATTGAAAAATCTCAAATATGGCACACCCTATATATTACTATTTTTTCTGATGGATTTTACAAAACCCTCCATCTTTTATTATGTATGGCCTATGTACCAAATTCTACACAACACCAACGAACCAACCTAAAAACTCTCATTTTTCGGCTGTCTAAATATAATTTTCTTTAATTCTATCAAATTTGTCGTTTTCTCAGCTTCATTATTGGAAAAACCAGATTTTAATACGAAAACAATGTTAATATTAAGATTCGTCATATCGTTTCATTCATTAAAATTAACTCTGATTTAAGGAAAGTATTCTCAGAATTCCTTTCGGCAGAGTTTTTTTAATCTTATAAACAAAATAAAGGTGGTTCGGTTTACACGAAGTACACAAAACTATTATGAACCTTCATATTGATGTAGAAGAATTTGAAATACGCGCCTGAAGCTGGATTTTCAGCTGACCCTTGACAGCAGCGTCAACGCTCAGTAGTTGGACAATGACCAGCTTCTACACGCATGGTAAAACAGTGAGCATCAACAGAGTATAAATGGCATTTTTAAATATATGCTAATTATTACATGTTAGAATTAATTTATTTTAACTGAATTACAAGACGTTATTGTATTGAAGGGACATGTGTACCTATTTCTAATAGTTTTCAATTTATTTTGAATTTTTCAATTTTTACCCTTGTTTTAATACACTTACGGTATTGTGAAAACATAAACAAATAGTTAATAATAATTTTACTATAGTTTAACTTATCTAATGATTAATTATTATGATGTAATAAATGTTCAAATATGCCCGTCTACTGGAATACACATGTTTAGTCGTTTTACTATATATTCCTTCACTTTCCTTAGCATAAAGGGCGTTATTGTCCTGCACGCAACCCATATCCTATTTTCCATATCTACTGGTGTTGCAGGGGGATTCACATAAAAACGATTTTTAATGTAGCTTCACAAAAAGAAGTCTAAAAGTGTTAAGTCACATGATCGAGAGGGCCACTGAATAAATCCACCACTACCGATACATTTTTATGGGTAACGATCGTTTAAAAATTCCTGAACTTCCCGGTGGTAATGATCAGGAGCTCCGCCTTGTTGAATCCACATTTGTTCCCTTTCAAAGTTATCAACTTCTTCAAGAAGTTGGAGTAATTCGTTTTGCAAAAAATTTAGATATCTAGGCCCGTTAAAAGATTGGCGGCAAAAATATGGACCAATAATTTGAAAATTTAATATTCCACAACATACATTAAGCGACCAATGGTTTTGGTTTTGAACCTCCCGGATTCAAAATGGATTAACTATTGAATAATAATGCATGTTATGGCTGTTAACTGCTCCATTACTGCGAAAAGTAGCTTCATCAGAAAACATTTTGGATAAAACTATTGAATTGGCCTCTATTGCTCCATTCATGGTGGTATAAAAGTTTACTCATCGTTCAAAATTACGATCTTGAAGTTCTTGGTGTAGTTACATATGAAAGGGATGATACTTGTAGTTTCTCGGGGTACGATTAGCCGTAGATTGGGATGTGTCAGATAAGTCAGCTAGTTGACGGCTGTTGACCTGGGGATTATCTTCAACATGCAGTAAAATCTCCATTTCTTTTTCCTCATTGGTAGCATTCTGGTTTACTTCCGTTTCGTATACTCAACGCTACCACTACCATCAAACCGTTCCATTAAACACTGAAAAGATTTTCTAGATGGTATACGTCTATTAGGGTACTTCGCTCCGTAAACCCTTACTGCCAAAAGACAATTTTTTCCCGCCTTGCCCAGCCATAACTATTACCTTTATACGTCACTTACTACAACAAATTCAACTCTTTTTACTTGCTTAATAGACATGTCAAAATTTGACAATGCCTATATTTTTATTTTGTCTTGGCAACTATGATGTTATAGCGTAAATGTATTAAAAACAAGGGTAAAAATTGAAAAATTCAAAATAAATCGAAAACTATTAGAAATAGGTATATGACATACTTAATATAAGTTGTAAAATCTATCAGAAAAAATAATAATATACAGGGTGTGCTATTTAAAAAATTTGAGATTTTTCAATTTAAAATGGTCGAAATGTATAAATTTATTTTGAACACCCTGTAGCATCTAACTCAAATTTCTTTACATATATATTTTTTTTTCATCTCTATAGAACGCCCGTACAAATTATGAGTATTTCACCTTCAGAAACAATGGTGCTCCTGGCATTTTTTTACAAAACTGAAAACTAGTATTTTTTTAAAAAAATTGAAATATTAGGAGCACTACTAGGTTAAGGTATATAACATTATCAATATAAAAGTTATAAAACTTTACGCAGAATTTAAAAATAAATTAGAAAATAGGATGTTCCATTTAAAAAAACATGTTATATCGGCCACACTTTTTTGAAATACCCTGTATACTCAAAAATAATTTTAAACTGTAGACCTTAACATCCTCTAAAACTATTGTATTTAACATTTTTTCGTCATTCCCGAAACAAACGAGATAATGAACTTTACTCTATCGCTGACTCACCCTGTACTATTACACGGTTATAAAAAAATCACCACTAAACAAAGAAAAAAATGTCTTCGCTCTAAATTACATACATTAGTACTCTAAAAGAATAACCTCCATATAAATGCAAAAATGGAAACCTGAAAGAAAAGTGAAAATAATTATAACTCGAAATCGATAAATGTCAGAAGATGAATAACCAGCGCTGGCATTGGTCTGTGTTTTTAAACTGCCAGTTCAATTAGTCCGATATTTGTTTACGATACGATTACGAGTTTTTAGTGCGTGAAATTAGATTAAAACTAAAAATATAAAATGAAATTTATATATAAAACGGTAATGATGCATTAAACGGATGAAAATTCTAAGAAAATTAATCGAAATAAATAGAAAAAAAGTAGTTTTTGTATTATATTAAATGATTTTTTTATAATCCAGTAATAGGGTTGTAAAAAAATCATCCCTAGACAGAAAAAAATGGTTCTGTTCTAGATTACACATACATTAGTACTCTAAAAGAATAATGTCCATATACTAAAGTCGGAATACGATTTTGAGGTAAAATAGTGGGATATTGCTACTTTTTTTTTTTAAATACCCGTCTCGACATTGAGGAAAAAAAATATTGCGACCGCCGAAAAATTGGGGCAACACCTTCAAAAATGGGAGATTTGGCCAGTTTTTGGGTTTTTTAGCGTATTTTTGCAATTTTACCATAAATTTATGGAAGATCAACTAAAAATTCTGACAGATTTTAATTCTAGATAAAAGAACGAAAAATCAAGGGATGTCATTTGAACCTTCTGGTCGGGAGAAATTGGCCGTTTTTGTCATTTTTTATGATTAAATAGATGTACTTGCAAACTGTAAGCTAATTTTTTTTAGTTAACTGTGGAAATATCTTCCATGGACATTACTTTAATTGATCCAAACATAATTTTAGTCCTTTTTAGTGTTCCGTAAGGAACACTAAAAAGGGAACACTTATAAGATGACTTCGGTGTCTGTCAGTCCGTCTGTCTGTCTGTCACACCCGATTTTCTCCGAAACTATTTGTCATAGAAAGTTGAAATCTGGCATTAATATAAGAAATGATGGCCTCGTCAGAGCCGTGTAGTTTTGAATAAATTTTGACTTAAGGGGTTACTTTTGAGGGGGTTAAATCGGAAGTGAAAAAAAAATTTTTTTACTAGGTCATCGAGTGTGGTTTCAAATGAAAGCTTGTGAAAACACGGGTAAAAAAATATATACATATAACGTAATACTTGCGCGCACTTTTCTTTGTATTATTTTTAAAAAATCGCGAAAAATCGCTGTCACCCCTCGCCTTATCTCGAAAAGTACTTATCAAAAAATTTTGAAAAAATTCTGGAATATTCTCCACAGGGTGTAGATTGAACGAAAATTATCACGAGTGGATTATCTTTAATAAATTATCTGATATATAAAAAAAAAAAAAAAAAATTTCAAGGTCATCAGTTTTTAGTAAAGATTGGAAACAAACTTTGTTGAAAACTCATTAGGGGTGTGTTATGTGAAGTTACTGATCATTTTATACCTCCGTAACAAAATTTTTTATTTTAAAAGCAATCAACGTACGGAACACTAATTGCGCAAGATATATTTTTCACTCCTCATAATTTTGATAAATTTTGCGGATTTACCTTTTTGTCTTCTGACGAATTTTTTAAACAACTTGTTTTCAGTATACCACTTCCTTATCTAACATATCAGAAAATGTTCCTTAGTTCCTAAACTTTCATTTGAGGTACTTAAGAACTTATTTAACAATTTAGGCCCGAGAAATTGGCTATTTCTGTTTCTAATTTAACGTAAATTTACCAAAGTTATTTTTAATTATTATAAACAGGTTACTGTACAGGGTGGTTCAAATTGGACACTTTTAAAGGTAAACCCCTTTATCTAAAGGAGATAGACGAAAACTGATGTCGGTGTTTGAGGCTCAATTTTTATGATAAACTCAATGGTGAAAACCGCATATCGAAATCTAGTACCATTTCAGATATACAGGGTGTTTTTAAAAAATCCGCATTTTGGAAAAAATATTTGTAATTCTTTTCCTATTGAAAATTTTTCTGTAAAAAACATTCTCAAAGCACTTTTTCACGTGGATTTCAACAGTGTAAGTTACATTTTTTTGCAACTAATGTTTTAATAGTTATTAATGCAAAAATATATTTTTTAAATGTGTATTTTTCCTTATTCGAATAGAGCTTTAAATTGCCATTCTAAAAATATAGCACACTTTATATTTTGCTTAAATCTACTTTAAAATATAAAGGTTTTCAGTTTTTACGCGAGTTTTAAATGCATATGGTTTAATTCAATTGTTTACTCGTAGTGGTCAAATTTTACTTCGGAATCAGTTATTGAATTGTCAAATAAATCGCAATGAAGTTTGAAAATTACGAAAAATGGGATATGATAGTGTGTTTCATACAAACCGGAGAAAATTCGGAAGCAGCAAGTAATTTGTACCACGAACGGTATCCAGAGAGGCGTCAACCTTTCAAGGATATATTCGCTCGATTGCGACATAAGTTAATAGTGGCCATTTTAAAAAGAAACGGCACAACAATTACGCATCAAACAGGGATAAGGAGTTTTAGGAACTATCGGGAATAATCCCAACACTTAACCCGACAGTTAAAAGAATCCACTGGACTACCAAGAACTAACGTAAGTCGTACTTTGAAGAAGCACAAATTTAGGCCATATAGGACAAGAAAAGTTCATCACCTTGGAGATGGAGATTTTCAACGACGATTTTTTCCAATGGTTTTTGAAGAATTGTAACCATGTTTCGAATTTTTTCATTAAATTGCATTTGGACAGACGAAGCTTATGTAACCAATACAGGTATTTTTTACAATTCTTATACGTGGGCACAAGAAAATCCTCATTTAGTTGTGAAGCAAAGAAATCAAGGCAGATTTGGATTTAATGTGTGGGCAGGAATTTTTAGAGGCAGGGTTATAGGTCCATTTATTTACGAAGGAACACTCACCTCTCAGAGATATTTAGAAATTTTAAAGCAGCAAATAGAACCTCTTGTTGATGAACTGCCGTTAATGGACCTTAGAAATATATTTTTTCAACACGACGGGACACCCCCTCATAACGCTGCAGTTATCGGTAATTTTTTATCGGCCAATTTCGACAATAACTGGATAGCCAACCAAGGTCCGAACAGTTGGCCGGCAAGGTCTCCGGATTTAACACCCATGGACTTATATCTCTGGGGAAGATTGAAAGATCTAATTTTTAAATTGCCGACAAACATCAGGCAAGAGTTAAAAGTCGCAGTGATACAAAGTTTTGCAGCTCTCACTCCTCTTGAACTAATCAACTCGGTAAGAAGTGTTCAGAAAAGGTGCCGCCTATGTGTAAATGAAACTGGTCGACATTTCGAACATCTCTTATAGAAAATTGTTTTGTTTTAGTTTGCTCTACTCAGAATAAATTGTTTTATTGTTGTTCTGTTTTATTTTCTACATAGTTTAAAGTACTATAGCATTTAGTAAATTTCATTGTCATTATGACTCTTAGAGTTACTTCTGGGAATTTTTTTTTACGATTTGACGGCTATTGGTAAACAATTGATATTGCCGCTTCATCTAAAGCCTACTTCACAAAATGTGCATTTAAAACTCGCGTAAAAACTGAACACCTTTATATTTTGAAATACGAGGCTGGTTTGAAAAGTCCGTGCAAAGTCCGAGAGATGGCAGCACCGGCGCGTATCGAGGATATGTTTAGTTAGTAGCATCTCTTGAATGAACGCACACCAAGTTTCAGCCATATTGGTCTATTTCTTTGTGTTTGGCATTCGTGTGAATCAAGGAAGTCGAGTGATTTTCAAGAAATGGACGAAAAAGAATTTCGTGTGGTGATTAAACATTACTTTATGAAAGGCAAAACGCCTCAGGAGACTAAAGAGAAGCTTGATAAACATTATGGTGACTCTGCACCTTCGATTAGAAAAGTTTATAAGTGGTTTCAAAATTTTCGGACTGGCCATATGGGCACAAGTGACGCTGAACGTTCTGGACGGCCTGTGGAGGTTACGACTCCAGAAATCATTGATCAAATCCATGATATGGTGATGAATGACAGAGGAGTTAAGGTGCGTGAGATTGCTAGTGCTGTGGGCATCTCGACTGAATGGGTACATAATATTTTGCATAAACATTTGGACATGAGAAAGCTATCCGCAAGATGGGTGCCGCGATTGCTCACGCTTGACCAAAAACGGAATCGTGTGAAGTGTTGCAAGGATGGTTTGCAGCTGTTCCAGAAGAATCCGGAGGACTTTAAGCGTCGTTTCGTCACTGTGGATGAAACATGGATACATTACTATACTCCTGAGACCAAACAACAATCTAAACAATGGGTTACCAAGGGGGAATCTGCACCAAAAAAAACGAAGACCGTTCCTTCGGCCGGAAAGGTTATGGCGACTGTCTTTTGGGATTCGCAAGAGATAATCCTCATCGACTATCTGGAAAAGGGTAAAACTATTACAGGTGAATATTATTCATCGTTATTGGACCGTTTGAAAACCGAGTTGCAAGAAAAACGCCCGCGATTTGGCCCACAAAAAAGTCCTTTTCCATCACGACAACGCACCAGCACACACCCCAGCAGTTGTGGTCGCAAAATTAATGGAAATAGGATTCCAACTCGTTTCACATCCCCCCTATTCTCCAGACTTGGCTCCCTCGGACTACTATTTGTTCCCCAATTTGAAGAAATGGCTGGCGGGACAAAGATTTTATTCAAACGAGGAGGTGATTGCAGACACTAATGGATATTTTGCAGACTTGGACAAATCCTTTATTCGGAAGGGATCAACAAACTAGAACATCGTTGGACGAAGTGCATAAGCCTAAAAGGAGACTATGTCCAAAAATAAAAAAGGTTTACCCCAAACACATAAGTAGTTTTTATTTTTGCACGGACTTTTCAAACCAGCCTCGTAGATTTAAGCAAAATATAAAGTGTATATTTTTAGAATGGTAATTTAAAGCTCTATTTGGATAAGAAAAATATACAGGGTATCACATTGAAAAAATATATTTTTGCGTTAAAAACTATTAAAATATTAGTTGTAAAAAAACTTACACTGTTGAAATCCACGTTAAAAAGTGCTGTTTTTACAGAAATCAAAAATCTTCATTAGGAAAAGAATTACAAACATTTTTCCAAAATGCAGAGTTTTGAAAAACACCCTGTGTATCTGAAACGGTATTAGATATTGATATGCGGTTTTCACCATTGAGTTTATCATAAAAAAATAAGCCTCAGGCACCGACATCGTTTTTCGTCTATTTCCTTTAGATAAAGGGGTTTACCTTTAAAAGTGTCCAATTTGGACCACCCTGTACTCGTCGAGACGAGTATTTTTTTATTTTTTTAAAAGTAGCAGTATCCGACGATTTCTGTTTCTGATCTGTTTTGGACGTATTCTGACTGGACTAATATAAACGCGAAAATGAAAATTTGAAAGAAAAGTGAAAATAATTATAACCCGAAATCGATGAATGTCAGAAAATGAATATTTGTGTAATATACGTCTCCATATTAGGATTTCATTGTTATAATTCTTGTAAATATAGAAGTGGGAATTTGTATTTAGAATAATTTGGCACCAGGAAGACTTATTCATGTTGAAACATGTTTTAACTTCTGGTACAAATATTGCACTTTTTTAGCAAGCAGGGGGGCAGTAGCCAGTATTGAAATTGTAGTGAGTCTGGTAATACGTGTACCTACTTATTTTTTGTGCTGTTTATTGTTTTTATTGTTTTTATTGCCAAGAAAGTGTGTAAATCAACCAAACAATTTCTGCTACGTGTGTAGTGAACTGACCTTCAAGTCTCAGAGGCGAAATTTTACACCGCTTGTGAAAAAATGTTATGAACTTTATTTTCGGTGTAAAGCTGGTGATTTTGATAAAGACTGGGCCCCAAATTTATGCTGTGTATCATTTGCTAGGCTTCTCACTGGTTGGAAAAATGGTACTCATCACATGCCGTTTTCAGTCCCTATTATTTGGAGGGAACAGAAGAACCATTTAACTGATTGTTATTTCTGCTTAACTAACATTAAAGGAATTACGTCCAAAACAAAATATACAATTAAGTACCTCAATTTGGTCTCTGCAATTAGACCTGTGCCACATAGTGAAGAGTATCCTGTACCAAAGTTTCCAGATTTCATGACCTTAAGAGATAACTCCGACTCCGACCCAGTTCATCCTAAAGACGGAAAAAGCGAGAGAAGTGACCCTACATGAAGCAAGTAGTTCATAGAACTTCACTTTTTATCTCAAGATCTTAATGATCTCAAAGGTTGGAATCTACTCCAAAAAGATACAAGGATATGCGTTTATCGTAGACGCCATAGTGATTTCAGTGAGTACTTTTCTAAAGAAGGCCATGTAATTTTTTGTAATGATGTTCGTGCAGTAATGGAGGCTCTTGGACATCAGCACCAGCCAGATGAGTGGCGATTGTTCATAGACTCATCGAAAGTCAGTTTGAAGGCTGTACTACTCCATAATGGGAATGAATTACCATCAATACCTGTCGGACATGCCAGTGATATGAAGGAGACATATGAAAATACGAAATCGCTGTTAGAAAAAATTCAGTATACTAAATATAACTGGAATATCTGTGGTCATTTGAAGGTTATAGCTTTATTGTTAGGTTTGCAACTTGGATACACGAAATTCTGCTGTTTCTTGTGTGAATAGGATAGCAGGGATAAGGAGTCTCACTGCATAAGGAAACGATGGCCTAAACGTGAATCTCTTATTCCTGCACATAAAAATGTATCAAATACATCCCGAAAAGCTGTACTTATCTCCCCTGCATATAAAACTGGGGCTTACAAAAAATTTTATAAAAAAAAATGGATAAAAGTTCTACTGCATTTATGCATTCGAAATCTAAATTTCCTGATGCAAAATTGAAGGAAGGAATTTTTATAGGGCCCCAAATAAGATCATTAACCCCTTACTGCATGACTTTTTTTATTTTTGCAAAAAAATATATATATATGTTAGATAATATTTTTAAATACACGAAATAAATGTTAAAAAAAAAATTGGTCACTTTTTTATCAAGATATTAATCACCTTTTGACATGTGCCAAATTTGGCACAAATTGGGGAAAACGGAAAAAAAAAAATTAAACTAGAGAATAAATTTCGGTAAAAATGTTTAAACGTGTCATACAAAGTTTATTCAGTATGGAATTTATAAAAACAGTTTCGGTCTTTATTTAGGCATAAAAATACCACACACTTGTTACAAGACACATGAGATTTTCCCTTGCACTCAGGATATTTACATCTTTGGCGATCTTCATTTACTTCTGGCCAGTGACTCAAGTTATCAGTTCTAACTTCCTGGGCTGGTATTTGTGAAAAGGGATACTTTCTTTGTTTCAAATCTAGCTGAGGCTGTAGGCAGGTGCTTGGCCTTCCCCTTTTTTTCTGACTCACGCCAGATTTCGTTAATACTTCTGCAAGAGCAAGCTTGAATTCTGAGAGCGACAAATATAAGTTATCATTTTGCAAACTTCGTCTCCACAGTATCCAACTGTTAGCGCAAGTCATATCAAGAAAATGGAAAAATACCCTCATATACCACTTTTTTGATCTAATTTGGATTCTATAGTAACCTAGCATGCTATCTAGGAGATCTACTCCTCCCATATAAGCATTATATACAGCAACGCTTTGGGGACGGGGGATTTTTATATGGGTATTTGATTTTTTTTGCAGAACCTCGTTGCTTCTGATGTAGGCTGACTGCCAACATAGGTTGATACGGTATTCACAACTTTATTATCATACCAGGACACTGCAGATATTTGCACACCATCGACAGTTGCCACTTTTTCCAGAAATGTACCTCTACCTTTTTTTTTCATTTCCGATTCCTTAGGAAACTGTAAGCATGGTACACGATTAGCTCTTACTGTACCCAATGGTAAAATGCCATTTTTGGTGAGATATGTTAGCAGGGGAATGCTTGTAAACCAGTTATCAAAAAAGAGTTTGTAGTTTAGATTTTTCGGAATAGATTCTGAAAGTTTTACTACAACGTTGCTACTGGCTCCTAGATCAGGCTGATTATTCTCAAGCACCGTAGTTCCACAGTAAAAATCAAAGTCGTAAGAAAAACCAGACACGCCGCTTAGAACGAAAACTTTATATCCCCATTTATGGGGCTTTTTGGAATTATATTGTTTTAGAGTTGAGCGTGCTTTCGTTGGGATGATTTGTTCATCGACGGCCATATGTTCTTCTTTAGGAACAAGTAGAAATCTGTCACGAATCTTGTTCAGAAAGGGACGTATTTTAAAAAGTTTATCATAGTCAGGTTGACCCTGAGGAACCTGCAGTGTGTTGTCGTTGAAATGCAGAAATCGTTTGATTTCTTCAAATCTGTTGCATGTTATAGCACTGGAGATATTGGGAATTTCCAACGAATTATTCCAATAAGACCTGATCGATGGTAACTGAATAATCGACATATATATACATATGCCACAAAAAAACACGCTTTTCAGGTCTACTTTGAACCCCGTACAAATTTGACTGTTCAGTTATGTAAACGAAAAGTTCTTCAGTAAAAATGAAATTGAAGAAATGGATAGGATCTTCTAATTCTTTTATGAAATCAGGAAGAATTGTACAACCTTGAAATTTTACAAATTCTTCAGAGACAGCTAGAAATTTATTCTCCCAATCAATGGTTTGCTTCTGCTTTTTTTTCGGCTTCTCTTTGGTCGGTTTATTAGTCGATGTCGATGGTAACACATTCTGATGATCTATAAAAGTTTGCCCTAATGCGGACAATGGCATGTCATCATCATCATCTTCTATATCGATTTCGTCAATAATAACATCTTCGTTTGTCGAAACGATTCTTTCGTTTTCACTGTCTGACTCATATAGGAGAACGGACTTTCTAGGACCCAACAAGTCATTTCTTTGATGTTCATCGTCCGAGGATTAATTTTCATTGTCACTAACGTCACCATTTGGAATTCGGAAATTTCTGGTGCCATAAAACTTACTGGGGTCCATCTAAGAAAGAGATGTAATTATTATAAATTATCATGTCTTTATATAAAACTGTTCCAAATATGGCACAGGTAAACAAACTCATATTTTGTCTTCAATACGTCAAATTATAATTATAATATTACCTTAGTAGCAAAATTAGACACCTACCTTTATAAGAATATTTTTTTCACAACAAATTATTCACAGGAGAGTATGAAAACTGTTGATCTAAAAAAACCACAAAACAGGATATAGCGTGTCACAAGCCGCCACTGGACTAATGGCTTTTCCTGGCGTCGAGATTTGACTGCGGTGGAGTCTGCGCGTTTTACGTCAGAGCAGCGAACGTGCCGGATATGGAACAATTTGAAATAAGATCCTTAAGCTACTCAGGGACTTAGAAAAAAATATATTTGATGTGTGACAAATTTGGGACAGTATGCGGTAAGGGGTTAATATCGGATGATGAACATTTTGAGGAACTGTTACATCTACAGGAAAAAGCAGCGTGGAAATCATTCAAAAATATCTGCTGTGGATTCCTTGGCAATAATAAAGAAGAAAACTATAGTGAAATAGTGAGTGATTTTCTGACTTCATACAAAGAAATGGGCTGCAACATGTACTTAAAAATTCACTTCTTGGACTTCCACTTAGACTTCTTCCCTGAAAATCTTGGGGCTGTCTTTAATGAGCATGGTGAGCGTTTCCATCAGCAGATTTCTACTATGGAAAAGAGGTACCAAGGCAAATGGAGTCTCGGTATGCCGGCCGACTACTGCTGGACCATGAAAAGAGACATCCCGAAGGCAAAATATAACCGAAAAATCATCATATAAAACTTTTTAGATTAGATAAAATTAGCCATGTATTTATTATTCAGTGTTTTGTAAGTACTAATTATTTTAAAACTTTAAACACGTGCCACAAAAAAACCCTGCCTGATGGATAAAACCTGAGAACATATTTAAACTCAGTGTGGAAAAGATAAATATATTCCGTTAATTTAGCCCTTGTGAAAGAAAAAAAAAAAATTTTGTAGACCAGTGTAACCAACGCAGGCATTAGTATATGTTTTTACACAGCCAGTTCGATTAGACCAGTGATTCCCAAAGTGGTTCAGGTGGACCCCCAAGGGTCCACGGGAGACTCGACGGGGGTCTACGTTGGCGTGAAAAAAAAAATGGGGGTTCACAAGTTGTAAGTGGGGGTCCACGAAAATTTATCTGGTTTCGATAGTAAAGAACAAAAATGTTGGCTTGGCTTTACCTATCAATGTAGGCAGATAAAACACTACTCAAAAAAATTAAGGGAGCAAAAAAAAATTCCAAATTTTTCGGTGATTTTTGACAGGCTGTATTTCGGTGAAAAATGGTCGTATTGAGACTTTAAAAAAAGCATTTTGAAGCTTTAAGATTCTAATTTTCAGATTTTTTGGCTAAAATTTTTTAGGAGCTACGGTTCTCATGCAATCCTAACAGATAGCGCGAAAAAATAATATTGCAAATATTTTGCTTTTTTTTTGGTCCACGGGCTCAGCCGTTTGTGAAAACCTCTATATGGGTCTTAGCAGTTTATTGCTTTTAATAATTAAAATCAGTTTTGCCGCCGGCATTTTGGTTTTTTTTCATTGCAATAATTAATTAATCCTATTTTATTCTGTTAAAATAGCCATATCCTGTTAAAGTCGCCTTATGATTACTAAAACAAACATTTTTTTCTTTACAGGTAGGTAACTGATACGAAATATGGCTGAATCTAAGAAGAAATGTCGACGTACAGTGTTGATTATTTGAAATTTGGTTTTCTTCCATCAAAGGCAGACAAACGATTGCCCATATGCCTTTTATGCAACAAAGTTTTGAGCAATGACTCTATGAAACCATCAAAGCTCGAAGATCATCTAAGAAGGTGTCATCCTGATAAAATAGGTAAAGATTTAAAATATTTTCAAACATTGAAGGAAAAATATGAAAAGAGACCCACCGTGCACAGTATGTTCACTTTAACGTCTCAAAGTAACGATGATGGCTTGCGGGCATCTTACAATATCTCATTGCTTATAGCGAAATCTGGAAAACTGCACACCATCGAAGAACAGTTAATTTTACCTGCTGTTGAAGAGGTTTTAAAAACTGTTCTGCACGAACCCCTCCATTTGACGTACTCAAAAGAATTCCTTTGAGTAACAACACTGTACAAAGACATATTGATGAAATGAGCTCTGATATTGAAAGCTTCTTGTGTAATTATCTGCAAACAACTCATTTTTCTATTCAACTGGACGAGTCAACTTTACCTGGTAATGAAGCATTATTATTGGCATATGTTCGATTTGTTATGGACGAAGAAATCCATGAAGATCTGCTATTCGCGAAAACTTTGGAGACGGACACTAAAGGCGAATCAGTATTTAATGTCCTGAGTGATTTTTTTTTAAGGAAAAATTGATTGCATTTACAAACATTATTTCGGTGGCACCAGATAGAGCTCCTGCCATCTTCGGGCGATATCGTGGAGTTATAAGCCATCTTAAAAGAATTATACCAGGAGTAACTGCAATTCACTGTATCATCCACCGACAACACTTGGTAGCGAAACATTTGAGTGATAGATTGCACCAATCGCTTCAATTTGTGATTAAAGCAGTTAACAAAATAAGAAACAATGCGTTGAATACCCGTTTATTTGCACAATTGTGCGACGAAAATGATGAAGACTTCCAACGATTGCTCTTACATACTGAAGTACGATGGTTGTCGAAAGTTGCATGTTTAACACTTTTTGAATCAGTTTTAGAGTTTCTGGAAAGTAAAGATCCAGATTTAAAAGAAAACCTGATCAAATTGAAAGCAGACATCGCATATTTGACAGATTTTTTGCTGAAATTTAATGACATTAACTTGCAGTTACAAGGGGACAGCCTAAATTTAATAAAAACAAAGGGTGTAATTTCGACTTTTCTTGGAAAATTAAAATTTATGCAGCAAAACATTAGTCGGCGCGAATTCTCCCAGTTTCCAAACTTGTCACAGGCAGAATGTCTTGATGATAATATTAGACATACGTTCAACATTTAAATGCCCTGCATGATGACTTCAAAAATAGATTTGAAGATATTCTGACGATGGAAATACCACCATGGATCATAAATCCATTTGATGAAACGGAAGTGGTGAATGTGGTATTACAAGAGGAGCTACTCGAGCTTAGCACCAATGAGAAGCTGAAGGTGAAATTTAAAAAAGGCTATCAAACATTTTGGCTGCAGGCAGAAATACCCGAAAAATATCCTAGGCTGTGGGAAATTGCGAGAAAACTTTTGATAGCGTTTCCCTCGTCATACCTTGTCGAAAAAAGTTTTAGTGTCGTTACAAACCTATTAACAAAAAAAAAGAGCAGATTGAACATCACAGAACGGGGAGATTTGCGGTTATTCCTTACAAAACTGAAGCCAAATATTGATAATTTGCTGTCAATCCATCAAATACATCCCTCCCATTAAAATTATGACTATTTTTTTTTAATAGTTGATTGGCATTGTTTAATTTTAATTCTATTAAGTCTGTAATCATATTATTTTAATAAATAGAAGACAAGAAAATATATTATTTTTCTTTTTATTTTTACCACTCCGAATTTAGGGTTGGAACTCAGCCACGACGCAAATTTCCATCGTTAGATCTAATCATCACATTTTTTGAAGAGTTTTGGGAATATGGTAGAAATGTAGCAGCAGGGGGTCCACCGAAACCAGTAAAATTTTGAAAGTGGTCTACGAGAACAAAAAGTTTGGGAACCTCTGGATTAGACTGATATTATTATCCTGACATTATTAGACTGATATTATATCCTCCATTAGGAGTTTTTAATGCATGAAATTAGATTAAAATTAAAAATATAAAATATAATTTATATTTAAAACGGTAATGAATCTTTAAACGGATGGAAATTCTATAAAACTTAATCGAAATAAATAAGAAAGAAAGTAGTTCTTGTATTATATAAAACGATTTTTTATAACCGTGTAATAGAGATGAAAAAATCATCACTAGACAGAAAAAAAATGGTTCTGCTCTAGACTACGTACATTAGTACTCTAAAGGAATAATCCCCATGTAAACGCGAAAATGAAAACCTGAAAGAAAAGTGAAAATAATTATTACTCGAAATCGATAAATGTCAAAAGGTGAATAACCAGCGCAGGCATTGGCCTGTGTTTTTGAACTGCCAGTTCAATTAGTCCGATATTTGTTTACGATACGATTACGAGTTTTTAGTGTGTGAAATTAGATTAAAACTAAAAATATAAAATAGAATTTATATATGAAACGGTAATTACTCTTTAAACGGATGAAAATTCTATGAACATTAATCGAAAGAAATAAGAAAGAAAGTGGTTTTTGCATTATGTAAGATGATGCTGTGTCGCGAAACCAAGGAGACACACAATCAACGAATTAGAAACAAACTTCTCGTTTGTCCCAATAATTCCAAGTCCTTTTGGTCAGTCGCTAAGGTAGTTAGTCAAAATTTCACCAAATCCACCATACCACCACTCACACGACCAAATAATTTTATTGCAACGACACCTGTTGAGAAAGCGAACTTGTTGGTTGAACTCTTTGCTTCACATTCTACTGCCGATTTCCAAGGAAAAACATCACCTACTATTCCCATATTGCAGTGAAGGATGCCCGATGTTGTCTTCAGACAGCGTATCATAAAGCATACTTTAATGAAACTACACACCAAAAAGGTTTCTGGCGCTGACGGAATATCTGCCATAGTTCTACTTTTCAATCTATCCTACAGAAAGCGAATATTTCCTTCCTGCTGGAAATGTGCCACAGTTCAGCCGGTGTGCCCCAAGGCTTTATACTATCTCCTACTCTATTTCTCATTTACATTAACGATCTGCTGGAAAAGACCGGGAATCCAATCTACAGCTCTGCAGTTGACAGTACGCTTATCTCTTCATTCACTTTGAACGCTCGGACATCGGCTACTCAGGCGAATATCCGCAGAGAGCAGGAAGTCGTTCAACTTACAAAGACCTGGAAGAAATTCTATCTTGGAGTGACGGTAACCAAGTGGAATTTAACGCTACAAAAACCTAGGCGGCAGTTTTTTCTATAAAAGTTAACGTTGTTGAAACCGACATAGTCATATCGGGGCACTCCATTCCCCTAGCATCGTCCCTCAATTTGTTGGGCGTTAATTTGGGAGCAAATATGTCCTGGCATGAACATGTTGCAGGCATAGCAAGGAGAGCTTCTCAAAAGTTGGAAATATTATTTCGAACCAGGAAGCTTTACACTCCGCAACAACTGTTGATTCTTTACAAAGGTCAAATTCGACCAACTACAAAATACTGCTCCCATGTTTGAGGCTCCGCTCCCAAACACACACTGCATTTGTTGGATTCTGTTCAGAGAAGAGCTGTTCCGTCTGATTAGAGACCCGAGACAAGAGGAAAACAAATTATGGGAAATAAAGCCCTTAGTATATCCCCCTTTTCATCTTACAAATTTAACACGTAAAGAAAATGTTTTATGGAGAAGAATATCCATAGGACATACAAACCTAACCCATTCATATCTACTAAAAGGAGACCCCCCCCCTTTATGCCAACACTGTAATACACTCCTTACGATAAAACACATCCTTTCTCATGATTGTTTCCCCCAAAGAAATAATAATAATTTACTTAGACCCTTACACCAAATACTTGCACCAAACACAAACAATATAAAACATCTAATTGATTTCTTAAAAGAATCCGATCTTTATTCTAAAATATAACCACAATAAGAACTGGCGCTAAATGATCCTAGCTATCGATGCGCTTCACCTAAACATACATACATACATACATAGAGACCCGGAACTGACCGGCGGCCTTGATTCGCTGGAACATCGAAGAACGGTTGACGACTTGAGTCTGTTCTACAAGTATTTTCATGGAAAGTATTCGAAGGATGTGGACCGCTTAATTCCTCCCAGAGCGGTGCATGTTAGAAATACACGTCGCGCTAATACTTCACATCCGAATGAGGTTCAGCTTGTTACTCCGCGTACAACGCTTTTTAAGCAGTCTTTTATATGGAGTACATCATCCCTCTGAAATAATTTGCCCGGGACTGTGTTTCCCACCTAGTACAATGACACAGAACAACGTGAATCGTTTTTTTTTTTTTTTTTCCGCATACATGTCGCTCCTGGAGCGCTTTAGGGACTTCCCTGTAGCACGTGTGCTAGACCCATAAAAAAAACGCCTTTGACAGGTCAATGCACATTGCCATTGTGAGCTTCATATTATTTAATGAACTTAGTATATGAGTTAATGCTTGATAAACCGCTCTAACTGTAGAACAATTTAATTTTTATGCAGGTTTGTCGACGCGGCTTTTAAGTAAAATGGGTTTAGTAATGTTGGAAATATTGAGAAAATAATATGCAGCAATATTATACTAAACAGTAATTACAAGTATTTAACCTATAATAACAGTAAATACATTTTTGAGAGGTGGTTTAAATATTTAAAGTACTTGAGTCTTCTAAGGACCTGTTGTTCACAAATGTTATGTTATACATAGCGTCGAAGAAAAATTATTTAACAAATTTTCCCGAGAGAAAGTATAGCTTACCTCGAACAAAATTTTTTTGTTTAATTGGAGTCAAATCTTAACACGTTGACTGCCACGGCAATTTTCAGAAATCTGGCCTAAAATGACAATTTGATTTAATCACATTATATTATTAAAAAACTCTAATTCTAGTGCATAGTTATCATCAAAAAGCATAAAAAATGTGTTTTTTTTAAAAAAAAGGTCTTACGAATTATCTCGTAGTTGGCTTCTGTAACAGAAATCTCTTCGCGGAAGCCAACTACGAGTTAATTCGCACGCAAACACGCACAGACACGCTTCGACCTGTCGCTTCTCTAAAGCTGAATCATAGATACGCGTCCATATTCGCCAGTAGTATCTCAGAAATTGTCGAGCGCATCACATTTACGTCTTTCTTGAGTGTTTTGTTTTATAATTATTGTTATAATTAAATTATCAAGAACGCAATATGGATAAGAAAAGACCACTGACTCAAAATGAAATTGAGTACTACGCAAATCTAAGTGATTCAGAATTTGACGGGATTTTTGGCGAGGATTGTAACGACAGTAGCGATTATGAACCTTCTGAGAATTCAAGTGATAGTGAAGACGAAGTCGTCTCCGAACCTGAAGTTGATCCCAAATTTGAAGATAATGACGATGATTCCCAAGCAACAACATCAAATGCGAATAAGGATTTGTGGACAGAAATTCAACAAAATCCTGAATTATTTATTTTCCAAGAAAATGTTGGTGTGAAATTGGAGACGACAAATTTTACAGTACAAACGCTGGTGGACTTATTTTTTTCGGATGAATTTCTTGCATTACTGGTGGAACAAACTAATTTATATGCTGCGCAAGAAATTGAAAAACGCAAAGAAATAAAAAAATCTAATAGGTTTTCAAAGTGGGAAGACATCAGTGCTGCAGAGATGAAAGTTTTTATTGGACTTTTGTTGCAAATGGGACCTTGTACTTTTCCATCAATTGAACATTACTGGAGCACAAACAAGCTATATAATGTAAACTTTTGGCGCTCACATATGAGTCGAAATCGATTCCAGTTGTTACTTCGTTATTTTCATTTGGTTGATAACTCAATACCATCTGCCGACAGATTATACAAGGTGAGACCAATACTAAATCATTTCAATAATATTATGCATGAAAACTATGTACCAGATAAAAATATTTGTATTGACGAATCCATGATGCTATGGCGGGGAAGATTGCTTTTCCGCCAATACAATAAAAATAAAAAACACAAATATGGTATCAAACTGTATGAACTATGTGAGCCCGACGGTCTTGTAATGAAAATAAAGATTTACAGCGGAAAATCTGAGGAAACTGACAATAATGTAGGTCACACTACTGACGTTGTTTTACATTTACTTGAGGACTATCTCGATAAAGGATACACGGTTTACATGGATAATTTTTATAATTCTGTTACTCTTACAAAACTGCTAAATACACGAAAAACTTATGTGTGTGGAACCTTACGAAATAACAGAAAAGGAAACCCCAGAGATGTGGTAAATCGTAAACTGAAAAAAGGGGAGTGTATTTGGCAGCAAAATGGTCCTGTTACTGTATGCAAATGGAAAGACAAACGAGATGTCCTTAGCATTTCAAACATGCATGCTGTTGAAATGGTAGAGGGGCCCAATCGCAATGGAAAAATTTGTATGAAACCGAATATAATTCGAGATTACAATAATGGAATGTCTGGCATTGACCGATCAGATCAAATGCTTTCGTACTACTCATCTCTAAGAAAGACTATTAGATGGCCCAAAAAGGTTTCATTACATATTATAGAGATATATATACACAATGCTCACAAAATTTTTCAAAAAGTAACATCTTCTAAAATAAAACTGATAAAGTTCAGAGAAGAATTCGTCGTCGCGTTGATTGGAGAAGAGATTCAACCAGTTTCGAAAAAAATTAAATTGCAAGAGCTCCATTATTTAGAGAGTCTACCACCTACGAAAAATAAAAAGCGTCCGACAAAGCCATGTCGTATATGTACCCAAGCAAAAAAAACGCCGAGAAACGCGTTATTTCTGTCCAGCCTGTAAAGAGAAGCCAGCCCTTTGTGTGGAAGATTGTTTTAAGAAGTTCCACAAACAATAAAATATTATTTTATTTCTTGAATTTGAACTAATTTTTATAATTATATTTTTTGTTCATTTTTTAATAAATTTTCTGTTCAAGCAAGCGAGCATTGATTTTTTGTTCTTTTCCCAGAAGCCATCTATCGATATTAGCACTGATATATTTCGAGTTTAATCGTAGCTGCACAAAAATGGCAAGTAAAAACAGGACGAGATAACTCGTAGTTGGCGTCCGAGAAAAGAACGCAATCTACGAGTTATCTCGTAATTGGCAGTCAACGTGTTAAGTCATCTGGGTCAAAAAATTCGATTTTTGAATTTTTACATTTTCTTTTAGTCTGATATCTTAACAATATTTTCTGTAAGTTTCATTAGAATCGGTTAAAAATTGACGAAGTTATAGCAGTTTAAAAGAAGTACCATTGATTGCGTAAAGGTTTCGGAGTAGATAGCCAGCAGTGGCTTTCGTGTCAGCCTTCGCCGACCTTAACTCGATTTTAATGTATTTTAAAGTATTTTAAACCTTTTCTTTTATAATGTAATATAAAAAGATTCTTAAATTGTTCTCCTTAGAAGGGACAAGGCATTCACATCTGCTATTCCAGAGTTTTATATTCGAAACTGGGAGTTTGTTCAGGTTATAGGAGTTCATTCATTCATGAAATGCACATGACTACTCAGCTAACGTCGACGGAGAACGAGTTGACCTGTCCGAGCGACGATTGCCAAAAAGTACAAAAGAAGCTTGAATGTGTCATAGACAAGAACAAATTGGTATTCTAGAAGTTCAAATAGCTGATGAAGATTCAACATATGGCGCTGGAGTCGACGATTCATTTACAGATAAGAATTTATTTTTATATTACTGTTTTTTTACTTGATTTTTCAAACCTAAAACTTTAGGCGTATTTTTCTTGAAAACCGCTTGGTGCTGTGCAAGATATCTCGAAAATCATTAACCCGATTTTGATGAAATTTGGTATAAATTGCTTCTCTCTGAATGAAGGAATTCTGATTTTGCTAAGAATTTTATTTTTAATTAGCAAAAATGTAAAACGAGGTAACGTCATTTTTTCGCTTTTTTGTTTAAACCAATGCCATTTGATGATTTTTTTTTAAATGCTTCGTTAAAAGACAAGATTAATCCTCTAGTAAACTAATTTCTTTGGAAATTTTGAT
>CM032451.1:108537576-108825717 GCA_019049505.1 Pachyrhynchus sulphureomaculatus
AGTTATTAATAACAACGTACATATTTTTAGAATTTTTTGTGAGATGGAAATGTTAACATTTTACAGATAGTCTCTCCAATCGTCAATTTTACGAAGATGCGGTCTTTATTCTCGCATATTCTGAATTTTTGCGATTCTTTCTATTTAAGGGGATATACCTAGTCATCTAGGTAAAAAAAATCGATTTTTGAATTTTTATATTTTCTTTTAGAGTGATATCCTAAGAATATTTTCAGAATCGGTTAAAAATTGACGATAGCAAGTTAAAAGAAGTGCCGCCGCGTAGAGTTTTCCGAGCAGGTAGCGAGCAGCTGCTCTAGGATTAGCCTTTGCCGACCTTACCTCGATTTTAATGTATTTTAAACTTTTTCTTTTGTAATATAATGCAAAGAGAATCTTCAATTGCCCTTCTTCGAAGGGGCAAGGCATTCACATCTGCTTTTCTAAGGTTCTATATTCGAAACTGGGAATTTGTTCAGTACCGTTGTACAGGGTGGTCCAAATTGGACACTTTTAAAGGTAAACCCCTTTATCTAAAGGAGATAGATGAAAACTGATGTCGGTGTGTGAGGCTCAATTTTTATGATAAACTCAATGGTGAAAACCGTATATCGATATCTAGTACCGTTTCAGATATACAGGGTGTTTTTCAAAAATCTGCATTTTGGAAAAATGTTTGTAATTCTTTTCCTGTTGAAAATTTTTGATTTCTGTAAACATTGTCACAGCACTTTTTCACGTGGATTTTAACAGTGTAAGTTACATTTTTTTACAACTAATATTTTAATAGTTACTAACGCAAAAATATATTTTCTTAAATGAAATATCCTGTATATTTTTCCTTATCCGAATAGAGCTTTAAATTATAATTCTAAAAATATAGCACACTTTATATTTTGCTTAAATCTATTTAAAATATAAAGGTTTTCAGCTTTTACGCGAGTTTTAAATGCAGATTTGGTGAAGTAGGCTTTGGACGGAGCGGCAATATCAACTGTTTACCGATAGCAGTCAAATCGTAAAAAAAAATTCACAGAGGTAACTCTAAGGGTCATAACTACAATGAAATTTACTAATTTTCGCATAGGCGGCACCTTTTCTGGACATTTCTTACCAAGTTGATTAGTTCAAGAGGAGTGAGAGCTGCCAAACTTTGTATCACTGGGACTTCTAACTCTTGCCTGGTGTTTGTCGGCAATTTTAAAAATTAGGTCTTTCAGAGATAGAAGTCCATGGGTGTTAAATCCGGTGAACTTGCCGGCCAACGGTTTGGACCTTGGTTAGCTATCCAGTTATTGTCGAAATTGGCCGATAAAAAATTACTGATAACTGCAGCGTTATGAGGGGGTGCCCCGTCATCTTGAAAAAATATATTTCTAAGGTCCATTAACGGCAGTACAGAGGTTCTATTTGCTGCCTTAAAATTTCTAAATATCTCTGAGAGGTGAGTGTTCCTTCGTAAATAAATGGACCTATAACCCTGCCTCTAAAAATCCCTGCCCACACATTAAATCCAAATCTGCCTTGATTTCTTTGCTCCACAACTAAATGAGGATTTTCTTGTGCCCACGTATAAGAATTGTAACGGTTAAAAATACCTGCATTGTTTACATAAGCTTCGTCTGTCCAAATGCAATTTAATGAAAAATTCGGAACATGGTTACAGTTCTCCAGAAACCATTGGCAAAACTCCATACGCCATTGAAAATCGTCGTTTCTAAGGTGATGAACTTTTCTTGTCCTATATGACCTGTGCTTCTTCCAAGTACGACTTACATTAGTTCTTAATAGTCCAGTGGATTCTTTTAACTGCCGGGTGAAGTGGATTATTTCAGATAGTTCCTAAAACTACTATCTCCTTATCCCTGTTTGATGCATAATTTTTGGGTCGTTTTTTTTTTCAAACTGGCCTCTCTGGATACCGTTCGTGGTACAAATTACTTGCCGTTTCCGAATTTTCTCCGGTTTGTATTTATTATTATTGAATTACAAACATTTTTCCAAAATGCAGATTTTTGAAAAGCACCCTGTGTGTTTATCATAAAAATTGAGCCTCAGACACCGACATCAGTTTTCGTCTATCTCCTCTAGATAAAAGTGTCCAATTTGGACCACCCTGTTCACTCGTGGTATCCTAGTGTTTGCGGTTGAATATATAATCTATTTAAGGTCGGATATCGTTCAGCGTCAGTCTTTCTTCGTCGTGACAGTCGAGAGAAACAAGAATGCGAATATTGCCGATACTACTCGACAATTATCCGAACAGAATCCTAGACGGTAATGACTTCTCATTTTTGTTTTTAGGTGTTTTTCCGGTTTTTGTAATTTATACAGCATTTTTTTTGTTTAGAAAACTTAATAAAAAAGTGTTATTTAAGATACTGTTTAGGTGTCATATTTTTACAAGTTACGATACCTATCTCTAATCCTTTCGCACAGGAGAAGGCGTGTTCTGTATCCTCTCTATTTTCTGAACGCATATGGTGAGCTTTAATAATCGAAAGACAGTTTTTAGTCACTTGTTACTTCGGCAAACAGTCGGTTTTCTTTTAGGTACGACCAATATTACTCTATTTTAGGGTATGAACTTTGTGATAATTGTAGCACATTTGCGTTGGGAAGGTGTTAAGTGGAATGGTCGTGGAAGTACATGAAAGTACCTCCATCTGTAAATATGGCAATACTTACCGAAACTGCCTGACCAGTACGAGGCTGGTTTGAAAAGTCCGTGCAAAAATAAAAACTACTTATGTGTTTGGGGTAAACCTTTTTTATTTTTCAACATAGTCTCCTTTTAGGCTTATACACTTCGTCCAACGATGTTCTAGTTTGTTGATCCCTTCCGAATAATAGGATTTGTCCAAGTCTGCAAAATATCCATTAGTGTCTGCAATCACCTCCTCGTTTGAATAAAATCTTTGTCCCGCCAGCCATTTCTTCAAATTGGGGAACAAATAGTAGTCCGAGGGAGCCAAGTCTGGAGAATAGGGGGGATGTGAAACGAGTTGGAATCCTATTTCCATTAATTTTGCGACCACAACTGCTGAGGTGTGTGCTGGTGCGTTGTCGTGATGGAAAAGGACTTTCTTGTGGGCCAATCGCGGGCGTTTTTTTTTCTTGCAGCTCGGTTTTCAAACGGTCCAATAACGATGAATAATATTCACCTGTAATAGTTTTACCCTTTTCCAGATAGTCGATGAGGATTATCCCTTGCGAATCCCAAAAGACAGTCGCCATAACCTTTCCGGCCGAAGGAATGGTCTTCGCCTTTTTTGGTGCAGATTCCCCCTTGGTAACCCATTGTTTAGATTGTTGTTTGGTCTCAGGAGTATAGTAATGTATCCATGTTTCATCCACAGTGACGAAACGACGCTTAAAGTCCTCCGGATTCTTCTGGAACAGCTGCAAACCATCCTTGTAACACTTCACACGATTCCGTTTTTGGTCAAGCGTGAGCAATCGTGGCACCCATCTTGCGGATAGCTTTCTCATGTCCAAATGTTTATGCAAAATATTATGTACCCGTTCAGTCGAGATGCCCACAGCACTAGCAATCTCACGCACCTTAACTCTTCTGTCATCCATCACCATATCATGGATTTGATCAATGATTTCTGGAGTCGTAACCTCCACAGGCCGTCCAGAACGTTCAGCGTCACTTGTGCCCGTATGGCCAGTCCAAAAATGTTGAAACCACTTATAAACTGTTCTAATCGAAGGTGCAGAGTCACCATAATGTTTATCAAGCTTCTCTTTAGTCTCCTGAGGCGTTTTGCCTTTCATAAAGTAATATTTAATCACCACATGAAATTCTTTTTCGTCCATTTCTTGAAAATCACTCGACTTCCTTGATTAACACGAATGCCAAACACAAAGAAATAGACCAATATGGCTGAAACTTGGTGTGCGTTCATTCAAGAGATGCTACTAACTAAACATGATCTTGATACGCGCCGGTGGTGCCATCTCTCGGACTTTGCACGGACTTTTCAAACCAGCCTCGTAGTATCTACGATTTTTAGGAAACATTTGGCATTCCTATCATTTAACATTGAATTACTACATAAGGTTTCGGCATTACATATATGTTAAAAAAATAGGAGAGACACCCCTTGGGTTTATCCTTTTGATGAATCACGTAGGGATGAAACATTAACAACGAACGTGTGCGAAAATCTTAATTAAAACACGTTCTTATTTAAAAAAATCAGTATTAGGAAAAAAACTATCAATGAATCAAAGGTGATTTTTCAATGTTTTCTAGTTAAACAAGTTGTGTTAGTCATGGCTATTTACTAACTAACACTTTAAAACCCATTACAAAGATAATGTAGGTATTTGAAAAATAAACAATGGTTGTGGTAAATTCACTATCGCGCAATAATATTGTTGTCATCATAAACTGGTTCCACTACTAAACGCAAATAATCTTGCAATGAATCATTAGGGCATGCATTTTTGCTAGTGATTATCGTGGTCTTTTATGTTAAAAGTAATATTACTTACACAGGCTTCAGATCGTTATAAGCTTTTGACAATAAGAATTTTCGAGAATAAAGCTGAAAACAGCGAGGGAAGGGAGAAAAACAATAGATTATAGATGCATTGATAACTATCGATATATCGATAACTATCTATTTAATGATTACTGTCGACGACTATCCATAAATCGATAGTTATCGATATATCAATAGTAACTTCCAGTTATTAATTTTAGAAAGTGTTTTTTTTTCTGGAAATCGATACATTGATGAAAAACGACATATAGATAATTACTGATACTTGTCGATACATCGATGGCTATCGATAGTTATCCCTGAATCATTAATTTTAGATGTTAAATTTTTTTTTAGAACTCATCAAAACATACTCGTAAGTAACCATCAATAACTATCGACAATTATCGATTTAACGATATTTTTCGATCCCAATTGTTAATTTTAGAAGGTGATGAAATTTTGTTAGGGGAGAGAGGGTTCTTTTTTCGAAGTATCCAAGATAATTAGTTTTTGAATAAAAATTATAAGATATGGAGAGTTACCAATATATTGATAACTATCGATTAGTTAAAAATACTGAAAGGTAGGTTTCCATCGATCATCAATAGGTAAAATCCATTATCGCCCATTCCTAGAGGGGTGGTACTGCGGCGTATGACCTATAATCGACACTAGAGTCCGAGCCAAGCTACAACTGGCGCGAGAGTAAGTAATTTTACATAATATTTATTTTTACCGGGAAAAATTAAAAAAAAAACTGGATTTAAGTGATAAAGTTATACATATCTATATAAAGGATTATCCAATATAGACATCTGCGTAAAAGTCTAATTGGGTTTCTGCAATTTTTACAATGAATTCGAAATAAGAGTACTTGCGTGTGTGTGAAATTTTTAATTTAAATAATAATTATGAAATATAATATAAAATAATTAAGCAATTAATTTAAACTCAGAAAAGTGCTAGCGAAATGTATGAAATGATTCAGAAAGCATTTGGAGACGATGCACTGGGTAGTTTCCACGATTTAAGGTCGGATGAACTTCGGTGAAAGACGATGGGCGTTCCGGAAGACCTTCAACTGCAGCCACACCTAAAATCGTCGCCAAAATTTAAACAAATCATCGTCGGACAATTCTAAGGATCTCTCAAGAACTTTCTATTAATAAGAAGTAAGAAAACAGCAGACAAACGAGAAAAGTTTTTTCCTACATCACGACAATGCACAGTTCAGTCTGAACGCAACATTTTTTGACGAATAATTCCATGACTGTCATCCCTCACCACCTACATAAAGGTAAAGTTAAAGGGGCGCCGAGATGGTAAAGAAGGGAATCACAAGCCGCACTGAAGGCAGCTACAGCATCGACCTTCCCAAAAATGTTCGACCAATCAAAAAAAAAACCGGTGGGACCAGTGCATTCAAATGCAGGAAGACTACTTTTAAGCTGGCGAGAGTAATGAAGCCTAAAGGCACCTATTGCAGATATAGTTTATTTTAATTTTCCCTCTCTGTTATTAGGCATCATAACCAAACGCAATTTACATATTTTAATTGTAAAATATTTCTGTGAATAATGGAATTTTACATAAATATACAGATTTCATTACATATATTTGTGTAGCATATTCCACATATTTATGTTATCTTGTTTACATAAATATTATGGAAATTTACACAAAAGTTTGAACCGCTGCAGAATTTTGCAAAATATATAATTTCATTAAATCTATTTGTCTAGCACAGGGGTGCTCAAACTTGAACTGCTGGCGATCTACCTCAATATTGTTAGACTACGATCGATCGACTCTAAGCGGCTGCAAGTAAGTGTGATGCAGGATTGTCGTCTAGGTAGGGTGTATCGTGGCATAGATATTAGTTTTCCGCACAATATGCATTTTTTTAGTCAAGGTAAGTGTAGGTCTGCTCTAAAATGTCAATGAAAAAACTCATAATTATTCAAAATTGCGAGTTTATTGGTTCTTACAAAACAAACGAGTTCTAGTGTCTAAACTTAACTAAAGAGTGGATGTTGAAGCGTGGCACTGCATGTCCTCAGAATACTTTTCATAAGATGGTACGTAATTACCGAGTGCTAATCGCAAGCATGATGACATATGTTCGTCAGTTAGTCGATTGCGATATTTTGACTTAATTATCTTCATTTCAGAAAATGCAGACTCGCACAAGTAAGTTGACTCAAACATTGCAGTCAGTTGAAGGGCGATTTGCCTTAGATTCGGATATTTATCTTCAAATATAAAACACCAAAATTTTATATCAGATGCTGTGGCTTTGAGATGTATATCTGATATAATCTGCACTAACTCATTTTCAACAGAATATGAGTCCATGTTAAACTGACTTGCTATTTCAGTAGCTAATTCCTTAATGTTTTTATACGAAAAAGGATAACTCATAAATGAGGCGATATTTGCCAATTTACTGAAATCATAAAAACGTATTTCGAATTGGCCCAAAATATTTGATAATTCTGCCTCATAAATATCATAATTCAACTGAGGAATCCTTGCTTTCAAAGAGGGAAAATTTTTCAGATCCTTTCTTTTCAGTTGATCTATCATAAGTTGCAATTTACTTTTGAATGCGATTATTGCGCTAATCATCTCAATAATAGCTTTTCCTTTACCTTGAAGCTCCAAATTAATGGTGTTTAAATGCATTGTGATGTCAAATCAGTCAGCCATTTTCCGTTTTTCAGCATCTGAGTGTCATCACCTCTTTCGTCCAGAAAAGCTGTTATTTCGGGCAATAATTCTTGAAACCTTTCTAGGAATTTTCCGCGACTCAACCACCTGACGTCCGTGTGAAGAACTAAATCAGTGTGTTCAGCTGACTCACTATCTTCCAACTGCAATTTAAAGAGCCGTCGTTGCAAGCTACGTGCACGGATAGAATTCACAATTTTTATTGCAATGGCCATAATCTCCTCCATGTTTAGAACTTTTGAACACAAAACTTGTTGATGTATAATGCAATGGAAGGAGAAAAATGAAGGGAAATCATCATTAGCTCGACACAATGCCACAAAACCGTTTTTGTTTCCAGTCATTGCTGGTGCTCCATCGGTTGTAATGCACACTAGTTTATATATTGGTAGCTTGTAGTATGTTACAAAATTGAAGAAAACTTCATATGTATCTTCGCCACGGGTCTTTCCTTTCAAAGGAATCATCGTCAAAAACTCTTCCTTAGCCGACATGTCATTGAATACCATTCGAATAAAAATACATAGCTGGGCAGTGTCTGTCATATCGGTGGATTCGTCGAACTATAAAGAAAAGTGTGTACATTCCATGATATCATGTTTTAGTTTATCTGCCATGTCCTGACTCATGACTTCCACACGCCTTACGACAGTCGGGCGAGATAACTGAAGTTCTCTAATAGCAGACATAATCTCTGCTTTATTTTTAAAATCTCCAAATAAAGTCTCACCCGCTTCAATAAATAAATACTTCCTTCACAACCAATCCATCATCAAATGGTTTCTTGTGTTTCGCCAATATATGAGATATTTTAAATGACGCGATCGTTGCAGCTTTTCATTGTTTGGTTGGTCTTGTGAACATGGTTTGTTCTTTTTTCAAACAAGTTATCAAATCACGTACTTTTCGTTTTCTTAATTCACTCTGTGACGGAAAATCCTTTTCATAGTTTTTATGAACCGTTTTATGATACCTCCCTAAGTTCCCACGCTTAGGTATTGCAACTGACGCACTTATCCTTTACCATACAAAAGAAAAATTCTTCCTCCCAATCGTTATTAAAATGATAAGTTTTACTTTTCTTCGCCGCACTCATTTTGGACTATTTATTAATAAACTTTGTATCGATGTATCGCCTTCAAGTTACAACTCAGACTGACTCCTATTCCTGCAGGCGCAACATTTATATCGGCGCAAACGAAGTCTCGAATGTTCCCGTCAAACACGCCGCTCGAAGTTTCTAGAAAAATCGGCGGGAATCAAAAACGCGGCTTTTTTTCTTTGACAAGTACCGCGCGTTCCTTTGATAAAGCCGCCTTTTGCCGCTAGCAGGGGGTTATTACGATAAAAGAAAGTGATGAGGGGGTTATTCTGGCCTAATTGTGGATCGAATAAATTTTAGTAGTTTTATTCATTACATTTTGTTTTAGTTACCTAAAACAAAACCGGTGAATAGTTCTATATCGGAATTTTTTTCTCGAGATCGATTCTCTCGCGATCGACCGTTTGAACACCCCTGGTCTAGTATATTCCACATATTTACGTTATCCTGTTTACATAAATATTATGACAATTTACATAAAGGTTTTAACGGCTACAAAATTTTTCATAAATATATTGATTTCATTAAATATATTTGTGTAGCATATTCCACATATTTATGTTATATTGTTGACATTACATATTATGGAAATTGACATAAAAGAATCTCACAAATTAGACAGTTATCAACCACGTGAATACGCGGGATTTAGACCGGGATACAGTACTTTGGACCATCTTCAAATAATTAGATTACTAGTGGAAAAGTAATAGCAGAGTCGACGAAAAACACACAACTCTTCTTGAATATATAATTATGCTTGAAGAAAAAACAAACAGAATTAATCTTGAAAGAGGAATTACACAAGGCGACTCAATATTGCCAAAGATGTTTACGTTGACTCTAGAAAACATATTCAAAACGCTGAAGTGGGAAAATAATGGAATATTAATGGACGGTGAACGATTAAATCATTTAAGGTTCGCAGATGATGTAACCCTGATCGCCAACACACACAAAAAAAACAATTACAAGAAATGCTGATCGAATTAAATAATAAAAGTCGAGAAATAAGTGTAAAAATAAACTTCACCAAAATCAAATATGTAAACAACGAAAGTGAAAATAACAGCCAGGAATTAATAATAGAAGGTGAAAGAATAAGAAAGGCACAAACATTCATATATTTAGGACAAAAAATTGAAATACGAAAATATCATTTTGGAAAGAAGAGACACGTTAGCTTGGTCTGTGTTCGGAAGGTTACAATCTACATTTCAATTGGATATCTCAAATACAATAAAACCTAAAGTGTTCGATCAATATACACTGCCGGCACATATGGCACTGAAATGTGGGCTTTAAATAAAAGTATAATAAATAAACCCTAGGTAACCCAAAGAGCAATGGAGAGGAGAATACTAAATATTAGACTCTAAGATCGTATTCCTAACATCGAGACACGAAGAAGATCAAAAGTGACAGATGCAATACAACGAATGTGTATATTAAGCTGAAATTGGACGGGGCATATATCAAGGGTGAACGATAACAGATAGATACGGCGTATAGTTGAATGGAGGCCTGGAGAACATAAAAGATGCAGAGGTAGACCACAGACAAGATAGACGGACGACATAAAAAGATTAGCGGGACACGATTGGGTGCAAACGCAAACAACAGAGCTCATTGGAGACAACTTGGGAGATTTCATTAAATATACGTGTCTAGTATATTCCACCTATTTATGTTATCTTGTTGACATAAATATTATGGAAAGGTTCATAAAAGTTTGAACGGCTGCAGAATTTTACATAAATACATAAATAAAACGTAGGCTGAAAAGTTTTTGGTCTGATACATAGATGTCGCCCTTTTCAAAAAATCCATATGATTTTTAAAAAATACCAACCTTCAAACGATACGTGTCAAAATTTCATGACGTTTCAAAGAATAGTTCAGGTTACAGTGGTTTTAATAACGCTACTTTTGATATTTTCAAAACAATGGAAAAAATCAAATTGCATGTGTTGATTAAACACTGTTTTTTGATGGGAAAAAATACTGTTCGAGCAAAGCAAGGGCTTGATAAGTGTTACGGGGACTCTGCCCCTGGAAAATCACTCATCATTTACTGGTATGCTGAATGTAAACGCTCTGGACGCCCAAATGAGGTGGTTACACCGGAAAACATCAAAAAAATCCACAAAATTATTATGGGCGACCGTAAAGTGAAATGGCGTGAGATAGCCGACACCCTAAAGATATCAAGAACGTGCTGGTCATATTTTGCATGAACATTTGAGCATGAGAAAGCTCTGTTCGAAATGCGTACCGCGTTTACCCACAGTGGACCAAAAACAACAACGTGTTGATGATTCTGAGCGTTGTTTGGACTTGTTCAAACGTAATAAAAAGGATTTTTTCATGCGATATGTGGCAATGGATGAAACATAGATCCACCACTACACACCGGAATCAAATCGGCAGTCAGTTGAGTGGACAGTAGCCGGTAAAAACCGCCAGAAGCGACCAACGACACAACAGTCGGCTGGGAAGGTTTTGGCCTCTGTATTTTGGGATGCGCATGGAATTTTCATCGACTATGCTGAGAAGGGAAAAACAATCAATAGCGAATATTATATAAAGTTATTGGTGCGCTTGAAGGCAGAAATCGCAAAGAAACGGTCCAAATGAACAAGAAAAAAGTGCTCTTTCATCAAGACAATGCACCGTATCACAAGTCATTGGTTACGATGGTAAAATTGCATGAATTGAAGTTCGAATTGCTTCCTCATCCACCGTATTCTCCAGATTTAGCCCCCAGCGACTATTATCTATTCGTAGACCTTAAAAAAATGCTCGCGAGAAAGAGATTTGGCTCCAAGAAGTTATCGCGGAAACTGAGGCCTATTTTGAAGGCAAAGACTAATCCTTCTACAAGAAAGGTATAGATATGTTTGAAAAGCATTGAACTGCTGTTGAAGGAGGCTAAATTGATAATTAAAGTTAAATTTTGCAAAAAAAAAGTGTTTTAAGTAGCTAGACCAAAAACTTTTCAGCCTACGTGTTAGATTTCAATAAATATATTTGTCAAGCATATTCCACATATTTATGTTATCTCGTTTACACAAATATTAGGGAAATTTACATAAAAGTTTGAACGGCTGCAGAATTTGTGTATATTACTCAATACTTCATGATTTTTTTTAATTTCACATAATGCTTAGAAAAGTGCCGGAAACGTTTTTTTTTTTTATTGGTCTAGTACACGTGCTACAGAAAAGTCCCTAAAGCGCTCCAGGCGCGGCATGTGTGCGGAAAAGCGATTCAAGTTGTTCTTGACTCGATGTAAATTGTATTCGGTGGGAAATACACAGCCCTGGGAAAATTATACCAAAGGGATGATGCTCTCCATATAAAAAACTGTTTGAAAAGCATTGTACGCGGAGTAACAAGCTTAACCCCATACGGGTGTGAAGTATTAAACGTAAGGTTCACATTATTTTCAACAAATTCGTATGGTGGTTAGAAATGCAATAATTTTTTTTCAGATATCAATTTACACTTTTACACCTTTTTTTAATACACCTTGTATTCATATATCCCATCATAAAAGTATCAGTGATATACGTGTACTATCCTTACAACCTAACCAGTACACGTTAGTAAGATCTGCAGTAAAATATTTTTAGCCGGCAGTGATTAGACGGTTGTTCGAGATTTACATAAACTCTATTAAAAACGCGTAATACGGAGTCGGTGCTTTTCTTTTCCAATCGGTAAATACCCCAATAACCACGATTAACTTAAAAAAAATTAATATTCGCTTTATGTGAACTGTACATGTTTCCGCTTATAATTGCAGTACCACAAAAACCACACGAAATAGGCGCACGTGAAACAGTTTCATTGCATTCAATTGTTCTAAATTTAGTGTTGATCTAAGCCGCCTTGGAATTCATGCATGAATAAAATAAGGTACTTGTTTATTTGTTGTTGGTAAGTTTTTATCTTGTGTACCGGAAAAATTCTGTTTGATAAAACATTACCGGCCAGTCACACTTTGAAATATTAAAAAAAACTAAAGCAGCAGCTCGCAAAAGAATGAATGACGGTAAGTTAGGTGATATTTTTGCTAATAATAAAGGTCATAAATCTCGGAAATCACAATGAGAAAATTAAGTGATCAATTTAAATATTATTTCTTAATATTTGATAACAAGTACGAGTATATTGGTTAATTTAATTTTGAACTTGTTTTTTTTTGTAAGAATTCATAGAGTTTTCAAACGACAATATAACAAAAAATCGAGAAAGCGATTTTTACTTTCTCACCCGAAAAAATACCTTAGTCTCAATATTAAAAGTCGATATTTTAAAACCGCCTGGCAACTCGTCAAGAGCATAAATAATAGCTGCAGCAATGGGGACAAGTCAGTTCTTTTCAGAAAAGTATGGTGATCCTTTTAAGATTGTAAATAATTTGAATTTACATTTTCTTAATGCTTGTCTACACTTAAATCATGACCGTGTAAACACATTTTCTGCTCAGGGTTCGGCTTGTTCCCTGTATCTTGGACCTACAGATTGTCATGATGTATTAAAAACGATTAAATCATTAAAAAATAAAAAGTCTGTGGGGGCGACAATATACCAGTTCTGATTCTTAAAGAAATTACACTTATATCTGTGAACTCTTATCCTACATAAATGTATGCTTAACAACAGGAAAATGTTCTAATCAATTAAAAAATGCTCTGATAAAAGATATACACAAAAAGGGTAACTGTGATGTTAAAAATAATTTTAGACCAATTTCTCTTCTTCCTAGTGTCAGTAAAATTTTTGAAAGAATAATCTAGAATAGACTTATAAATTTTTTGGAGGGGTGCTCGCTTATTGCTGATAATTTAGGAGGGGTAAGTCCACCATAAAAGCAATATATCAGGCTTTATCCAGTGTGTTTCATTCGTTAAACAACAAAAAGTTATCTGTTACTATGTACATAGACCTATCAAACGCATTTGACAGTGTGTGATGTCCTTTTTAAGCTTGAAAACTATGGTATTAGGGGAGATGCTCTAGACCAGGGGTGCTCAAACGGTCGATCGCGATCGACAAGTCGATCGCGAGTGCTTTTTGAGTCGATCTCGAGAAAAAAATTCCGATATAGAACTATTCACAGATTTTGTTTTAGGTAACTAAAACAAAATCTAATGAATAAACTACGAAAATTTATTCGATCCACAATTAGGCCAGAATAACCCCCTCATCACTTTCTTTTATCGTAATAACCCCCTGCTAGCGGCAAAAGGCGGCTTTATCAAAGGAACGCGCGGTACTTGTCAAAGAAAAGCCGCGTTTTTGATTCCCGCTGATTTTTCTAGAAACTTCGGGAAGGCGTGTTTGACGGGAACATTCGAGACTTCGTTCGCGCCGATATAAATGTTGCGCCTGCAGGGATAGGAGTCAGTCTGAGTTGTAACTTGAAGGCGATACATCGATAGAAAGTTTATTAATAAATAGTCCAAAATGAGTGTGGCGAAGAAAAGTAAAACTTATCATTTTAATAAAGATTGGGAGGAAGAATTTTTCTTTTGTATGGTAAAGGATAAGTGCATTTGTCTCATTTGCCGTGCGTCAGTTGCAATACCTAAGCGTGGGAACTTAGAGAGGCATCATAGAACGGTTCATAAAAACTATGAAAAGGATTTTCCGTCACAGAGTGAATTAAGAAAACGAAAAGTACGTGATTTGATAACTTGTTTGAAAAAAGAACAAACCATGTTCACAAGACCAGCCAAACAATCAAAAGCTGCAACGATCGCGTCATTTAAAATATCTCATATACTGACGAAACACAAGAAACCATTTGATGATGGATTGGTTGTGAAGGAAGCATTTATTGAAGCGGGTGAGACTTCATTTGGAGATTTTAAAAATAAAACAGAGATTATGTCTGCTATTAGAGAACTTCAGTTATCTCGTCCGACTGTCACAAGGCGTGTTGAAGTCATGAGTCAGGACGTGGCAGATAAACTAAAAACATGATATCATGGAATGTACATACTTTTCTTTACAGTTCGACGAATCCACGGATATGACAGACACTGCCCAGCTGTGTATTTTTATTCGAATGGTATTCAATGACATGTCGGCTAAGGAAGAGTTTCTGACAATGATTCCTCTGAAAGGAAAGACCCTTGGCGAAGATATATATGACGTTTTCTTCACTTTTGTAACAAACTACAAGCTACCAATATATAAACTAGTGTGCATTACAACCGATGGAGCACCAGCAATGACCGGAAACGAAAACGGTTTTGTGGCATTGTGTCGAGCTAATGATGATTTCCCTTCATTTTTCTCCTTCCATTGCATTATACATCAACAAGTTTTGTGTTCAAAAGTTCTAAACATGGAGGAGATTATGGGCATTGCAATAAAAATTGTGAATTCTATCCGTGCACGTAGCTTGCAACGACGGCTATTTAAATTGCAGTTGGAAGATAGTGAGTCAGCTGAACACACTGATTTAGTTCTTCACACGGACGTCAGGTGGTTGAGTCGCGGAAAATTCCTAGAAAGGTTTCAAGAATTATTGCCCGAAATAACAGCTTTTCTGGACGAAAGAGATGATGACACTCAGATGCTGAAAAAACGGAAAATGGCTGAGTGATTTGGCATTTTTGACAGACATCACAATGCATTTAAACACCATTAATTTGGAGCTTCAAGGTAAAGGAAAAACTATTATTGAGATGATTAGCGCAATAAACGCATTCAAAAGTAAATTGCCACTTATGATAGATCAACTGAAAAGAAAGGATCTGAAAAATTTTCCGTCTTTGAAAGCAAGGATTCCTCAGTTGAATTATGATTTTATGAGGCAGAATTATCAAATATTTTGGGCCAATTCAAAATACGTTTTTATGATTTCAGTAAATTGGCAAATATCGCATCATTTATGAGTTATACTTTTTCGTGTAAAAACATTGAGGAATTAGCTACTGAAATAGCAAGTCAGTTTAACATGGACTCATGTTCTGTTGAAAATGAGTTAGTGCAGATTATATCAGATATACATCTCAAAGCCACAGAATCTGATACAAAATTCTGGTGTTTTATATCTGAAGATAAATATCCGAATCTAAGGTAAATCGCCCTTCAACTGACAGCAATGTTTTGGTCAACTTACTTGTGCGAGTCTGCATTTTCTGAAATGAAGATAATTAAGTCAAAATATCGCAATCGACTAACTGACGAACATTTGTCATCATGCTTGCGATTAGCACTCGGTAATTACGTACCATCTTATGAAAAGTATGCTGAGGACATGCAGTGCCACGCTTTAACATCCAAAGTCACTCTTTAGTTAAGTTTAGACACTAGAACTCGTTTGTTTTGTAAGAACCAATAAACTCGCAATTTTGAATAATTATGAGTTTTTTTCATTGACATTTTAGAGCAGACCTACACTTACCTTGACTAAAAAAATGCATATTGTGCGGAAAACTAATATCTATGTCACGATACACCCTACCTAGACGACAATCCTGTATCACACTTACTTGCAGCCCCTCAGAGTCGATCGATCGTAGTCTAACAATATTGAGGTAGATCGCCAGCAGTTCAAGTTTGAGCACCCCTGCTCTAGACTTAATAAAATCACACCTGGAGAATAGAACTCAGCAAATTGTGGAGACTAACTCCGACTTATTACTTGACAGACTCAAAATTGCTAGGGGTGTGCTACATCCTTGGACCCTAACTGTATATAACGGACACAAATGATTATGTAATATTACTGAACAGTACACTATACTATATCGGAACGATACCACGTTGATCTTTGCAGAAGATAGCTCGGAGATGATGATGGAAAGTGTATGTGTATATATATATATATATATATATATATATATATATATATATATATATATATATATATATATATATATATATGGTGAATCAAATGAAAACCTTAAAAGTGCAATAAAATTCCGAAAAGTTGTATGATTGATCCGGTAGATGGCAGTAGTGTTCCTTAAGTTTCACAAAATGATCGGCAGAGTAATTCTGTAACAAAAAACAAGACATCAGCATCAGTAACAAGATGGCTGCCCAATTGTTAACATGTACCGCGTTAGCGACGCGATCTATGATGCATTTTTTTGAGTAACAAAGATGGTGTGGAAAGTTCACAAGCATTACATATATTGGGAACACGAAAAGTCTCCCGAATATTTACAAATGAGATCTCACATTTTCCTCTACATTAGTAAAATAATGAAGAAAACACACACTTTTTTTTCGAGTCTTCAACTTAAAAAACCCTGAAAACAACGGATAACACGACATATAGGAAAAAAAAATACAATTTTCAGATTTCTTCTTGATTTTAAGAACCCTGAGGAGGACGTATAAAACAACAACATATTCTTTGGTATGCTAACAACGGCGCAATTACCTTAGTAAGTTGTCCAATCACCTCCTCCATCAATAATCGCCTGGCATCTTCGAGGCATGCTGTAAACGAGATTTTTTGCATACTCGCGCGGCAATGATCTCTAAATTTTTCGAATCTCGCGAGACAACTGAGTCAAAGTGCTCAGAGTTTTTTCTCTGAGCTTTCTCTTTACAAGGAACTAAACGTTTTCAATAGGGTTGGCGTCCAGAGGTTGTAAGGGCCACTCTAGTATTTTACCATGGGCCCAAGCGAGCCACTTCGCGACGTGATTTTCACTCAGCAAAGGTTTCTCCAACGTGCTTCGGAATTTGATCTCATGAGCACGAAGATGTCGGATGGTCTCATGAGACATATTCAAACCCGATTTTCTTAATTTTGCCGCTCCTTGACGCAGCGTCAATTTCAGGTCTGGTGAAAACAAAGACATGATTCGTTAAGTCGTGACTTTGCCTACCGAGCCACGTTTTGATAAGTGGTCGACATTTTTCGTCTCGTTAAAATGATTTACCCACTTCTTCACAAACGGCACCGACTTTTTAATATATTTAACGGCCGTAGAATGTGTCGTTTTAGGCTCCTTTGGATGGGGAAAAAGAAAGACTGCCTCGAACCGACGTATAAAAAAGTGACTCATTTTGGATTTTACGTGATTTCGATGAATGTTCGGAATCGACTGATAATTTTACTAAAATGCCGTAGTAGACAAAGGTTCCCTCTACCGATTTGTTGTTGAATCGATAGAATCGCATTTATCAAAAATGAATTAGCGTGGATACGTTCTTATGTGACCGACTGTGTGTTTTCCGTGATCTAGGGACCCAGAAATATGAAAAAATGCAAAAATTCCGGAGTGTAATTTTTTTCCCAAATACAATACTTTAGTAAGGGTAGTAAAAAGGAGGTAAGTTTTTCCTTTTTCAATTTGAACTTATTTCATGTATCTACATATATAACTTATATCAAGCAAAAAATTCATCAGCATATACCAGCCTACCTATAGTTTTATCATGTACTCTGCATGTATTGCTCCAGGCCAGGACTTATATTTTAAACTAGACCCCATAAATATCCCTAAAGTGGAAGCCTGGAAATTTAGTAGCCCACGCCTTTCCCCGTACACGTTCCGTACTCGATCATGGCCATAAAATCCTGTATTCAATTTTCGATATGCAAAATTCATTTTTACGACACACGCTATCCAAGACCAAAATAGTTTTCTCGGGGCTTAGACGAAAGAAATTCGCCTGCATGCGACGGATTCGGTTGCGCTTTTCTATCTGAATTCATCGATATTTTTAAATGTTTTTCTACGGGATGTTCGGTGGTTGTACGAAAATATTTTCGTGGATAAGTTTACTCGTAAATAGAGATAAGATTTCTCTGAACCAACACGGAAAAAAAATTATTATTATGTATCATATTTGTAGAATCTTCAGCTACAAGTTGTTGAAAAATCACTACGATCAACTAGCGCTCTTTCAAATTATGAGAATACATTATGATTCAGCTACTTACTACACTATAGAACATTGTTAAAATTAAATAAAATACAATATAAAATTAAACAAACAAACAGTTAAATATTATAAATATGAGCTAAAACAAAACTAAAACTACTAAAGCATTCAGAGACATCCTCCCCAATATCACAACAAGCAAACAATAATAAACATTTCTTATCCCATCTCATTTCTATCAGAAGCATTTACCCAGTGTGTAAAATGCTTTACTCAACAAATAATTCATTATAATTTTCCTGCTTTAGCATAACATAGATTTCGAACTGTTAACGGAAAACTGTTATAAATATTTATGACTTGTACATTCTTTTGTATGTAACTAAAATTATATTTCTCAGGTACTAGGTTCGCCTTATGTCTGGTTATATATGTACGTGTGGCTGTGAACGGCATTTTCAAACAGATCTTTATTTGTTTGTATAAATATCTAATACATATATACCCATAGGTGTCAAAATCTTATACCCCATAAACACCGATCTACAGCTCTCTCGATAGTTCATCTGAAATATACTTCGTAAACATTTCTTTTGAAGTAGAGTCTCTTCATTTCTGATAAGTTATCTCAAAAAATTAAACCATATTTCAGCTTAGACTGAACAAAAGTATAATAAGCCGTTATGGCTGCATCAATGCGAACATGTTACGCTACCACTTTTAGAGCATAGAAGTATTTATCTACGCCAGGGGTGCTCAAACGGTCGATCGCGATCGACAAGTCGATCGCGAGTGCTTTTTGAGTCGATCTCGAGAAAAAAATTCCGATATAGAACTATTCACAGATTTTGTTTTAGGTAACTAAAACAAAATGTAATGAATAAACTACTAAAATTTATTCCAACCACAATTAGGCCAGAATAACCTCCTCATCACTTTCTTTTATCGTAATAACCCCCTGCTAGCGGCAAAAGGCGGCTTTATCAAAGGAACGCGCGGTACTTGTCAAAGAAAAGCCGCGTTTTTGATTCCCGCCGATTTTTCTAGAAACTTCGGCGGCGTGTTTGACGGGAACATTCGAAACTTCGTTCGCGCCGATATAAATGTTGCGTCTGCAGGAATAGGAGTCAGTCTGAGTTGTAACTTGAAGGCGATACATCGATACAAAGTTTAATAATAAATAGTCCAAAATGAGTGCGGCCAAGAAAAGTAAAACTTATCATTTTAATAACGATTGGGAGGAAGAATTTTTCTTCTGTATGGTAAAGGATAAGTGCATTTGTCTCATTTGCCGTGCGTCAGTTGCAATACCTAAGCGTGGGAACTTAGAGAGGCATCATAAAACGGTTCATAAAAACTATGAAAAGGATTTTCCGTCACAGAGTGAATTAAGAAAACGAAAAGTACGTGATTTGATAACTTGTTTGAAAAAAGAACAAACCATGTTCACAAGACCAGCCAAACAATCAAAAGCTGCAACGATCGCGTCATTCAAAATATCTCATATATTGGCGAAATACAAGAAACCATTTGATGATGGATTGGTTGTGAAGGAAGCATTTATTGAAGCGGATGAGACTATATTTGGAGATTTTAAAAATAAAACAGAGATTATGTCTGCTATTAAAGAACTTCAGTTATCTCGTCCGACTGTCACAAGGCGTGTTGAAGTCATGAGTCAAGACATGGCAGATAAACTAAAACATGATATCATGGAATGTACACACTTTTCTTTACAGTTCGACGAATCCACGGATATGACAGACACTGCCCAGCTGTGTCTTTTTATTCGAATGGTATTCAATGACATGTCGGCTAAGAAGGAGTTTTTGACAATGATTTCTCTGAAAGGAAAGACTCGTGGCAAGATATTTATGACGTTTTTTTCAATTTTGTAACAAACTACAAGCTACCAATATATAAACTAGTGTGCATTACAACCGATGGAGCACCCTTCATTTTTCTCCTTCCATTGCATTATACATTAACAAGTTTTGTGTTCAAAAGTTCTAAACATGGAGGAGATTATGGGCATTGCAATAAAAATTGTGAATTCTATCCGTGCACGTAGCTTGCAACGACGGCTCTTTAAATTGCAGTTGGAAGATAGTGAGTCAGCTGAACACACTGATTTAGTTCTTCACACGAATGTCAGGTGGTTGAGTCGCGGAAAATTCCTAGAAAGGTTTCAAGAATTATTGCCCGAAATAACAGCTTTTCTGGACGAAAGAGGTGATGACACTCAGGTGCTGAAAAACGGAAAATGGCTGACTGATTTGGCATTTTTGACAGACATCACAATGCATTTAAACACCATTAATTTGGAGCTTCAAGGTAAAGGAAAAACTATTATTGAGATGATTAGCGCAAAAAACGCATTCAAAAGTAAATTGCAACTTATGATAGATCAACTGAAAAGAAAGGATCTGAAAAATTTTCCGTCTTTGAAAGCAAGGATTCCTCAGTTAAATTATGATATTTATGAGGCAGAATTATCAAATATTTTGGGCCAAATCGAAATACGTTTTTATGATTTCAGTAAATTGGCAAATATCGCATCATTTATGAGTTATCCTTTTTTCGTGTAAAAACATTGAGGAATTAGCTACTGAAATAGCAAGTCAGTTTAACATGGACTCATGTTCTGTTGAAAATGAGTTAGTGCAGATTATATCAGATATACATCTCAAAGCCACAGCATCTGATACAAAATTCTGGTGTTTTATATCTGAAGATAAATATCCGAATCTAAGGCAAATTGCCCTTCAACTGACGGCAATGTTTGGGTCAACTTACTTGTGCGAGTGTGCATTTTCTGAAATGAAGATAATTAAGTCAAAATATCGCAATCGACTAACTGACGAACATATGTCATCATGCATGCGATTAGCACTCGGTAATTACGTACCATCTTATGAAAAGTATGCTGAGGACATGCAGTGCCACGCTTCAACATCCAAAGTCACTCTTTAGTTAAGTTTAGACACTAGAACTCGTTTGTTTTGTAAGAACCAATAAACTCGCAATTTTTAATAATTATGAGTTTTTTCATTGATATTTTAGAGCAGACCTACACTTACCTTGTCTAAAAAATGCATATTGTGCGGAAAACTAATATCTATGCCAGGATACACCCTACCTAGACAACAATCCTGCATCACACTTACTTGCAGCCTCTCAGAGTCGATCGATCGTAGTCTAACAATATTGAGGTAGATCGCCAGCAGTTCAAGTTTGAGCACCCCTGATCTACGCTCACTGCTACAGCCCCAACATGCACCTCCCAGTCCAGCCGTCCGTATATTGTCAAGCCAAGAAAAGATATGCTTTCCGAATTATTAAATTCATTGTTAATAGAGTAAAATGTAAGCCCGATTTATGAAACAAAGCATTGAGTTTTTGACACGTTTAACGTCGTGGGCTGAAAAGTACACGTCAAGAGCATTACAAGCCACAGGTACACTTTCCATCATCATTTCAAAGCGATCCTCTGCAAATATCAACGTGGTATCGTCGGCATATAGTATAGTGCACTGTTCAGTAATATTACATAATTCATTTGTGTACAGGGTGGTACAAATTGGACATTTTGTACACAAGGTAAACCCCTTCATCTAAAGGCGACAAACGAAAACAGATGTCGGTGTCTGAGGCTCAAATTTTATGATACGAGGCTGGTTTGAAAAGTCCGTGCAAAGTCCGAGAGATAGCACCACCGGCGCGTATTGAGGTCATGTTTAGTTAGTAGCATCTCTTGAATGAACGCACACCAAGTTTCAGCCATATTGGTCTATTTCTTTGTGTTTGGCATTCGTGTGAATCAAGGAAGTCGAGTGATTTTCAAGAAATGGACGAAAAAGAATTTCGTGTGGTGATTAAACATTACTTTATGAAAGGCAAAACGCCTCAGGAGTCTTGATAAACATTATGGTGACTCCGCACCTTCGATTAGAACAGGTTATAAGTGGTTTCAAAATTTTCAGACTGGCCATATTGGCACAAGTGACGCTGAACGTTCTGGACAGCCTGTGGAGGTTACGACTCCAGAAATCATTGATCAAATCCATGATATGGTAATGGATGACAGAAGAGTTAAGGTGCGTGAGATTGCTAGTGCTGTGGGCATCTCGACTGAACGGGTACATAATATTTTGCATAAACATTTGGACATGAGAAAGCTATCCGCAAGATGGGTGCCGCGATTGCTCACGCTTGACCAGAAACGGAATCGTGTGAAGTGTTGCAGAAAAATCCTGAGGACTTTAAGCGTCGTTTCGTCACTGTGGATGAAACATGGATACATTATTATACTCCTGAGACCAAACAACAATCTAAACAATGAGTTACCAAGGGAGAATCTGCACCAAAAGAGGCGAAGACCGTTCCTTCGGCCGGAAAGGTTATGGCGACTGTCTTTTGGGATTCGCAAGGGATAATCCTCATCGACTATCTGGAAAAGGGTAAAACTATTACAGGTGAATATTATTCATCGTTATTGGACCGTTTGAAAACCGAGCTGCAAGAAAAACGCCCGCGATTGGCCCACAAGAAAGTCCTTTTCCATCACGACAACGCACCAGCACACACCTCAGCAGTTGTGGTCGCAAAATTAATGGAAATAGGATTCCAACTCGTTTCACATCCCCCTATTCTTCAGACTTGGCTCCCTCGGACTACTATTTGTTTCCCAATTTGAAGAAATGGTTGGCGGGACAAAGATTTTATTCAAACGAGGAGGTGATTGCAGACACTAATGGATATTTTGCAGACTTGGACAAATCCTATTATTCGGAAGGGATCAACAAACTAGAACATCGTTGGACGAAGTGTATAAGCCTAAAAGGAGACTATGTCGAAAAATAAAAAAGGTTTACCCCAAACACATAAGTAGTTTTTATTTTTGCACGGACTTTTCAAACCAGCCTCGTAAACTCAATGGTGAAAACCGCATATCGATATCTAGTACCGTTTCAGATATACAGGATGTTTTCAAAAATCTGCATTTTGGAAAAACGTAATTCTTTTTCTGTTGAAAATTTTTGATTTCTGTAAAAACATTCTCAAAGCACTTTTTCACGTGAATTTCAACAGCGTAAGTTACATTTTTTTACAACTAATATTTTAATAGTTATTAACGCGAAAATATATTTTTAAAATGGGATATCTTGTATATTTTTCCTTATCTGAATAGAGCTTTAAATTACCATTCTAAAAATATAGCACACTATATTTTGCTTAAATCTACTTCAAAATATAAAGGTGTTCAGTTTTTACGCAAGTTTTAAATGCACATTTTGTGAAGTAGGCTTTGGACAGAGCGGCAATATCAATTTTTTACCGATAGCAGTCAAATCGTAAAAAAAAATTCCCAGAAGTAACTCTAAGAGTCATAACTACAATGAAATTTACTAAGTGCTACAGTAAACAAGAAGTTCTGTTTGCTGCCTTAAAATTTCTAAATATCTCTGAGAGGTGAGTGTTCCTTCGTAAATAAATGGACCTATAATTTTGCCTCTAAAAATTCCTGCCCGCACATTAAATCCAAATCTGCCTTGATTTCTTTGCTCTACAACTAAATGAGGATTTTCTTGTGCCCATGTATAAGAATTGTAACGGTTAAAAATACCTGCATTCCTTACATAAGCTTCGTCTGTCCATATGCAATTTAATGAAAAATTCGCAACATGGTTACAATTCTCCAGAAACCATTGGCAAAAATCCATACGCCGTTGAAAATCTCCGTCTCTAAGGTGATGAACTTTTCTTGTCCTATATAGCCTGAATTTGTGCTTCTTCAAAGTACGACTTACGTTAGTTCTTGGTAGTCCAGTGGATTCTTTTAACTGTCGGGTTGAAGTATTGGGATTATTTCCGATAGTTCCTAAAACTACAATTTCTTCTAACTCCTTATCCCTGTTTGATGCATAATTTTTGGGTCATTTCTTTTCAAACTGGCCACTATTAACTAGGTTATGTTGCAATCGTGCGAATATATTCTTGAAGGGTTGACGCCTCTCTGGATACCGTTCGTGGTACAAATTACTTGCCACTTCCGAATTTTCTCGGTTTCTATGAAACACAAATCCCATTTTTCGTAATTTTCAAATTTCATTGCGATTTATTTAACAATTCAATAACTGATCCTGAAGTCAAATTTGACAACTACGAGTAAACAATTGAATTAAACCATATGGCAGCGTAAAAACTGAAAATCTTTATATTTTGAAGCATATTTAAGCAAAATATAAAGTGTGCTCTATTTTTAGAATGGTAATTCGGATAAGGAAAAATATACAGGGTATCCCATTTACAAAAAATATATATATTTGTGTTAATATCTATTAAAATATTAGTTGTAAAAAAATGTAACTTACACTGTTGAAATCCACGTGAAAAAGTGCTTTGAGAATGTTTTTACAGGAATCAAAAATTTTCAATAGGAAAAAGAATTAAATGCAGATTTTTGAAAAACACCCTGTATGTCTGAAATGGTACTAGATATCGATATGCGGTTTTCACCATTGAATTTATCATAAAAATTGAGCCGCAGACACCGACATCAGTTTTCGTCTATCTCCTTTAGATAAAGGGGTTTACTGTTAAAGGTGTCCAATTTGGACCACCCTGTACATTATGTACAATAAGGGTCCAAAGATGGCTCCCTTTGGCACACCGCTAGCAATTTTGAGTCTGTCAGAAGTGCTAAGTCTACCATAAAAGTCACCCCTAAGTTTTCAAGCTTAAAAAAGAGAATATTGTGAAAGACACTGTCAAATGTCTTTGACAGGTCTATACACATAGCTAATAGTTAACATTTTGTTGTTTAATGAATGAAACACACTGGATAAAGCCTGATATATTGCTCTTATGGTGGACTTACCCCTCCTAAAGCCATTTTGATTATCAGCAATAAGCGAGCGTCTTTCCAAAAAATTTATAAGTCTACGGTAGATGAATTCCATACCCATACTTCTGATAAAGCTAATGTTTTAGCGAAACACGGGTCAAGTACAAAAATCAGTAAAAGTGGACAGTTTACTAAAAATTTAGTGTTCTATTCTTACTGACCACTGTAGATTATTCTTCCAAAAATTTTACTCATATTAGGAAGAAGAGAAATTGGTGTATAGTTCTTTTCAACATCACTGTTATCCTTTTTGTGTTTAGCTTTTATCAGAGGATAATGATTGAGCTTCTCCATATAAAAGACTACTTGAAAAGGAGTGACAAGTAGAACCTTATACGGATGTGAAGTATTAGCGCGACGTGAATTTCTACCATGCACCGCGGGCTACATCCATCAAACACTGTCCCTGAAAATACTTGTAGAATAGACTCAAGTCGCGAACTGATCTTCGATGTTCCAAGGAATCAAAGTTGCTGGTGAGTTCTTGGTCTCCAATCAGGCGAACAGGTCTTCTGAATAGAGTCCAACAAGTACAGTGTATATTTGGAAGCAGGGTAGGTTGAAAAATCTACGGAAAACTGGTGCTAGTTCCCTCGCGAATTTTTAGGGGTACTATGGCAGATATTTCGTCAGCGCCAGAAGTTTTTTTGGTGTCTAGCTTCATTAAAATACGTTTTTATGATACGCTGCCTGAAGACAATATCGGACATCCTTGATTGCACAACAGGAATAGTTGGCGATATTTTTCCTTGAAAATGGACAGGAGAATATGAGACAAAGAGTTCAGCTAACAAGTTGGCTTACTCAACTGGTGTTGTTGCAATATTATTCGGGCCCTCTGAGTGATATAGTGGATTTAGTGACTGACGAAAAGGACCTGGAATTGTTGGGGCAAACACGAAGTTTGTTTGTAATTCTTTGATTGTGTTTCTCCTTAGTTTCGTCAGCAATTTCTCCACACCTGTTCCGGGTATGAACAAAGATGTTACGATATATTTACGTTGAGATTTTGACGCCACTGTCGGTAAGCAACATATTTAGAAGCAACGGCTTCTTTGCATTTTCGGTCGAACCAAGGCTTGCCACTGAAAGGGCATTTCTTCGACAATTACATAAAATATTTACATAAAAATTATTACATACAATATATTATATTACAGATTATAATATTACATAAAAAAATATGTACTAAAATCGACATATATGTGTAAAATTCCATTATTCAAAGGAATATTTTAATTTTAAAATATGTAAATTATGTTTTGTTATCCGACCTAGCAAAGGAATTTGAAAACTAAAATAAGCTAGAAACAACCGTTAAGTTACCATAAAGTTACACATACAGTTAGATATACACGAGATTTTAATTAAAATTTTAATGAATTTAATCAAAATATGTAAAAACCTACCTATTTCAGTAATGCATAGTGCTCAACCAAATTTTCTTTCAAATTTTCAAACTGCACGTTCCAAAATAAAAGTAAAAAATCTAGCATCATTTATATGATAAAAATGTGGACAAAATAATAACTTGGATAGCTAACATCATCACCTAAAGCACAGTTAATAATTTAAATCAATAAATAATTAGTTAGAAATATAAAATGTATATATGCGTAATATTTTGAAATACCAGTATCAATCGACTTCTAACGGCACTAGTAAGACTAAAGAATGCGTTACACTTAAATCCCTTAATCGACGGCCGAAAAAAATGACACAGCGCCAAAGTCTTCAGCCGTTTGCCTTTACATGAATTATTGACTGAATTATACATTTTGTAACGTTAATTTTACATACCGCTTTGGAAAATTGTCCAAAAAACATTAAAAAAACAACATAAATTTATTTGATTTTAATAAACTTGATGTGATAATACATAGATATATGTAATTTTACGCTTAAATCAGTGGTTCCCAACCTTTTTTAATCGCGACCCTTTTTAGATTTTTCAAAAAATGTTAGCGACCTACCTTTCCCATCCCCCTAAAACATATTTTAGGACTGAACGGTGATATTTTTTATAAAGCATTAATTATTAAATATTAATGATTAATGTGATGATTGAGTCTGCATCTGCTTAAGAAGTGTTATAATTCTTGGTCGAGTTTTTTTGTCAAGGCCAATCTCATGTCATCTTGAACAGCCAGCTTATTCCTGGCTTTTGTCTTGATCTACGGAAGGGTTGAAAATCCACTTTCGCAGAGGTAAGTAGAAGAAAATGACACTAATATTCGAAAAGAAACGCATGGAAATTTTAGGATACGAATAACGCATAACCAACCAAAATTGAGTTAACGATTTTTCTTGAAATAAATCACTCGCTGAGGAGTCATTTCGCAGCTCCAAAAATTCATCCTGCACTTCATCGAGAATACATGAAATGGGGTTCGTGCCAATGTAGCTTCTTGTTCAGAAAACTCTGGGAAATAACGTCGTATTTCAGATTTAAAGGCTTGAAGGTGGTTATTAATTTCCGTCTCCGATTCTTCAGTCTTGGTATAAAGGTGCGCTATTTTGGCAGCTTAAATACGAACGCCTGACTATTATCTCTGTGCATGTTTCCTCACCCTGTAGTTTCAAAATTAGCTTGTTTAGCTGTTCTAAGATATCAGATAAGTAAACTACTCTTTGGATCCAGGTCTCATCATTAAAGTGTGTTATAAACTCATATTTTCCTTTCATTTCTAAGAACTGTTTTATTTCGTTTTTCAGTTAAGAACATTTCCTTTGATAACCAAAGAACACTAGTATAGAAAACAAGAACTTCGTGATTAGAGTTCTTGTTTTTGCATAGTTCCTTGAACAAACGAGTATTGAGAGCACTAGATTTTATACCATTGACAATTGTCACCAAAGAGTGGAGCACTTCTTGCAAAGGCTTTGGAAGAGTCTTGGTAGCAAGAGCAAATCGGTGAATCATGCAATGCATTCTGTTTGCTTGGGGTGTAAGTTCTTTAACTTTTAACTGAAAGCCCGACCTCGATCCAAGCATGGCTGGTGCTTCATCGGTACATACTCCACACAAGTTTTTCCATTGTAAGTTATTACTTTCAAAGAATAAACTTATTACCTTCGTGACGTTTTTATCTTTCGTAGTAGTTTTTAGTGCTCTAAAAAATAAAAACTCTTCTTTGATGTCCTCCAAGTGAATATATCTCACGAAAACGAGTAACTGGGAACATGAACTAACATCGATAGACTCGTCAAGTTGAAAGGAAAAGACAGGAGATGCCTTTATTTCAGATAAAATTTGTTCCATCACGTCTATGGACATGTCTGAAATTCGTCTCTGAATTGTGTTGTTTATTACGCATTTTATCTCACTCTCTTCTCCAAGAATTAGCTTAACCGACTTTAATAAACAGGGTTTTATGAGGGTTTCTGCAATTGTATTTTTTGCAATTCCCAGAGCAATTTCATGTGATGCCTGAACTACAACTTGGCTTTGTTGTTGAAACGTCCCAGTAAAATCCAATTTTTGCTTTTTCAAGGTCGTCATGTCGTTTAAAAAAGTCCAAGTTTTTTTTTAATATGCTTGAAATGCTTTATTTCTAAGTGACGTTTGAGCTTTTGAGGGTTTCATAGATTCAACACTAAGAACAGCACGGCATAAAATACACTGCGGCTTCTCCATGATCAAACAAGATACTAACTAATAACAAACTATTCATATACAAACGACAAAAAAAACATTAACGATTGAATACTAGGTGACAAGTTTACTGAGCGCGACAATTTATCTGTACACTTACGAGGCTGGTTTGAAAAGTCCGTGCAAAAATAAAAACTACTTATGTGTTTGGGGGTAAACCTTTTTTATTTTCGACATAGTCTCCTTTTAGGCTTATACACTTCGTCCAACGATGTTCTAGTTTGTTGATCCCTTCCGAATAATAGGATTTGTCCAAGTCTGCAAAAGATCCATTAGTGTCTGCAATCACCTCCTCGTTTGAATAAAATCTTTGTCCTGCCAGCCATTTCTTCAAATTGGGGAACAAATAGTAGTCCGAGGGAGCCAAGTCTGGAGAATAGGAGGGATGTGAAACGAGTTGGAATCCTATTTCCATTAATTTTGCGACCACAACTGCTGAGGTGTGTGCTGGTGCGTTGTCGTGATGGAAAAGGACTTTCTTGTCGCGGGCGTTTTTCTTGCAGCTCGGTTTTCAAACGGTCCAATAACGATGAATAATATTCACCTGTAATAGTTTTACCCTTTTCCAGATAGTCGATGAGGATTATCCCTTGCGAATCCCAAAAGACAGTCGCCATAACCTTTCCGGCCGAAGGAACGGTCTTCGCCTTTTTTGGTGCAGATTCCCCCTTGGCAACCCATTGTTTAGATTGTTGTTTGGTCTCAGGAGTATAGTAATGTATCCATGTTTCATTCACAGTGACGAAACGATGCTTAAAGTCCTCCGGATTCTTCTGGAACAGCTGCAAACCATCCTTGCAACACTTCACACGATTCCGTTTTTGGTCAAGCGTGAGCAATCGCGGCACCAACTTGCGGATAGCTTTCTCATGTCCAAATATTTATGCAACATATTATTTACCCGTTCAGTCGAGATGCCCACAGCACTAGCAATCTCACGCACCTTAACTCTTCTGTTATCCATCACCATATCATGGATTTGATCAATGATTTCTGGAGTCGTAACCTCCACAGGCCGTCCAGAACGTTCAGTGTCACCTGTGCCCATATGGCCAGTCCGAAAATTTTGAAACCACTTATAAACTGTTCTAATCGAAGGTGCAGAGTCACCATAATGTTTATCAAGCTTCTCTTTAGTCTCCTGAGGCGTTTTGCCTTTCATAAAGTAATGTTTAATCACCACACGAAATTCTTTTTCGTCCATTTCTTGAAAATCACTCGACTTCCTTGATTCACACGAATGCCAAACACAAAGAAATAGACCAATATGGCTGAAACTTGGTGTGCGTTCATTCAAGAGATGCTACTAACTAAACATGACCTCGATACGCGCCGGTGGTGCCATCTCTCGGACTTTGCACGGACTTTTCAAACCAGCCTCGTATATTTATATTCAAAAGTTTAAACTCGCGGCTGAATAACTGAAGATTGTCCCCTACGGCTCTGCTCGTTGCTTATATATTAGTTGGGAGTACTTTCCCGATTATTCTTAGCTCGCGAAACGTCAAGCTGTCCGTCTCGAAACTTCTTTCTTTTACACGTTTCTTCGAGAGGTAACGAAGTGTTGCGATCGCTGCTGACTACCCGACTAGCTTGCCTCAATCAGATTTCGCCAAACATCGAGGAGGTGCGTGCGCCAGCCGTCCACTGATTACGTCACATATCTTGTGCATAAATAAATGATTAACATTTCAACACCACTTTTAAACTTCAAAATTAAATTTTGGTTTTTAAAATTGATAACCGACAAAAAAGCTAAGACGGCCTCCTTGTGGGTTCGCGACCCACCGGTTGGGAACCAATAGCTTAAATCATCTATTTTTTTTTTATTTTTTTATTTTAAAAGCAATCATCGTACGGATCACTAATTGCGCAAATCCGTCTTGCACTTGGCAGGTTATTTTTTTTTTAGATGGAATGAAACAATTTGACATACCATCGTATATTCTCAGTAAACCAATGTCAATTCAGCTATAAATCTATTTTAGTAACATTAAATTGTACATTAGAACCGTGTATATTTCTTCGAGCCAATTAAATTTTATTCATTTTAAACTTTCAAGGGTAAACCTGCTCCTAACAATCCAAAAAATAAATAAAATGTTTAATTAAAACATTTTATCCAAACAAATAGCCGTGCGATTCGGTAACCTAAAACGTACTTATTACTCATCCTTTTCCATTTCACATCCTTTCCTTGTTCCTCTTACGCCGTCGTCGTATACCTATAATTCACACTACGTGCCGTTTCCCATCTTTGCCAACAATAATTTGTCGATTTTTCCCGGACATTCGGGCCGAAACCGAAAATCGGGATCCCTAAAAATGGTCCTAAATTTGCGATTCGCCGGCGTAACCCCGCAAATATAAACCCTCTAAAGAAATAAATTTTTATTTAAGTCCAGCGGTATTTCGTTCCATAAAGGTAATTCCGAAGAGTTTTTAGATTTAAACCGATTGTTTGCTTTTTTTTATTATTGTTTTTTCTGGAGATATATGTTCCAGATTTTTTTACTTCTTGGAATATTTAATAAAAATCCTATCAGGAAAATCGGAGTTTCGTTGTAATCTTCATCACGTTAACAACCCTTCAGACCCGTTGTCGGCAATAGTCATTTTTAGGGTTTGATTTTCTCGGAGATAAGCTAGATTGTTATTTGAAACAGATACAAAGCCACTAAAACAAAGAGGGAAAGAAAGAGAGAATGACATAAATGAGGAAAAAAATTAGCGTAAGCCTCCTCAAATTGTCTCCAGAGGGCTTTGTTGTTTGCTTTTTGTATCCAATCGTGTCCCGATAACCTTTTTATGTCGTCAGTCCATATTGACTGTAGTCAACCTCTGCACCCTTTATGTTCTCTAGGCCTCCATTCAACCATACGCCGTGTCCATTTGTTATCCTTCATCCTTCAAATATGTCCCGCCCAATTCCACTTTAATATACATATTCGTGATATTACATCTGTCACTTTTGATGTTCTTCGTATCTCGATGTTAGGAATACGATCTTGGAGTCTAATATCTAGTATTCTCCTCTCCATTACTCTTTTGGTTGCTTGGAGTTTATATATTATACTTTTATTTAAAGGCCACGTTTCAGTACTTTCTGGCTTTTATTGTACTTGGGATGTCCAATTTGAATGTGGATTGTTTTTTTTTTTTTTTTTTTATTGGTCTAGCACACGTGCTGCAGGGAAGTCCCTAAAGCGCTCCAGGAGCGGCACGAGTGCGGAAAAAGCGATTCACGTTGTTCTTGAATCGCTGTAAATTGTACTCGGTGGGAAACACAGCGCTGGGCAAATTATTCCAAAGGGATGACGTTCTCCATATAAAAGATTGCTTGAAAAGCCTTGTACGCGGAGTAACAAGCTGAACCTCATACGGATGCGAAGCACCAGCGCGACGTGTATTTCTAACATGCACCGCTTTGGGAGGAATTAAGCGGGCTACATTCTTCGAACACTTTCCATTAAAATACTTGTAGAACAGACTCAAGTCGCCAACCGTTCTTCGATGTTCCAGCGAATCAAGGCCGCCGGTCAATTCCGGGTCCCCAATCAGACGGACCGCTCTTCTCTGAACAGAATCCAACAAATGCAGTGTATGTTTGGGAGCGGAGCCCCAAACGTGGGAGCAGTATTCCATAGTTGGTCGAATTTGGGCTTTGTAAAGAATTAACAGTTGTTGTGGGGTGTAAAGCTTTCTGGTTCTAAATAATATTCCCAACTTTTGAGAAGCTCTCCTTGCTATGCCTGCAACATGTTCATGCCAAGACATATTTGCTCCCAAACTAACGCCCAACAAATTGAGCGACGATGCTAGGGGAATGGAGTGCCCCGACATAACTATGTCCGGTTCAGCAACGTTAACTTTTTTAGAAAAAACTGCCGCTTGGGTTTTTGTAGCGTTAAATTCCACTTGGTTACTGTCACCCCAAGATAGAATTTCTTCCAGGTCTTTGTTAAGTTGAACGACCTCCTGCTGTCTGCGGATATTCGCCTGAGCAGCCGATGTCCGAGCGTTCAAGGTGAATGAAGAGACAAGCGTACTGTCATCTGCAAAGCTATAGATTGGATTCCCGGTCTTTTCCAGCAGATTGTTAATGTAAATGAGAAGAAGAATAGGAGACAGTATGGAGCCCTGGGGCACACCAGCGTTGATAGTGAGGGGGTTAGAAAGAAATCCGTCGACCGCCACTCGTAAAGAACGCTCTCTGAGGAAACATGAGAGCCACAAACAGAACCTTTCAGACATACCATAAGAGCGCAACTTAGCCAACAGTCCATCGTGCCAAACACGGTCGAATGCCTTGGATATGTCAAGAGTAACCGTTCGAGATTCTCCAAAGTGTTCAATTGCGTTGTTCCAAACATGTGTTACATAAGTCAGAAGATCTCCTGTTGATCTATGTTTACGAAAACCATATTGGTGATCGCTAATAATATTGAAACGTTCAAGATATTTTAGAAGATGCTCATTGATAACCTTTTCCATGACTTTCGATATTATTGAAAGCAGTGCAACTGGTCGGTAGTTATTTGGCAAGGTCTTCTTACCTTTTTTAGATATCGGCTGAACCGTGGCACATTTCCAGCAGGACGGAAATATTCCCTTTCTGTAGGATAGGTTAAAAAGTCTACAGAAAACTGGTGTTAGTTCCCTTGCACAGTTTTTGAGAACTATGGCAGGTATTCCGTCAGCGCCAGAAGCCTTCTTGGTGTCTAGCTTCATTAAAATACGCTTTATGATGCGCTGTCTGAAGACAACATCGGGCATCCTTGACTGCAATATGGGAATAGTAGGTGGTGTTTTTTTCCTTGGAAATCGACAGTAGAATGTGAAGCAAAGAGTTCAGCCAACAAGTTTGCTCTCTCAACAGGTGTGGTTGCAATGGAATTATCTGGCCGTGTAACTTTCAGAACGCAGACCAAGCTACCGAGACACTTTTACCCAAGTCAGCCTTTAAACAATTTTTTGATATTTCGATTTCTTATCCTAAATATATGAATGTCTGTACCTTTCCTATCCTTTCACCTTCTATTGATAGTTCCTGTCTGTTATCTTCAGTTTCGTCGTTCAAATACAGTAGAACCCCGATTAACCGAGTCGCGATTATCCGAGCTACGGATTAACCAAGCCAATCTAAGAATCTGATTATGTGAGGTACGTGCGTCTATGCTGCGTATTAACCGAGCTTCTAAAATATGTATGTACATATTTCCATTTAAAATCGTCGGGGCCTTCGGGGAATCCCTCTGGTCCGTGTGAGAAGTTCCCCTATTTATGTTTTTGGACTCTCAGTGCGTTATAGCGTTTACTACGGAGAAGTATGAGTATACTCACATAATTTATTTGGTTGGAGTTCTGGTAGCTAAGTGTAATTAATACGAACTGCTTTGTTTGAATTTTTGTTTGTCGTATTATAACGGAGCAAAACGGCGTAAAAGAATCGTCGTTCCTATTGAAGAAAAATTAAAAGCCATCAGAAGAATTGAAGCAGGAGAGAGACAATTAAAGTTGTTGCACGAGATTATGGAGTAGGTGAGGTAACAGTTGGAGATTGGAAGAGAAACCGCACAAAAATAGAAGAGTGGTGTATAAATCAAGCCTCCTCGTCCTCAGGAAGAAAATCAATGAAAACCGGCGACTATGAAAAGGTTAACGAAACTTTATTCAACAGAGATCAAAAGGTGTGCCTCTGTCAGGTCCAATTTTACAACAGAAAGCAATAATGATTAGTAGGCAATTCCCAGAGATAGATCAGTTTACCGCCAGTTCTGGATGGCTTGACCGCTGGAAAAAACGGTACGGTGTACGACAACGGACTGTATGTGGTGAAAAACTTTCTGCTGATGTGTCATCAATTGAGAAGTTTAAGCAGAACTTGAAAAAGCAAATCGAAGATTGTGGATACACATGTGATCAAATTTATAATTGTGACGAAACTGGTCTGAATTATAAAATGCTTCCATCAAAAATATTGGCATCTCGACAGGAAAAATCAGCTCCTGGGCACAAACGAAATAAGGAAAGATTAACTATAATGGTATGTTCCAATGCATCTGGCAAGCACAAAATCTCTAATGGTGATTGGCAAGTCTGCACGTGCAAGAGCTTTAAAAGCCCTACCAGTCCATTACAAAAGTCAGAAGAGCGCATGGATGGATGCGACCTTATTTACTAACTGGTTTCAAGAAGAGTTCGTGCAATCTGTGACTAAATTTTTGAACAGAAACCGTCTTCCTATTAAAGCAATTTTGTTAATGGATAATGCCCCCTCTCACCCTGAAGAAGGACTTCATGTGGGCGAAATTGTTGTAAAATTTTTTCCTCCAAATGTAACCAGCATAATGAAACCAATGGATCAAGGCATCCTCGAAAACATTAAAAAAAATTATAGGCGTTTATATCTTGAACATCTGTTAGAATACACAGAAAAGGAGGATATTATCAATGGGATGAGAAAGGTTACACTGAAAAATGTTATTTACTGGGTAAGTCAAGTTTGGGATTCTGTGCGTATTACCACTATTCAAAAATCTTGGTCAAAAGTTATTGATTTTAAGAACTATAATGACAGTGACGATGATACTCAATTAAATGAATTAGCTTTGAAATTGAGAAGCCATGGAGGAATGTCCTGTTTAAATTTTGACACCGAGATAGAAGAAAAAGAAAAAAGTTTATTTGAATTAATGCGAAAATTAAAAGGATGCGAAAATGTGACAAGAGAAGATGTTGTTGAATGGATTACAGCAGATGATTTAGAAGAAGAAATGAGGATTTCAGAAATAACGAATGCCTTTCAGGAAACCGAAAAATCAGATAACGATGACTATGACGAAGCGGCGGTGGATGAACAGTCTCCCACTAAGATCTCTTATCAAGAAGGATTTGCTTCTTTGGAAAAAGCTTTGAGATATATCGAACAACAACCAGAGGCAACCCCAGCGGATTTGCTTCTTCTTAATAGATGAAGAAACATTGCAGCGAGAAAAAGAAGAAGCAATATGAAACAGAAGCGCATAGATACCTATTTCACTGTTTTATAATGTATGTACCTATTTATATGTTAAAAACGTTAATACATCGGTTTAAAGTATTGGTGTTTATTTTTTGAATGATTAAAAAACAAATCCGGATTATCCGAGTTTTTAGTTATCCGAGGAGGGTGCCCTCCTCGTTACCTCGGATAACCGGGGTTCTACTGTATTTGGTTTTGTACAAGTTTATTTTTGTACCTATTTCCCGACACTTGTTATTGAATTCCATCAGCATTTCTTGTAATTCTTCTTTTGTGTTGGCGATCAGAATGATATCCTCTGCGAACCTTAAGTGATTTAACTGTTAACCGTCAGACGATAGACGATATCACCTCAAAGGGATCATTTCCGTATACGAATAGCTCAAGCACAGCCTTTAAGTGTCAATTAGATCGGATATTCATGAGTACTGCTCGTCCAGAAATCTAAGAAGTGCTCTTGATTTTATGGGTCTAAGTATTTCCTAAAAAACCTTGCACTTACGATTGTGAATCATCACTTTGGGCAGATCTTGATACTGTCCATTCGAAGCAGAAAAACTTCATCAGAAGCTACATATTAGTAAAGAACCACGATTTGCCTCGCAAAAATACATGTGGAATCTACTAGTTTATATCGGCTGGCCTGTGGGACAAGTGACGAAAACTATCACGCTGTATAATCAAAAATACTAATTAACCAACTCTCCAAGTTTGTCCTTCAGAGAGAAAACAAGGCCCTGAAATCGGACCAATCCCACTGCTGCTAAAACATGAAAATATTTTTCTCCTTCAAAGGAAAAAAAATACTTGAGAAAACGTCGTTATGGGGCATTTCGACTATGACTACCCGATGCACCTTCAAGATTCTAGCGTCTTCGAGACTCTGAATGAGCTACCGAATGAGCTTGAACAAGCACAAATCCAACATTTATCTCTGACCGGAGTTCATCAAACCGTGTCGCAGAGTAATATTGGTTTTTCACGTGTGATACATATCGTATCTCGAATCTCTATTAATGTTGTTAGGGTGCTGGTAAATTTTGATTGATGCTCATTCCGATACCCGGAATGATATCATTTGATTACATCATTGTTGGGGGTTTTATCCAGACAAGTAAACAAAACTCAAAGAGTAATAGAGACTTCAATGATTTATAAAATAGCATGCAAGGTAAATCTTTTTAGGATAATAACGAATAAAATTTAAAATAATTTTTTATAACTGTTAACTATCACTAAAATTTTTAGTGACAGTTAACAAAGTAATTAAGTAATTTTATTGTTAAAATGTACTGTCACAAAGTAACGGACCAATCAATCAACTTTTAATTTTTAAACTGTTTCATATAGATTATATTTGGGAAAATAACTCATTTTAGTGAGAAGTATAACCACAAACACACATACACATTCAAATGTATCAACTTAGATAACACTGCATAAGTATAGTCTGTCAAGTGAGAACGTGTCCGCGATAATTCATTTTTGGTAGATGCGATTCTAGCGATTCAACAAAAAATCACTCCATCAAGTACCTGGGCGTCCAGTATGACAAAAACTCGTCTGGAAGGACCAGGTCTGCACTGCCACTAGGAAAGCGAAGCAACTGCTGGGCAAATTATACCCGATTATAAATCACTCCAGTAAGTTGCTACCAAGAACGAAGTTACTAATCTGCAACACCGTCGTAAAGGCAGGCCTCGCCTACGCCTGCCCCATTTGGTGCCAGCTCTTCAAGACAAGGAGAGCTCAACTTCAGGCAGTGCAGAATAAGGTCCTGAGGATGATCACGAGAGCCTCATGGTTCATGAAGAACCGGCAAATACACAGAGACCTCGGTGTGCCTACCTTAAAGGTACACATGAGGAAAGTCCAGCTGAAGTTTTTGGAGAAGGCGTCCCAGCATCCCAACCTACGCATCAGGGACGCCGTCCGACTCCCGCCACATGCCCGCCGCCAATTCCCTAGCCCGTCTGACCCTCTCTCGGATGAAGATGATGACTCCCTAGCGCGCCGTGACAGAAGATTGTCAATCTAGATTAAGTTATAATAAGTCCTAGTTTAAGTTAACACTAAGTCCTAATTTAAGTTAGCGTAAGTCTTAGGTTAGTAGGTAGGTAGTTTAAGTCTTAGAATTAAGAAAATCATGTATCAACAAACACATTTCCTAAGTTAAGTTAGTATAGGACTACTAGTATATGAGCTTAGGTTAAGGTAGTATAAGTAAACATTCATATTAAGTTTATTTTGTACATTCATTAATGTAAGTAAGAGGCGTGGCCTTACTTTTAAATCCAATAAAGACAATGAAACAAAAGATCGGTAGAAGGAACCTTTGCCTTCGACACATTTCAGTAGAAGTATCAGTCGATTCCGAAATTTCGTCGAAATCACGTAAAATCCAAAATGAGTCACTTGTTTGAGCGTCGGTTCGAGGCAGTCTTTCTTTGTTCCCCTCTAAAGGGGCCTAAAACAAAACATTCCGTAGCGGCTAAATATACTAAAGAGTAGTTGTCCTTTGTGAAGAAGTGTATAAATTATTTTAACGAGACGAAAAATTGCGATGACTCGCCAAAACATCACTCCGAAAGTCGAAAAACGAATCGTGTCTTTGTTTTCACGGGACCCGAAATTTACGCTGCGTTAAGGAGTGGCAAAATTAATAAAAACGGGTTTGAATGTATCCGATGAGACCATTCGACAACATCTTCGTGCTCATGATGTCAAATTCCAAAGCACGTTTAAGAAACCTTTATTGGGCGAAAATCACGTCGCGAAGCGGCTCGGTTGGGTTCACGATAAGATACTAGAGTGATCCTCACAATCGCCGGACGCCAACCCTATTGAAAAACATTTGACCCCTTGGAAGCTCAGAAAAGACTCTGAGGACTTTGACTCAGTTGTCTCGCGAGATTCAAAAAATTTGGAGATCGTTGCCGTAGCATGCAGAAAATCTCGTCGACAGTAAATCTCGAAGATGTCAGGCGATTATTGAAGCAGGAGGCGATTAGACAACGTACTAAGGTAATTACACCGTTGCGTTAGCACACCAAAGAATTCACTGATGGCAAAAAATTTTCTGGAAACGCATTTTTTCAAGAATACTAACAGACTATATTAAAAGTGTCTGATATTTTTAACGTCTTTACGTTTGTCTACTTTCTTGTATCTACCTACGACCTAGTTGTAATACAAGTAAACACAATAAAAGGATTTACTCTGTCCTCGATATAATCTACAAAATAACCGCTATCATTTATAGAAATAAATATTATACAAAGGCATTTTTTTTAATTTACGAGATATGGCCGCTATTTTGATAAAAAAATCAAGATCCCTTATCAACATCATTTATTCCTCGATTTTTTAAATTTTTTATAGTTAACTCTAACATTTGTGAATTCCACCTAAAACAAAAAAAAAATCGGTGATGTGATTTAACCAATAGATAGATAGATAGACAGACAGATAATAATTTGTTTGTTTTCATGTAACAATAGGTTACACTCATAAGCCAATAGGCATTAAACAATGTTAACTAAGATTACTATAACCTATAATTAAATAAAAGAAAAAATAGTAAATAAGTAGTAAATTATCTTTTCATACCGTACATCGTACCCGTGCCAGGTAGTTATTTTACCCAGTTAATGCCACCAGAAACTATGGCTTGCATAGTCCAATCTTTAGAATGCAGCGTAATTTTGATAAATACAATTTGCCAATTGATGGCCCAGTACACCGATTCAAAAATATGGTCAAGCAACTGACCTCGCTATAGAGTTTCTTTAATTTTCGGTAGTTTCCCATTGGTATTATATGTCAAGTACTGTTTTATCTTTAAAGTGATTAATTTAGATTGTAATACCCTGCATTCTGACCTATTAGTTTTAGTTTAAGATTTAGCTTTAATTATATTGTTCATTCACATTGTTTTTTTGTCTTGCATATTGTCGATGTTTTTTGTAGAAATGGGGTTACCGTTGATAATAAATAAATAAATAAATAAAATAAATAAATAATTAAGTAAAAACACATAAAGAGCAAAATTACGATATAATAACAGACACAATGAAATAAGAGGCACAATGAAAAAGACAAGAAACCACCTTTGCTGACAGAGCTATCAAATCCCTGTGCTAATTTCAACCGGACTTAAGAAAAATTCATTTAATGAGTAATAAGCTCCTTCAAGCAGATATTTGGTTTAAAAGTCTCTTTACTTCCGTTTTACATAACGCACGTACACTCTCTGGGAAACTATTATATATCTTTAATATGACATAATTAACTTTTTTCTGTATGTAGCTGTAATTACACTTTTTGGAAATCAGAGCCAATTTATGTCTAATAGCATACATGTGATTGTTCATGTAAGTCTCAAAAATATCGCTGTTGGTGTGAACAAACATAAAACTGTCCAAGATATATATAGATCTTTCCATTTCTAAACACATTCCTACAGCTATCACGCGACTTCATTCCAAAAATACCTCTAATACATTTTTTCTGAAGAATTACAACTCTTTCAATTCCCAGTGAATTACCCCAAAAGATAAGAGCGTATATTATTCTTGACTGTATGAAGGCATGATAAGCTGACAGAGCAATATTGACTCCAACATTTTCAGAAATAATAGCAATACTTTGAAACATTCAACGCCACATTCTCAACATGCGCTCTCCAGTCCAGTCTCTGTTCTATTTCCACGCCAAGAAAGAAACACGTTCGGACAATTCGATATTAATATTTCGATATGTAAAAGATAAACTGTTCTCTATTCTATTGCCGAAGAATAGGCATAGGCATTGCGTCCTTTGAGCGTTTATTAATAAGTCATGAGCCGAAAAGTATCCATCAAGGGCTTCGCACGCCCCTTGCACACTGGTCAACATTGCGTGCGGGCTCTCCTCACTAAAGACCAATGTACTGTCATCAGCGTAAAGTATAGTAAATTCTCCGGATATTCTACCGAGTTCATTCGTATATATAATGTATAGAGAGGTCCTAATATTGATCCCTGAGGAACACCCCTCGACACCCCGATCTTATGGGAAATTATAGGCCTACCAAAATCATCATTTTCCAGGTAGGATGCTAACAAATTCAACGTATTTCCCCGAACACCATACGATTCCAGTTTGGAGCATAGGGTGTTATGATTGACACTATCAAACACCTTTGACAGGTCAATGCATATTGCTATTGTGAGCTTCTTATTATTTAAAGAACTTAATATATGAGTTAATGCTTGATAAATCGCTCTAGCTGCAGATTTATTTTTTCGAAATCCATTTTGATTGTTGGAAAATAAAGAGTTGCGTTCAAAAAATCGATTAGCCTATTATTTATAATTTTTTTCAAATATTTCACCTACGTTTGAGAGCAGCGATAGTGGCCTATAGTTTTTTTCTTCATGTAAACCCCCTCTTCTGTGTATTGCTTTTACTAAGGCATTTTTTAGAAGTTCTGGATATACACCTGTATCAAAACATAAATTAAATGATTCAGGATAAAGGCTCTGAGATAGAATCTGTAACCTCGCTAATAATACACTATGTCCGTTGCAACGCGTAGTTCAAAAATAAGTAGTAAATTTGGGTTTTGCACACTAAAAATAAATAATAAATTAATAAATAACACTACAAATTTTTAATAATAAGTACTTTATAAAAAGGTATTAACAGCAAAAAAAATTGGGAACACAATGAGTTGCGGAGGTATTTATAACTAAAATCTGAAAATATATGAGTGAAATCATCTACATGGCATATTTGTTAAAATTGAAAGTATTAAAACATAACACCATTTCCAGATTCTTCGACTCAAAAAGACCCTAAACATGTATGTATAGTATTTTTCACGATCTAAGAAAGTGACTTAGTCACCTATACCCATTCAAAAATTCAACAAGATTCGAAAGTGATTAATTTATGGCTGTTTAATGACAATGCATCGTGCAGGGCCGCACTATACATAATTGTATAATTGTTGGGTTTAAAATTTTATTGTGATAAGGCAGTTGAATTTTAATGTTTTATGTACTGAATAATACACAATATAGTAATTACATAAATATATTAAAACAGTGTACAGAGTTCTCGCGTACATCTGTTAGAATTTTAGTTATTAGTTAATATCGAGTTCAATTTCGCTATCTCTACTATCTTGCAAATCAATAATAAGTTTTTTTACAGGTTCTAAACTATTTATATTTATGTACATACATCTATATGAGTTTTCAATTTTTTTGACATGCTGAATACAGTTTCTCCAGTTTTCAACGGTTACATTTTTGACTTCTGTCTTTATCAACTCAACACACTACTGTTTAAAGTGGGTATATTATTGTGATCACGTATAATAGACTTTATTTTATGCCATATCAACTCGATCGCATTAAAGATACCATAATATGGTGGAAGCCGAATTATTTCGTGTCCTGCTTCCTTTGCAATTTTATCACAAACATATTCCTTTGAAAATTATAACTTTTTAAAACTTCTAATAATTGTTTAACTGTGTAACTTTCATGGAAATATATGTCACGTTCGCACAAAAAGGCTTGTATTTCCCTTTTTCTACTGGTAGAACTTGGTACCTTATTCATTTGACGACTATGATAGGATGCATTATTCAACACAATACAGCTATTCGGTGGTATATTCGGCATTAATTTGTATTGAAGCCAATCTTCAAAAACTTCAGCGGTTGTATCACAATGATAATCCAAGCTGGAATCTGAAATATTCTTGGCTGCCAGAAATAAACATTCTGGTATCCAGCCTTCTTCTGACTCCACATGTAAAATAGTTATTATTTTACCTTTATTTGATTGAGCTTTGGTGTGGCATTTTTTGGATTTATCAGTCCATCCTTTACTGGGTGTGTCGTGGGTGTCATACCAAGTCTCATCTAGGTAGATTATCGTTCGATTTTCCTGTATTTATTTTTTCATGATATTCCATTCTGAGTTTTTGTAAGCGCCGTGATTCCATTATAACTTGCCTTTTGTTTATTTTTTGAACAAAAACCCCAAACGACGTAGAATACGCCATAAAGTTGTAGTGGCACATTTTATATCACAACTATCCTCGGACAGCCTCCATGAAAGTGACAATAACGTAGGAACTTTTTGTTCTGCATACATTTCATAAATTTTGCGACGGATTAAGTCTTCTTGACAGAAATCAATACATTTCGACACACTGTCTTTTTGTGTTCGATAGGTGCTATCGAATTATTTACAATTTTCAAACTGTACTTTCAGGAATGCTTGTTAAAGCTGATGTCTCCATCAATGACACACCGTTGTCTTTTCGTGTTTTTTTAGACGCTATCGAATTATTTACAATTCTCCAAAGTGTATTTTCAGGGATGCTTGTTAAAGCTGACGTCTCCATCAATGAAAAGTACTTTTCGTGGCCTCGCTCCACTAACTATAAATAAACACTTTTAACTATCACTTTTGCCTCAACGGGTAAACATTTGCGTCTTCTGATGGAAAGGGCTTCGGATCAATTATGACCCTGTTACAGCCAGGACGGTCGTATAATGTTTTTATTACATCAATTTGCCAAAGCACTTTCTTAGATCCTGAAAAATACTATACATATACATATACGTATATATATATATATATATATATATATATATATATATATATATATATATATATATATATATAACGATATATACAGTCGGTCAACTAAGAACATGTAGTCGGTAAAAAACATTTTTTTTTTTGAGGTTATTGTTGGCACCCCTGCAAACAATACTTTGTCAAAAGAGATTCATTTACAACTTTATTTATGGTTAAATATTACATTATTGAATATGAGTGCTTATATGCTTCGCACTTTGAGGCTGTCGTCCTATGTAAACGTCCAAAAGGTCTGAAAATGACCCTTACAGCAGCTGCTAATTATACGAGCAAGTCGAGAGCATTTGTTAGCAAGTGGGTGAAACAATACTCTCAGTTAAAAAATGTTTGATCTATCAGAGCGTGGTTCGAGAGCAAAAATTATTATGAACATGTTTTCCCGAAATCCTTAAGTAACTTTGTTCCAAGGGGCGCAAAAGCTAAAGCAGAAAGGTTTGGATATATCGTATGAAACAATTCGCACTTATCTCCGGGCTAACAACGCAACTGAACACTTTGGAGAATCTCGAGCAGTTACTCTTGATATATCCAAGGCATTTGACCGTGTTTGGCACGATGGATTGTTGGCTAACCTACGCTCTTCTAGTATATCTGAAAAGTTCTGTTTATGGATGTTTATAGATCTCATGTTTCATCAAAGTTGAAAGCATAGCAAAGAGAGCTTCTTAAAAGATGGAAATATTATTTCGAACTAGAAAGCACTCCACAACAACTGTTAATTCTGGACAAAGCTTAAATTCGACCAACGATGGACTATTGCTCCCACACACTGCATTTGTTGGATTCTATTCAGAAGAGAGCTGTTCGCCTGATTGGAGACCTGGAACTGGCCAGCAACCTTGCCTGCTTAATTCCTGCCAGAGCGATGCATGCTAGAAATGCACGTCCCGCAAATACTTCTCATCCGTATGAGGTTCAGCTTGTTACTCCTCATACAACCATTTATATGGAGAACCCCATCCCGTTGGAACAATTTGCCCAGGACTGTGTTTTCGACCGAGTACAATTTACAGCGATTCAAGACTAACGTGAATCGCTTTCTTCGCACAAGTGCCGCTTCTGTAGCGCTTTAATGATTTTCCTGCAGCACGGGTGCTAGGACCATAAAAAAAACGATTTAAAGTGGTAGAGTACAACCAAGAAATTAGCGAAAAACACAGAGAGAAAACATAGATCGAGATCAAGAGCAATGTCCTTTTTTTTCGATGAAGTTTCATTTTGGGGTTATATTATCATCCCACGAGCCTGGTCAATTTTCACTAACTGCGCATCGTGAAACACCTGGTGAAGATACATGTTTGGGGATGTTTTTAGGAAAAAGGTTTTGGGTTACCTACAATTTGAATGCTGAAAAAAATGCTCCAGATATACAAGAAGACATTAGTACCGACTGCCAAACGGTAGTTTGTCGATAAAAATGAGGGGTGAATTCTTTAAGAGGATAACGACCCAAAACATAGGATTAAAACGTGTAACGTCACACTAGATTAGCCATCCCAGTCGCACGAAACAAATCCAATCGAGAACGTGTGGTCATACATCAAGCAGACGTCTCGTAGTAAAAAGATGTATGTAATGAAGCAGCTGTCACGGCGAGTTCGGGCAATTTGGAAATCTTTGCCCCAAGGATACGCGGAAAATCTGGGCCGAAGAGGTCAGGCGATCCTGAACGCTGGGGGGACTCGGGATTGGACGAATTACTGAATTATTAGTATTTTAGTTGCATTCCTTTACTGTCGAATGATACTTTTAAATAAATACATTTGTAATGAATAATGCGCGACATGTTCTTACTTGACCGACTGTACGAAGAAACCCGTCTCTCCCTACTCCTGTACCTTATTAAAACCTTTCTTGTTGGACAGATAACACAACTTTTAGATTTACTAACTTCAAGGGCTCGAAAAAGCACGTATAACATGATATATACGAAGCAATGCCTCTATCTGTCCGCCATCCTTCTTAACTACTTACATGTTTGACCAATTAAAAATACTGAGAAAAATAAGATAATTCTCAAATTGCTTCACTTCAAGAACCCTGAAAAGGATGTATAACACTTCATATACGAAGCAACGTGTCCAACCCCCTCCCCTACTTTATTAAACCCATACATGTTTAACCAATTAAAAATATTGAAAGAATAACACAATTTTTATGTTCCTAGACTCTAAGTATCCTGACATGGATGTATAACAAAATATATTCAATGCAACCCTTACAAGACCCCCCTCTTCCTTATTATTCCTTACATGTTCAATTAAGTGAAAATAATGGAAAAAATACAATTTTCACATTTCTGGATGCCAAGGACCCTGAAAAGGACTTATTATAGGATATATACGAAGCAAGCCCTCCAACCCTCTCTTCTGTTTCATTAACCTCTTATACGTATAATTATAAATAATTGAGAATAGGGAAAAAAACAAGACAATATTCAGAATTTTCAACTCCGACTTCGAGAATCTTAAAAAAAGACACGATATATACGAAGCGACCTCTCTAAGCCCCTCCCCTACGTCATTAATCCCCTATACATTTCAAAATTCAACATAAATAACTGAACATACTGAAAAAATAATAAAATTTTCGGAATCACATAATGTTTCAGATAATAAACAAGATTTATCGACCTCCACGTTTCACCACCTTTCTCTTCAGCGATTTTGAAAAACTACAGGTAGGTATAACAGGCGAAGTAAAAACAAAATGAAAAATTTATATTTTCATTACAAGAGATATGAGAATTAAGGCTCCGCATATTTACATTATAACGTGATTACATATCTAAAAATGCGTTGGTTCACAGGCTTTCTCACTGTAATTAAAAGTCTAATTTAATCAAGTGCATAATTTTGCCTAATAGAGAAGAAAGTAAATAACATTATATTTATAAGAAACAGCTGCATATTTTCAAAATTTGTATTTTAATAAGTTATATTAGGTGGATCAAATATAAACGAGATTTATTTTTTTTAAAATTTTTTTATTTATTATAACAAATAAACCAAGTACATATCATTTTTACACATAATCTCCTGCTTTGGAAATGCACTTTTCCCAGAGTATCTGAAGCTTTTTGATACCGTAGTCGTAAAAGTGGCGGCCCGTGGCATAGTACCTTGGTTACGGTGCAGAAGGTCGAGGGTTCAATCCCGCAGGTCGGTATACTTATTTATTAATTTATTTAAGTACTACGATTATTATTAAGACGGCCGAAATATGGGTGCAGATTTAAATTTGTAACGTGTGAAGCATAGGGAGTGTTTCAAAAATATAATTAACAATTGGCAATATTTCCAAATGGGCCGGTACAAATCCGGCCCAAATGAATTTCACACTTGGCGTTCTAGAAACCCCCCACACCAACCCCCAATGGCCCACTAATCCCCCAGGGCCGGACCCCACACCGGCCACCATCCAATACCCCCAAAAAAAAAAAACTTTTAAAATCAAATCTTTTTCTTGGATGTAGAATAATCGATGACAAAACTGTCGCGCCCAACATAACGAAAATTCGTTCACAGGGACCTCGGTGTGCCTACCGTAAAGGCACACATGAGGCAAACACAACAGAAGTTCCTCGAGAAGGCGTCCCAGCACCCCAACCCGTGTATCAGGGACGCCTTCCGACTCCCACCTCAAGTCAACCGCCAGTTCCCTAGACCGTCGGACCCGCTGCTGCTCTCGGACGAAGACGATGACCCACCATGCCCACCGTGACAAGAAAAATGTCATTCTAGGTTAAGTTTTAATTTAGTTCTAATTTAAGTCTTGATATCCTAGCTTAAGTTAGCATAAGTTCTTAGTCTAAGGGTAGTTTTTAGTCTTTGTTCTAAGTCCTAGCTTTAAGAAACTCCACGTATACATAAAACGCATTTCCTAGGTTAAGTTAGAATAGGACCCCTACTGTAAGAACTTAGGTTAAGATAGAATAAGTAAACATTTATAATTAGAATAAGTATACTTTTACAATTATAAGAAAGAGGCTGTGTCTATCTTAGATTCAATAAAGACAAAGATAACAAAAATTCGAGCAGCGTGTATATCCACGGCCCAATTGCGAACAGTAGTGTTTGAGATAAATGGTATAGTATTTTTCAAGATCTAAGAAAGTGATTTGGCAAATTGATGCAATAAAAGCATTAAACGACCGTTAGGATCTTTGCACGTACCTGGCCGTAACAGGGTCGTAATTGAACTAGTGGAGCGAGGCTACGAAAAGTACTTTTCATTGATGGAGACATCAGCTTTAACAAGCATCCCTGAAAGTACAGTTTGGAAATTTATAAATAGTTCTACAACGCCTAAAAAAACACGAAAAGACAAACATGTGTCGAAATGTATTGATTTCTATCAAGAATAGTAAATTCGCCGCAAAATTTATGAAATGTATGCAGAACAAAAAGTTGCTACATTATTGTCACTTTCATGGAGGCTGTCCGAGGATAGTTGTGACATAAAATGTTCCACTACAACTTTATGGTGTATTCTATGTCTTTTGGGGTTTGTGTTAAAAAAAATAGACAAAAGGCAAAATAAATACAGCTAAATCGGAAAATCGAACGATAATCCACTTAGATGAGTTTTGGTATGACACCCATGACAAACCCAGTAAAGGATGGATTGATAAATCCAAAAAAATGCCACACCAAAGCTCCATCAAATAAAGGTAAAAGAATAACTATTTTACATGCGGGGTCAGAAAAAGGCTGGATACCAGAATGTCTATTTCTAGCAGCCAAGAATATTTCAGATTCCAGCTTGGATTATCATCGTGATACAACCGCTGAAGTTTTTGAAGATTGGCTTCAAAACAAATTAATGCTGAATATACCACCGAATAGTTGTATTGTGATGGATAATGCATCCTATCATAGTCGCCAAATGAATAAGGTACCAAGTTCCATCAGTAGAAAAAGGGAAATGCAAGCCTTTTTGTGCGAAGGTGACATATATTTCCATGAAAGTTGTACAGTTAAACAATAGTTAGAAATTTTAAAAAGCTACAATATTTGAAAGGAATATGTTTGTGATAAAATTGCAAAGGAAGCAGGACACGAAATAATTCGGCTTCCACCATATTATTCTATCTTTAATGCGATCGAGTTGATATGACATAAACTAAAGTCTAATATACGTGCTCACAATAATACACCCACTTTAAACAGTAGTGTGATTGAGTTGATAAAGACAGAAGTCAAAAGTGTAACCGTTGAAAACTGGAGAAACTGTATTCAACACGTCAAAAAAATTGAAAACTCATATAGATGTATGTACATAAATATAAATAATTTAAAACTTGTAAAAAAACCTTGATTGATTTGCAAGATAGTAGCGATAACAAAATTGAACTAAATATTAATTAATAACTAACATTTTAACAAATGTACACGAGGACACTGTACACTGTTTTATTATATTTGAGTAATTACTATATTGTGTATTACTCAGTACATAAAACATTAAAATTCAACTGTCTTACCACAATAAAATTTTAAACCTAACAATTATACAATCAGGTATAGTGCGGCCCTGCACGATGGCTTGTCATTAAACACTCATAAATTAATCACTTTCGAATCTTGTTGAATTTTGAATGGGTATAGGTGGCTAAGTCACTTTCTTAGATCGTGAAAAATACTATACATTCAACAGTAGAACGGGAAAGTTTATGTATGAAATGCTCTTGTAAAGCCGGTGAAGGTGAAAAATGCAAACATATCCTCGCAACTCTTTTGTATTGTTACCGGTAGGATTCTAACCTATGTTACAACATATCAATTTTTGTATGAAAACTAATTTTTTACAATGATTATAGTAACGAGCAAAGTGTTTTAAACTACACTGGTACCAAATGTACCTGGAAAGTAAAACGTCAAGAGGTATTAGAAACATTTGAACCGGAAAAATTGTAACTGGTTTCAAATTAAATGCCAATTCACTTCAGAGGTTAATATTTATTAACTATTTATGACCTTGAATGAATACAAAATAACTGAGATAATATTTTATCAAAACAAAATCTAAAAAATATTATCTAACAAGAAATTTTTGTTTGACAACGTACACGAATTACAAAAAAAATTTAAATCCTTTTGCAGGCGACTTTCGCAATTTTAAAAACAACATAAAAGTCTTTTTGATTCTTCACGGAAAGCAAAAATTTCGGTGTTCTTTTTAAGAAAACTTGAAATATTAATTTACACAGACGCTTATGACAGATTTAAAAATGCACCTCAAGTTTAATTCCTGAAAAAACCGCGAGATGTCGTATTGAATAGGTAAGATCCCAATAAAATGATCAATGACCTCACAAAACACACCCCAAAGGAGTTTTCAGTAAGGTTTGTTTCCCATCTTTGAATTTTTGATTTTTTTTTATATACCAGGTAAATTATTAAAGGTAACAAACTCGGCTAATTTTCGTTCAATCTATACCTTGTGGAGAATATTCCAGAATTTTTTCAAAAATTTTTGATCAGTACTTTTCGAGATAAGACAGCGATTTTTATCAATTTTTTAAAAACAATACAAAGAAAAGTGTGCGCAACTATTACATTATATATATTTTTGAACTTTTTCACAAGCTTTTAAATTGACACCCCACTCGATGACCTGGTAATTTTTTTTCACTTCCGATTTCACCCCCCAAAACTAACCCTTTAGGTCCAAATTTAACTTTCAAAACTACACGGTTCTGATTAGACCGTCAATTTCTGTATTAGTGCGAAATATCAACTTTCTATTTTAGATAGTTTCGGAGAAAATCGGGTATGACAGACCGACAGAAATAGACAGACACCAAAATAATCTTATAAGTGTTCCGTGCAGAACACTAAAAACTCCTTGCGATCGTATTTTTGTTAGTCAAAAACTGACAAAATACGATTTTTGTCCAATCGATCTAACCACCTACCACAAAATGCAAATCTAAACACTTTTTCCTAATAAAGGTTTTCGATATTTAGACAAACAGACTGACTTTCGGACTTTAAATTTTAGAAAATTCAAATTTATCGTTAAGCGACAAATGACAATCGACATTGGAAAATCATTTTTTGGCTCTGAAGTGATGCAGAATCCAGCTATATATTCACTTTTTCTCTAAGTTTAGCAATAAAAAATTTCATATGTCGCACACTTTCTGCCTGTCACTGTATATAACCATATATACCAGGTGTACAAGTATGAAATGCGGATTTCAGACAACCGATGAGATATAAAGATTTGACACTGCCCCATTTTGTTGTGTCATCAACAAGTGTCAGACGCGCACGAGTGTTAAATTGGAAAAGTGTGTGTACAGTGTTGTGTTGTTTTGTTCAATATGTCGCGCACCATCCACATCGACCGCAAGACTGAATCGCTTTGGCAGAAAGACGATGCTCTGTTTGGTGGGACCAGAGGGGCTTGGTCTATTATGAGCTGTTGAAACCTGGGGAAACGGTTAATACTAAACGTTACCAACAACAATTGACCGATTTGAACCGTTCGCTGCTTGAAAAAAGGCCAGAATACCGAAAGAGCCAACACAAAGTCATTTTTCTTCATGACAATGCTCCATCACATACGGCAAAACCAGTTCGCGACACGTTGGAAGCACTCAGCTGCGAAGTTCTACCCCATGCGGCTTACTCACCAGACTTGGCTCCTTCCGATTACCACTTGTTTGCATCGATGGGTCACGCACTTGCTGAACAGCGCTTTGGTTCGTACAAAGATGTGAAAAAATGGCTCGATGAATGGTTCGCAGCAAAAGGGGAAGATTTTTACTGGCGTGGTATTCACACATTGCCCGAAATATGGGAAAAACGTATAACAAGCGATGGAGCATACTTTAAATAAAGCACTTTTTATCATTCTTCCGAATTTAACATGTTTTTTTAGAAAAAAAAATCCGCATTTCATACTTGTACACCTGGTAACTTGTTAAAATTTGTAAATACGTGACGTATTCGAAAAGTAAGGGCCGTTTGGTCATAAAAAATATATGTTCTACAAATCCACATAATCGCCGTTCACTTCTAAGCACTTTTCGTAACGCTGCACCAGCTTCTTTAATCCCTCTGCACAGAAGTTCTCCGCCTGGGATTGAACCAGCTGACAACGATGGTTTTGAGTTCCTCGTCGTCTCTAAAACGTTGCCCACCAAGCCACTATTTCAATGCAATCGTCGAACAGATTGCAGCTTTTGGTCCACTTGTTGAAGGATTTCATCGGTCTGTATACTGGGCCTGCCACCCCATTCTAGATTATGCATTGCACATTTGTGCGGCCATTTTTCAAGTCTTGACACCATTGTCTATCCTCGCTTTCACTCATTACTGTAGATCTATAAACTAGGCACAACTCCCGATAAATATGAGCAGCTGATGATCCTTTTGCACGCAAAAATCGAATTACAGCACGCACTTCGCAACTCGCGGGAGCAACGATTTTCGCAGACATTGTTGTCTGCATTCACCGACAGGCAAATGACTACTGAATCAAAACAATAACTTCAGTGGTTTCGGAAGCAATCAATAGATGGCGCTGCATGTGTACAACTTTGTTCAGACCCGCCATTATTTAAATATAAGCAAGTGGCCTTTACTTTTCAAATACCGACAACATCGGTACGTATCCATCGACGTGATCATTCAATTTTCAAAGGTGTTGTATGGAAGCCTAATAAGGATTTTTTGCATAAAAGACGATTGCAATTTTGTCCAGTGTTTTCTACTTGTTCTTATCGCACTCACTGAAGTTTCTAATGGATCGTTAAGTCGACGGGAAACAATTTTATAAATAACATGCTTTGTCTACTGGTTGAATGTTTTTGCATAGGATGCACAGCTGTTTCTAAAGTTCGTTCATATATAAAATGTGTAAACTACAAAAATGTTTCTACTAAATCTAACATATTAATATTGTCTTGTGCTGTGAAAGCTTCCGTTCCATGATTAGTTATCAGTTATCACCCTGTACAGGGTGGTCCAAATTGGACACTTTTAAAAGTAAACCCCTTGATCTAAAGGAGATAGACGAAAACTGATGTCGGTGTCTGGGTGTCTGAGGCTCAATTTTTATGATAAACTTAATGGTGAAAACCGCATATCGATATCTAGTACCGTTTCAGATATACAGGCTGTTTTTCAAAAATCTGCATTTTGGAAAAATGTTTGTAATTCTTTTCCTTTTGAAAATTTTTGATTTCTGTAAAAACATTCTCAAAGCACTTTTTCACGTGGATTTCAACAGTGTAAGTTACATTTTTTTACAACTAATATTTTAATAGCACAGGTCTGCAACAAAAATGCTCTCTGGATGTTTTCAACTGATTTCTATGTATTTAGGTGTTCTGAAAACTAAAAAAATACTCAAAAAATTCCAGAACGTCAGGTTATTTTGCAAAACGCAAAATTTTATTATAAAAAAGGGTTTTTTTTTGGGCTAACTTGAAGTCATAAATAAATAGGTAAAATTTAATTTTGATTACTGCTTTTAAATGTATACAGGCCATAACTATCATTACTTTCTAAATAAAGAACGCCCTGTGTGAGCTAAACTAACAAACATAAACGTTGTAACTAGAACGTGCGCGATCCGATAGTGTAGAAAGTGGCGCGGTACAATTACGTGTTAACTCGTCATTGTTTTATAGATCTTGGTTCAATATAGTGCAATGTCATCTGTGCGGAAGTGTGTGAATTCGTCTGACAGTTTCTGTTATATTTGTGGCGAATATATGGTATTAAAGCAACAACTTAATATTACGGACTTTGTAAAAAAAGTATACTTCACGTATTTTGGCTTAAAAGTTGAAGATCAGGATAAAGTTTGGGCACCTCATAAAGTCTGCAAACGATGTGTTGAAGACCTTCGAGATTGGGTTTAAGGGCAAGAAAAAAGCTTTCCGATATGCGATTCCTATGGTATGGCGCGAGCAAAAGAACCATAGTGATGATTGTTACTTTTGTTCGTGTAATGTGAAAGGGTATAATTCAAAATGGAAGCAGTCCATTTCATACCTCAATCTGCAATCAGCTATTCGTCCCATCCCTCATGGGATCGAAATACCAGTGCCCAAGGCCCCTTCTACCTTGGAAGAGATTCCAAGTTCTAACGAAGATGGTGCTGTACCTGAACCCGATGACAAGTCAAGTTTTCAATTTGAAGATGACAGCAGTCCGAAATTGTTTTCCCAGGGCGAGCTAAATGATTTGGTAAGAGACTTGAATCTTCCCAAAAACGCTGCCGAGTTGCTTGGATCAAGGCTCAAAAGCAGGAACTTACTTTTGCCGGGAGTGTCTTCCTCCTGGTTTAGATATCGTGAGAAGCAGTTCACTTCCTACTTTGCCCAAGAGGACGAGTTGGTTTATTGTACCAATATTGAAGGTTTGATGGATACATTTAAGATCTCATATGACCCAGCACAGTGGCGTATTTTCTTAGATTCTTCATAAGGAAGCCTTAAAGCAGTTCTGCTTCACAATGGCGGTTTCTATGCTTCCATTCCTGTCGGTCATTCCGTACACCTCAAGGAAACCTACAAGAACTTGGAATTGGTTCTTTGCAAATTAAAATATAAAGACCACGGTTGGCAAGTGTGCGGTGATTTAAAAATCTTGGGCATGTTGCCCGGACAACAATCTGGGTTTACCAAATTCCCTTGCTTTTTGTGTCTATGGGATAGTAGAGACCGAGCAAATCACTGGACCAAAAAGTGTTGGCCTCCGAGGGAGCTTAAAGTTGACGAAAAGAACGTCCTGCATAAAACTTTGGTGCCTCCTCATAAAGTTCTTCTACCACCGCTTCACATAAAGCTGGGATTGATGAAGCAATTTGTAAAGTCACTTCCAAGAGATGGAAATTGCTTCAAATATTTAATATCAAAGTTTCCAGGCCTCTCGGAGGCAAAGTTGAAGGAAGGTGTTTTCGTTGGACCAGATATTAGACGGCTTATGGCTGATCCACAATTCATCACAACCATGACGGATCCTCAAAGAGAAGGGTGGATTGCCTTTAAAGAGGTCATAGAGAAATTTGTAGGCAATAACAAAGACCCTAACTACAAACAAATCGTCAAAAGAATGTTAAAAGCATTTCAAGCTTTAGGTTGCCTAATGAGTTTAAAAGTACATTTTCTTCATTCCCACCTCGACTACTTTCCAGAAAATTTAGGAGATCTGAGTGAAGAGCAAGGTGAACGATTTCCCCAAGATATTAAGGAGATGGAAAAAAGATACCAGGGAAGATGGAGCGTCTCAATGATGGCCGACTACTGTTGGACGCTTCAGAGAGACCTTCCAGATGCTTCCTACAAGCGAAAATGTACCAAAAGGAGTCTCACTGGGAAAAAGAAATGTGTTTAGTGCTTACTAATGAATGTATTTTAGATAAAAAAATAAGTTTTGTTACGCAATTATAAATTAAAAAAAAATTTTTTAGTCTTTTATCTTTTATTTTAAGATGATAACTTGTTTAACATAGATACCTACATTGTCAGAAAACGTGACGTTCTATGACAAAATGAAAGTCATTTTCGGATTCAGTACACCCAAAAACATAAAAATTACGCAAAAAAACCAAAACAGCTCTCAATTTTTTTTTGCAGACTTGTGTCGTTATTAACGCAAAAATATATTTTTTAAATGGGATACCCTGTATATTTTTCCTTATCCGAATAGAGCTTCAAATTACCATTCTAAAAATATATCACACTTTATATTTTGCTTAAATCTACTTCAAAATATAAAGGTTTTAAGTTTTTACGCGAGTTTTACGCACATTTTGTGAAGTAGGCTTTGAACGGAGCGGTCATATGGTTTAATTCAATTTTTTACTCGTAGTTGTCAAATTTTACTTTAGGATCAGTTACTGAATTGTCAAATAAATCGCAATGAAGTTTGAAAAATAGGATATGATAGTATGTTTCATACAAACCGGAGAAAATTCGGAAGCGGCAAGTAATTTGTACCACGAACGGTATCCAGAGAGGCATCAACCCTTCAGGGACATATTCCCTCGATTGCAACATAACTTAGTTAATAGTGGCCAGTTTGAAAAGAAACGACTCAAAAATTATGCATCAAACAGGGATAAGGAGTTAGAAGAAATAGTAGTTTTAGGAACTATCGGAAATAATCCCAACACTTCAACCCGACAATTAAAAGAATTCACTGGACTACCAAGAACTAACGTAGGTCGTACTTTGAAGAAGCACAAATTCGGGCCATATAGGACAAGAAAAGATCATCACCTTAGAGACGAAGATTTTTAACGGCGTATGAATTTTTGCCAATGGTTTCTAGAGAATTGTAACCATGTTCCGAATTTTTCATTAAATTGCATTTGGACAGACGAAGCTTATGTAAGCAATGCAGGTATTTTTAACCGTTACAATTCTTATACGTGGGCACAACAAAATCCTCATTTAGTTGTGGAGCAAAGAAATCAAGGCAGATTTGGATTTAATGTGTGGGCAGGAATTTTTAGAGGCAGGTCCATTTATTTTCGAAGGAACACTCATCTCTCAGAGATATTTAGAAATTTTAAGGCAGCAAATAGAACCTTTTGTTGATGAACTGCCGTTAATGGACCCTAGAAATATATTTTTTCGACACGACGGGGCACCCTCTCATAACGCTGCAGTTATCAGTAATTTTTTATCGGCCAATTTCGACAATAACTGGATAGCCAACCAAGGTCCGAACCGTTGGCCGGCAAGGTCTCCGGATTTAACACCCATGGACTTATATCTCTGGGGAAGATTGAAAGATCTGATTTTTAAATTGCCGACAAACATCAGGCAAGAGTTAAAAGTCGCAGTGATACAAAGTTTTGCAGCTCTCACTCCTCTTGAACTAATCAACTCGGTAAGAAGCGTCCAGAAAAGGTGCCGCTTATGTGTAAATGAAACTGGTCGACATTTCTAACATCTCTTATAGAAAATTGGTTTGTTTCAGTTTGCTCTACTCGGAATAAATTGTTTTATTGTTGTTTTGTTTTATTTTTCTAGTTTAAAGTACTATAGCATTTAGTAAATTTCATTGTAGTTATGACTCTTAGAGTTACTTCTGGGATTTTTTTTACGATTTGACTGTTATCGGTAAACAACTGATATTGCCGCTCCGTCCAAAGCCTACTTCACAAAATATGCATTTAAAACTCGCGTAAAACTGAAAACCTTTATATTTTGAAGTAGATTTAAGCAAAATATAAAGTGTGCTATATTTTTAGAATGGTAATTTAAAGCTCCACTCGGATAAGGAAAAATATACAGGGTATCCCATTTAAAAAATATATTTTTGCGTTAATAATATTAAAATATTAGTTGTAAAAAAATGTAACTTACACTGTTGAAATCCACGTGAAAAAGTGCTTTGAGAATGTTTTTACAGAAATCAAAAATTTTCAATAGGAAAAGAATTAAAAACATTTTTCCAAAATGCAGGTTTTTGAAAAACACCCTGTTTATCTGAAACGATACTAAATATCGATATGCGGTTTTCACCATTGAGTTTATCATAAAAACTGAACCTCAGACACCGACATCAGTTTTCGTCTATTTCCTTTAGATAAAATTTAAAAGTGTCCAATTTGGACCACCCTGTACATAGTTTTTACATTCGTTCACACGATAAAAGTTTAATACAGCTTTACACTAAGTCTTTTAAACTTCTTCAAGACCTATTTTTAACCGTCGTGAAGGTCATGCACATATATAAATCCCAATCTCACTCATACCAGTGTTATTTCGGTACCGACTTCTGTTTCTAATCATGTCTTAGGCCCGCGATTTAAAATGAATCTGTCGTTCATCACCGCACGCCTAAATAAATATACTCTTGTTCTGAAAACGTTTTAAAATTTACAAAAAATTAAATCCACTTAAGTGACCGATTCGGCTAAGATGCTTTTAATTTTTTTGTTTACTAGCCACGGGTGAATGAACTGTTTTTTTTACTTGTTACGCGTGGAGGGTTTCTAATGTTGGTAACCGTTATATACGCGATGCGTTGTAAAAGTTCCCGAACTAACACTATAGTATCTGAAGTTACTTTCATGTTTCATCGCTCCCCTCATCTGCACCCGAAAGCACTGATGCCCACTGTTTTTTTCACTGGTCGAACATTTTTGGTAAAGTCGATTCTGTCACTATATCTAGCGCCACCTGCGATTCGCGTTTTATTTTCTCTAACGTCTTGAAGCGGCGACACTTTAACTTCAACATCATATGGGGGAACAGCTCAAATCAGGTGAATCAGGAGGATGAGGAATGACAGCTATGCGAGTTCATTGTTGCCGAAATGCACATGACTACGCAGCTAAATTGGACGGAGAATGAATTAATCTGGCCGAGCGAACAATTGCTACAAAATACAAAAGAAGCTAGAATCTGTTATAGACAAGAACAAATTAGTAATCAAAAAGCTCAAATAGCTGATAAAGATTATTTATTAATTTATTTAAGTACTATGATTATTATTAAGATTACCGAAATATGGGTGCAGATTTAAATTTGTAACGTGTGAAGCATAGGGAGTGTGATGGAATTTCTCAAAAATATTATTAACTGGTAATATTTGCAAATGGGCCGATACAAATCCTGTCCAAAGGAATTTCACTCTTGGCGAAAAACCTTTAAAATCAAATCTTTTCCTTGGGTCTAGAATAATCGATGACAAAAACTGTCGTGCCCAACACAACGAAAATTCAAGCAATGTGTATATCCACGGTCCAATTGCGAACGGTAGTGTTTCAGATAAATGGTATATTCAACAGTAGAACGGAAGATTTTAGGTAAGAAATGCTCTTGTAAAGCCGGTGAAGGTGACAAATACAAACATATCCTCGCAACGCTTTTGAATTGTTACCGGTAAGATTCTAACCTACAACATATCAATTTTTGTATGAATACTAATTTTTTACAATGACTATTTATATATATATATATATATATATATATATACGAGTATATATATATATATATATATATATATATATATATATATTATATATATATATATATATATATATATATATATATATATATATGTATATATATATATATATATATATATATATATATATATACGAGTATATATATATATATATATATATATATATATATATATATATATATATATATATATATACTCGTATATATATATATATATATATATATATATATGTATATATATATATATATATATATATATATATATATATATATATATATATATATATATACGAGTATATATATATATATATATATATATATATATATATATATATATATATATATTATAAATATTATTATAAATTGAACGGAGAATGAATTAACCTGGCCGAGCGAACAATTGCTACAAAATACAAAAGAAGCTAGAATCTGTTATAGACAAGAACAAATTAGTAATTTAGAAGCTCAAATAGCTGATAAAGATTCAACATATGCTGCTGGAGCTTATGAAGATGTCGATGCTTCATTTACCCGTAAGAATTTATTTTTGTATTACGGTTTTTTAACCTGATTTTTCAAACCTAAAACTTCCTTGAAAACCGCTTGGCGGTGTGCAAGATATCTCAAGAATCACCCAACCTATTTTGATGAAATTTGGTATATATTTTCTCTATACATATTGCTAGTCTCTGAATGAAGAAATTCTCGATTTTATCAAAAACTTTATTTTTCTTCTTCTTTCTTTATATTAGGCATTCCTGCCTGTTCTTAGTGTTCCGTACCATCTCAGTTGTGCTTCCTTAACCACCATTGGTTTCAGGTTGAAATTCTTTCTGAGTTGTATATTCCTAACCCTGTCCATCCTTGTTTTGTCCTTTATTTTCCTTATGAATCTCATTTCTATAGCCGTTATCTTTCTCTTCTGTCTTTCTGTCATTGTCCATTTTTCTCCTCCATACAAAAGTATTGGTGTTGCAACCTTCTCGAATACCTGGGCTTTAATGTTTTTTGGTAACTCTTTCTTTTCTAGGAATGTATTCTTTATACTCTTAAATAATCTTCCTACTGTTATTATTCTCTCCTTGATCTCCTCTTCCATCCTCCGATATTGCTTATCCTAAATATTTAAACTTCTCCACTTAGTCCAGTCTTTCCTCTCCTATCTTTATTTCATGTTGTCGTTTTTGTTTTCCTATTATTTCTATTTTTGTTTCCTATTATCGTATGCTTTGTCTTTTCTTTATTAATTTTCATGTTTATTTTTTCCAATGCTTCATATGTTCTTATTAAGCGTTTCCTAGTCTTTTGCTATAATGACCATATCATCTGCATAGCATAGTTCTGATATTTCTATCTTTTTAATTTTCCAATAGCCTATCTGGTATGGTCTTACCCCTTTCTTCTTTGCTTCTTTTATTGCTTCATTCAGAACTATTGAGAAAAGCACGGGGCTCAGGATGCATCCCTGTCTAAAGTCAAATCTAAATCGATGATAATTATTTGCTTTCGTCGATACTTTATGCGCGTCGTGGTAAGACAATAGGAAAAAGATCCCAAAGAAGAACGACTATTGAGACTGTTACATCAACTACCAGAGTAGATATAACTTAAACTGTTGTGGATTAGGTCTACAGAGGACACCATATAAAAAAACGGGCCTTGCATACTACTTTAAAGTTGGTGCGGAAACGAATGCATCGTAATGCCCAAGTTTTTTCAGCCTCATATGTCGAAAATTATTAGTCGCTCGTAACCTTTTTTATGCAGATTTTTATGATGAACAAATTTCATAACAACCAAAATTCACGTAAAACCAATAGTTTACGAGATATTTGAGAAAAACTGATTTTTGTGACCTTTGACCTTTCATAATTTTTTTTGCCGGCATGATTTCACAATGGACTTTTGGTACAATATTTCTGAAACCGAAACAAAGAAAATTCTGAAGGAAAACCTTCACTCGGATTTTTTTTGAAGATTGATCATTTTTTTCTATAAAGTGTCTAGACTACAAGGGAAATAAAAACCCTTAGCGTAGAAGACACCAAACTGAAACTGAAAATTAATAATTAAATTCACTAAAACATGATGAGACGCTACTGCTTTATTGGATAGGTTCAGGTATAATACAATATCTAATACTCGCTGGTATCGATTTCAAGGTAAACGAGATACGTCCTCATTGGTTGGATTTGTCTAATACATAAAAAACAAGTGAATGAGCCATCTGCATGTATAATTTATTTATAATGATCAGGTTATATCATCATCAGTTTTTTTTTTTTTGCAGGCCTGAGACTCGTTACTTTCATTTTTTTAGCGAATGCAACATTTTTTAAACCGCTAGATTTTCCGCCGGTGTGTTCCTTAGTATATCTAAAGTAAATAGTTTGATACTACACACCCCTGACGAACACCTCTTTTTATTCCTATTTCCTCAGTCTCTCTGCTATTTACTTGTATTGTCGCCACCTGATCCCAATATAGGTGAATAACGAATCTGATGTCATTTTCGTCAAGGCCTATATTTTGAAGCATTTGTATTAATTGTGGAGGCTTGACTCGGGCAAATGCTTTTTCGTAGTCGATAAAACACAAGTAAACGTCCTTCCGTTGATCTCTACATTACCTTGGAAATATTGAAGGAAGTGATAGAAACCTGCTAGACACAATTTTAATTTAGAAACTTGTGTTAACCCACCAAATACTAATAACCAGCGTGTTTAACCATGAAACGAATGAAAAAAAAACCCTAGGTTTATAGTAGATGAATACTAACCTAACCTTGCAATTCCTTCGCATTAATACTGCGCATGCTTGAGATAATGATGAGGACAAAGGGATGTGAAAACTAAGCGCTGCAAAATCTCTCTATTTTATGATTATATTTTTAAATTACTTTTCACACTCAATAAGCATGCAAATAAAAATACGTTTTTATTACTCTCTTAAAACACTGGACCAAAAAAAGCAATATAGAATTAAAAATAGAATAAAACACCATGTGGCAAAATCAATATTCCTAACATTTTCTCAATGTGTTCAATATTACGCGATAATCCGCCTCCGAGAAAAAAAAAATATATATTTTTAAATGATAAAATAAATAATAGTAATTTATTGTGACGGCAACAATGTAATATCTAAAAATAAATTTGGCGTTAGGCAACAGGTTTGTTTCATTTTTCGACAAGGTGTTGAAAAAGGTTTAAAATTTCTTTTTTCGGGAAATTTTATTATTTATTTTATCTCCTTTTTTTAATTTTCTGCGTGGGATATTTTAAAAAATTGAAGAAAATGGAATAAATCGAGGGTAGGCTGAAATACGCATACGCATACGACATATACGCAGTGAGACAATTAATTTTTCGAAGTAGTGCTGTTAAATTAGTAGCGTGACACATAGGGGTATGTATTTCAACGTTTTAGACGGTCATCAATCGATTTCCTATAACTTGTCCCAGATAGCAAAAATTTGTAATTCTCCAAGGCCTCCAGCACAAACTGAGTAAAGCACATCATGTTAATTGTAGTAGACTTAACACTGGAGAAAACATTTTGGTTAAGGATTAAGAATCCAATCTACAGGAATCTTAATCCTTTTGCAGGAAATCGTTAATGTAAATGAGAAGGATACAGTATGAAGCCTTGGGATACACCAGCATTGAGAGTGAAGATATTAGAAAGAGATCGTTGAGAGCCATTCGTAATCAACGCTCTCTGAGGAAATACGGGCGTCATAAACAAAAGTTTTCAGACATACCATATAAGCCTAAAATTTGTTCAATATATCAACAAAAACCAAGGCAAATTTATATAATGATTTAGAAAATAAACAAAATTTTTCGACCCCACCTTTTTCACCCCCTTCCTCGATATTGCCCAAAAACTATAGGCTCCAACGCTTCTGCGAGAACTATATGTGCAGCAAATTTAAAATCGATATCTCGTTTCGATCGAGATTTATCGTTCGAACAGGTCGATAGACAGATAGAACGATATACTGACTGAAATGAGTGACTATATTTTTTCGTGATCTAGGGGCTATGAAACGTAAATAAATGCAAAAACTTCGGAGTGTAATTATTTCAAAAATACACCACAATTTTTAAATAAATTGAAAATTGGCCATTTATTGAAAACTGATTAATTTTTGAGAAAATTATTATAGTACCAATTATTAGGTACCTTAAAATAATATTGTTGAACCAGAAATCCCTTCTTTCTTTATCGGCTGAAAAAAAAAACGGGAAATAACCAAAATTGGCTAATAACTTAAAAACCTCAAAATTTTTGCTAAAATGACTATTTTTACAGGAATTAGCAACTTCAGAATATTACCATAAGCAAATTATCGAGATTTCAATGTACCCACTGAAAAGCTCATCGCTCAAAAGACTACCAGGTGTACAAGTATTAAATGCGGATTTTTTTTCTAAAAAAACATGTTAAATTCGGAAAAAAAATGATAAAAAGTGCTTTATTCAAAGTATGCTCCATCGCTTGTTATACATTTTTCCCATATTTCGAGCAATTTGTGAATACCACGCCAGTAAAAATCTTCCCCTTTTGTTGTGAATCATTCATCGAGCCATTTTTTCACATCTTGGTACGAACCAAAGCGCTGTTCAGCAAGTGCGTGACCCATTGATGCAAACAAGTGGTAATCGGAAGGAGCTAAGTCTGGTGAGCAAGCCGCATGGGCTAGAACTTCCCAGCTGAGTGCTTCCAACGAGTCGCGAACTGGTTTTGCCGTATGTGATGGAGCATTGTCATGAAGAAAAAATAACTTTGTGTTGCCTCTTTCGGTATTCTGGCCTTTTTTCAAGCAGCGAACGGTTCAAATCGGTCAATTGTTGTTGGTAACGTTTAGTATTAACCGTTTCCCCAGGTTTTAACAGCTCATAATACAGCACGCCCCTCTAGTCCCACCAAACACAGAGCATCGTCTTTCTGCCAAAGCGATTCGGTCTTGCGGTCGATGTGGATGGTGCGCCTGGGTCTACCCATGATTTTTTGCGCTTGAGATTCTCAAAATAAATCCACTTTTCATCCTCTGTCACTATACGATGCAAAAACGGCTTCCTTTTGTACCGAGTGAGCAAAATGTCACACGTGTTTTTGCGCTTTTCCATTTGCCTGTCGTTCAACTCATGTGGTACCCATCTACCGGTCTTCTGAATCTTTCCCATCTCTCGTAGCCGATTGGAAACAGCTTGTTGACTAACGCCCAATTCCTCGGCGAGTTGTTTTTGTGTTTGCGAATCATCTTCGTCCAACAATTCCACATCTTCGTATATTTTTGGCGGTTTTCCACGTTCCTTGTCTGCAACATCGAAGACACCACTTTTGAAACGGCGAAACCATCGTTCACACGTATCTTGCGATGGAGCATGTTTACCATAAGCTTCTTAAAGTAATCGGTATGATTCAACCGCATCTTTCTTCAAACGAAAACAAAAAATTAATACTGTCCGCGAATGCTATTTGTTCAGTATAAATTTCTACATATTGAACACAACAACACAACACTATGCATACACTTTTCCAATTTATCACTCGTGTGCGTCTGACACTTGTCGATGACACAACAAAATAGCGCAGTGTCAAATCTTTATAGCACAACCTGCATTGGTGCACCATCTGTTGTACACCTGGTATTATTAAAAAAAAAGGAAACGTTCTTCATCTTTCAGCTAAATTTACAAAAAAAAAAAAAAATTAAAAAGTTGCAGGTACAAGTTGAAGCGCTATATCTGACGAGTATTCTTAAATTTAATGAATATTTTAAAAACTGAATGGCAGCTGCAATTTTGAGTTGCACAGTGGGACGGGTCTATACTTTATTATAAAATATTTTAACTTATTACCTTGCCCAACTGATGAATGCCGCAATACAGTAAGAAGATGATGAAAGAACACTAACCTGAAAAGAAAAAAAAAACCATTAAAACCTCATAAAAGAAAATTATTTTATATTGTTTTTATTTAATTTTTATTGTGACCCTTGAAAATTGAGTGCTCTGTTTACAAGAGTTTTACAAAAACTATAATGTTTGTGGAAACTGGTAAAGAAGTAAACCTTAAGCAGTGTGACTAAGGACATTAGCAAGAGATGCAAACGTCGAGCGCGTTCTCGACAATCCCGACCTCTCAAAACGCAAATGATCAAGTGCTGCAAATAGACTGAGGCCTGCGTTACAATGTGTTTCTCGTAAAAAACACACGCGCTCTACAAAATGCAGCCGGTACAAGAACTACGACCAACTGATACTGCTCAGAGATTCAGATGACATTATTTAATTATCCTAGAAGTGTCCTTTAATATATAGGGTGGCGCATAAGTAACGTTATGATTTAATAAGGGAATACATTTTTTGTTAACGTCTTTTTTTATTTTTTTTTTTTTCAGAATTAACTTTGAAAATCTTGGGAAATTTATGATGGAAAGACTCAGCACAGAACAAAGAACCAAAGTTGTTCAATTTTATTATGAAGGTCAGCATTCGATTATTCAGACACAAAGATCATATCGAAATTTCTTTCATGTTCGAAATGCACCTAGCGCTCCAACAATTTACCGATTGGTTCAGCGTTTTCGGCAACAAGGGGCTGTCTGTGATTTTCCGCGTACTGGAAGACCTCGTGCAGTTCGAAATGATGTGAACATTGCTCGGGTGCAAGCAAGTATTGAGGAAAACCCCGAAACTTCCACCAGGCGACGTTCTCAGCAGTTGGTGATGTCTAGGCCGTCTTTGCAAAGAATTTTACATAATTTACACCTTTTCCCATATAAGATTCAATTGGTTCATGAGTTAAAACCAAATGATGCACAAAGACGCATTCTATATAGTCGCCGTTTGCAAGAATTATGTCTAGAAAACAACGAGTTTATTCACAAACTCATAATGAGCGATGAGGCCCATTTCCACCTCAATGGTCACGTGAATAAACAAAATTGCAGAATATGGGGCACCCCAAAATCCAAGAATAATTGTTGAACATCAAATGCACCCACTTAAATGCACAGTATGGTGTGGAATAACTTCAGAAAAGATCATTGGACCATATTTTTTCGAAAACGACGAACAAGTTGCGGTTAATGTGAATGGCATTCCATACCGGGCAATGATTGAAAATTTTTTAAGGCTCGAGGTAGAGAACAATCCAGAATTGTGGTTCCAACAAGATGGAGCCACAGCTCACACAGCTCGTCCAACTATGGCTCTCCTGCGCGAAATTTTTGCCGATCGAATAATATCGCGTTTTTCTGATTTTAACTGGCCACCGCGTTCGCCCGATTTAACGGCTCCCGATTTTTTTCTTTGGGGTTACCTAAAGAGTAAGGTATATGCCAATAAGCCAAGAACCATCCAACAGCTTAAGGCGAATATCCGAGAAGAAGTGAGGGCGCTGGGACCTGTAATTCTAAGAAAAGTTATGGGAAATGCTCTGGAAAGAGCACGTCAGGTCGAAGCAAACAATGGGCACCATTTGAAAGATATTATCTTCAAAACATAATGTGAACATATTTCCAAACTATATTCTAAATTTTAATAAACGCCAACGTTAAATAAAATCAGAAAGAAAAAAGTTATTCATTAAATAAATCATAGCGTTACTTATACGCCACCCCTTACAATAATTTTTTTTACTACAAATAGTTCAAATTTACATATTTTATGGGATACCGCGTATATCCCCGCAAACATTGAGGACATTAGTTATAAATTCAAGTTTGTTTGTTCCAGCTGGCATAACACGTAAACAAAAACTATTCGTTTAAACTAAACTCTATCCAAATTTATAAAATATACACACAGTATATATAAACCCTTTATAAGTTTTGCACATACAAAACTAACAAACTAAAACTAAGTAGGGGAGATACGAGTATTTGCGCTCAACTGGCAATACTGCAAAATTAATGCCATCATTATTTAGAAAATTTAGGTGGCACATATTACTCCTAGAGAAGTCACTTACAGTCTGTCAAGTAAGAACGTGTCCGCGATAATTCATTTTTGGTAGATGCGATTCTAGCGATTTAACAAAAAATCGGTAGAGGGAACCTTTATCTATGACGCATTTTAGTAAAAGTATCAGTCGATTCAGAACTTTCGTCGAAATCACGTAAAATCAAAAATGGGTCACTTGTTTGCACGTTGGTTCGAGGTAGTCTTTCTTTGTTCCCATCCAAAGGGGCTTAAAATGACACATTTTGCGGCCGCTACATATATTAAAAAGTCGGTATGGTTTGTGAAGGAATGGGCAAATCCTCTTCACAAGATGAAAAAACGTCGACGACTTGCCAAAACGTGGCTCGGTAGGCAAAGTCACTCCGAAAGTTGAAACGCTGCGTCAACGAGCGGCAAAATTAAGAAAATCCGATTTGAATGTATCCCATGAGGCCACTGGACAATATCTTCTTGCCCATGATGTCAAACTCCGAAGTACGTTGAAGAGAGCTTTGTTGGGCGAAAATCACGTCGCGAAGTGGCTCGCTTAGACCCCCGATAAGTTGCTAGAGTGGCCCTCACAATCGCCGAAGGCCAAGCCTATTGAAAACGTTTGATCCCTTGTAAAGAGAAAACTCAGAGGAAAGACTCTGAGGCCTTTGACTCAGTTGTCTTACGAGATTCGAAAAATTTGCAGAGTATGCAGAAAATCTCGTCGACAGCATGCTTCGAAGATGCAAGACGATTACACAGGCCAACAAAAAAATATTTGTAAAAACTTTTTAAATCAATACATCTAAGTGTTGTGTATTTTTGGGTGCTGAAACCGTATCAGGTTTTTTGTATCACACCCAGTTCTCTCACAATATGACATCGATTAAATTTCAAAACAGGGAAAATTTGATACATAAAAAATAAAAACTTAAACCGTACTTTTATCTGATTAGGCTACAATTTTTACTCACGATAACATATTTCACTTCAATGTGAATATTTTCAGTGCTTATTTTTTTGTATTTCTGTTCCCCTTTCTCTGTGAAGTTTTTTGTATAGCTTTTTCTCCGATGTAATGCATTTTCTTGTTCTCTATGAAGTGACCAACTGTATTCACCCACCATGTTGATATTCCACTGTCCCTGGTACCGTTTCTCCATCCCCTTTATGTCCTCATGGAACCGTCCCCCCTGCTCTTCACTCACATCGCCGAAGTTTTTAGGTAAAAAAGTCAAGATAGTTGTGCAAGAAGTGGACTTTAAGGCTCATCAGACAACCCAAATTTTTGAACTTGTCTATTATATTAGCTACGATAACTTCATAGTTAGGGTCTTTTACATTGCCCAAAAACTTAGTTACAACTTCTTTAAATGATATCCAAGCCTCCTTTTCCTTTGTAATCATCCTTGCTTCAAAGCTGGAATGAAACATCATTTTATGAATCTCAGACTCAACGAAAACCCCTTCTTTCAGTTTGGCTTCTGATAAATGAGGAAATCTTTTACACAAATATTTAAAACATTCACCATCTTTAGGCAAGGCTTTCACAAATTGTTTCATTAAGCCTAACTTGATGCGTAGTGGTGGTAGAAGAATCTTTTTTGGATCTACTAAAGTTTTATGCAAAATGTTCTTCTCGCCAGGTGTTAAAGTTCTTCTTACGGGCCATTGTTTTTTTGGACCAATGTTGATCCCTTGCTCTGCTATCCCACTCACAAATAAAACATGGAAACTTTGTAAATCCCTTTTGTTGACCAAGGATCATGGAAACAACTTTTAAATCTCCACGTAGCATCCAATCGTGAGCTGGATAGTTAATTTTCTGTAAAATCATGTTAAGATTTTCGTAAGTTTTCTTCATATGGACTGAATGAGCAACAGGCAGTGAAGCATAAGTATTTCCGTTGTGTAACAGAACAACTTTTAAACTGGTTTTTGATGAGTCTATAAAAATCCTCCAATCTTTCTTTTTGTACTCAATGCAAAATTCGTTTATTAGACTACCAATATCATGGCAGTAAATCAAATCCTCTTCCTGCTTGAAAAACTGAGGAAACTGTTGATCTCTTGTTTTATAATGGTAAATAGATGTTCCAGATTCCAATAAATGTTTTTCTTTCAGCCTAGAATCAAGCAATTCTGCTTTTTCTTTAGTCAAACCCAAATCTCTCACTAAATCATTTAACTCAGCTTGTGTAAACAATTATGGTTTTAAATTTTCTAGAGAACATTGAAACTCAACATCATCCGGTCGACTTCTATTAAATTTGGGACTGGATTGTAAAACGTCATCAATAGACTGAGGTGGCTCAGGGACAGGAAGTCCCAGTCCATGTCCTTAGCTGAAGTAAAGTTAGGATAGACAGTTACTTTCTTGTTTTTGTAGTTATATCCAGAAACATCAACGCTGCAAAAATAACAATCATTTGAATGATTTTCTTGCTCCCTCCATACCGTGGGTACTGCAAATCTAAAAGCTTTCTTTTCTTTCTTATACCATCCCCTAAGATCCTCGATACAAACATAACATACTTTGTGAGGAGCCCAACATTTTTCTTGATTACCGATTTCTACACCAAAATATGCAAAGTACAGTCCCTGGCCAAATTATTAGACGCACTGTATTTTTTTTAGTAATTTTATGTTTCTTAAGAGTTTTTATGCAATAATGGTATATTTAAACTAAAATATTATTGATTTTTATTTAAAAGAATTGTTGTAGACTACATATTTGTATTTATTTTTAACATATGGTAACACTGTGTTGACAAAGTGATACATGAACGTAAATAAGTACAAACCTGTATCAGTCGCGATCGGAATCGAGTCAGGTACGGACGTGTTTCTGTGGCTTTATGGACTGTGATTGTTTGTTTAACAGTTTTTATACTACTCAGTTATTAGTTTATTTTGTATGCAGTGTTTTAAAAAAGTAATTGGACTATTTTCATTATGGGTAGAAAAGGCGATCTTTCACCACGTAAAAAAGCTGAAGTGAAGGCCCTTGTGATTGCGAAAACATTTACAAACCGAGAAATATCACGAAGATTGGAGATTTCTGAAGCTAGTGTACGACGCATAAAAAAGACAATTGAGTCAGGGAAGGAATTAAGCCCGAAAAGAAAGAAAAGATGCGGTAGAAAACCAATTTTCACTCCACGGTCAGAGAGATGTTTGAAGAAAATTTTGTGTAGAAAACAGATTTGCTACCACAGAGGTAATAAAATCACAACTCCAGGATGCTAGCGTAAATGCTTCTGAGCGCACTGTTCGAAGAAAATTGAAAGAATTAGATTTTAAGGCCTGTCGCCCCGCCAGGAAGCCCAAGTTAACAGCTGCAATGAAAGCAAAGCGCCTGAAGTGGGCCAAACAATGCAAGACAAAGATGTGGACTTCTGGAGATCGGTAAGATACAGCAATTTAATCAATAATTGATACATTATTATCATTTTCAGTTAAATAAAGCAAATAAACATGGAAGTTTATATATTTTTCCTATTTTTGACAGGTCTGCTTCAGTGACGAAAGCACATTCGAAATTTTGCAGAATAAAGCTCAGTATGTGCGTCGTGGTCATGGAGAAAAGTTTCATCCTGATTGTGTCGTCCCGACGGTTAAACATCCCACCAAAGTGATGATTTGGTCAGTCATCAGCGGCAAGGGCACTGGACGTCTGTACATCGTCAAAGGAATAATGAGGCAAGATCAGTACAAAGAAGTATTACAAAATCGGTTGATTCCGCAGCTCAGAGAATGGTTTCCAAATGGGGAACCATTCACTTTCATGCAAGATGGAGCTCCCTGCCACACTGCTCGGTCTGTTAAAGCTTTTTTGGCAGAAAAAAATATCCCTCTGTTGGATTGGCCGGGTAATAGCCCTAATATGAACCCCATTGAAAATGTGTGGGAGCTGATGAAAAGAGAAGTGGCTAAAGATGTGATTACCAACAAAACCCAGTTCCTAGAAAAGATTATTCATGTGTGGAATCATCATCCTCAAATGCAGGAGACAGTACAATCTTGCATTGATAGCATGCCGCGCAGAATTAAAGCTTTGATAGCGGCTAAAGGTGGCTCAACTAAATATTGACTTTTACTAACATTAATTTCACTTTTCTTTAAAACTTAATAAACTTATGCTTTTCTAAATTAATGCTGTTTTATTTATGTCAAATAAATAGGTAATTGATTGGATAATATAAAAATAAAAAACAAATCAATTTAAAATAATAAAACGGTACAATATCACTCGCTAATTAATATTTTACATGAAATCTTGCAGTGCGTCTAATAATTTGGCCAGGGACTGCATACTTTTTTACAAAGTCAGTAATGTTTCTTTGATGTTTTTTAACTACAAACTCACCACATATATAACAAAAAGCGTTGGGAGAGTTTTTACAACTACGATTAGCCACACTTTGAGTGTGAATTAAAGCACATGGGTTAAACAGTGCAATGCGAGGTTATATTAACTGAAAGAAAACAGCTGTGACATTTATCGGAACTGCCAACCTAATAACATTTGATTTTACTGCCAAAGTTCTAATTTTATTGCCAACCTAATAACATTCGAATGATAAAAAATAAACTTTTTACATTTTGAATATTAAAATGTGAAAAGTTGGTGGGTGATACGACATTTTTAGTATTATTTTCGGACTCAGCACACCAAAAAACAGGAATCAAGTAAAGTTATTAAAGAAGTTTTTTGGCCTGTGTTATTAATGCAAGAGGCTATTGGACAACTAAGGTAATTGCGCAGTTGTTAATACACCAAAGAATACACTGATGGCAAAAAATGTTCTAGAAACACATTTTTTCAAGCATACGAGCGCTCATGTTCTTACTTGATAGACTGTACTATCCGCTACTAGGTATTATTTTTTTGTGTTACATGTTACGGTTAGATCTTTGAAAACCTAGTTTGACACATTTTTTTTGGTTTTTCAAATCAGTATTAGATCACAATTTTGGATAAAATGCGTCGGAGCACAGCGTTACGTCCATGTGGTTTCAGCGTTATCATGAATGCACTACGGCAAAACACCCATGAAACCAGGAAAATAATTCTCAAAATTATATTACAAAAATGAATGAAATCTGTGGTATAGGGTAAATCCGGGATATGTGCCCAACTTTTTTTATTTTACTCATACCTCTTAACATACAAATAATACGCACATGATTTTCATATGTGCACTATCTTTGGTACTTCATTTAATCACCTCGTACTACTTTTTGTAGACTAGTCAATAAATAAACCGTATATTTTGAGTTTAAAATAAAACTGCATAACGGGATTGATGCCTCGTATGCCGTATATATGCCCCAGACCTAATTTTTTGGAGGGGATAGATGCCCTTTGCAAGAAAACAAACATTTTGAATATATGTTTGAATCAACATTATTATTTATTAAATATATACATATATATATATATATATATATATATATATATATATATATATATATATATATATATATATATATTCTTTTTAGTTATTTTTTTCAATTATTTAAGATGATGTTACTAGTTTACTAAACATGGACAAAAATAATCGTATTAATTAAAAACACTAGGTATAGAGATCAATCATCTTAGGTACAAAAATATAATCGTCTTAAAAACTGCAAAACTATTTAGCCATTTTGGTGGCAATAATCTGCATTCGCCCACATTTGTTGCAATAATTGCGATATAATGTGCATGTTTCGTGGAGCCACTTGTGGCACATAACACAACGGATCCAATCTACTTTGGATTTGGTGTTACTATAATAGTCAAGACATTCCACGCAATGATCCTCATCTAGATTCTTATCATCTACTCCATCATTTTCATCATTAGAACTATATATTAAAGCAGGCTTTGCCTTTTTGAATGTTTCTTTGGTTTTGGAATAAGTTTTGTCGTGTTTTTGTTTCTTTGTCTTTTGTTTTTTTTATTTCTTCAACTTCAAAACTACTGTTCTCATTCTCTTTATTATCGTCTTCACTAGAACTGTAAAATTTCATAGCTATTCGCTTCCTCAGTTTTCTTTTAATTTTCTCTTTATCTTTTCTTTGTTTTTCAATGCTATTCTTTTTGTTGTTTCCTTTTTCATTTTTATCACTTTCAATACTATCCTCAGTAATATCTGTATCGCTTGACTTATAATCACTTGAATTATTTCTTTTTTGCTTCTTAGCTTTAGTTCTTTTCAAATCAACTTTTTCTTTAACTCTTTACTGATCTTTTTTGCTTTTCACTGGTATGCCTTGTTCTAGCTTATGAATATGTGTGAGCAGCCGACGTTCATTTTCGAATCCAAGAGTTGGATGTTTTCCTAAAAAAAATTGTAGGTATTAGTTAGGCAAAATAAAAAAAAAAAATACTACCTGCCCATAATTATACGAGGTAGGTAAGTATTCTCAATCCGAAGCAATATTATTATAAATGCACACGTGCAATCATAAAAGTAAGTACCTACCTAATGGTATTATTTTCTTATTTTGTGTAGCAAACCGCCGACGTAACGTCCTAGATGGTATTCCGTGTCTTTTTGCTATATCATTGACGCTAAGTCGTTTATCTTGCATTTCTGCTATTGCTGCAGCCAATGTGTCCTCGGTCCAAGTAATGACACGCGGTTGAACGCCGGCTTTACGCTTGTATTTACGGGGCATTTCCAATCTGAATCATATAACATACACTTAAGTACGGCAAGGGATAGATGCCCTTAAAGCCAGCATGCATTAAGGTGAAGTAGGGATAGACGCTCTTAGGGGCGACTATCCCAAAACATATCGGGGCATATATCCCTTTTCACAGGAATAGATACCTGGTAAATACGTTTATTTTATCCTAAAAATGTAATTAATAATAATCTACATACCCTACTCCTTATTCAGAAGTAAAAATAAAATAAACTTACATGTTAACTCCAAAATTATAAGGGGCTGAAAATCATCCACAAAGTAAAATCTCGACTGTTTGGCTCGTCACTGTCATTAGCGCTCCTACGCACAACCGCACGCACCAACGCTTTGTGGCAGATTGAAGTGAGGGAGGGGCACGTTCGTATTATAAGGCATTCTTTTGTTTACGCGTCTTACATTTCACACAAATGTAATGAGGCGTCTATCCCGCTGGAGCGTATATCCCGGACTTACCCTATGATTACTTAAGCAAACTTCTTGAATTATTATTTTTCAACTGATATTTAATAGAAACATCATATACAGAAGATCCTTATTTTGACAGTAGCTTTCCTTAGTCTCAGTCGTAAATTCTGGATTTAAAATGAGAAAAGCACCACTAAGTCAACTAAATTTATGCTGGCGTGCAGTACAATACCAGAAAATTCATTTTCATATTGTAATATTCATTTTTTCCTGGATTTTACGATCATGTTACAACACCGTTTTACTTTCTATAATTTATATTTTATTACATTTTTATATTTGATTAGTCAGTGATTTAAATTTTTGAGCAATGTAACTTAAAGCAGTAAGTCTAAATTTTTGAACAGGGTAACTTAACCAGTAGTGTAACGCGTGTTGCCGACCTAACGTATTTCGTTTGCATTGAATGCGTCTGATTTGTTAAAAATTGTTTTCTGGAAGTGAACCATTTTAAAGACTTCAATTTGAAGAAGGGGCAAAATATATATAAACGGCCATTTGGAATTTTTAAAGGATTTTTCCTCCAGCATGCCGTAGTGGCTTTTTTCTTCGTCAGGCCGTGGTAGGCTTTTTTCTTCCGTCGTGCCATAGTGCAGTAACGGCTTTTTTTTTATTACCAAGTGGGTGTAGTTTCTAGATCTCAAGTTTGATGCCTTTTTCCGATCTTAAAATGTTCTGCTCATCCTAAGGCATTTCGGGTCAAAAAGTGATTAGCTACCCAAATGAAAATAGGAGAGTAGTGGCTGAGACAATATTCTGATGAAAATCTCACCAGAAGAGGCCAAACAGCTTATGGGAAACACACGAGGAGGAGTCAATCAGTAAGCCAGTAGTACACCAGTTTAAATATCTCATTTCCTGTCTACAACGTGTGTTTCCGACGACTACTCAACACATATAATCCGCGAAGTCGATTTTACCGACTTTTATATCGTGTCTTTTAAAGCCATTTGCCAAGAACTTAATAATTTCAATTTAGAGACTCTATGCAATAGTGTGCACTCTCATAGTACACAAGGTTATTTATTTAGTAGATGTAATTTTAAGAGTGTAATAAAAGTAGGAATTTTTATTTTGCTAATATATCCTTTTTTATTTAAGTGTAGCGTTTCACTAAACTCCTGCTCTTCCTTTCAAGATGTAAGGGTTGTACCCAACCCAATTTTATATTACCAACTAAATAGCCTTCAGTATTTTTTCATTTTTTGAGCTGAATTTAGATTCTTTTTATTCTAAAATGAATGGTGCTGCTTGCTGCTGCTGTTACTTGATACTGTGATCTTGCTGCTGTTGCTGCTCGAAGCTAACTGAGTTAGCTTAAATATATGTATGTGTGTATATATATATATATATATATATAAATATATATATATATATATATATATATATATATATATATATATATTATATATATATGTATAATACGTACGGCTGAACAGTTTTTGGTCTGCCACATAGATGTCGTCCTTTTCAAAAAATCCATATGAGTTTTAGGAAATACCAACCTTCAAACGGTACGTGTTAAAATGTCATGACATTTCGACGATTAGTTTACAAGTTACAGTGGTTTTAGTGACGTTACTTTTGATATTTTCAAAACACAGTTGCTCACAGCAGACCAAAAATAACAACATGTAGATGATTCTGAGCGCTGTTTAGACCTGTTTAAACGTAATAAAAAGGTTTTTTTCATGCGATATGTGACAATAGATGAAACATGGATCCATCACTACGCACCGGAATCAAATCGGCAGTCAGCTAAGTGGACAGCAGCCGGTGAAAGCCGCCCGAAGCGACCAAAGACACAACGATCGGCTGGGAAGGTTTTGGCCATTGTATTTTGGGATGCGCATAGAATAATTTTCATCGACTATACTGAGAAGGGAAAAACCATCAATAGCGAATATTATATAAAGTTATTGGTGCGTTTAAAGGCGGAAATCGCAAAGAAACGGCCCCAAACGAACGGGAAAAACGTGCTCTTTCATCAAGACAATGCACCGTGTCACAAGTCAATGGTTACGATGGCAAAATTGCATGAATTGAAGTTCAAATTGCTTTCTCATCCTCCGTGGTCTCCAGATTTGGCCCCCAGCGACTATTATCTATTCGCAGACCTCAAAAAAATGCTCGTGGGAACGAGATTTGGCTCTAATGAAGAAGTTATCGCCGAAACTGAGGCCTACTTTGAAGGTAAAGACAAATCCTTCTACAAGAAAGGTACAGAAGGAAGACCAAAAACTTTTCAGCCTACGCGATTTTCTCAGAAACGGATGTGAGCACCACTCACCTATGCTCCCCTATAAATACTTTTCATTGAATTTTAGGCCCTTTTAATACTATGCAAACATGGCAGAGAGGCACACTGAATAATTTCCTAACTGTATTTAACAATTTCAAATTTATTCGGCACCATCTGACAACTGATGTTGAGGAAATGTACTGTGTTTAAATTAATTTTGCGAGAGAATTGTTGTCTAAATTGGGGACGAAATCGTTTATTATGCACGCCCATCAGCGTAATAAAAATACATGTAATGACTATAGTTTAAATACATTAACGATCTGCTGAAAAAAAACAAAAATCTAATACAGTGGGTCACGTAAGAACGTGTCGCGCATTGTTCATTAAAAAATGTATTTATTTAAAAGTTTTCTACATCATTCGACAGTAAAAGATTGTCATTAAAATGCTAATGATTCAATAGTTCGTCTAGTTCCCATCAGCGTCGATGTTCGCCTAGTTGGTATCTTCGGGGCATAAACAAAATATGTCGAATTCTTAAACGTTAGGGTTTAAAAAAAAATAAATGAAGTTCTAGATTTTTGCAGCGTTAAGGGGTTACATACACCTCGACTTTTCAAAAATTCGATTTTTTTTACGGATTTTTATTCCCTATACTTTAAGAATTACACAAGCCCACACACATTTTGGTGCTTAGGATTTTAGACCTGATTTTAAGTATGTCTGATAAGGTGATGTCAAAAATGTTAAGGTCCTTTTACACGGTCATATCAGTTCAGTTTCAGTTTCAGTCGAACTGTCCGTTTTTCCTATGTGTAAAAAGGGAAAAACTGAAAGCAGAACTGAAACGGAGACCGAGACCTGACGGGATGGGATAGACCTATTTGTCTCATTTCAGTTCTTAGAATTCATATGTGTAAACAAACGCGTCATGCCTCACGTCAGTTCTTTTGAAACTCTAGTTCAGTGTACATATGAATTGCAATTGTCGCTATGTCCAAAAAGGAACACGAGTTTGTTGTACAATTGATTGAAATTTATAAAATGTCTCCGGGTTTGTGGAACAAAACGAGTCCAAACTATCACAGTGTAAACGTTAGGGGGACTGCCTACACTCTCTTATTAAATATAGTGAAAGAAGTGGAGTAGGAAATTGAGAAGTAAACAAACCATCACTGTGGTATTATGACCTCCTTTCGTTCGTCAGCAACCAACAGCCGATTCTAAGAAGTGTCATTACTATGGGAAGTAATAGCCTCCCTCATGTTGGTATTCTACTTTTATATAATAGGTGTTATAAGGCGTAATAACCCAAGATACACATCCTCATTCATCTGTAAATAGTTCAGTCAATCATATGATTCTAAGGCTACTGCAATGAGATAGTCTTCGTAAACGAACTATTTTACACATGTACACTTTTGGACAGTATAACAACACGTGTTTGAATGCGAAACACACATTACACTTTGAAAGTGTAACTCGGACTGAGAACTGAACGGACAGTGTAAAAACAAACCTCCTTCCTAACTGAAATGAAACCAAAACTGAAACTGAGAACTCATATGAACGTGTAAAAAGGCCATTACTGATTTTTTTGCATCAGTTCTAGGTAATGAGATAAAAAAAAATGCATTTTTACAAAAATATGACTTTATTTTAACATTCTACATGAAGAAATTGTTTTTAGAGGGAAATTGTCTTGGGCAATCTCACATAAGTCCCCAGCAATAGTCTGCCATCTTATGAACGTCCCATCTGCCTTGATACCTGTTCTCCATTGTTTTTATATCTTGGTGAGAACGTTCTCCTTGTTCTTCGCTCAAATCTCCTAGGTTATGTCGAAAATAATCTATTAAGGTAGTGTATTTTTAAGCGCATATGACATTTTTGAAGTGATGAAGCATTTCATCAACTAACTGTGCATAGTTTTCAGCCTTATAATTTCCGAGGAAATTTTGTACATCCGTTACAAAAGATTTCCACGCAAGTCGTTCAACTTCAGTCATAGATATCTCAAAATTAGTGCAGTCTTTAATTAATCGACGTATTTGGGGTCCATCAAAAAGGCCTGCTTTTAGTTTTTCAGTACTTAATCCAGGAAATTTCTGAGAAATAAAATGGAAACATTGACCATTTTTGTCCAAAGCTTTGACGTACCGCTTCATTAGCCCTAATTTTATGTGCAAGGGTGGAAGAATGATTTTTTCTCGCGGAACCAAAGACTCATTTATCACATTCCTTTCACCAACGAGCAAAGCATCTCTCACAGGCCAATCTTTTTGTATCCAGTATCTTGATTTGGCTCTACTGTCCCACAAACAAATAAAACATGAATATTTCGTATAGCCACTTTGCTGTCCTAATAAAAAGTTAACCACTTCAAGTCGACACATTTATGTTCAACATATTTTATTTTCTGTAAAAGTACTGAAATCACTTGATACTCTTCTTTCATATAAGTAGAGTGGGCAATTGGAATAGAAGCATGTTTATTGCCATTATGTAAAAGTACAGCTTTTAGACTTCGTTTAATGCTGTCAATAAAGAGACGCCAATTACTTCCCTGATAGGTCTCCAAGCGCATGAAAGTGAGTAAGCCGCTCACATCACTACAATATACTAAATTTTTAACAGAAGAAAAAAATTGCAATAAGTATTGTTTTCTCGTGCGAAGAAATTTTCACATCAGAGGATAGGCAATTTTTTTTCTTTTAATGTGTGTTTATAGACAGGTTTGAGCAGACATTGGAATATATTCACTACAGGTATTCTCAATACAAAGTTGTTACTGGTGGTGACTTTAATATTAACTTCTTCAATTGTAGTAATAGTCATGTTAAAAAATTGTTAGATCTTTTAACTGTTCATAATCTAAATCAATGTATATTTGAAGCCACATGTGAGACAGAAAGTTCTGCCACTTTGTTGGACAATATTTTTTACAGTGAAATGCATAATTTTTCAAGTTACGTCTTAAACACGTCGCTTTCTGATCATCATGCCGAAGTTATTCATATTAGAGAGATAGACTGTACTAATAAAAATGAGAAATTTGTATATAGGAGAGTCTTTTCAAAAGCTAAGATGATGTCATTTAAACAGGAAGTAAAAACAATTGACTGGTTGCCAGTGTATGCTTCTAAAACAGTAAATGATGCATACTCACTTTTTATTAACACTACATATAATACCTTTAATACTATTTTTGTAATTAAGAAAACGCAAATATTGGATTCCTAATGGTATCAAAGTTTCATGTAGGCGTAAGCGTATACTTTTTTATAAGAAGACAAAAGGGATTATATCAAATCAATACTATGTTAGATACTCAAAAATATTGCAAAGATTTATAAAAAAAAGCCAAAAGATTGTCGAATAAGCAATTTCTAAATAAATCTGAAAATAAAGTGAAAGCCACCTGGCAACTTGTCAAAGGCATAACTGATAGCCGTTGCAATAGTGAAAAATCAGTTATAAAAAATTTTTCAGAAAAATATAGTGACCCATTTAGGATTGTAAATAATTTAAATTTACATTTTCTCAGTGCTTGCCCACATTTAAATTCTAACCATGTAAACACACTCTCTGGTCAGAGTTCGGCGTGCTCCCTTTATCTTAGACCCACAGATTGTTACGAAGTATTAAAAACGATCAAATCTTTAAGAAACAAAAAATCTGTGGGGACGATAACATACCAGTTCTAATTCTGAAAGAAATTGCACAATGGATCTCTGAACCTTTATCCTACATAATAAATTTATGCTTCACAACAGGAAAATTTCCTGATCATTTAAAAAATGCTCTGATAAAAGCTATACACAAAAAAGGTAATGGCTATGTGTATAGGCCTGACAAAGGCATTTGACAGTGTCGATCACAATATTCTACTTTTTAAGCCTGAAAACTATGGTATCGGGGGAAATGCCCTTGACTTAATGAAATCATATCTGGAGCATAGAACTCAGCAGGTTGTAGAGAGTGATTCTTATGGTAGACTTATCACTTCTGACATGCTTGGGGTTGCCAGGGGTATGCCACAGGGATCCATTCTTGGACTCTTATTATATATAATGTACACAAATGAATTATGTAACGTTACTGAGCAATGTACTATACTGTATGCAGATGATACAACATTGATTTTTACAGAGGATAGCACGGAAAGGATCACGGAAAGTGTAAGGGTGGCTTGTGACGCTCTTGACATGTATTTCTCAGCCCACAACCTACTGTTAAATGTATCAAAAACTCGATGCCTTGTTTTTGGAAATCGTATTGAACAGGCTCTTACATTTTATTACAAAAACAAAGAATTTAAAAATTCAGAAAACATTTCTTTTCTTGGCTTGACGATTGACAGGCGGCTGGATTTGGGAGCGCATGTTGGGGCTGTAGCGTTGAGCGTAGCTAAATACTGCTATGCTCTAAAAGTGGTGGCTCAGCATGTTGGCACTGATGCGGCCATAACGGCCTATCGTGCATTTGTTCAGTCCAGGCTGAGATATGGTTTGGTATTTTGGGGTAATTCGACAGAAGTCAAAAGACTCATGGTTTTTCAAAAAAATGCATACGAAGCATATTTTAGATGAACTATCGAGAAGGCTGTAAATCAGTATTTATTGAGTATAAGATTTTGACGTTTATTAGCATGTATATATTAGATTCTTTTACATTTATACAAAAAAATAAAGATCTGTTTGAAAATGCCTGTACACAGTCACACTTATACAACCAGACATAACGCAAACCTAGTGACTGGAAAATGTAATTTTACTTATATACAAAAAAAGGTACAAATGGTAAATATCTATAATAGTTTTCCTTTAGCAATTCGAAATATATCTTATGCTAAAGCAAAGAGAAATATCACAAATTATTTGTTGAGCAAAGCATTCTACATACTGGGAGAATTCTTCAGTGCTTCTGATAAGAATGAGATAGGATAAGACATAAACATTGTTGTACTAAGTACTTTGTTGTGATGCTTGTATATACTAAAGTATCTGTTTAATGTTAAATTGTATTATGTCTAATTTTTAACAATGTGTTGTAATACCTAAGCATATGATTGAGTAATTTTAAATTTTCATGTTATTTAATTTTTAACGATGTTCCATAGTGCTATGCACTTATGTAACCTGTACTGTTACTAGGAACAAATAAATGCTCTATCTATCTATTTATCTATCTATCTTGATGCTAGCAATTCGGCACGCTCTTTTAAAAGATCTAAGTCTCTGATGAGATCATTAAGCTCTTTTTGTGAAACTAAATTAGGATTCGATGTTTCTGCACAATATTCACTTCCTTGAGAAGCACTGGGTTCTTCATCCTGAAATTGTGGTACTGACGAAAAACTGGTACTGGAACTGACTAGGGTATTGATCTTCTTGCTGAAGACACAGCGGGATATTTTCATTTATGACGATTTCCAAATCATGAGTACTCCGAATTTCAGAGATTTATATGTACCTTTCTCCCATTGTCGCAGATGTTTAATGCACGTTATACATACACTATGAGGCATCCACGCTTCTTGATTGAGAATATCTATAGTGAAGTAAGCAAAATACAAACGGGCCACAGTATCTGTTACCAATTTTCGCTGATCTTTCAAAAATATATTCACCACAAATGTAATAAAACTTATCAGTATCGTTAACACGTCTTAACTTATTAGCCATTATGAAATAACAAGATTAATTTTATCAGTGTTATTGTAAAATTTGCTGTTTTCGAATAAGACGGCTAACAATAACAAATGAGGTTAGGTAGTGAACTAGAGCTGACAGGGTAAAATAAATTTTGTCGATGTATAGTAAATTACCTTCCTTATCAACTATAGATAAAAACAGAGCTGCACCAAAACAACATATTTTTCTTGTAGACCTGTGTAATTCGAAAAAAAAATTAGAAAAATTCCATTCCATCACAAATTTATAACATTAAATATGAAATGGATTCGCGCATCGTCTCTGGTAGTGTTTACTAACTGTGTGATTCTGTGCATATTTTGCTTTGGTAAGCGAGATTATTTTTTGCTGAACCAAATATTTGTACCCTTTTTTCTTGAATCTGATATAGAAGAAATTGTAATAAATATATTTAGAATTTTTAAAAAAAAAAAAATAATAATAAAGAAAGGGGTGAATAATAAAATATAACAAGGGGGAGATGTTAGAACCTTTAGACCCTGAAGGGGGTCAAAATATAATAATAAATTCGAAAATCCCGGAAGTAGGAGGCAGGGTTTCAAGGGAGGTTATTCGGGTGGATAACCCTAATATTACGAATGAAGGGAATAGAGTTAATATAAAAGATAATAATCGAGAGGATATCAACACAAAAAATATTATTGAAGTTCAAAGGTTGTATAGGTGTCAAGATCCTGGTCCGTATGTGGTTTATGCTGAAGCTACAGCTAATTCTGGGATTCAGTTAGGAAAGTTTAATGATTTGAAAATCGCGAAAGAAATTTGCGACCTAAAGTTGAACGAAATTAAAAAGATTAAAAATAAAGGGTCCAACCGGGTTAGCATAGAAGTAGACAATTACGTGGCAGCAAATGAATTAGTTAAAAACGAAATATTAGCAAAAAAAGGGTATAACATGTATATACCCTTCAATTTTGTAACATGCAAGGGGGTGGTCAGAGGTGTACACAGAACTATTTCAGCAGAGGAGATCATGGAATGCTATGAGGCTCCGGTGAAAATATTAAATGTAATTAGACTTAAATGTAAATATCCATTAGTGTCTGCAATCACCTCCTCGTTTGAATAAAATCTTTGTCCCGCCAGCCATTTCTTCAAATTGGGGAACAAATAGTAGTCCGAGGGAGCCAAGTCTGGAGAATAGGGGGGATGTGAAACGAGTTAGAATCCTATTTCTATTAATTTTGCGACCACAACTGCTGAGGTGTGTGCTGGTGCGTTGTCGTGATGGAAAAGGACTTTCTTATGGGCCAATCGCGGGCGTTTTTCTTGCAGCTCGGTTTTCAAACGGTCCAATAACGATGAATAATATTCACCTGTAATAGTTTTACCCTTTTCCAGATAGTCGATGAGGATTATCCCTTGCGACCGAAAAGACAGTCGCCATAACCTTTCCGGCCGAAGGAACGGTCTTCGCCTTTTTTGGAGCAGATTCCCCCTTGGTAACCCATTGTTTAGATTGTTGTTTGGTCTCAGGAGTATAGTAATGTATCCATGTTTCATCCACAGTGACGAAACGACGCTTAAAGTCCTCCGGATTTTTCTAGAACAGCTGCAAACCATCCTTGCAACACTTCACACGATTCCGTTTTTGGTCAAGCGTGAGCAATCGCGGCACCCATCTTGCGGATAGCTTTCTCATGTCCAAATGTTTATGCAAAATATTATGTACCCGTTCAGTCGAGATGCCCACAGCACTAGCAATCTCACACACCTTAACTCTTCTGTCATCCATCACCATATCATGGATTTGATCAATGATTTCTGGAGTCGTAACCTCCACAGGCCGTCCAGAACGTTCAGCGTCACTTGTGCCCATATGGCTAGTCCGAAAATTTTGAAACCACTTATAAACTGTTCTAATCGAAGGTGCAGTCACCATAATGTTTATCAAGCTTCTCTTTAGTCTCCTGAGGCGTTTTGCCTTTCATAAAGTAATGTTTAAATCACCACACGAAATTCTTTTTCGTCCATTTCTTGAAAATCACTCGACTTCCTTGATTCACACGAATGCCAAACACAAAGAAATAGACCAATATGGCTGAAACTTGGTGTGCGTTCATTCAAGAGATGCTACTAACTAAACATGACCTCGATACGCGCCGGTGGTGCCATCTCTCGGACTTTGCACGGACTTTTCAAACCAGCCTCGTATATACAGATTATAGTTACTCTCAAATAGTCTATGATAACGCACCTATACATAATAATACAATGAGTAATAAAAAATATGAAAATTCTTCATCAATAAATCAGCTCACCTCTAAATATAAACTAAATCGCATCTTTTCAGGATTGGAATTGCAAACTCGCCCAACTGAGTCTGTGGAGACCCACAAGGCTTAAATCACTTATTTTTAGAATGTGGCCTAAAAAGGATACAGGGTCTTGACATAATAAATCTTTGAAGAAAAAACATTATAATAGTTTAAAAAAAAAAAAGAAGATATGCACACATAAATCTATATAAATATGTTTCTCGCATATAAGGAGAACAATAAAAATAATAATATATTTGATAGTAAGCAAAAAATACTTTCCAGTCAGTGACATCTATCCTGCTTAATCCAATCCTGTGCTGTGTTAAGTATCTCCTATTGTTTAAAAAAAAAAAAAAAATACTAATCATCAAACCAGAAGTTTATTATTGATGAATGGAACCAGTAGCAGCAAATGGAGTAAATCCAGTCGTAATGCTGCTACACAGAATCGTGCTGGCGAATGGCACTGATGGAGCCGAGCCAATAATCAAACAAACAACAAATATGAAATAGCGTCGGATTGGGACCGCTGCGGATTTGTTTTGTCAACAGATTTCTTTTGAAAATAAAGTCACCTCCCGGTTCCGTGCTGCTTTTAGCAAGTTTAAAAAATTTTGAGGTTATATTTTGCAAATTATTTTACCGGAATTTGCTTACGAGTATTTTTTAAAAAAAATTGTCTAATTTCGTTATTAGTTGAGGGCTTTAGACAATTTTGAACGAAAAATCAGATTTCTGGCCCACAGTGCGCTGCTTGAAAAGTGTTATGAAGCTTATTTTAAGACCGCAATTGAAAATCGAGATAAATCGTGGGTGCCTCGTGTGTGTTGTTTGAAATGTTATAAATATTTGACGGGTTGGTACAATGGTACTATATAAAAAAAATACCTTTGGGCGTACCAATGCAATGGCGTGCAACGATTGTTACTTCTGTTTGATAAGTGTTAAGGGTTTTTCTAATAAAAACAAAAAATTCCGGGAAATATGTTAATGTACCATCAGTGTCAATGCCGCTACCTCATTCTCCTGAAATTCCTGTACCGAAACGATCTTTGAGCCCGTCAAGTTCATCGAGTTCTATAGAAGAAAAAAGCGAACCTATTCTTTGTAGTAGAGAGCTATTTCAATATCCAACTATTGCATCAGAACCACACTTGATTAGTCAATTTCAGACAACCGATGGTGCACCAATGCAGTTTGTGCTATAAAGATTTGACATTGCGCCATTTTGTTGGCGCGGTGTCATACGCGCGCGAGTGATAAATTAGAAAAGTATGTGCATAGTGTTGTGTTGTTGTGTTCAATATGTCGAAATTTATACCGAACAAAGAGCATTCGCGGACAGCATTAATTTTTTGTTTTTATTTGAAGAAAACTGCGGTTGAACCATACCGATTACTTCGAGAAGCTTATGGTGAACATGCTCCATCTCAAGATACGTGTGAACGATGGTTTCGGCGTTTCAAAAGGGGTGACTTCGATGTTGCAGACAAGGAACGTGGAAAACCGACAAAAAAATACGAAGATGTGGAATTGCAAGCATTGTTGGACGAAGATGATTCGCAAACACAAAAACAACTTGCGGAGCAATTGGGCGTTAATCAACAAGCTGTTTCCAATCGGCTACGAGAGATAGGAAAGGTTTAGAAGCCGGTAGATGGGTACCACATGAGTTGAACGACAGGCAAATGGAAAAGCGCAAAAACACGTGTGACATTTTGCTCGCTCGGTACAAAAGGAAGTCGTTTTTGCATCGTATAGTTACAGGGGATGAAAAGTGGATTTATTTTGAGAATCCCAAGCGCAAAAAATCATGGGTAGACCCAGGCGCACCATCCACATCGACCGCAAGATCGAATCGCTTTGGCAGAAAGAGGATGCTCTGTGTTTGGTGGGACCAGAGGGGCGTGGTCTATTATGAGCTGTTAAAACCTGGGGAAACGGTTAATAATAAACGTTACCAACAACAATTTGAACCGTTCGCTGCTTGAAAAAAGGCCAGAATACCGAAAGAGATAACACAAAGTCATTTTTCTTCATGACAATGCTCCATCACATACGGCAAAACCAGTTCGCGACACGTTGGAAGCACTCAGCAGGGAAGTTCTACCCCATGCGGCTTACTCACCAGACTTGGCTCCTTCCGATTACCACTTGTTTGCATCGATGGGTCACGGACTTACTGAGCAGCGCTTTGGTTCGTTCGAAGATGTGAAAAAATGGCTCGATGAATGGTTCACAGCAAAAGGGGCGTGGTATTTACAAATTGCCCGAAAGATGGGAAAGAGATATAACAAGCGATGGAGCATACTTTGAATAAAGCACTTTTTATCATTCTTCCGATTTAACATGTTTTTAAAAAAAAAAACGCATTTCATACTTATACACCTGGTAGCACTAATCGACCTTGTTAGAGATTTAGATTTGACCAAAGAACTGACTGAGACTTACAGCATATCGGAATCGTCACAGCTTCTTAACTACCTTTTATTCAAAAGAGGATAGTTTAGTTTTTTGTAATGATATTTATGGTTTAATGTCGGCACTAGGCCACCATCATTCTCCAGAGGAGTGGAGACTATTTATTGACGTATCAAAAGGCAGTGTTATTCCATAACAGGCACATATTTCCATCTTTGCCCGTAGCGTACGGTACTTATTTAAAAGAAACATATGACATTTTAAAACTTACTCTAGAAAAAATCAAATACACAACGTTCAAATGACAAATATGTGCAGATTTAAAAGTAGTGGCTTTCATTTTAGGATTGCAAACCGGCTATACGAAATATTGTTGTTTCTTATGTGAATGGGATAGCAGAACGCGTTCAGAACTCTACGTAAAACTAAACTGGTCTTTAAAAAGTAGGTACGTTCTTGATCAGAAAAATATGAAAAATGAACCATTAGGAACCTGCGTACCTGAGAAAATCATTTTACCACCATTGCATATCAAACTTGGTTTAATCAAGAATTTTGTAAAAGCGTTTCGTAAGGATGGACCTAGATTTCAGTTTCTCAAAAATAAATTTCCTGGGCTCAGTGATGCTGAAATAAAAGAAGGAATTTTTGTAGGGCCTGATACAAGAAAATTAATTGATGATCTCTCTTTTCTATCCAGTCTAAGTTCCAAAGAAAAAAAGTCATGGTTGGCTTTTATTGATGTCACGAAAAATTTTCTTGGTAACGACAAATCACCAGATTTCCCTGAAAAAATGAAATTAATGCTGGATGCCTATCATGAACTAGGATGCAATATGTCATTAAAAATGCATTTGAGTTTCTTCCCGAAAAACATCAGTTAGCGATGAACATGGAGAATGCTTTCACCAAAAATTAGCTGAGTTTGAGAAGCGTTATCAAGGTAAATGGGAACCAGCCATGCTTGCAGACTTCAGTTTGTGTCTTCAGAGGGATACTGCGAAGACTGACTATAAGCGAAAAGCCACTTTTTTAATGAAAAATAAAATATTTTGTCACTAGTTTAGCGTATTTTTGAATAAACCAATAAAAGCTTTTCTCTATATAAAACTTGACGTGATGTGACTATTTTGCTAATCAATTTTAAATTGAGTTGGCAGTGAGGAATCAGTATTTCATACTGTAAACCCAGTGAAAAAAAATATTTTTTTTGTTTGATAGTGTAATTAATATGTGTGAATTATAAAAGCCTCTACTGTACAGGGTGGTCTAAATTGGACACTTTTAAAGGTAAACCCCTTTATCCAAAGGGGATAGACGAAAACTGATGTCGGTGTCTGAGCCTTAATTTTTATGATAAACTCAATGGTGAAAACTGCAATTGATATTTAGTACCGTTTCAGATATACAGGATGTTTTTCAAAAATCTGCATTTTGAAAAAATGTTTGTAATTCTTTTCCTAATGAAAATTTTTGATTTCTTTAGATTACCATTCTAAAAATATAGCATACTTTATATTTTGCTTAAATCTACTTCAAAATATAAAGGATTTCAGTTTTTACGCGAGTTTTAAATGCACATTTTGTGAAGTAGGCTTTAGACGGAGCGGCAATATCAATTGTTTACCGATAGCAGTCAAATTGTAAAAAAAAATCCCAGAGTAAATATAAGAGTCATAACTACAATGAAATTTACTAAATGCTATAGTACTTTAAACCATGTAAAAAATAAAACAATACAACAATAAAACAATTTATTCCGAGTAGAGCAAACTAAAACAAAACAATTTTCTATAAGAGATATTCGAAATGTTGAAACCTTTTCTGGACACTTCTTACCGAGTTGATTAGTTCAAGAGGTGCAAAACTTTGTATCACTGCGACTTCTAACTCTTGCCTGGGGTTTGCCGGCAATTTAAAAATTAAGTCTTTCAATCTTCCCCAGAGATAGAAGTCCATGGGTGTTAAATCCGGTAACCTTGCCGGCCAACGATTCGGACCTTGGTTGGCTATCCAGTTATTGTCGAAATTGGCCGATAAAAAATTACTGATAACTGCAGCGTTATGAGGGGCTTCCCTGTAGTGTTGATAAAATATATTTCTAAGGTCCATTAACGGCAATTCATCAACAAGAGGTTCTATTTGCTGGTGGACCTATAACCCTGCCTTTAAAAATGTCTGCTCACACATTAAATCCAAATCTGCCTTGATTTCTTTGCTCCACAACTAAATGAGGATTTTCTTGTGCCCACGTATAAGAATTGTAACAGTTAAAAATACCTGCATTGCTTACATAAGCTTCGTCTGTCCAAATGCAATTTAATCAAAAATTCGGAACATGGTTGCAATTCTCCAGAAACCATGGGCAAAAATCCATACGCCGTTGAAAATCTCCGTCTCTAAGGTGATGGATGAACTTTTCTTTTCCTATATGCATATGCGTTTGATGCATAATTTTTGGGACGTTTCTTTTCAAACTGGCCACTATTAACTAGGTTATGTCGCAATCGAGCGAATATATCCTTGAAGGGTTGACGCCTCTCTGGATACCGTCCGTGGTACAAATTACTTGACGCTTCAGAATTTTCTCCGGTTTGTATGAAACACACTATCATATCCCATTTTTCGTAATTTTCAAACTTCATTGCGATTTATTTGACAATTTAATAACTGATCCTGAAGTAAAATTTGACAACTACGAGTAAACAATTGAATTAAACCATTTGGCCGCTCCTTCCAAAGCCTACTTCACAAAATATGCATTTAAAACTCGCGTAAAACTGAAAACCTTTATCTTTTGAAGTAGATTTAAGCAAATTGCTATATTTTTAGAATGATAATTTAAAGTTCTATTCGGATATGGAAAAATATACAGGGTATTCGATTTAAAAAATATATTTTTGCGTTAATAATTATTAAATTATTAGTTGTAAAAAATGTAACTTACACTGTTGAAATCCACGTGAAAATGTGCTTTGAAAATGTTTTTACAGAAATCAAAAATTTTCAATAGGAAAAGAATTACAAACATAATAATAAACGTTACCAACAACAATTTGAACCGTTCGCTACTTGAAAAAAGGCCAGAATACCGAAAGAGGCAACACAAAGTCATTTTTCTTCATGACAATTCTCCATCACATACGGCAAAACCAGTTCGCGACACGTTGGAAGCACACAGCTGGGAAGTTCTACCCCATGCGGCTTACTCACCAGACTTGACTCCTTCCGATTACCACTTGTTTGCATCGATGGGTCACGCACTTGCTGAGCAGCGCTTTGGTTCGTACGAAGATATGAAAAAATGGTTCGATTAATAGTTCGCAGCAAAAGGAAAAGATTTTACTGGCGTGGTATTCACAAATTGCCCGAAAGATCGGAAAAATGTATAACAAGCGATGAAGCATACTTTAAATAAAGCACTATTTATCATTCTTCCGAATTTAACATGTCTTTTTTAGAAAAAAAAAATCCGCATTTCATTCTTGTACACCTAGTAATCTAGGAATTTCACGCTTAACAAAAATAAAACTGTCCATATCCATAAAAAACGTAAACGAAATAAATTCACTACTGAAAAAATAATGTTTCGGTAAAATATTATTCCAAAGCCCTCCATAGCAAGTTAATCCCAAACTATAGACCAAATAGCTCGAAACGTTAAAAAACATAAAACGAATCGCCAATAACAAAGCAAAAAAAAGAGTTATAGATCGATGCGATTTCAGCTTTCGATAAAAGATACGTAAATCCTATTATGAAATTAATGCGATTTGAATTTTTCAATTAATTTAACGTCATTTTTAATCGAAAACAAACAGGCATCGGTATTATGTTTCAACGGAGACTTTTTCTCTTTTTTTTTTATTCCTGCTCATCAATGTGCGTAATTAAATTATTTTCTAAAAATTTATTTCATATTTTACGCAGTACGGAGGTAAAGTCGAACAACGACTTTATGTCACTATTTCGATTCAAATAAAATGGAAGTTCTGGAAAACCCAAAGATAACCCGTGTTAATGCATAGGGGTCATTCCATGCCAAATCAACCACTTTTGACCCCAACCCCTTTCGATTTGACTGAAAGTTTTTTTATCTTTGTCTACCCTATGAAAAACGGTTCTCAGAATTTTTTCAAATTTTTTTAACCACCTCAAATAAAGTTATGAATTTTTCAAAAAAATGACTCTTTTTTTTAAAATTGCCATAACTTTGTCAAAACTTTTCCGATCGAAACGTTTTTTTTTTTCAAAATTTTCGTAATTAAATGTACTTTTTAAAAAAAATACAAAAACATTTTTAGATAATATAATCTATGAAATTTTTGCATTTTTTAAGAAAAACCGTCAATTTTTTGAAGTTCGCCATTTTTTATTATTATTATTTTTTTCTTAAAAAAAACTTCAATCAATTCTGCAGTTATCCCCGCCAATCCCAGAGTGGGCCGAATTTTTTTTCTATTTTTTTTTTAATTGAAAAAATTTTTTTTCAGTTTTTCACAATTTTTTAATTTTTTTTTAGAAACTTTGTTTACTACTATTCCCATAGTGCAGTCAAGGATGCCCGATATTGTCTTCAGACAGCGTATCATAAAACGTATTTTGATGAAACTAGACACCAAAAAGGCTTCTGGCGCTGACGGAATACCTGCCATAGTTCTCAAGAACTGTGCAAGGGAACTAACACCAGTTTTCTGTAGAATTTTCAACCTATCCTACAGAAAGGGAATATTTCCTTCCTGCTGGAAATGTGCCACAGTTCAGCCGATACCTAAAAAAGGCAAGAAGACCTTGCCAAATAACTACCGACCAATCGCACTACTCTCAATAATATCGAAAGTCATGGAAAAGGCTATCAATCAGCATCTTCTAAAATATCTTGAAGGATTCAACATTATTAGTGATCACCAATATGGCTTTCGTAAAAATAGATCAACAGGAGATCTTCTGACTTATGTAACACATGTTTGGAACAACGCAATTGAACACTTTGGAGAATCTCGAGCGGTTGCTCTTGACATATCCAAGGCATTTGACCGTGTTTGGCACGATGGGCTGTTGGCTAAGTTACGTTCTTATGGTATGTCTGAAAAGTTCTGTTTGTGGCTCTCATGTTTCCTCAGAGAGCGTTCTTTACGAGTGGCAGTCGACGGATTTTTTTCTAACACCTTCACTATCAACGCCGGTGTGCCCCAAGGTTCCATACTATCTCCTACTATCTTCCTTATTTATATTAACGATCTGCTGGAAAAGACCGAGAATCCAATCTACAGCTTTGCAGATGACAATACACTTATCTCTTCATTCACTTTGAATGCTCGGACATCGACTACTCAGACGAATATCCGCAGACAGCAGGAAGTCATTCAACTTAACAAAGACCTGGAAGAAATTCTATCTTGGGTGACAGTAACCAAGTGGAATTTAACGCTACAAAAACCCAGGCGGCAGTTTTTTCTAAAAAAGTTAACGTTGCAGAACCCGACATAGTTATGTCGGGGTACTCCATCCCTCTAACATAGTCACTCAATCTGTTAGGCGTTAATTTGGGAGCAAATATGTCCTGGCATGAACATGTTGCAGGCATAGCAAGGAGAGCTTCTCAAAAGTTGGGAATATTGTTTCGAACCAGAAAGCTTTACACTTCACAACAACTGTTAATTCTTTACAAAGCTCAAATTCGACCAACTATGGAATACTGCTCCCATGTTTGGAGCTCCGCTCCCAAACATACACTGCATTTGTTGGATTCTATACAGAGAAGAGCTGTTCGTCTGATTGGACACCCGGAACTGACCGACGGCCTTGATTCGCTGGAACATCGAAGAACGGTTGGGGACTTGAGCCTATTCTACAAGTACTTTCATGGAAAGTGTTCGAAGGATGTGGCCCACTTAATTCCTCCCAGAGCGGTGCATGTTAGGTGTACACGTCGCGCTAATACCTCACATTCGTATGAGGTTCAGCTTGTTACTCCTCGTACAACGCTTTTCAAGCAGTCTTTTATATGGAGAACATCATACCTTTGGAATAGTTTGCCCAGGACTTTGTTTCCCATCGAGTACAATCTACAGCGATTCAAGAACAACGTGAATCGCTTTCTCCGCACACGTGTCGCTCCTGTAACGCTTTAGGGACTTCCCTGTAGCACGTGTGCTAAACCCATAAAAAAATAAAATAAAATAAATGCAAGTAAATGATTTCACGGTACATTATACTTAATTCATAGTCTAAACTTACAACTAATGACTAGGATTCTACGTTTGATACGATTAACATTCACTGTTTTTAATACCAATTCAACAAATAATTTATTTCATTTTTCTTTGGGGTTTGAATAATTTTGTTCACTATAATTGTGTTTCACATTATAAAATAATTTCCTAAGCATATTATAATAAATTTTAATCTGACATAAATAGTATTCAAATTCAGCACATTAATTAGATCGATAGGCTAGGGTATGACAATCACAGACTTACCTACGGCCAATTCACTAGATCCACGCGAATCTATTCTATTTCATAAGCCTACCACTACTTTATATTGAGATCCAAAACATAACCTATGTATCTGTCATGTGTTTCAGTGTTTATTGAAACTGAACCGTTTTTCAAAGGGTAGAAAAAGATAAAAAAACTTTCAGCCAAATCGGGGTCAAAAGTGGTCGATTTGGCATGGAATGACCCATAGATAGAGAGATAATAATTTATTTGTTTTCATGTAACAATAGGTTACACTTATAAGCCAACAGGCATTAAATAATGTTAACTAAGTTTACAATAACCTATAATTAAATAAAAGAAAAGGAAAAAATAGTAAATAAGTAAAAACACTTTAAAAGCAAAATTACAATATAGTAACAAAGCCACAATGAAATAAGAGGCACAACGGAAAAGACAAGAAACCACCTCTGCTGACAGAGCCATCAAATCCCTGTGCTAATTTCAACTGGACTTAAGAAAAATTCATTTAATGAGTAATAAGCTCCTTGAAGCAGATATTTGGTTAAAAGTCTCTTTACTTCCGTTTTACATAACGCACGTACACTCTCTGGGAAACTATTATATATCTTTAATATGACATAATTAACATTTTTCTGTGTATGTAGCTGTAATTACACTTTTCGGGAAGCAGATTCAATTTAAGTCTAGTGGCATACCTGTGATTGTTCATGTAAGTCTCAAAAATGTCGCTGTTGGTGTGAACAAACATAAAACTGTCCAAGATATACATAGAAATAATGGTTAAGATCTTTCTGTCTCTAAACACATTCCTACAGCTATCACGCGGCGTCATTCCAAATATACCTCTAATACATTTTTTCTGAAAAATTACAACTCTTTCAATTTCCGGTGAATTACCCCAAAGGATAAGACCGTATCTTAATCTTGACTGTATGAAGGCATGATAAGCTGACAGAGCAGCATCGACTCCAACATTTTCTAAAATAATTCTTAAAGTATAGCAATACCTTGAAATATTCAACGCAGCATTCTCAATATGCGCTCTCCAGTCCAGTCTCTGATCTATTTCCACCACCAAGAAGGAAACACGTTCGGACGATTGGATATTAATATTTCGATATGTAAAAGATAAAGTGTTTTCTATTCTACTGCCGAAAAATAGGCATTGTGTTTTTTGAGCGTTTATTAATAAATCATGAGCCGAAAAGTATCCATCAAGAGCTTCGCAAGCTCCTTGCACACCGGTCAGCATTACGTGCGGGCTCTTCTCACTAAAGATCAATGTAGTGTCATTTGCATAAAGTATAGTACATTCTCCGGATATTCTACTAAGTTCATTCGTATATATAATGTATAAGAGAGGTCCTAATATTGATCCCTGAGGCACGCCCCTCGACACCCCGATCTTGTGGGAAATTATAGGCCTACCAAAATCATCAATTTCCATAACCTGTTGTGTCCGATTTAGGTAGGATGCTAACAAATTCAACCCATTTCCCTGAACACCATACGATTGCAGCTTGGAACATAGGATATTATGATTGACACTATCAAACGCCTTAGACAGGTCAATGCACATTGCCATTGTGAGCTTCTTATTATTTACAAAACTTAGTATATGAATTAATGCTTGATAAACCGCTCTAACTGTAGATTTATTTTTTCGAAATCTATTTTGGTTGTTGGAAAATAAAGAGTAGCGTTGAAAAAAATCGATTTGTTTGTATTGTTTATAATTTTTTCAAATATTTTACCTACGTTTGAGAGCAGCGATATTGGCCTATAGTTTTTTTCCTCATGTAAACCCCCTTTTTTGTGTATTGCTTTTACTAAAGCATTTTTTTACAGGGTGTTATGAAAATCGCTTGATATATCAGATCTGGGAAAAAGTTCGTGGCGTTTTTTAAGTAAAATTCAACTGGTTTTCTTATAGTGTGAAAATGAATTTATTTAAACCGAATATGCTCCATTCTTATCGACAATGTTTCGCCATTTTTCGGGTAGAACCATGATGCCATCGGTGAAGAACTTCTGTGGTTTCTGGTTGAAAAACTGAATCAAGTGGTTTTCACAGGCTTCTTTTGAAAGCAGCTTAATTCCATTGAGAGATCGGAACAAGTGATAGTCAGAGGGTGCTATGTTTGGACTATACGGTGGATGCATCAAAACTTCCCAACCAAGCTCTCGCAATTTTTGGCGGGTCATCGAAGAAGTGTGTGGTCGGGCGTTGTCATGATGGAAAACAACATCTTTTCTATTAATCAATTCGGGCCGTTTCCTTTCAATTGCCTGGCGTAATCTCTCTAATTGTCCACAGTAGAGTTGAGAATCAATCCTCTGACTAAGTGGAAGTAGCTCATGGTGGACGATTCCCTTCCAGTCCCACCACACACACAGCATCACCTTTTTCGGCGTCAATTCTGGCTTCGCGAACGCTTGTGACGGCTCACCATCCCTTGTCTACGATCTTTTACGCTTCCGATTGTCGTACGTGATCTATTTTTCATCACCGGTTATTGCGTTTCAGCAGCGCATCGCAGATATTAAATCGATCTATCATGTTTTTGGCGCTCAACTCATGAAGAACCCATACATCGAGCTTCTTTTTGTAGCCAGCTTTGTGTAAATGGTTCAAAACAGTTTTGTTGTCAATGCCTAGCTCCATACCAATATCGACACTGCTGATATGCTTATCTTGCTGGACTTTTTCAAGAATTTCATCAGCTTTTTCAGTGATTGGACGACCAGAGCGCGACTCATCTTTCACATCAAAATTACCAGAACAAAAAGTACTTTCACCGTACACAGCATACATTTTTTCACAAGCCTGCGCAGCGTTCTTCCTTTGTCGTAATAATATTGCAAAATATAGCGCAATTTTTCATTACTTTTCTCCATTTTCAAACGCAAAAAACTTTCCAACCACTGCACCAATTTCGATGTTTATACACTCAAAGTAACGCCCGAAGTGTCACCTTTCCAACGTGCGTTTAGTGGTGTCGCTGCAATTTGTGTTTCTTGAGTTATTTGCAATTGATGCCATCTATCGGGAAAGCCACGAACTTTTTCCCAGACCCAATATTAAAACTGATATATCTCTGTACCTAATTGGTTAGTTTGTTGTTGGTGGGGAAGGTGATTGTCTGTGCACTGCAGCTAATTATGCTTCCCTGCCTTAACTATAAGAACCTCGATTCTTTTAATAAAGTTTGTTAAATTCATTTCAAGTGGTATATGTGGTAATTTATCGCCACGACGTATACCTCTGAACAGTTTACGTCTACTGCCAGTTAAAATCGCACATTCATACAGGATGTCAATAGCAGTTGCTCCTTTTCACCACATAGTCTGCATATTACTAGACCAATATGGAAATTGTTGAAAGTACGACGCCAGTTAGTTTCTTTGAAGGGCCGCCAATTACGTCCCTCACATGTCTTTAGCCAGATGTGTTCCAACGATTTAGATGTTGCTGATATGATCATCTATTGATTGTCGTTTTTTTGTACGTACTTTGGTTTAACAAATGCTGGTTCTGGACCCCTGTAGTTTTGTGGCTCCGAATTTTGCTAATTCATCCGCTTTCTCATTATCTTTTATCACCGAATGTCCTACCATCCCTAATAGTTCAACCCTGTTGCTCCTGGAGTATAGCGCTAACAGGCTGTGTTTACACTCGTGACCTTGGAGATGGCTTGATAGGCATTTAAAGCTTTTAGAACAGCTTGACTGTAATGAATAGTCTCATTTAAAAAATCCTAAAAAACGTTTTTTCTTTCGGCTCCATGACGGATAATAATAATGGTTCTAACAATCTAAAAAACAAATACTCTGATAAGGAGCAATAGGGTATATAATTAAAAAAAAATTGTTCTTTTAATATTTCGTGTAAATATTGCTAATCTAATAACTAATAAACGGCAAAAAACCTACTTTATGCAAGGGCCTAAGGTTACCACCGATTCATATAAGCTAAATCTCTCCAACAACGTGCCATAGCGCGAAATAACCGAAATTTATGGAAGAAATCACCATCGGAATAAATTACATTTTTGTCGTTCTTATCTCTAACTTTTCCTTCTTTTTATCGCACATCCTACCCGCTTCTCCGTCTTTTTTTAACCATTTGTTTCACTTTTTCTCCATCTCTTTTCGGCCATTTATTTCATTTTTTTCTCTCTCTTCGGCTAATCACCTTAATAAATGGCCCGAGTCATCTCGGAGAAGGACAAATGTTTTGTTATTTTTCTTTTTAATTTTAAGCTCAGTTTTAAATCAGAAATGTCTTTTTAGATATAGGCCTGTGCTGGGGAAGATTAATTGTATTTTTATTTAATATACGGCAATTACGGAAAGAAAAAGGTATTAAAAAAGTTAAGAGTACTCTTATTTTTAGTATTTATATTTATAGCCTTGGTCTAAAAAAAAGATATATTTAATGCCATCCTCTTTTAGTCTCTCTCCCACCCTCTAATATGTTTGATCATAATTAATTGTGCGTTAAATTTGTTTATTATCCCAACAAAAAGATCAGGAAAAATCGTCATAGTACTATATGGGATGATTGAAAAAGCTAACTACAACTCATTTTTACGAAAAATAGTATTTGGTAATCAATAATATACTCTACATCATTTTTTATAACTATCTGCCATCGTTTTACAAGTTTTTGAATTCCTTCATTGTCGAAACTGCGTGGTTTCTCTTCAAAGAAAGTCGTAAGGTAATTTTTGACGTCTTCTATAAAATGTTTTGCTATTTAAATTATTTTACAGAATGAAATCTGAAGAAGCAAGGTCAGGGGAATACGGCGGGTGCTGGAAGATTTCCCATTTTAACTACCGCAGTGTCTGTTGAGCGACATGTGGTCTAGCTTTGTCATGGGCAAAGATGATGCCTTTTCGATTGACCAAATTTGGACGTTTTGCTTGGATTTCAACATTGAGTTGAGTGAGTTGCGGACAGTACTTCTCCACAATTATTGTTTGGTCACGTGGAAGAAGCTACAGACACCTAACAAAACTTTCATTGGATGCAATTTAGCCTTGGCCATAGATTCTGCCTTTTTACTTCCATGCTTCCAGCTTCTTTTTCTTATTATGTTGTTATACCCATTTTCGGTTCGTTTTGTTGACGGGCGAGGAGAGAAATGGCACGGTTCAGGTTGTTCCGATCTGTCACAACGTGCGGAACCCATATAGTGAGTTACGAAGTGCATCCAAGTTGCTTTAAATGATGAAATGCAGTCAAATTGTCAACATTTAGTCTCTCAGTAATCTCTTCAGTGGTAATCCGTGGATTACTATTCACTAAATCACGGATAAAGTCGTTATCAATGCCAGAAAATCGCCCAGAGCGAAGTTTACCGTTTACATTGAAGTCATCATTTCAAAATCGTCCAAACCACATTTTAACTATCCTAAGAGCAGGGAGCACGATCGAAATAAACATCTTGAATATTTTTTGGTGCAGTTCCAACACTCACTTCCTTTTTAAATTCATATAACATAACATAACGAAAATGTAGCTTTTCATTTTCCATTTTAAATATTAATCGCACACAAATTAATTTAGATAAACTTTTTTTAGGTTATGTTAACTCACGATGCATTTAAATAACTGTCAGTTAATAATATGATTATAAAAGAAACAACAGCACAGTGTATGCTGCACGAACTTTTGCTATCACCCAATAAAACTATACAAAGTTTATTGATCCCTTTTTCATCTAATTTAATTGATGAGATATTACTTTAAAACTAAAAGTTATTTTCGTATTTCAAGTATTAAACGTGCTTAAATTTGAAATCAATTTCTCATTTGATACGAAAGGCCAGATAGATAGAAGGACAGATACACTGACTGACAGACAGACAGAACGACAGAAATTGGAATTCATGTTCTTCGTGATCTGAGGAAGCTGAAACGAGAAGTAATGCGAAGATCTCGGAGGGTAATAACACAGACCAACGATGCAAAAACTTTTTTAATAATTTTACCTGATTCCTATGTTTTTTGGTGTCCTGAGTCCGAAAATAATAATAAAAAAGTCATATCACCCACCAATTTTTCACATTTTAATATTAAAAAGGTGAAAAGTTTATTTTTTATCATTCGAATGTTATTAGGTTGGCAATAAAATCAGAATTTTATAAGGTTGGCAGGGAAATCAAATGTTATTAGGTTGGCAGTTCCGATAAATATCACAGCTGTTTGTTTTCTTCCAGTTAATATAACCTCGCATTGCAATGTTCAACCCATGTGCTTTAATTCACACTCAAAGTATGGCTAATCGTGGTTGTAAAAACTCTCCCCTTTTTGTTATATATGTGGTGAGATTTTAGTTAAAAAACATCAAAGAAACATTACTGACTTTGTAAAAAAAGTTGGTGTAGAAATCGGTAATCAAGAAAAATGTTGGGCTCCTCACAAAGTATGTTATGTTTATGTCGAGGATCTTAGAAAATGGTATACGAAAGAAAAGAAAGCTTTTAGATTTGCAGTACCCATGGTATGGAGGGAGCAAGAAAATCATTCAAATGATTGTTATTTTTGCAGCGTTTGATGTTTCTGGATATAACTTCAAAAATAAGAAACTAATTGTCTATCCTAATTTTACTTCAGCTAATCGGCCGATAGGACATGGACCGGGACTTCCTGTTCCTGAGCCACCTCAGTGTATTGATGACCTTTTACAGTCCAGTCCCAAAGTTAATGAAAGTTGACCGGATGGAGATGAGTTTCAATGTTCTCTAGAAAATTTAAAACCACAGTTGTTTACACAAGCTGAGTTAAATGATTTAGTAAGAGATTTAGGTTTGACTAAGGAAAAAGTAGAATTGCTTGGTTCTAGGCTGAAAGAAAAACATTTATTGGAATCTGGATCATCTATTTACCAGTATAGAACAAGAGATCAACAGTTTGTTCAGTTTTTCAAGCAGGAAGAGGGTTTGGTTTACTGCTATGATATCGGTAGCCTAATGAACGAATTTGGCATTGAGTACAAGAAGGAAGATTGGAAGCCTTTTATAGACTCATCAAAAACTAGTTTAAAAAGTGTTCTGTTACACAACGGAAAAACTTATGCTTCACTGCCTGTTGCTCATTCAGTCCATATGAAGGAAATCTTAACATGATTTTACAGAAAATTAACTATCCAGCTCACGATTGTTGAAAGTTGTCTCCATGATCCTTGGTCAACAAAAGGGATTTACAAAGTTTCCATGTTTTATATATGAGTGGGATAGCAGAGCAAGGGATCAACATTGGTCCTAAGAAACAATGGTTCGTAAGAAAAACTTTACCACCTGGCGAGAACAACATTTTGCATAAAACTTTAGTAGACCCAAAAAAGATTCTTCTACCACCACTACACATTAAGTTAGGCTTAATGAAACAATTTGTGAAAGCCTTGCCTAAAGATGGTGAATGTTTTAAATATTTGTGTAAAAGATTTCCTCATTTATCAGAAGCCAAACTGAAAGAAGGGGTTTTCGTTGGGCCTGATATTCGTAAAATGATGTTCGATTCCAACTTTGAAGCAAGGGTGATTACAAAGGAAAAGGTGGCTTGGATATCATTTAAAGAAGTTGTGACTAAATTTTTGGGCAATATGAAAGACCCTAACTACGAACTTATCGTAGCTAATATGATAGACTAGTTCAAAAGTCTGGGTTGTCTAATGAGCCTTAAAGTCCACTTCTTGTACTTGACTTTTTTCCTAAAAACTTAGGTGCTCCGCACTCGTGCCGCTCCTGGAGCGTTTTAGGGACTTCCCTGCAGCACGTGTGCTAGACCAATAAAAAAAAAAAACTATTTGAAAGATTTTGGGCAATACTTTCAAAAAAAAAAAAAAGAAGAGCAGGGGGAACGGTTCCATCAGGACATAAAGGAGATAGAGAAACGGTACCAGGGACGGTGGAAAATCAACATGACGGGTGATTACTGTTGGTCACTTCATAGAGAACAACAAAATGCATCACATCGGAGAAAAAGCTATACAAGAAACTTCACAGAGAAAAGGGAAAGGAAATACAAAAAATAAGAACTTAAAATATTCGCATTGAAGTGAAATATGTTATCGTGAGTAAAAATTGTAGCCTAATCAAATAAAAGTACGGTTTAAGTTTTTATTTTTTATGTATCAAATTTTCCCTATTTTGAAATTTAATCGATGTCATATTGTGAGAGAACTGTAGGTGATACAAAAAAACTAATATCAGATACGGTTTCAGCACCCAAAAATACATAACACATGTTTTTACAAACATTTTTTTTGTTGGCCTGTGTAATTTAACGAATACAATACTTCCCTCAGCTTACAACAAGAGAAGTAAAAAACATTGACCTATGTAAAAATGTGTAAAGAATTTTATCGAATATGGATTATTTTTCTGCTTGTAAGACTCGGACGACGAATTTTATTGTAGCCTATAGTAAGGACTGATACTTCAAAAAATTGTATATATACAGCTTTGGCCAAAAGTATTTGCCACGCCTTCAGTTCTTAGAAAATACATGTCTCTTATTTCTCACAGCGACTATATGTATATCTCTGAATTGACACATATAATCAAATAAAGTAACCGAAACAATAAATCCCATTAAAAAAGCAAAAGAATATATTCTTGGAAGTCAACAGTTTGACCTGCTTTATTTTTGTAATTATTTAGTTTACTTCGAGATCTCGTAGTGTACAGATCGTTAATCAGCTGTTCATTTTAGTGGTTTCCAGGAAAGATAAGGTGTATTTTTATAAAAAAAATACCAAAAAAAAGTTAATTTTATTTAGAAAAACGGATGAAAATACAGTTTGTTTTTGAAAGTGGAAAAAATAAATCAGGCATAAAATGTCCACGTAGTACGGCGGGAGATAATATAAATCGGAACAACTTCATTCGACCGTACCTCTAAAATTTAAACATGAACGGTTAAAAAAAACTTTTGTTCTATTTTATTGGCCTCACAAACTTAGTGTATTAACCATAAGCATGTACATATGATTTTTAATTTAAAATCTGGGACGTCACAAGACGCTAGCGCCGAATTCGAACCAGCGACCGAGGCCAAACAGAGGGAATTTTAAAACAAGATGCCTACCTAATACATCTTATAGGTCAAAAAATGGAAAATCGCACTTTACTAAGCATTTTTTAGAAACTGTACATCCATTTCCTAAAATTAATTGTTTATCAATACTCCATACAGCACCTAAAGGGTCAAAACTTAATTTCTTGGAATCAATACAAATTTACAGACACTCAAAAAACCATAATATAAATTTACTAAATAGTCAAGTAGACGAAGGAAATTCCGTCCTTTACCAACTTTTATAGCACCTAAGAACCCACATCCTTTCCTTATATAAAATAAATATAAAAAATCGGTTTTAGTAGGATGATTACGGGAGCGCCATGCTTCATGAAGAACAGGCAAATCCATAAAGACCTCGGTGTGCTTACCGTAAAGGCAAATATGAGGAAAACCCAACTAAAGTTTATGGAGAAGGCGTCCCGGCACCCCAACCCAACCATCAGGGACACCTTTCGACTGCCACCACATGCCCGCCGCCAATTCCCGAGACCGTCAAACCCTCTCTTGGACGAGGACAATGACCCTCCGCGCCCGCCGTGACAGAAGAATGTCAAAGCAGTTTACGTTATCATCAGTCCTAGGTTAAATTAACGTTAAGTCCTAAGTTAAGCTAGCGTAAGTCTTAGGCTAAGTTAGTTTAAGTCTTAGGTTAATAAAAGCATGTTATAAAAAAACCCATCCCCTAGGTTAAATTAGTATAGGACCACTAGTTTAAGAGCTTAGGTTAAGTTAGAATATTAAATAGAATAATAAACTTTCACTCTATGTTATAATCTGTCATAAATGTAAGTTAGAGGCTATGTCTTACTTTTAAGTCAATAAAGAAAATGGTAAAAAAGGTCTGTTTTATTCTTAGTTAAGCATTTGAAAATATAGTCGTACTACGAAATCGCGATAACGCATTTGTAAATCTTTACAAAAAAACATATTTAGTGTTAGTTAACAAAGTAAATAAGTAATTTTTTTGTTAAAACGTACAAAGTAACGGACCAATCAATCAACTTTTAAATTACATGTTTCTTAAATTTCTTACGTTTTTCCTTTAGAATGACATCAGCGATGACTTCTCTTGCTAATTATATTTTCTTTTATAAGCAGTCAGGTACTAACATAAGATTACAAAATATAATGTAGTTTTTATAAATTATTATTATTTTTAATTTTTAATTTGATTTATCTTTATTAATCCAAATAATTAAAGTAAGAATTATATGGCGTTATAATTTTGAACAACTGTGTACGTCCTGTAAATCTAACTTTGATTCCCCGCGGCTTTCGCATTTGATTGAACAAAAGACCGACTGATTGATAATCCAGTTTCCAAATTCATTATTCGGGTTTTGCGAATTACAACCGATCCATGTGCGTCGCCTATATTTGCTGTGACCAACTGTGTTGTGTGTGTTGTGGCGCTTTGTTCAAACACTGGAAAGAGTGGCGGGCAAAAAAAAAATTGGTTAAAAATCAAAGCAAAAAATTTCGAAAGGGTTTTTTAATGTAGTGAGAGGGATTTTTAATATGTTTTTTTTTAATGTAGTCGTATTTGATTAATACTTTTTTTAGAGGTTAGTTGGGACTCGTTCAGTAATGTTTATTATAGACAATATAACAAAAATAATGACACACAAAAAAAAACTGCAATACAGAAACTTTCTAGAAATTGCCGAAAGAGTCACTGCAACTATAAATATTTTACTGTGAAACTAGCTGTGCCCGCGGCTCCGCTCACGTGGACTACAGAATTATTAACAATAAAATTACTTAATTACTTTGTTAATTGTCACTAAACATATTTGTGAAGATTTTACAATTGCGTTATCGCGATTTCGTAGTACAACTACATTGTCAAACGCTTAACTAAGACTAAAACAGATTTTTGATATTTTATGTTTATATGATGAACAGATATAGGTCTATTATGTACTAAAACAGTTTGAACAGGACGGAATTTGCTACGTCTAATTGACTATTCAGTAAATTTATATTATGGTCCTTTGAATGTCTGTAAATTTCTATGGATTCTAAGAAATTGAGTTTTGATCCTTTAGGTGCCGTATGGAGTATTTGTAAACAATTGATATTGGGAAAAGTATGGTCTGTTTCTAAGAAATGTTTAGCAAAGTGCGATTTTTCATTTTTTAGCCTATAAGAGGCATTATGTTCTGTGAATCTTGTTTTGAAATTCCGTCCCGTTTGGCCTACTTAACAGCAATTGCACTCTTGACACTTAAGTTTATAAACTCCTTCTAGTTTTATCTCTATCTCGATCTTATAAACACAATAAATCAACGGGACGGAATTTCAAAACAAGATTCAAAGAACACGATGCCTCTTATAGGCTAAAAAATGAAAAATCACACTTTACTAAACATTTCTTAGAAACAGGCCATACTTTTTCCAATATCATTTGTTTACAAATACTCCATACGGCACCTAAAGGGTCAAAACTCAATTTCTTAGAACCCATAGAAATTTACAGACAATTAAAGGACCATAATATAAATTTACTGAATAGTCACTTAGACGTAGCAAATTCCGTTCTGTTCCAACTGTTTTAATACATAATAGACCCACATCTGTTCATCATATAAACATAAAATACCAAAAATCTCTCTTTACAGAATTATTGTTTAGGTTTTTTTGCAAGAGAGCCACGCCGGCGGCAAACTTTTTTCCGACTTGATCCACTATTATTGGCACTGTTCATTCCTTATGTTACCTAACAGAGAACAAAAAGGCTGATTCATTAGTCTTGAGACTAATTTTAGGCGTTCGGATAAATGCTAAACAATTGACACATAGCAATGTTATTTATGCTGAAGGTGTAATGGTACCTCTAATCTGATTTCCGAATCTGCGCATTTGATTATTCGTATTGGAAATGTCATACAAGCCTGATTTACGAAAATGCGGTGCTTCTCTGTTTGGACAACTGTCCATAAAGCAAATTCTCGAAACTTTTGAAAATAAGCCAATATCTCGCGCCATCACGTGAAGGCAAAGAACCAGAAAATAAAATAAAAAATCTGGTCTGCCACATGTTTTTCGCAGAAGAAAAACTAAAAATTGCAAAAGACAAAGTTGGGCAGTCGCAAAAAAAGTCGAGAAAATACGGTACATCGAATTTTAAAGACAAATAATGTGCAAGTCCGAAAACATAAAAGGCACCGAAATACACTGCAAGACAGCTCAAAAAAATACCAAATGTTGCCGTGCACTTCGTGTTAAGCATTTTATGTATAGAAAATTTATCGTTATGGATGATGAAAAATAATTCACATTTTTGAACAGTTCTCTCAGTGGAAATGATTCCTTCTACATTGACGATTATAAAGGAGCAACAGACGACGTCAAATACGCCGGCAAAATGAAATTTGAACCAAAAGTGCTGATGTGGATTGCCATTTCATCGAAAAGTATTTCAGCTCCATATTTCCAACCAAGCAGTGCTGTTGCAGACAATTCTGATGTGTATATCAATAAATGCTTAATTAAATTGAAGCAGATTATCAAAGAAAATCATGCGCGCGACAAAATAATGTTCTGGTCAGACCTTGCACGTTGTCATTATGAAAAAAACAGATGAATGGCTCAAAGCCTCTCTCAGCCATTATAGCAGTATCATCTGCAAATCTTAGGTTGTTAATTAATGTTCCTCCAATGCTCACTCTCTCACATCTTTCATCCAGTGCTTTCCGAAACACGAACTTAGAATACACGTTGAAACCGTTGGGAGACACGACGTAGCTCTGTCGAACCCGTTTTTGAATTGGAATTTCATTCGTTTCTACGTTGTCAACACGCACTACTGCTGTTTGGTTGTAGTAGATATTTTTAATTAATCTTATGTCGTTTTTATCTAAATTAAAGACTGGCTCAAAAGTCAAAAAGTCAACTTTGAACCGCAAAATGACAATCCACCAAATATTCCACAGACACAACCAATTGAAAGATTTTAGGCAATACTTTCACGTAAAGTTTATGAAAGTGGTTGGGAAGCACATAATCATCGGCACTTGATTGGCAGAATAATAATAATAAAGAGGAAATCAACGTTTCGGTCGTCCAAACCCTGATGGATGGCGTTCCAAGCAAGCTGCGTAAAATTGAAGATAAGGTCCATTCGCTACAATATAAAACTGCTATTTGATAGATTTTTTTTCTCTGGTTTCAAGCCTGAAATTAGTCTCAAGACTAATGAATCACCCCTTATGTATGAATTAAAACAACAACACGTAAAACGGATAAGTAGTTCTTGAGTGATAAGCGCACTAACGGACAGATAGGCAGAGAGATGTTGCGTGTTATAATATATAAAATAAGATTTAACACAATAAAATCTCTTTAATCCGAGCAGAGGATTTATTTACGAGCGTGGAATGAAAAGTCTTGTAAAAAACAAGGTGAATAATTTTTTTTTTGTAAAAACAAAATATTATTTGTCGACATAATCTCCATTGGGTTCAAAACATTTGGCCCAGCGAGATTCCAATTTTTTATTGGAACTGTGCTTAATATTCGTTTATAGCACAAATCACATCTCCACCCGAGGAAAATTGGTATCATGATGGAAGATCCTCACATTAAGCTTCGTGAGATTGCTGAGATGGTAGGCATCTCGTATCAACCAGTACCTAACATACTGCATGCTGCATGAAGTTCTAAAAATAAAAAAGCTGAGCTGAAAAAACATTTTAAAATCGTGTTTGGAAAAGCTGCCGGGTAATCCGAAGAATTTCTGGTGTCGTGTTGTGATCGGCCATTACACCCAAGAGACAAAACAGCAGTCAAAACAGTGGGTTTGCGACGGTGAAAGTGCACCGAAAGAAGCCAGAACAGTTTTATCGACGAGAAAAGTGAAGTTAACTGATTTTTGGGATTTACAGGGCACCATCAGGAGTGACCATTTGGAAAAGGGTAAAACACTGATTGGCTCTTATTACGCAACGTTATTGGATCGTTTGCATAGTGAGTTGAAGCATAAGCGCGCAAAAAAAGTGCTCTTTTACCAGGACAATGCGCTTGTTCACACCTCGGCCGTTGCAGTGGCAAAAGTGCAGGAGCTGCTCTTCAGAATACGGGCCTATTCCCCAGATTTGACCCCATATGACTTTTTTCTGTTTCCTAGTCTCAAAAATTGGCTCGGGGGATGCAATTTTCGTTAAATAAAGAAATTATCTGTGCGGTACGAAGTTCTTTTTTCTGAGGGAATAAAAAAATTGGAATCTCGCTGGACCAAATGTACTGACCTCAATGGAGATTATGTTGAGAAATAAATTTTAGTTTTTGCAGAAAAACGTTATTTACCTGGTTTTTACAAGACTTTTCAGTCCACCCTCGTAGATTGAATAACTTCCATATTTTTTACGCTTTGCTACGCAAAACACCAATGTACATATATCTATGCAAGCCGTACCAACTCTGTTTAAAAGGAAGTATGGCGTTTGTATTTACATTAGCGAGCGTTACAGTTAAGTGCACATGTTCTTTATCGCGCGGTTATTTTCCTGTTAACTGTTTTAAAATCTGTCGTCGACTACAACGGAATCTCTTAAACTGTTGTACGAAGAATTATTTAATGAGATATGTATGTAGTGTTTAAATGCCTTAACAGAAACAAAAACGTTAGGTGTACAAGTTAATTATAGGCATTTTTTCGATCAACTGTTACATTTATTTAGAAAAAAAATACAAACTCAATATTCAAACAATCTATTTCGCTTGTTGGACATTTTTGCAATCTCTTATGTACTCGTGAATGTCGGATTCCAGAACGAAAAAATTGTGGTGGTTCGATGCAATGAATTCATCGAGGTTCGTTGCGTCCTGTTCAATCAAGCTGAACTGAAAATCATTAAGTGATATCGTAAAGATTCAAATAGGTGATAATACGAAGGGGCCAGCGCTGGACAATGTGGCGCATGAGGGAGAATTTCCCAGTCTAAATAAGAGATGTATCCAGGGAATTCTTGCTGTGTGGGGTCAAACTTCGTCTGGCAGTAGTGTCATCATCAAGTCACTACCATTAAACAGCATTTTTTTTGAAGCACGTCACTAACACGGATCAGTTGCTGTTTGTGGAGTAAAACTGGTTTCAACGATAACCTGACAGGGAAAAAAGCGCAGGTATATTAGTCACTAAAATCGTCTCCATGGCACGAAATCAAGGAAAAGTAAAAAAAAAGCACAGAATTATGGGAAGCTTGAATAACATATAGCAGAACGGTAGAGCAATTACTCTTCACTCAGCAAATTTGTTTACTTGCGATAAGTAAGGCATGCAAAACCACGCCAACAACAGTTCTGCAGATTCTGGCATGAAACATGACATTAAATATAGAGTTAAAACAAATTTATCCAGACGAGATCTTGGCTCGGCAAAATAATAAATTAAAAAAAAAAAAACTTTACAACGTGACCGTCGCCTCGCTCAGGAAGACAACGGCAAACCACCCATAGTATCATGCCTAGTAAAGCCCTCTCACTTCGGCCAATCGGAACCGGCATTCAACTGTAGGTTCCCTTTGTTTGTGGAACACTTAAAAACGCACCAACCATAGGCAAAGCGACAAGGTCGCCTACGTTCGTATTGGATATGACACTTCAAGAGGGCACACAACTGGGTAAAGTGGCTTAGAACACGAGTTCAGACTCAATATAACCTATAGGTGGGGTTGACATAAAAAGAGATGAAGAGATCGAAGAAGAACAAAACCGTGTCAAGATTAAAGATGACCGAATAGGAATAGAATGGGCAATGGAAAAGGATGGAAAGTCAGAATACAGAACCGTTAAAACCTCAAGACGCATAACCAAATAGGTGACATACGAGGGGTTCTCTTGTTTTTTAAGGAGGGCCAGAGCTGTTGCGATTCCACCAAAGAGAATCAGGTAGCGAAGTTGCGATTGTGAAATGGGACTAGAGAGTGGTTTTGCTGGATGGTTATTAGGTTTATTGGTTCACTAGAATCCACAGGATACAGCCGTAAAGCAGGTGTCGGACTTGTTTTCTCCAGTCTGTTGTTGGTAGAACTCAGGCTAGGTCAGAGCATCTCATAGTAGATTCCACCAAATGCACAACAACACATTTGTGCATGGATGTTCGGTTCTACAGTGCTCAGTGATGGTTCACCAAGATAGATCCTAATTGTGACCTTTTAAGATTATAGCCCAATATCCACTTTTCATCACAAGTAACAACTTTGTTAGAACATGGAAACAGCATTCTCGTAGCCTACGCTTTTGTTCCCGGGAGTGAGCTCTGCAAATCTTCTCCAGTTTCTGTAGACGATGGAAAATACATCGACGGATCCCTTTGGATGCATTTACAAGTTCCAATTGAGTTTGTCCAGAATTCTCGTCTCTCTCCGTATTTTGCGCCATTGCTGGTTGATTTTGAAGATTAAAACTTCCCAAGAAATTTACTGAAAATACTTTTTACACGTGTTGTATGATAGCCATAACCTTTCTTTTTTTAATTGAAATGCGGAAAGAACAAAGTGCGACAAATGTTGGTTTTGAACAACATCGCATCTACAACTGATTTTTCAGTTCAAGTTGAAAACAACGCAGAGATCAATGGAGAGAACGATGCTCGGCAGGAGTAAGGAATAAGGACATCAGCGCCAGGAGTGGGGTCACCGATATGATCGAGAAAGCAGCAAGATTAAAATGGCAGTGGGCGGGACATATAGCTCGAGGTAATAACGACAAATGGACAAAGCGGTTTCTGTGTTGGCGTCTAAGAATATTTGCGCGGAGCGCAGGACGTCCTCAACTCCGATGGCGGGATGATATAAGGCGGCATACGGGTGCATCGTGAATGCAACTCGCCCAGGACCGCAGAGCATGGAAAGAGATGGAGGAGGCCTATGTTCAGGAGTAGATGGCGACGGGCTGAAGAAGACGACTAAAAAAGTCCAACTTTAATACTTCTTCAATTTGGTAGTTAGGGGTTTAAATTGACAAAAACACCAGTAAATCAACTAAAGTTGCTGAGCAGTACAACACCAGAAAAATCCGTTTTTATTTATGATTATGGTAAACCAACAAAAATTAACTAATTTGGTAAAATTTTAAAACAATTTACTTGCTACTATCTAACATACAATACAAAATATTACATATATTAGATATTAAAAAAGAAATATGCATACCTAGGACCCATATGTCCATTTACTCCCTTAGTGCCAAATTTAGGGATGGTTTAAAGCCAATTGTAATACCTAACGTCACTTCCCTGATCAATCAAAGTCCATAATTTAAGTCAGTCTTAAAAGTGTGTTTCGAGTTCATTTTTTTCCATCAAATGTATTCTTTGGTGTGCTAACAATGGCGCAATTACCTTAGTAAGTTGTCCAATCGCCTCCTGCATCAATAATCGCCTAGCATCTTCGAGACATGCTGTCTACGAGATTTTCTGCATACTCTACAAATTTTTCGAATCTCGCGAGACAACTGAATCAAAGTACTCAGAGCCTGTCCTCTGACCTTTCCCTTTACAAGAGACCACACGTTTTCAATAGGCTTAACGTCCGGCGATTGTGAGGTCCACTCTAGTATCTTATCGTGGGCCCAAGCGAGCCGTTTCGCGACGTGATTTTCGTCCAGCAAAGATTTCTTCAACGAATTTGACATCATGAGCACGAAGATGTTGTCGAATAGTCTCATGGGACACATTCAAACTGGCTCCCGTGAAAAAAAAGACACGATTCGTTTTGTGACTTTCGGAGTGACTTTGTCTACCGACCCACGTTTTGGCAAGTAGTCAACATTTTTCGTCTCATTAAAATGATTTACCCGCTTCTTCACAAACGATACCGACTTTTTAATATATTTAGCGGCCGCAGAATGTTTCATTTTAGGCCCCTATGGATGAGAACAAAGAAAGACTGCTTCGAACCGATGCGCAAACAAGTGACTCATTTTGGATTTTACGTGATTTTAACGAAAGTTCGGAATTGACTGATCCTTTTACTAAAATATGTCGTTCCCTCTACCGATTTTTTGTTGAATCGCTGGAATTGCATCTACCAAGCAAACGAATTATCGCGGACACGTTCTTACTTGATAGACGTAAGTGGTGTCACTTGAAAACACGGTTTTTATATTGGAATCAACGCTATCACACAGCAGGGCCTTTTGTTTCAGAAATAGTACTTTTTCTTTGGCCCACGTTTCGAAAAACTTTTTAGTTATTGTCAGAGCTCAAATTTTTTTTTTCATTGTATAAGAACCCTAAATTAGCAATAATATAATGTTTGGTGTGGTAGTGATAACTGTTGGGTACTATAGTAAATCCCAAGATACGAGTATAAGATCCTACCTCTTTGCTTTTTCAATGGGGCAATAAACGATCCTATTAAGGTTTTGTGCATAGTTGCCAGGTATTACAATAAACGTATTTTTATTTTACCTGTTTTGTATACCGCCCTCACTTGCACCTGCAATCATATTGGATATATTTTTACTTATATATTTACTACCTGACAACCCGGTTTGGAGCCCTTTAAGTATTTAATAATATAGACCTAATGACCACAGGTCCCCATTAAGATTCGAAAGATACTTTTTATTATTTTTAGTTTTACTTACAACTTACAACGTAACGGTTCTATTTTAATTATGTGGCGTCCGTGGGAAAATTGCAATAGTGGCTATTGCAAGAGAAAACATTTATCGCTTGACGCTAAACAAATAGTGAAAAATGTTTACGACAATTTGGTAAAAAAAATTTGAATAAACAAAGTGCTTTGCAAGAAACCAGTGAATTAACAAAAACCCTAATTTCTAAGATTAAGGGTATTGCAGGAAAACCATCACTCAGGAACAGGAAAAACGGAAAGATTTTCAAATGCATTATGTAGACGATTGTGAAAAAGACGTCATCAGGAGAAAAATATATTCTATGTATGAAGAGCAGTTGGTGCCGACACTAGACAAAATAAAATTAACACTGGTGTAGGACAGGACCAATATACATTGTGGCCGATCACCTCTTAACAGAATTCTCTTAAGAATGGGATTCACGTTCCGAAAAATCAATAAAAGGCAAGTAGTGCCGGAGTCACAAAGATTACGAATCTTGCGACATACTTATTTACAAGAAATTAGAAAGTACCGATCAGAGAATTGGCCAATAATTTACCTTGACGAAACATGGTTCGATACCCATGACACTATGCAAAAAGGGTTGGTTGACAGCAGTACAAAATGTCAAGACTAACGCACCTTCAAATAGAGGTAAACGAATAACCATCTTAACGATCTTTTGGAAGTTTTGAAAGACTATAAATTGAAAAAGAAATATGTTTGTGATAGTATGGCTGAGAAAATGAGACACACTGTTTTGCAGCTTCCTTCGTATTATTGTATGTTTAATCCAATTGAACATATTTGGCATCAAGTTAAATCAAAAATAAGGGCACAAAATGTTGCTCCTACTTTAAAGGTATCAGTGGTTGAATTAGTAAAAAAAAGTTATAAATGATATACTTTGTGAAAGCTGGAAGAACTCCATTCAGCACCTTGTGATAGTGAAACCGAATTAGGCTTAAGTTAAAATATATTTTTATTTATACAATATTTCCCCTCTTGTAAACCACATTCATTCAAACTGTATATTTGTACTTCTTATCCATTCGTTTTTACATGCACATATAAATAAACATCTCCAAAAACACTTATAATTTTATTTATTTGCATTAATGAATAAAATTCTTAAGGCCATCTCTGCAACCTATCATAAACAAAAGGTCAGAATTTTTATATTGCCCACTGAAAATGGCAAAAATCAGGATCTTATATTTTGGGACAAGCTATACCAAAACACAATAAAAACCGACATAAACCGAATCCTGCGCATTGGAACTACGTTAGTTTTTATTATGTCTTTTTAATTTATTGCCTGATATTTTCAAAGTACAAACCTCCTAATGTTGATACATAATTTTTGCAAATTAACCAATCTCTTACACAACCAAAAAATACATTTTTGAGCTCTTAGGACATTGACTAAAAAGAAGTTAATTTTTCGGGAAAAAAAGTATTACATTGTAGGCATAATTCTTCTGTATTTGACGCGGGAAAAATCCAGAAGAATTAAACCTAAAAGCTCTATCACCTGTGGAAGTTTTCTATCAAAAATAAAATATTACATTTTCGAAAACAAAAGTCAACTGAAGAGCTGGACGTTTTAAATTCCACCAAGTCTAACTTTTAGAGCTCTTTAGTGAATCTGGCTGTAACGGAAATAAGGCTCATGCTAATGTTATCATGCTCAACTCGATGTAAAAGAGTAAATAAGAAAGTACGGAAAATCATATTTTAAAATGACGTATATTTCCGAAGAAAGTTCTTAAAATTTTGTATTCAGTATCCTTCTTCTCTAAACCATTCAATAACTCGATTCAATTCATTAGAATAAAGAAAATCAACCCGGAATCAGCCCACAAGTCGAATTCCAGTCGACTTTATAAATTAGTTAAATATTCAACAACTTCCCGAGCATACCTTTTGATATTTACCTTTGTAAATTTATCTCTACAGGAATATTCCTCCAGATTTTCTCGTAATATCTCTGGAGGAACGGAGTTTTCTTTTTTGTTCTTGAACAACATCTTTCCCGAGAAACTTCGGAGAGTTTGTTGTTATAAATACCATTAAAGAAATTTCCTAATATCGTTTATAAAGTTTTGAGTCCCTTTATACAGGGCTTAATACAACTTTTAAAACGCCGACAGGGAATACAAGAAATTATATAGGCTTTTGAGCAGGTGAAATGGCAAGAGTTCAAGTTTCATTTAAAAATAAGATCACTATAATTACAAATAAAGTCTGGCAAGTAAGAACGTGACCACCGGTATTCTTGAAAAAAAATGTTTTTCGAGAACATTTTTTGCCATCAATGTATTCTTTGGTGTGCTAACACCGGCGCAATTACTTTAGTAAGTTGTCCAATTGCCTGCTGCATCAATAATCATTGCAGAAAATCGACGAGATTTTCTGCAATGATCTCTAAATTTTTCGAATCTCGCAATACCACTGAGTCAAAGTCCTCAGAATCTTTCCTCTGATCTTTCATTTAGAAGGGACCAATCATTTTCAATAGGGTTGGCGTCCGGCCATTGTGAGGGCCACTCTAGTGTCTTATCGTGGGGCCAAGCGAGCCGATTCACGACGTGATTTTCATCCAGCAAAGGTTTCTTTAACATGCTTCGAAATTTGACACCATGAGCACGAAGATAGTGTCGAATGGTCTCATGGGACACACTCAAACCGCTCCTTGACGCAGCGTCAATTTCGGGTCCCGTGAAAACAAAGGCACGATTCGTTTTTCAACTTTCGGAGTGACTTTGCCTACCGAGCCACGTTTTGGCAAGTCGGTGACATTTTTCATATCGTTAAAATGATGAAATAGTTCCCCATTCACTCTATTTCCCAAATTTGGCCCAAAGTGACTTTTTTGTTCCCTAACCTCAAAAATTGCCTATTATGCACAGTTCGAAACATTTTTTTTTTTTGGAGAGAATAAAAAAATTAGTATCTTGCTGGACTAAATGAGAAATAAATTTTTGTTTTTGCAACAACATGTTTATTTACATTGTTTTTTACAAGACTTTTCAATCCACCCTCGTATATCCAAAGAACAGGCGGGAGATGGTGTCGGAACTCTAAGTGCAGGCACGTAACGAGCTTCGTATTCTCACGCTGCATTGTAGATTAACACTGGTGTGGAAGACGACCCAACAAGCCCGAGTTGTCTGGAGAATGAGGAGACGCCGCTCTACTTAACCTGAGCCTGTGAGGCGCCGGTGGGCTCAGACGTGAAGACTTTGAAACGGTGAAGCTCCAGACACACATTGTCAACACCCTGGCTTGAGTGACATACTGATCTTTATAGTTACGTAGGGGAGGTTCCGCGGAAACCGTGGTGATTAGGGTGGATGGAGGAAGTTTTTGGAGAAAAGATGTTTCTGGTCTATTTGCGTTAGGCATCCCCATAGTAAATAGTACTACAATCCCCGAAAATATATTCAAAATATTAACAAAGTGATAACTGAAAAAAAAAAACCTATCTGTAGCCTTTGAAAAATTATTTCTTAAAAACAATTTCAGTTAAATGAGAACCTTTACGTTCCCGGAACTCTTTTAAGTGAGTTGTGAAATTATTAATCACTGCTCGGCATATCGTTTCCGTGATCGCAGTCATGTCTGGACTCAAATATTCTATCAATTATTCCATGCAAAATGATTGATATTTTGCCTAATTGAGAATCAATTTATCCAGGAAAATATCTCAAATGACTATCCAAGATGAGTTTAGAAGTGTGAGATAATGCTCCATATTTTTTAAATGAGCTTCGTGAATTATAATTAGGAATAGGCGATGACGGATTGTACCTATCGATAGTCGAGGTGGTTTGCCCGAGACGATCGATAATTTTAACTTATCCAAATACCGATAGCTATCGATATACCAATATAGAGGCAACTATAGACCTATCGATGCCGAGGGCAGGGGGAGAGCAGACTCCCAAAAAAGAGACATCCCTTCTAAATAAAATGTATCACTTTTAAAATAGAAGGTAGAGATAATTATTGACTATCGATAACTGTTGATATATCGATAACTATTGATAACTATCGATATACCGATAACTATAGTTATCAATAATTATCGACATAATTTTTTTTTAATACTTTCTAAAAGTGATGACCAAAGGGTGGAGATAGTAATGACTATCGATATATTGATAACTATCTATATATCGATAACTATTAATATACTGAAAAAATAATTCCATCTTTATCCACATTTTGTAAATTAGGTGTGTGCGTTTTCGTTTTGTCAGACTTCGATAACGGCAATTCTACTTATTAGCATAGCCTTTATGGTAAATTTTCACCTCATCTGAGAATAAGATGTTGACATACAGGGTCTGGCCGGAAAGTAATGTCACCAATTTTATTGTGAAGTGACTGTACGTCGTAGCGCGCTATACCCGCCGGGGATCGGTGGTGGGGGAAGTGAGCTATCGAGCTAGTGCTTGTTCAGTTGTCTCCGAGCTCTCGGAGGGTCAGGATGGGTGATTTCGAGAACCTTTGCTTCGTCTCTCGTACAAGTAGCGCTGCATGGCTCACTGGAACAAAGATATGCGATAAAGTTTTGTGTAAAACTAGGCAAGACCGCAGTGGAAACTTTTCCAACGGTTCAGCAGGCCTTCGGGGATGAGTGTTTATCCCAAAAAATTTACAAATGGCACAAGAAGTTTCTAGAAGGCCATGAAGACGTCGACGACGAAGCCCGCGCTGGATGCCCGTCAACCTCCTCAAACGAAGGAAATGTGTGTGTGAAAGAATTTTTGCAAACAGACCGTCGAATGAGTGTTCGTTTAGTGGTTGACATGTTAAATATGCCGAAAACTATCATCCACGAAATTGTGTCCAACGATTTGCATATTTACGCGAAGTTGATCCCCAGAATTTGGACCGACGACCAAAAATCTCGCCAAGTGGAAATTTGTCAAGAACTTTTGGAAATGTGTGAAGGTGACCCCAGACTTCTTTTGTTTACCCACCTGAAATCCCCCCTAAAAGAACATTATTTCAGAACAAATGACGACGTGAAAGCGGCTTGTACAACGGCTTTAAAAGCAATTCCTGAACAGGCCTTCCAGGACGCCTTCGCAGCTTGGAAATCACGCTGGCAAAAATGTATCGACAAAATGAGAACATTAATGAATTATACCGATCTGGTCAATAAATTTTTTTAATGGACTTGGTGACATTACTTTCCGGACAGACCATGTATGTTGAAAAACGTTCAAAGATTTGATTTACAAAGTTGAACCTATGAGAAGCTTGGGTGCCACGCTTTATATCAACTAAATTTCTCAAAACTGTGTTAAGCTCGAGCAATAAGGCAAACGAATTTAAACTGTAGTTAGTAGTAAGATACCCTGTACCGTTAGTAGTAAGATATCCTGTACCGAAATTTATATTCTTGTGTGGCATTCCTTTAAAATATGCGACGTCTTGTTCACCAGAAACTTTCCGCACCGTCCTCGTAAAAAGAAAATATTATATCGCCCTATAATTTTTTTCTCTTTAATTTGGAGAAAAAAAGCATTTCGGACTCTCTAAAACAAAAATATATAACCTTATTAATTTTTCTCTTATATATCCCACCCGTTGTTATATCTACCCTGGTGAAAATTTATGATTTTCCGTTATCCCGTATTTTTCTTTATATTGTGGAGTGTTATGGGAGAAAAACCCAATCAATTTTCCTATTCGTTCTAATCTGTTTTTCCTTTTACTAGCCCTGTTGCCATATTTTTCTTGTGCGCACCTTTTCGGTTCACACGGATTATAGAAGATGGATGGGCCCTATTTGTTATTTTTTGATGAGGTATTGTAAATTTTTCTTTTGTTTTCCGTTAACGGAATATACCGCTCCCGAATAAAATTTTCATCCGAGTCTGTTCCTATTTATCTTCACAAATATTTTCGAATAAGAAGAAAAAATTGGAAAAACAAATTACCCAGTACGTTTCATGCAAACAAGTAGTTATAAAATAAACACTAAAGAATAACAATACAGTCTACTTTATGGTGAAACATTATTTTAAATAAAAAACCGGTCAAGTGCAAGTTGCACTTGCGCAATTAGTGTTCCGTACGTTGATTGCTTTTAAAATAAAAAATTTGTTACGGAGGTATAAAATGATCAGTGACTTCACAAAATACACCCTAAATGAGTTTTCAACAAAGTTTGTTGCCAATCTTTACTGAAAATTGATGACCTTGAAATTTTTTTTATTTTTTTATATACCAGATAAATTATTAAAGGTAATGCGCTCGTGATAATTTTCGTTCAATCTACACCCCGTGGAGAATATTCTAGAATTCAAAATTTTTTGATAAGTACTTTTCGAGATTAGGCGGGTGGACAGCGATTTTTCGCGATTTTTTAAAAATAATAGAAAGAAGAGTGCGCGCAAGTATTAGATTATATATATATTTTTTTACTCGTGTTTTCATAAGCTTTCATTTGACACCACACTCGATGACGTAGTAAAAAAAATTTTTTTTTCACTTCGATTTCACCCCCCAAAAACTAACCCCTTAAGTCAAAATTTAACTTTCAAAACTACATGGCTCTGATGAGGCCATCAATTCCTATATTATTACCAAATTTCAACTTTCTATGACAAATAGTTTCGGAGAAAATCGGGTGTGACAGACAGATAGACACCGAAGTGATCTTATAAGTGTTCCGGACGGAACACTAAAAATTAGAAATTTACCTTGTTTACATAATCAAAAAAAACTATTTAACAAATAAAAAAAACACAATTCTCTCTTTTAAAATTACATCGAACAAAATATATGCTCTCTTCCGATGAAATACGTGTGTACTTTAAAGAATAAAATTCAAATATGGACGATATAAAAAAAAAAACTCATTTGTGATGTGTGCTTAGATTATTATTTTTTACGATATTTAATATTATTTATTATGAAGTTGGAACTTAAAAAATATGTTATTCGTGATCTAGAACCCTAAAAAAAACAAAATTTTGAGAGGGTACTTTTTCATTCCCGTTAGCAGAGAAAGTAAATGCAATAGTTTATCAGCTGTCCCGTAAGTACATTTCAACCAACTTAACCAATTGTTCTTGTTCTCAGCTCAACATTATTTTTTGGTTACTCTGAAGAGCACATCTCAACCCCTCTATACACTATTCGCATTTTGCAATCACTTTTAACCCCGTATATATTTTACTATTCTTCTTCACCTTGAAGTGCCATATCCAATATGCACGTAGACGACCCTCTTGCCTTTGCCTGTGACAGGTGCCTTTTTTTACTATAGAAAAATTACTTTGTATTAAATATTCAATATCTCAATCAAAAACCAGAAAAACTACAATTAAACTGATACAATGACCGCCACCCCTTGCACCCTCTTCTCATGTTAATAATGAAAACAATGAAAAAAAAATGTAATGTTAAGAATCCTTGGCTGAAGAAACTCCGAAAAAGATCTATAACAAGACAAATACAAAGTCACTCTTCTATCTATTTTCTTCACCCCTTATGGTGCCTTATCTGTTTTACTGTAAGTGATTACGCTTAAAATTTGTCCATTCTCTATTCCAAAAAAACCAGAAAAAATTCTAACAAAAACACTATTGAAACTATATAAGATTTTCCCATCTTTCTCACTCCTCTTCCCCTAATAAATTTCTACAGCCCAAGAACCCTGAAAAGAGCATATAGAACGATATATATATATATATATATATATATATATATATATATATATATATATAAACCCCTATAACTCTCAACCCCACCCCATCACTCCTTATATATTTTTAGTATAAATAATAAGTTTAAAGTTTGTCAATTACATCAACCAAAAAACCTACAAAATTTCTATTTAAATACTGTTGAAACTATACAAAATTTAACGACCCCTACCCCTTTTACCCCCTTCTTGGGTTAAAATTTAAAGTAACCAAAAACCTGAAAAAGAACATGAAAACATTATATATGCCAAACAAGCCCTATAATCCCCCCCCCCCCCCCCCCATCCCTTTTATGTTTCACTATAAATATTTGACTGTTAAGTAAATTGTGGAAAAGTGTGTCGAATATAACAGGCCTTTAATATTAATCTTCGTGGATTATGAGAACGCTTTCGATTCAGTGAACCAGAATATGCTTTTTAAGGCTCTTACTGAATGCCGTATAGACTCAAGGTACTTCGAACATTAACAGTTAAATTATACAGGGAAACAAACAAATTCCAAGTCGAAAGAGGTGTGCGTCACGGTGACACTATTTCCCCAAAGTTGTTTATCACCCGACTGAAATACATGTTTAAAAATCTGAATTGGAGCAACATTGGCATAAATATAAGTGGAGAAATGCTGAATAATTTGAGACTGGCCGATGACATAGTCCTGTTAACAGATCGCGCAGATCATGCTAATGTCATGCCTAACACCCTAAAAGAACAGTCCTATAAAATTGGCCTAAAGATAAATTTTTGAAGACCCAGTTTTTACCAAGCCACTATCAGTAAACGGGGTAAACATCGAGGAGGTCAAAAAGCATATAAATATGTGAGACATGAAATTAAGTTGGGCAGAGATAATCAGACTAACGAACTACAACGGCAAGTCACTCTAGCTTGTTCCGCATTTGGCAAACTACGAGAAACGCTGAAATCAGGCATACCTATTTGCCTTAAACAAAAAATCTTTAACTAGTGTGTGCTTACTTATGGAGAAGAAACTCTAACTTTGACAAAGAAGACAATAAATAAGGATAACTCAAGCGGCAACGGAGCGGTCGATGTTGGGTTTGTCTCTTCGAGATAAAGTTTCAAATAAAGAAATTAGAAACCGAACGAGAGTGACAGATGCAATTGAGAAAGTTGAAATGGAATTGGGCCGGTCATCTAGCCAGAACGCAGGATAACAGATTGACTAGGAAGGTGTTGGAATGGCGACCTAGAAAGGAAGCGTGTAGGAATAGAGGAAGACCTCCCACCAGATGGACAGATGTAAATTAATATTTACTACTAAAAACCATACAAAATTTATCGACTCCACCCCTTTCATCCCCTTCGCTCAACAACTATAGGCTTCATCCTCTCATTAGGTATTAGATATAAACGGGGTGTCCTCGCTGAATCAAAACATACATAGAAAACAAGGCCTCTCTGGTTCCCATGGCATCGATATATATCTATAGTTATCGATAATAATTAATATACCGATAATTATTACTCAAAAATTGATATAAACAGGGCGAGGGAGACTTCCAAAAAATAACCCCTTCCTTCTAAAAAGATGAAAATCGATGACCGAGGATGGAAATAAGTGATGCCTTTCGATATACCTAAAACTATCGATATACCGATAACTATTGATATATCGATATACCTATAACTATCGATATATTACCAGTTATCGGTAATTATCATCCCTAGTAACCAGTACTGTGCGGAAAAGGGCCTGTTCCTTAGTTAGACTATTTTTAGATTTACTTCGGTGTCCGTCCGTCCGTTCGTCTGTCACACCCGCTTTTCTCCGAAACTATTTGACATAGAAAGTTGAAATTTGGTACTAATATAAGAATTGATGGCCTCATCAGAGCCGTGTAGTTTTGAAAGTTAAATTTTGACTTAATTGGTTTTTTTTATTAGGTCATCGAGTGGTCTGTCAAATGAAAGCTTGTAAAAACACGAGTTGAAAAATATATATAATGTAATACTTGTGCACACTTTTCTTTGCCGCCCTACTACCGCTTAATATCCATTCTACCTGTTTTTTCCAAAATAATTGAATTATTCATGAAAAATCAAATGACTGTATACTTTGAGCACAACAACCTTCTAGTGCAGAGTCAGTTTGGTTTTAGCACTAAAAGAACTACTGCCCTGACAATAAATCGGCTTACCGAGGATGTGACGGAGGGCCTTGAGATGGGATTGGATATCTATGCTTTGTTCTTTGACCTATCAAAGGCTTTTGACTGTGTTTCTTCAGAGATCCTTCTTTCGAAACTGTCATACTACAACTTTGATCCTTGTAGCATAGACTTTGTTAGATCATATCTTTCTAATCGCTCTCAATATGTGCGCTTTAACATGGAGGTCTCTAGCAGACAGATTATCAAACATGGGGTTCCCCAGTAGTCAGTCTTGGGACCGTTACCGTTTTTAATTTATATAAATGATTTGCCAAATTACACTGATGACCTAAATTTAATCCTATTTGCAGATGATACCACCAGTCTGCAGCACTATCATCCTGGTGATCCAATACAGGATACTGTTTCCGACATGCAGCATAACATAGGGGGCTGGTTCTTGGCAAATAGGCTCACCCTAAATCGTGATAAAAACACTGAGTCTGAGGTTTACCGTAAGAAATTCTCCATCTGATCTACCTACAAATAACTTTGTTAAATTTCTGGGTGTGTTCCTAGACCCTGGGCTCTCATGAGAGAAGTATGTCTCTGAACTGGCGTCTAAACTTTCCAGAATGATTTGCCTTATTCGAAGTTTGACTAGAAATGTATCTCAAGAGGTTCTCTTAATCGCTTATCATGCATATATTGCATCCTACATGTCTTATGCTCTTGTGAACTGGGGACACTCATCGCATGCGCAAAGAATTTTTTCACTTCAGCGACGCTGTATTCGCGTCATTGTGGGACTGGGATATCGCGACTCTTGTCGTCGCTATTTCTCTGAATTGGGGATACTGACTTTCCCCTGTGTCTACATATTTCAGTGCTTAACATACATTAAACAAAATGTCAGGCTTTTCACTACCCATGAAAATCTCCACAATTACCCCACTAGAGGTAACCAAAATCTAATTCCTAGCTTCCATAGAATAGCTCGAACTCACAGAGGCATCGACTACTATGGGGTCAGTTTCTTTAATGCCTTACCGGTGGCTGTTAGGGAGCTGTCGGACGAGAGCTTTGTCAGGAAGGTGAAATCCTACCTAATTGCAAGATCATTTTACTCACTTGATGAGTTTTTGAATCATAATTTTAATGACTTTTAACTATGTAATTAATATGTCTTACCTTTATTTTGTTCTTTTGGTATGTTTTAATTGTTCATTGATTTGTAGTTACATGTCTTTGATATTTTAATATTTTAACAATTCTTTTGACTTGTGACGTGTAAAAAAAAGCACATTGTGTACTTATTACCAATAAATATTTGATTTGATTTGTATCATTTTAAAAAAATCGCAAAAAATCGCTGTCCCCCCTTATTTCGAAAAGTACTAATCAAAAAATTTTGAAAAAATCCTGGAATATTCTCCATAGATTGAACGAAAATTATCACGAGTGCATTACCTTTAATAATTTATCTGGTATATAAAAAAACAAAAACAAAAATTTCAATGTCATCAGTTTTCATATAGATCGAAAACAAACCCAACAATTCCAGGTCCTTTTGGGCAGTCGCTAAGGCAGTTAGTCAAAACTTTACCAAATCCACGATACCACCACTCACACGGCCAGATAATTCCATTGCAACCACACCTGTTGAGAGAGCGAACTTGTTGGCTGAACGCTTTGCTTCACATTCTACTGTCGATTCCCAAGGAAAAACACCACCTACTATTCCCATATTGCAGTCAAGGATGCCCGATGTTGTCTTCAGACAGCGCATCATAAAGCGTATTTTAATGAAGCTAGACACCAAGAAGGCTTCTGGCGCTGACGGAATACCTGCCATAGTTCTCAAAAACTGTGCAAGGGAACTAACACCAGTTTTCTGTAGACTTTTTAACCTATCCTACAGAAAGGGAATATTTCCGTCCTGCTGGAAATGTGCCACGGTTCAGCCGATACCTAAAAAAGGTAAGAAGACCTTGCCAAATAACTACCGACCAGTTGCACTGCTTTCAATAATATTGAAAGTCATGGAAAAGGTTATCAATGAGCATCTTCTAAAATATCTTGAACGATTCAATATTATTAGCGATCACCAATATGGTTTTCGTAAACATAGATCAACAGGAGATCTTCTGACTTATGTAACACATGTTTGGAACAACGCAATTGAACACTTTGGAGAATCTCGAGCGGTTGCTCTTGACATATCCAAGGCATTCGACCGTGTTTGGCACGATGGACTGTTGGCTAAGTTGCGCTCTTATGGTATGTCTGAAAGGTTCTGTTTGTGGCTTTCATGTTTCCTCAGAGAGCGTTCTTTACGAGTGGCGGTCGACGGATTTCTTTCTAACACCCTCACTATCAACGCCGGGTGTGCCCCAGGGCTCCATACTGTCTCCTACTCTCTTTCTCATCTACATTAACGATCTGCTGGAAAAGACCGGAAATCCAATCTATAGCTTTGCAGATGACAGTACGCTTGTCTCTTCATTCACCTTGAACGCTCGGACATCGGCTGCTCAGGCGAATATCCGCAGACAGCAGGAGGTCGTTCAACTTAACAAAGACCTGGAAGAAATTCTATCTTGGGGTGACAGTAACCAAGTGGAATTTAACGCTACAAAAACCCAAGCGGCAGTTTTTTCTAAAAAAGTTAACGTTGCTGAACCCGACATAGTTATGTCGGGGCACTCCATTCCCCTAGCATCGTCGCTCAATTTGTTGGGCGTTAGTTTGGGAGCAAATATGTCTTGGCATGAACATGTTGCAGGCATAGCAAGGAGAGCTTCTCAAAAATTGGGAATATTATTTAGAACCAGAAAGCTTTACACCCCACAGCAACTGTTAATTCTTTACAAAGCCCAAATTCGACCAACTATGGAATACTGCTCCCCACGTTTGGGGCTCCGCACCCTTAACATACACTGCATTTGTTGGATTCTGTTCAGAGAAGAGCGGTCCGTCTGATTGGGGGACCCGGAATTGACCGGCGGCCTTGATTCGCTGGAACATCGAAGAACGGTTGGCGACTTGAGTCTGTTCTACAAGTATTTTCATGGAAGGTGTTCGAAGGATGTAGCCCGCTTAATTCCTCCCAAAGCGGTGCATGTTAGAAATACACGTCGCGCTGGTGCTTCGCATCCGTATGAGGTTCAGCTTGTTACTCCGCGTACGACGCTTTTCAAGCAATCTTTTATATGGAGAACGTCATCCCTTTGGAATAATTTGCCCAGCGCTGTGTTTCCCACCAAGTACAATTTACAGCGATTCAAGAACAACGTGAATCGCCTTTTCCGCGCTCGTGCCGCTCCTGGAGCGCTTTAGGGACTTCCCTGCAGCACGTGTGCTAGACCAATAAATAAAAAAAAAAAAAAATCTTTGTTGAAAACTCATTTGGGGTGTGTTTTGTGAAGTCACTGATCACTTTATACCTCCGTAACAAAAATTTTTATTTTAAAAGCAATCAATGTACGGAACACTAATTGCGCAAGTTTAACTTGCAATTGACCGGTTATTACATTATATAATTGAGTTAATAATTAGGATAACGTGGACCAAATTGAATATTTAGTACAACCATACAGCTGATGTTAATCAAGAAGGTATGACGAATCTTTTGAGCGTCTATTCATTAAAATCAATGTAGTACTTTAGGGAATAAAGGAACATACACAAATAGACAGCGATAAAAAATATTACCCTCCTTGCATACGCAGTCGGGTAAAAAGCCAATTTTCCAGCATTCACCTCCGAAAATTAAGCATTGTGCGGCAGGCATTGTGTATTGAGAGTGCACCGGGCTGCATTTTGCGCGTGCAGTTTCCTCTCTCTATCCTTAATTTGAATTCGTCGTCTTATTTTACTGAGATTTTAACCGAGGCCTTAATGAATCTGTCATTTAGCTGGCGGCACAGCTTTTGTTAGATAATATTGTTCTCTTGCCTTGTATTCCTGCTCGTTTATTTCTCTCAGATAAACTTTGTATTATACTAGCAGGATGTTGCGTCAGAGCTCTAAGTTAGTACTTTATATAGAGCATAATCTAAACCAAAGTAATTATCTATAAATATACCTTACATCTACTTCAAAGCAGCCAGAAGTCAACAGATAAATAAATAAATAAACAAATATATATATATATATATATATATATATATATATATATATATATATATATATATATATATATATATATATATATAAAAAGACAGGAGAAGTAGTCGTGACCGACTCGTGAAAAAGAGAATTCACAATATTGTGAGGGTAGCGGTCAAAAGATTTTTGGCCAAATAAAACTCTTAGTTAATAGTCTAGCTTTCGGAATATATTTCTTCCTTCATCAGGACACTCTACAAGCAAAACGGACAGTAAATTTGTGCTAATTAATGAAGCAGATGGCAAAAAGCTGATTGGTATCACTGAACAGAGAAATTATAGTATTAAAACTTACTTAACATGAGCTATCTTCTAGGATAAGCATTGTTCAATCAAAAACAACTTGTAAAAAACAATTTTACACCAAAAAAACTAAAAGATTACATATTAAAACTTGTTAAGAGATTACATTTTCTTAATCATTACTAGTGAAACATGTGGTTTCAGGAACCGAAAAAGTGAGAGGTTAGAAAAATCCCGGCATTCTTTGACATTTGGCAGACAGTTCGCGTCTGCGTATTGTACCAAAAGGAGGCTAAACCCTGAACTTTACGAGGGAGCAATCATAATTATAAAAATCTTTTATTTTATTTTGTTTTTTATTTTTATTAAAAAATTCTGTCAAAAGGAACCTGTTTGACAATTATTTATTTTGAAGGACTAGTGGTCAACAAGGGGGGAATCTGGAGAGGTAGATAGCTGTAGTAAGTAAGAGTACACGACGCTAAGGTCGTCCACATCAGTTTTGATGTTCATATTATTAGGTGTGTTGTGGATGGCCACCATCTCCAAAAACCTCCTCTTGTAGTAGTTGGTCTCTGAGTACAGTATTTCAGCCTCTCCGAAATTAATCCTGTGGTCGCGCTGTGTAAAGTGATGTGCACAAGATTGAGTGCTCCTTCTACAGTCGCTCTTATGGGATGTTATTCTCCCTTGGAGTGATCTAGAAGTCTGGCCAATGTATGAAAGTTGGCAATCCAGACAAGGGATCTTGTATACAATTCCTGTCCTTTGTAGTTTTGGGAACTGGCTGTTTCAAATTGGTGAATAGGCATTTGAGGGTATTATCGATCCTCGTGCCAAATTTAATATTTTCGTTCTTAAATACTTTAATTAATTTAGGGGTTAAGCCCTTAATATGAGGTAAGCTTCTGTATACTGTTGTGTTAGGGTCTGGGGTGACATGTGGTAGAACATTAGGGGTGAGAAATTGATTTTGAATGTTAAGAAGAGATCTGTTCAGGTCGTTATTGTGAAAAAGCAAACGTTGGACTATAGAGTTGGGGTAAGAATTCTCCAGCAGAAGTGACTTAAGCTCATTTAGGGATTCTTGTCTAAGGGAAAAGTGTGTGAGTCTGGATACTCTGGCGGCCAAGGCCCCCACCAGCCCCAATTTCAGTTTGGTGGGATGATCTGAGGGAAAATGCAGATATCGACCACTACTTACTGGTTTCCTATACCATTTTGTGATAATTTGGTTGTTCGGCTGTCTTATTAACGTCATATCTAGAAAGGAAATGCAGTTATTAGATTCCTTCTCTATGGTAAATTGTACGTGTTGGTCAGCCAAGTTGAATATAAAAAGTGTTTCTTCAACTTTATCATCTGGTCATACCAGATGATGATAAAGTTGAAGAAACACTTTTCATATTCAACTTGGCTGACCAACACGTACAATTTATCATAGAGAAGGAATCTAATAACTGCATTTCCTTTCTAGATATGACGTTAATAAGACAGCAGAACAACCAAATTATCACAAAATGGTATAGGAAACCAGTAAGTAGTGCATCTGCATTTTCTCTCAGATCATCCCACCAAAATGAAATTGGGGCTGGTGGGGGCCTTGGCCGCCAGAGTATCCAGACTTACACACTTTTCCCTCAGACAAGAATCCCTAAATGAGCTTAAGTCACTTCTGCTGGAGAATTCTTACCCCAACTCTATAGTTCAACGTTTGCTTCTTCACAATAACGACCTGAATAGATCTCTTCTTAACATTCAAAATCAATTTCTCACTCCTAATGTTCTACCACATGTCACCCCAGACCCTAACACAACAGTATACAGAAGCTTACCTCATATTTAGGGCTTAACCCCTAAATTAATTAAAGTATTTAAGAACGAAAATATTAAATTTGCCACGAGGATCGATAATACCCTCAAATGCCTATTCACCAATTTGAAACAGCCAGTTCCCAAACTACAAAGGACAGGAATTGTATACAAGATCCCTTGTCTGGATTGCCAACTTTCATAGATTGGCCAGACTTCTAGATCACTCCAAGGGAGAATAACATCCCATAAGAGAGACTGTAGAAGGAGCACTCAATCTGGTGCCCTGGCACATCACTTTACACAGCGCGACCACAGGATTAATTTCGGAGAGGCTGAAATACTGTACTCAGAGATCAACTACTACAAGAGGAGGTTTTTGGAGATGGTGGCCATCCACAACACACCTAATAATATGAACATCAAAACTGATGTGGACGACCTTAGCGTCGTGTACTCTTACTTACTACAGCTATCTACCTCTCCAGATTCCCCCCTTGTTGACCACTAGTCCTTCAAAATAAATAATTGTCAAACAGGTTCCTTTTGACAGAATTTTTTAATAAAAATAAAAAACAAAATAAAATAAAAGATTTCTATAATTATGATTGCTCCCCCGTAAAGTTCAGGGTTGAGCCTCCTTTTGGTACAATACGTAGACGCGAACTGTCTGCCAAATGTCAAAGAATGCCGGGATTTTTCTAACCTCTCACTTTTTCGGTTCCTGAAACCACATGTTTTACTAGTAATGATTAAGAAAATGTAATCTTTTAACAAGTTTTAATATGTAATCTTTTAGTTTTTTTTGGTGTAAAATTGTTTTTTACAAGTTCTTTTTGATTGAACAATGCTTATCCTAGAAGATAGCTCATGTTAAGTAAGTTTTAATACTATAATTTCTCTGTTCAGTGATACTAATCAGTTTTTTGCCATCTACTTCATTAATTAGCACAAATTTACTGTCCATTTTGCTTGTAGAGTGTCCTGATAAAGGAAGAAATATATTCCGAAAGCTAGACTATTAACTAAGAGTTTTATTTGGCCAAAAATCTTTTGACCACTACCCTCACAATATTGTGAATTCTATATATATATATATATATATATATATATATATATATATATATATATATATATATATATATATATATATATTATATATACACAGGCGGACACCTCCTTTGAACGGACAGTTTTTCATGAACGGACGCAGAGACAAAAAATGTTCTCTTAACCGGACAAAAAACAATAAAAAATACACGCCTTGTCTCATTCTTCTGGGGCGAGTATCGCTGTTGCGATTCCCAATCGCGCCGCGCGCAAACTTCGCTGCCTGCCGTCACTGAGGGACTTCCCCGAGTAAACCGGGGATTTACCGACCTCTATTTTGCGGTACACGCGAGGATTTAATATTAGCCTGTCGCCTATGCGAAAAAGAGACAGTGGGCGACACATTCATTGTAGAAATGGCTCCAAATAGAAAAATTCTCACACTGAAACAAACAATTGAGATTGTTGAAGTTCACAATAGGGAAAAGTTAAGTGTAAGGGACTTATCCAAGCGTTTTAATATCGGAAAAACACAAGCTGCTGATATAATTAAACATAAAGAAACCCTTCTAAACAAGTGGATGTCGAACAGCAATTTGAATGAAAAAAGAAGCTTTTTGACTGGTGATGGTACCAAAATTGACAAGTTGTGTTATAATTGGTTTACGGCAGCTCGCCATAAGGGGATTCCTTTGCAAGGTTAGTGCGTTGATTTTCTTTTCATATCAATTCAAAGAATGGATAAAAGGGGTGAGAGTATCAGTAGGCTTGTCGTGACAAAAATGCAAGAAACTTATTGTTAATGTTTTTTTTCCAGGTCCGCTAATACGGTGCAAAGCAAAAGAAATAGCCGAGTCTCTTAAACATTTTACATTCAGTGCTTCTTCTGGTTGGCTTAATGAAGTTAGAATCCGCCACAACATAAGTTTTAAAGCGAATTCCGGTGAAGGAGCTTCGGTTATTGTTGAAGATATTTCATCATTCTGGGAAAAATGCCCTTCTTTAATTAAGGGATATTCACCGAGAGACATCTAAAATGCCGATGTGACAGGCCTGTATTTTAGGCCTGTACCCAACAAATCGTTAACATTAAAAAAAGAAAAACGTGTTGGTGGTAAATATCCCAAAGAGAGGTTTACAATTTTGCATTGTGCAAATATGGCGGGAAAAAAGAAAAACTCTTAGTCATTGGTAAGGCAGCTAAACCCTGAGCATTTAAAACATAAACATAACAAACCTACCTGTAACTTGGAAATATAATAAGAAAGCTTGTTCACCACTTGACCAGGGAATAAAAAATTTTAAAATTTATTACCGAAGTCTAATATTAAAACGCCTGGTATAGCTTTTGAGTTAATTAAGAAAATTACGTCACTGGATGCAGTTTACTTTGCAAAAAACCGCTTGGGAACAAGTAACCAAGGAAACACTTAAAAATTGCTTCCGTAAAGCGGAATTTAAGCATGAAAATATGCAAAGTGAAGACCAGTTAACTAAGGCTGTTACATCTGATCCAGAAAACGACTTACCACTTAATGTACTTGCAGATATCCTCAAAAATAAGAATTTGTTGGAGTTGACTGATAAAAAAAAATCATTTTTTGAACATAAATAAAAATTTGTATGTTGAAAATCCAGATTCAGAACAAGAAATTGAAACTCCAGTTGAAGCACTTTCCGAAGATTCTGATATCGATGAGATTCCAGTCCAATAGATGCTATCCCAAATTATGGTGAAGCTATTACTCTAACCAAGCAGCTTAAAAGTTTTGCTGAAGATCACGGAGATCAGAGATATTCTTCAGACCTTCTGTCCAAATTAAAAATACGATTTGTGGAAGCCATTTTAAAGAAAAAGAGGAGACAAACAACAATATATGAATTTTTGCGAGATTAAAGTGACCTTTCATTTCATATGTGTAACTCTATCCTATTATATTTTATATGTATCTAAAGGTAACAAATCTTTGTGTTTTCCTTAAGTTTTAAGTTTTTTGTTTATTTTAAAAATATGTACATACATACATAAGTATACGTTTTAAATGTCCCAAATTTTTTAATCACAACTTTCATTAAAAAAATGTTTTTTTTTTGTATGATGTTTTTGTGTAACCGTCTTTCCTCCATTAATCTTAGAATGTCATCTGTCATCCATTCCTTCCTTTTATGTGTTTGTTCCATAGTTAGATACGTATTCTTTAGCCTCCTTGTTATTTCATTTAACTTTAGTTCTTTATTAAGATTTTTTTTTATTTACGTTTGTTACATTTTCGTCTTTAAGTTGTCGCATATCGTATATGTTTTCTTTTTAACTTTTTCAAGATAATTCTTAGAACCCCTACCAAGGCATTGTGATCTGAGTTTATATCAACACTGGGATATGTTTTGAAAAATACAACACTATTTCTAAAACGTTATATATAAATATATATATATATATATATATATATATATATATATATATATATATATATATATATATATATATATACATACATATATATATATATATATATATATATATATATATATATATATATATATATACATATATATATATATATACATAATATATATATATATATATATATATATATATATATATATATATATATATATATATATATATATATATATATATACATATATATATATATATATACATATATATATATATATATATATATATATATATATATATATACATATATATATATATATATATATATATATATATATATATATATATATATATATATATACATATATATATATATATATATATATATATATATATATATATATATATATATATATATATATATATATATATATATATATATATATACACATATATATATGGGACGATCCGCGTCAACCGGATCAGATCTACGACCAAAATTAGAAGCAACTAAAAAACTTGACCAAGGGCTCATTTTAAAGCTTAGAGCATCTACTTTCAAATGCCGAGTGCGCCTTTGAAAAATCCAATATGGCGGCTCCAATATGGCGGCCTGTAGCCGGAGAAAAATCAAGTGTCCAGCAAAAAAAGCTTGTAAAAATAAAAATTCGCAACTGTTTGGGTCGTTTTTTGGCTCAAATTGCAGCTGATGGACGCCCCAAAAAATTGGGGTGGTAAGTTGACAAAATCCAACATGGCGGATCCAATATGGCGGTCAAAAATCCAATATGGTGGCCGAATTTTCGCAAATGAACCGATTTGCACTAAATTTGGTAAACGGGGATTTTTAGGGTCGCTGATCACGAATCCGAGGTCTGATTTGCCAAATTCAAAATGGCGGATCCAAGATGGCGGATGAAATTTTCGAAAATCTATCGATTTGTACCAAATTTGTTATACGGGGGTTTTTGGGTCCCTGATAACGAATCTGAATTTCTAAAATTCTTAAATTCAAGAAGGTGGACCCAATATGGTGGAAACTGAATAAGGCAATCTACAATATTGGGTCCGCCATCTTGGATTTTGAAAACCGAACTTCTGATTCGTAATCGGCGACCCCAAAAACCCCCGTATAACAAATCGATAGATTTTCGAAAATTTCATCCGCCATCTTGGATCCGCCATCTTGAATTTGGCAAATCAGACCTCGGATTCGTGATCAGCGAACCTAAAAACCCCCATTTACCAAATTTAGTGCAAATCGGTTCATTTGCGAAAATTCGGCCACCATATTGGATTTTTGACCGCCATATTGGATCCGCCATGTTGGATTTCGTCAACTTACCACCCCAATTTTTTGGGGCGTCCATCAGCTACAATTTGAGCCAAAAAACGACCAAAAGAGTTGCGAATTTTTATTTTTACAAGCTTTTTTTGCTGGACACTTGATTTTTCTCCGGCTACCGGCCGCCATATTGGAGCCGCCATATTGGATTTTTCAAAGGCGCACTCGGCATTTGAAAGTAGACGCTCTAAGTTTTAAAATGAGCCCTTGGTCAAGTTTTTTGGTTGCTTCTAATTTTGATAGTAGCTCTGATCCGGTCGACGCGGATCGTCCCATATATATATTTAAGTCTTGGGACTTGGTTTCATTTTATGAATATTCGAGATTCAAAATTAAACTTAAATTGACGTTTCGCCCTTTGGTTTAGGGCAGGGATGTCAAAGATACGGCCCGCGAGCCGCATCCGGCCCCCGGGACGTATCAATAAGGCCCGCGATCGCAATGTGTCACAGAAAGAAGAATCATGTTTCTTAGAGCCGTATATTATATACTATATAATTAAATAATTCAGTACATTTTTTTTATTTGAATCTGGCCCGCCTACACATTCTAAAGTTAATATATGGCCCTCTGCAAAATTGAGTTTGACACCTCTGGTTTAGGGCATTTTCATTTTTTTCTTTATTTCTACAAAATATACAAAATATAAAAATAAATTACATTTAGGTACACTAGTACAACACAAATTATTTAACTCACACAACCATACACTTTTTACATAAATTCTTAGTTCTATCTTTAAAAATTAAAATCACATGGGATCCACCTTGAATCTCACATATTTTATTTACTACTGAGATTCAAGGTAGGTCCCATGTGATTTCAATTTTTAAAGATAGAAATAAGAATTTATGTAAAAAGTGTATTGTTGTGTGAGTTAAATAATTTGTGTTGTAATAGTGTACCTAAATGTAATTTATTTTTATATTTTGTAGAAATAAAGAAAAAAATTAAAATGCCCTAAACCAAAGGGCGAAACGTCAATTTAAGTTAAATTTTGAATACCAAATATTCATAAAATGAACCCAAATCCCAAGAATTGAAAATAAATATTAATGGATGGTTCAAAAAAATTTTAAAGTATATATATATATATATATATATATATATATATATATATATATATATATATATATATATATATATATGCCTAAACGTTTCCGATTATTTTACAATCCTTTAGCTATCAGTCTCACTTTGAATTGTCTGTCGGGCCGTACTGCATTTCGCCCTGTGTAAATATTGACGTCTGTCTTTGTTGTTATTGGCTGTCCGCTTTTTGGAGCAACCCTCATACCTTTTCGTCCATCTTTAAATCTCTTCTGCCGCTCAAACACACACACACACACACATATCTATTACATTCCCAATAGATAAGTAGTGAGTAGCTCTATCAAATCCGAATATTTATGGTGTTTTGAAACACTTACGTCACGGGCAATACTCACCCCGAAAATTTAATTATTACACCTAAAATAAGTTTTTCCGTTTATCAATTTTGTTTTTTTGCTACAAATATTTATAAATTATACGTTTTTATGGGACATCCTGTACGAAGGTAACTAAAGTTACACCGTGGTCAGTTTTGCGTGGGAAACGACAATATGTCGCTTTCTACAAGACACAAAAATGTGTGTGCGTGTAAGTTTCACGCATATTTCACTAAGTTAGATTTATTGCTGTTATTAATTTACATTTAATCGTGGTGGTGGGTGTGAAAAAATACTTATTTGTGTGTGTATATCCTACACGTTGATTTTGAACACTTAGGTATTCAGCGAGAATGAATGAAATTTTACTAGTTATTATAAATTAATATGGAGTACTATTAATTTCCTACTTAATAAATAAATGATAGGTACGAAGGTATTCTTTTAAGTTAGTTACCCTTATCCATTTAAAACAAAAAAAAAATCGTAAAAACTGCGAAGCGCAACGAACTGGTACAAAATTTCGTTAAAGTGCTTAAAACAGTTTTTATATATATATATATATATATATATATATATATATATATATATATATATATATATATATATATATATATATATCGCTCACCTCCCCGCCTCAGTAGGGATTTTACCTTTTTTCCATATCCCTAGGATATCGGCGATTATGTCGTAATAACAGACAGTGACAGACAGATAATGACAGAATTTGTACAACTAAACAGTTTTTTTTATGACGTCTTTTTTACAGCTAGGAACATCCGCAGAGATATTTTATTTTAATCGGTTCATTCATATCATTAAAATAACACGTAGGCTGAAAAATTTTTGGTCCAGTTACTTAAAACACATTTTTTTTGCAAAATTCGACTTTATTCATTAACATAGTCTCCTTCAAGAGTGATAGAATCAGTCTAAAGCTTTTCAAACATTTCTAGACCTTTCTTGTAGAAATAAAACAGGCCTCTGTTTCGGCGATAACTTCTTCATTGGAGCCAAATCTCATTCCCGCGAGCATTTTTTTTGAGGTCTGCGACAGGTTAATAGTCGCTGGGGGTCAAATCAAATACGATGGATGAGGAAGCAATTCGAACTTCATTTCATGCAATTTTGCCATCGTAATCATTGAGTTGTGAGATGGTGCATTGTCTTGATGAAAGAGCACTATTTTCTTGTTCATTTGGAGCCGTTTCTTTGTGATTTCTCCCTTCAAACCCCCCCCCCCCCCCCCCCCCCCCCCCCCCCCCCCCCCCCCCCCCCCCCCCCCCCCCCCCCCCCCCCCCCCCCCCCCCCCCCCCCCCCCCCCCCCCCCCCCCCCCCCCCCCCGCTCCCCCCCCCCCCCCCCCCCCCCCCCCCCCCCCACCCCCCCCCCCCCCCCCCCCCACCAGTAACTTTATATAATATTGGCTATCGATGGTTTTTCCATTCTCGGCATAGTTGATGAAAATTATTCCATGCGCATCCCAAAATACAGAGGCAAAACCTTCCCAGCCGACTGTTATGTCTTTGGTCGCTTTGGGCGGCTTTCACCGGCTGCTGTCCACTCAGCTGACTGCCGATTTGATTTCGGTGCGTAGTGGTGGATCCATGTTTCGTCCATTGTCACATATCGCATTAAAAAATCCTTTTTATTGCGCTTAAATAGGTCCAAACACGTTGTTGTTTTTGGTCCCCTGTGAGCGAACGCGGTACCCATTTCGTACAGAGCTTTCTCATGCCCAAATGTTCATGCAAAATATAACCAACATACGAGTATCTTTAGGGTGTCAGCTATCTCACGCAATTTCACTTTACGGTCATCCAAAACAATTGTGTGGATTTTTTTTATGTTTTCCGGTGTAACCACCTCATTTGGGCGTCTAGAGCGGTCAGAATCATTTGTGTCTGTACAGGGTGAGTCAACGATAAAGTAAAGTTCATTATCTAATTTGTTTCGGGAATGACGAAAAAATGTTAAATACAATAGTTTTAGGGAATGTTAAGGTGCACAGTTTAAAATTATTTTTGAGTATACAGGGTACTTCAGGGTACTAAGTGTGGCCGACATAACATTTTTTTTTTTTAAATGGAACATCCTATTTTCTAATTTATTTTTAAATTCTACGTAAAATTTTATAACTTTTTTATTAATTTTTTTTAAAAAATACTAGTTTTCAGTTTCGTAAAAAATTCCCAGTAGCGCCATTGTTTCTGAAGGTGGAATACTCATAATTGGTACGAGCGTTCTATAGAAATGAGAAAAAAGATATATGTAAAGAAATTTGAATTAGATTCTACAGGGGGTTCAAAATAAATTTATACATTTCGACTATTTTAAATTAAAAAATCTCAAATTTTTAAAATGGCACATATTACTATTTTTTCTGATAGATTTTACAAGACCCTCCAATTTTTATTAAGTATGTTATATACCTATTTCTAATAGTTTTCGATTTATTTTGAATTTTTCAATTTTTACCCTTGTTTTTAATACACTTACGCTATTGTAAAAACATTAAGAAATAGTTAATAATAATTTTAATCTAGTTTAACTTATCTAATGATTAATTATTATGACGTAATAAATGTTCAAAAACATGCCCGTCTGCTTGAATACACATGTTTAGTCGTTTTACTATATTTTCCTTCACTTTCCTTAGCATAAAGGGCGTTATTGTTCTGCACGCATCTCGAATCCTATTATCCATATCTACTGGTGTTGCAGGGGGATTCACATAAACACAATCTTTAATGTAGCCGCACAAAAAGAAATCTAAAGGTGTTAAGTCACATGATCGAGGGGTCCACTAAATAAATCCATCCCTATCGATCGTTTAAAAATTCCCGAACTTTCCGGTGGTAATGAGCAGGAGCTCCGTCTTGTTGAATCTACATTTATTCCCTTTCAAAGTTATCAATTTCTTCAAGAAGCTGGGGTAATTCGTTTTGCAAAAAATTTAGATATCTATCCCCGTTAAGAGGTTCGCGGAAAAAATATGGACCAATACGAAAATTTAATATTCCACAGCATACATTAAGCGACCGATGGTTTTGGTTTTGAGCTTCCCGGATCCACACTGTTGAATATGTTATGGCTGTTAACTGCTCCATTACTGCGAAAAGTAGCTTCACCAGAAAACATTATTTTGGATAAAAAATTTGGATCGGCCTCTATTGCTCCATTCATCTATAATATATATAAAATGCAACGTCTCTCTGTCTATCTGTCCGTTAGTGCGCTTATCACTGGAGAACCACTTATCCGATTTACGTACTTTTTTTTTTAAAACATACATATATTCTCTGACCAGGTTATAGGCTATATTTTATTACGATAGGTAGCATAACGAATGAGCAGTGACGATAATAGTGAATGGAGTCGGAAAAAAGATTGCCGCTAGCGCGTTCCTTTGCGATACACAGCCTAAACCATTAAATATGGAACAATATTATGTAGCAGAGAATATCTATAATCTATAATATATATAAAATGCAATATCTCTCTGTCTGTCCATTAGTGCGTTTATCACGCGAGAACCACTTATCCGATTTACGTGTCTTTTTTTAAATTCATACATATGTTTTTCGGCCAAGTTATATAATAATAATAGTAATCTATATCTATAATATATATAAAATGCAACGCCTGTCTGTCCGTTAGTGCGTTTATCCCTCGAGAACCACTTATCCGATATACGTAATTTTTTAAATTCATAAATATGTTCTCTGACCAGGTTATAGATATATATTTTATTACATCTATGATATATATATATATATATATATATATATATATATATATATATATATATATATATAAAATGCAACGTATTTCTGTCTGTCTGTCCATCCGTCCGTTAGTGTGCTTATCACTGGAGAGCCACTTATCCGATTTACGTACTTTTTTTTAAAACATACATATCTTCTCTGGCCAGGTTATCTATAATCTTATATCTATAATATATATAAAATGCAACGTCTCTCTGTCTGTCTGTTTGTCTGTCTCTCTGCCTGTCTGTCTGTCCGTTTGTGCGCTTATCACTGGAGAACCACTTATCCGATTTACGTTCTTTTTTAACATACATATGTTCTCTGGCCAAGTTATAGGATATATTTTATTGCGTTAAGTAACATAAAGAATAAGCAGTGACGGTAATAGTGAATCAAGTCGGAAAAAAGGTTACTGTTAGCGCGTTCTCTTGCAATACACTGCCTAAACCATTAAATATGGAACAATATCATATTGCAAAGAATATAATGTATATAAAATGCAACGTCTCTCTGTCTGTCTGTCTGTCCGTTAGTGCGCTTATCACTTGAGAACCACTTATTCGATTTACGTGTCTTTATAAATTTATACATATGTTCTATATAATTCGATATAAGCCTAGTATAAATAATGGGAGATAAGGAGAAATAATGGGAGATAAGCGGAGATAAGTCTAGATAATGGGAGTTATGGTGAGATAATGTACGAATAATAACGAGAAATAATGTGAGATAAGAAGAAATATTGCGAGTTAAATCGAGATAAGCCTAGATAATGGGAGGTAAGGGGAGATAATGGGAGATAAGGAGAAATAATGGGAGATAAGGAGAAATAATGGGAGATGAGCAGAGGTAAGCCTAGATAATAGAAATTATGGAGAGATAATGGGAGATAAGGAAAAATAATGGGAGATAAGGGGAAGTAATGGCAGATATTTTATTACGTTAGGTAACATAAGGAATAAGCAATGACGATAGTAGTGAATCAAGTCCACGCGAGCGGAGCAGCGGGCACGGTTAGTGGTGGTATAAAAGTTTACTCGTCGTTCAAAATCACGGTCTTGAAGTGCTTGGTGTAATTCCATATGAAAGGGATGATACTTGTATTTGCTCGTGGTGCGATTAGCCGTAGATTGGGATGTGTCAGATAAGTCAGCTAGTTGACGGCTGCTGATCGGGGGATTATCTTCAACATGAAGTAAAATCTCCATTTCTTTTTCCTCATTGGAAGCATTCTGGTTTACTACTTCCTGTTTGGTATACTTAACGCTACCACTACCATTCCATTAAGCACTGAAAAGATGTTCTAGTTGGTATACGACAATTTTTCCCCGCCTTGCCCAGTATATAAACCATATCAATTAATTCATTTTTAGGAAAATTCATAACTATTACCTTTATACGTCACTACAACAAATTAAACTATTTTTACTTGCTTAATAGACATGTCAAAATTTGACAATGCCTACATTTTTGTTTTGTCTTAGCAACTAAGTGTATTAAAAACAAGGGTAAAAATGGAAAAATTCAAAATAAATCGAAAACTATTAGAAATAGGTATATGACATACTTAATAAAAGTTGGAGGGTTTTGTAAAATCTATCAGAAAAAAATAATATGCAGGATGTGATTTTTCAATTTAAAATAGTTGAAATGTATAAATTTATTTTGAACACCCTGTAGCATCTAACTCAAATTTCTTTACATATATATACTATAGAACGCTCGTACCAATTATGAGTATTCCACCTTCAGAAACAATGGCGCTGCTGGCAATTTTTTTACAAAACTGGAAATGTTTCGAGAGTTGGTTCGAACGCATGCAAAAGTGTATAAATCTTAAAGACGAATATTTTGAGAAACAATAAAACGATTTGTACCAATTTTTTTTCCTCTTTCATTGTTTTTGTAAAAACTTAAAAGGTAGCCCCCGTACTTGTTAAATTTCATAGCAGGCTATATGTGGTTATACGTAATTTATTAAAGTGCAAATATAGAAAATATTCCATTGTTTCTGCTAAGTATAATGTTATTTACTTTCTTCTCTTAGCTAAAAGTATGCACGATAATTTTACTTCATTAGATTAGGCTCTTAATAATATAGCGAAAGCCGGTGAACCATTGAATATTTTAAATTTTAGAAATCTGACAATACTTACATTAAACAAAATCGTAACTCATCGTTTCTAGTCATCCTTTCTATGTAAACATGCGGAGTCTAATATTTACCGTATGACCGTCCTGTTTGGATATCTTTCGTAAGTGGATACTAACCTGAAAATAATAGAAAAAAGAATTAATTTTAATAGATTCAAAAATAATAATACTAATAATAATAATGAAGTTACATAGACTATAAAAAAGCCTTCGACTCCATACCCCACAGCTGGTTAATCAGAGCCCTAAAAAGAACAATCGCCTCACACCTTTCGAATTGCAAACCATCAAAGATACAGTAGCTGCTGAACTTAACGCAGACCAAGTAGCTGCTGAACTGAACACAGACCAACTAAAGAATAGAAACAGTAGAGCAGATACCGAACCAATCTCACACACCCAACCACCCAGTCGAAAACAACAAGACCCACCACCCAGCAGGAGCATAACTCAAAATAATATTTCAGAGCAAATATCAAGCACCACACGACACTCAACAACATCTATACAACATCACCCCGAATCACCTCTCATACAAACACTCAAAGCAGAAATGCAGTCACATCTAGCTCGATGGTCAGGCACCGACCCTACAACAAGAAATCCCATCCCTCGTTTAATTTTCAAACAGAGCACTCAAATGATCCTCAACACAATAAACAAGCACATAATACCACAGTACATAACAGACTTAAGCACGATCGAAGACATCCACACAATAATATATGCAGCAGCAATCACCACTATAACACAAAATAATCAAAAACTCCCGCAACGACAAAGAGACCCCAACAGCAGAAAACCCAAATTTAAATGGCAAATAAGAATAGAAAACAAGATCAACAACATCAGAAGAGATCTGGGACACCTTACCCAGTTTATGAACGGGAACGCATCCAAACGTGTCACACAGGGTGTAGACAAGATCAAATCTAAATCTCTCAACCGAACACTGCCAGAAATCGTTGATACTTTGAAACAAAAACTATCCGTATATGCTGCAAGACTCCGTAGATACAAAGAATCAAACGAGAGGAAAGACACCAACAACCTCTTCCGAAGAAGCGAAAAACAGTTCTACCGAAAAACTATGTACAACGAGCAGAGAGTAGTAACTGAACCACCAAATAAACAAGAACTCGCAGATTATTGGAAAACTGTCTGGTCAGAACCCAAACTACATAATAATAACACCTCCTGGATCAAAGCCGAAGAAGATAAACACAAACGTGTGACAGAACAAGAAAATTCCACACTAACTACAGAAGAAATTACAGAAACAATCAAACACACACACAACTGGAAATGTCCTGGAATAGACAATATACAAAACTTCTGGTACAAACAGTTTACCACCACACACGAAGCACTCACACACCAAATCAACAAAGCCATTCTACAACCACACACATTTCCCACTTTCCTTACACAAGGAATAACATACGTTAAACCCAAAAGCTCAGACACCACAAACCCGTCAAACTACCGACCTATCACCTGTCTTCCAACACTATACAAGATCATCACAGCCGCAATTTCCAAGAAAATAGAACAACACCTAACAGACAACAATATTATCACAGAAGAGCAGAAGGGATGCAGGAAAAATAGTCGAGGATGCAAAGAGCAGCTGATCATAGATAGCGTGATTATGGGACAAACCAGAAAGAACACAGAAACCTTCACATCGGTTACATAGACTATAAAAAAGCCTTCGACTCCATACCCCACAGCTGGTTAATCAGAGCCCTAGAAATCTATAAAATCAACCAACACCTCAGGCAATTTCTAGCGCAAATTATGAAAACATGGAAAACCAAAATACGCCTAGAAACACAAACCGAACGCATCCAAACAGAAGAGCTGTACATCAGACGGGGTATATTTCAGGGAGACTCGCTCAGCGCTCTATGGTTTTGCCTCTGTCTCAATCCACTCTCAAATATACTAAACAGAACAGAGCATGGCTTCAATATCAGACACCAAAAAGGGAATCAACATAAAATAAACCACCTCCTATATATGGATGACATAAAACTCTACGCTGCCACAAAAGCACAGCTGAAAGAGCTCCTCAAAATCACAGAAATATTCACCTTGGATGTCAATATGGAATTTGGTATAAGTAAATGCAAAGTGCTCCATATCAACAAAGGCCAATGGAAGTACCACCATGAGACAGAAACCATCAACGATGAAACACTCGATAACATGTTTGACAAAGAAACATACAAATATCTAGGCTTTCAACAAAGCACCAAACTCAACCATACTCACATCAAAACAGAGCTCAGAACCGAATTCAAGAACAGACTGACGAAACTTTTACAAACAAAACTCAACTCCAAATATCTCACTAAAGCCATCAACACGTTCGCTATACCTATACTCACATATTCATTTGGTATCATCAAATGGTCACAAACAGACTTAGAAAATATTCACATCCTTATACGGTCTCAATTCACCAAATACAGGAAATTACATCCCAACGCATGCAAAGAAAGACTTACCATCGAGAGGAAGGCAGGAGGAAGAGGAATTATAGACATCAGATCATTACACACAAAACAAATACAAGCACTTAGGACATTCTTTCACACCAAGCAAACCAGCCTCCACACAGCAACAGTCAAAGCAGACAAAAACTATACCCCACTCGACTTATCCCGGGTAGACCACCCAGCAGATACACACAGTCACATCCAATTACAACAGGAAAAGATGAAAACGTGGTCAGAAAAAACACTTCACGGAAAACACAGATACCACATAGAGCAAGACCACGTAAATAAAAAACAATCATACACCTGGTTACGGGATGGGCAGCTATTCCCAGAAACAGAAGGCTTCTTACTTGCCATCCAGGATAAAGTCATATTAACCAGAAATTACCAAAAGCATATTATCAAAGACCCAACTATTACAGAAGACAGATGCAGAAAATGCCACCAACAGAAAGAAACGATCGAACACATAACAAGCGGATGTAAAATATTAGCCGGAACGGAATACACAGCCAGACATGACTCAGCGGCAAAAGTAGTTCACCAAGAACTAGCCACCACATACAAGCTCATAGAAAACACAGATCCCTACTACAAATATACACCAACATCCGTACTTGAAAATAAAGATTACAAACTCTACTGGGACATCAGTATCCATACAGATAAAACAGTCTCCGCCAATAGACCCGATATTACTTTTCAGTGCAAAAAAGAAAAAGTCACCTATCTAATTGACATAGCTGTCCCCAACGACACAAACATCCAAACGAAATACACAGAAAAAAATTTCCAAATACACAGACCTTGCAACGGAAATAAAAAGGCTATGGAAACAAGAAAAAGTCATCATTGTCCCCCTCATTATATCAGCCACAGGCCTTACACCAACAACATTCACACCACACTTAGTACAATTAGGACTCAACACAAACATACACAAAAACATTCAGAAGTCAGTGATTTTGAAAACATGTAACATTGTCAGGTCATTCCTTAATACACAATGATAATGCGTTTGTGCTGACTTGGTTTCCGCCCGTCAGCCAAACATGGAACCACATTGACCAAATGTGAGAAAGAAAAACGAGAACAGTCATAATAATGAAGTTACATAGACTATAAAAAAGCCTTCGACTCCATACCCCACAGCTGGTTAATCAGAGCCCTAAAAATCTACAAAATCAACCAAAACTTCAGGCAATTTCTCGTGCAAATTATGAAAACATAGCGTAGATACAAAGAATCAAACGAGAGGAAAGACACCAACAACCTCTTCCGAAGAAGCGAAAAACAGTTCTACCGAAAAACTATGTACAACGAGCAGGCAGTAGTAACTAAACCAGCAAACAAACAAGAAATCGCAGATTATTGGAAAACTGTCTGGTCAGAACCCAAACTACATAATAATAACACCCCCTGGATCAAAGCCGAAGAAGATAAACACAAACGTGTGACAGAACAAGAAAATTCCACACTAACTACAGAAGAAATTACAGAAACAATCAAACACACACACAACTGGAAATGTCCTGGAATAGACAATATACAAAACTTCTGGTACAAACAGTTTACCACCACACACGAAGCACTCACACACCAAATCAACAAAGCCATTCTACAACCACACACACTTCCTACTTTCCTTACACAAGGAATAACATACGTTAAACCCAAAAGCTCAGACACCACAAACCCGTCAAACTACCGACCTATCACCTGTCTTCCAACCCTATACAAGATCATCACAGCCGCAATTTCCAAGAAAATAGAACAACACCTAACAGACAACAATATTATCACAGAAGAGCAGAAGGGATGCAGGAAAAATAGTCGAGGATGCAAAGAGCAGCTGATCATTGATAGCGTGATTATGGGACAAACCAGAAAAGAACACAGAAACCTTCACATCGGTTACATAGACTATAAAAAAGCCTTCGACTCCATACCCCACAGCTGGTTAATCAGAGCCCTAGAAATCTATAAAATCAACCAACACCTCAGGCAGTTTCTCGCGCAAATTATGAAAACATGGAAAACCAAAATACGCCTAGAAACACCAACCGAACGCATCGAAACAGAAGAGCTGTACATCAGACGGGGTATATTTCAGGGAGACTCGCTCAGCGCTCTATGGTTTTGCCTTTGCCTCAATCCACTCTCAAATATATTAAACAGAACAGAGCATGGCTTCAATATCAGACACCAAAAAGTGAATCAACATAAAATAAACCACCTCCTATATATGGACGACATAAAACTCTACGCTGCCACACAAACACAGCTGAAAGAACTCCTCAAAATCACAGAAATATTCACCTTAGATGTCAATATGGAATTTGGTATAAGTAAATGCAAAGTGCTCCACATCAACAAAGGCCAATGGAAGTGCCACCATGAGACAGAAACCATTAACAATGAAACACTCGATAACATGTTCGACAAAGAAACATACAAATATCTAGGCTTCCAACAAAGCACCAAACTCAACCACACTCACATCAAAACAGAGCTCAGAACCGAATTCAAAAACAGACTGACGAAACTTTTGCAAACAAAACTCAATTCTAAGAATCTCACTAAAGCCATCAACACGTTCGCTATACCTGTACTCACATATTCATTTGGTATCATCAAATGGTCACAAACAGACATAGAAAATATTCACATCCTTATACGATCTCAATTCACCAAATACAGGAAATTACACCCCAACGCATGCAAAGAAAGACTTACCATCGAGAGGAAGGCAGGAGGAAGAGGAATTATAGACATCAGATCATTACACACAAAACAAATACAAACACTTAGGAAATTCTTTCACAGCAAGCAAACCAGCCTCCACACAGCGACAGTGAAAGCAGACAAAAACTACACACCTCTCGACTTAGCCCGGGCAGACCACTCAGCAGACACACACAGTCACACCCAATTACAACAGGAAAAGATGAAAACGTGGTCAGAGAAAACACTCCACGGAAAACACAGATACCACATAGAACAAGACCACGTAAATAAAAAACAATCATACACCTGGTTACAGGATGGGCAGCTATTCCCTGAGACTGAAGGCTTCTTACTTGCCATCCAGGATAAAGTCATATTAACCAGAAACTACCAAAAGCATATCATCAAAGACCCGACTATTGCAGAGGACAGATGTAGGAAATGCCACCAGCAGAAAGAAACGATCGAACACATAACGAGCGGATGTAAAATATTGGCCGGAACAGAGTACACAGCCAGGCATGATTCAGCTGCCAAAGTAGTTCACCAAGCACTGGCCACAACATACAAACTCATAGAAAACACAGATCCCTACTACAAATACACGCCAACATCCATACTTGAAAATGAAGATTACAAGCTCTACTGGGACATCGGTATCCATACAGATAAAACGGTCTCCGCCAATAGACCCGATATTACTTTTCAGTGCAAAAAAGAAAAAGTCACCTATCTAATTGACATAGCTGTCCCCAACGACACAAACATCCAAACGAAATACACAGAGAAAATTTCCAAATACACAGATCTTGCAACGGAAATAAAAAGGCTATGGAAACAAGAAAAAGTCATCATTGTCCCCCTCATTATATCAGTCACAGGCCTTACACCAACAACATTCACACCACACTTAGTACAATTAGGACTCAACACAAACATACACAAAAACATTCAGAAGTCAGTGATTTTGAAAACATGTAACATTGTCAGGTCATTCCTTAATACACAATAGTAATGCGTTTGTGCTGACTTGGTTTGCGCCCGTCAGCCAAACATGGAACCACATTGACCAAATGTGAGAAAGAAAAACGAGAACAATCATAATGAAGTTACATAGACTATAAAAAAGCCTTCGACTCCATACCCCACAGCTGGTTAATCAGAGCCCTAAAAATCTACAAAATCAACCAAAACTTCAGGCAATTTCTCGTGCAAATTATGAAAACATGTAAAACCAAAATACGCCTAGAAACACAAACCGAACGCATCTAAACAGAAGAGCTGGACATCAGACGGGGTATATTTCAGGAAGACTCGCTCAGCGCTCTATGGTTTTGTCTCTGTCTCAATCCACTCTCAAATACACTAAACAGAACATAGCATGGCTTCAACGACAGACACCAAAAAGTGAATCAACATAAAATAAACCACCTAATATGGATGATATAAAACTCTACGCTGCCACAAAATCACAGCGTAAAGAACTGCTCAAAATTACAGAAATATTCACCTTAGATATCAATATGGAATTTGGTATAAGTAAATGCAAAGTGCTCCAATCACATAAGGGCCACCATGAGACAGAAACCATCAACAACGAAACACGCGATAACATGCTCGACAAAGAAACATACAAATATCTAGGCTTCCCAACAAAGTACCAAACTCAACCACACTCACATGAAAACAGAGCTCAGAACCGAATTCAAAAACAGACTCACGAAATTTTTACAAACAAAACTCAACACACCAAATATCTCACTGAAGCCATCAACACGTTCGCTATACCTATACTCACATATTCATTTGGTATCATCAAATGGTTAACAAACAAACATAGAAAACATTCACATTCTTATACGTTCTCAATTCACCAAATACAGGAAATTCCATCCCAACGCATACGAAGAGAAGAAAGACTTACCATCGAGAGGAAGGCAGGATGAAAAGGAATCACAGATCACTACACACACTACACAAAACAAATACAAGAACTTAGGAAATTCTTTCACAACAAGCAAACCAGCCTCCACACAGCAACAGTGAAAGCAGACAAAAACTACACACCTCTCGACTTATCCCGGGCAGACCACCCAGCAGACACACACAGTCACACCAAATTACAACAGGAAAATATGAAAACGTGGTCAGAAAAAACACTCCACGGAAAACACAGATACCACATAGAACAAGACCACGTAAATAAAAAAGAATCATACACCTGGTTACAGGATGGGCAGCTATTCCCTGAAACAGAAGGCTTCTTACTTGCCATCCAGGATAAAGTCATATTAACCAGAAATTACCAAAAGCATATCATCAAAAACCCAGCTATTACAGAAGACAGATGCAGAAAATGCCACCAGCAGAAAGAAACGATCGAACACATAAAAAAATATTAGCCGGAACGGAATACACAGCCAGACGTGACTCAGCTGCAGAAGTAGTTCACCAGGCACTAGCCACAACATACACACTCATAGAAAACACAGATCCCTACTACAAATACACACCAACATCCATACTTGAAAATAAAGATTCAAGCTCTACTGGGACATCAGTGTCCATACAGATAAAACAGTCTCTGCCAATAAACCCGATAATATTTTCCAGTGCAAAAAAGGAAAAGCCACAGTCTAATTGACATAGCTGCCCCCAACGATACAAACATCCAAACGAAATACTCACAAAAAATCTCCAAATACACAGACCTTGCAACAGAAATAAAAAGTCATCATTGTCCCCCTCATCATATCAGCCACAGGCCTTACACCAATAACATTCACACCACACTTAGTACAATTAGGACTCAACACAAACATACACAAAAACATTCAGAAGTCCGTAATTTTGAAAACATGTAACATTGTCAAGTCATTCCTTAATACACAATGGTAATAGCGTTTGTGCTGACTTGGCTTGGGTCCGTCAGCCAAACATGGAACCACATTGACCAAATGTGAGAAAGAAGAACTTTTTTGTGACAATAAATAATAAAATTGAATTGATTGGGATTAAATGTTCCGCATTTTTATAACATTATCGTTCTTAATGAAGGTTTTCTTTAGATGTCGTGTCAGTTTAACTATAAATAAAACGACAACTATTGATAATTTCAAGGAATTTACAATATTTATTTTTATTAAAGTACAATCAATGCCATTATTTACCACAGAGAACACAATATCAATTAAATGACCACCCTGACTCTGTCTGACTAGTACACTTTCCCAGTCTAATTCTGAGTTACTTATTTACAAAATCTTTGCTTAAAATGCTTAACAGTTGATACTTTGTAGCTGTAGACGACAGACTACACATACACACCAAAAATAATTTAATGGTGTAATATCGCAAAAGTTGGGATATCAGTACAATGGTCCACTTTTCGAAATATAAATCACTGAATTTCTTTTTCCATAAATTAATTGGTGTACGTGATGTGAGGCATGTTGGAATTGGAAATTTGCGAATACATATGCATTACTCACGGTTCTTCAAAGCATTCTATTGACCGTAACTGGCTTCACTAGTAAGCAATTTGTACCGTACCGTAAAGAACTTTGGTATATCACTTTTGGATAGCTTGTAACATTAATCTTTTCTAAATTGTAAAATCATGTTACTAAACCATTTTTTTTTTTTATTTTTAATACATATAGTAATGTTAACATTTGTTTCCGTGTACATGTCGATATTAAGTTTACCAGTGTGACTAAAACTGTAGTAAGCGTAGGTTTGCGTTAAAACTACTTCATTTGTCTTAAATACGTATGCATTATTAGTGGGAAAAGTACTTTCCGTACTTGTCTATCAAGTTTCAGGTTCAATACATCAATCATTTTTATACTCCGTATGTGAACAAGTTTGCTTTAGAGATTTTGCTGACACGAGAAGAGAGGTTAGTATTTAAAACCAGACATTTTGTGCAGTCGGGGCTTTTTCCGACTTCCAGAAAAATTCTGCCCATCTCGAGATATCTTCATATTTTGGTCGGTTACCCAGAAGAAAAGCAGGGAGTAGTGTGCGGGCTAATATTATGCTAAGAAACCCACGGGAATAGGCCCAGGCGAATGTCGATAAGTATACCTAACTTGAGTCCTTTTTTCACAATCTGTGTGCCTAAAACCATTCTAACCATGTATGTAACTGAAACTATTTTCAGCACGTGCGTATCTGAAACCATTTTCACCATGAAAGAACCTGGGACCATTTTTACAACATACCATCTTACAGCCGATTGCTAAACCAGAAATAAGTTTTATACCAGAAACTATTTCCAAACCTTCAAACTTCTAAGTCAGTGAACCGGTACATCCCTTCCCCATCTTCTGACCTAGCCCAAATCGGCAGGTTGCCCAGTTGCCCTGCAGTTCCAAAGAAGCTGCAGATTTTCAGTCCGAGGTCCAGGGTTTCTATCTGATGATCCACGCTGGTTGATTAACCATCGTCTGAAGCCTAAACTCAGGAGGCTGTTGTCTAGGCTGCCTCTCGTAACTTACGAGAACAGGTGGGACAGGTAATACCTAAGAATTTACACCTATTTTACCGAAAACCTTTAGTTTAGACCCAAAAGAGTCATAACTTGTTACACTTCATCAAACTTGTACTTTAAAAGAATATTTAATTAGAATAAGTTATCCTAAAGGTGGATTTAGTGTAAATTTGTCTCGTTATGTTTGTAAATATATTTTGCCTTGTTTTAACCTAGTGTTTCGCTGAGCGCCAGTTCTATTTTAGAGGACATTTAAGTTGTATCTCATTTAATAACCTATCTACAACTAAATATCTCTCCAGTATTTTTTCCTTTTTTTTAGCTGGAGTCAAATTATCTTTTACTATAAAATGAATGGTGCCCAGAACGATACAACTAAGATTTGAGCAGCTGTAGAGATAATCTTCAAAAGGCGTACAAAAATTACCTCTTCCCCACATCTCTACCAGTAAGACGAGCTAGCATATATTCTTATATTTGTTCCTTATACAAACTCAATATTAATATCCACTCATTTTAATCTCAAAAATAAGAACATACATAAGATGCATAATGGGTGTTCTTATATAAAATAAATAATTTATTAAAAAAAAAAGAGCAAGAACGTAACAAGCTGTCGAACACAATTGTACCATAAAAGTGATAATCAGCTTCCAATTAGCACACTTACGTTATAATTAATGGTCTTGGGCCTTTGGTTCTTGAATTAATTGGATCTTGTATGAATGTAAACGCAAATTTTACGCTAAATTTGCACAGAAAAATTCAATTTCTGAAAACGGCGTGCGATCGATAAATTTGGATCACCAGCAATACTTTGTTCAACAGAAGCAATTCTTGTCTCAGTTTCAGCAGATCCTGCTCTTCCAGATCGGGGCTTATCGTGAAAAATGTAATTGGTGTGAAAATGCTGAACGATGCGATAAATTTACGATTCACTTCGCCGATCATAAGTTAGTCGAAGTGTTATTTTTTTTTTTCAAAGTTAATTTCAGAGAGAACTCTGAAACAAAAACTAAACATTTATTATTTGGACTACCCGTAAATTAAAATCCGCATTGCAAAAAAGGGAGAGAAGGGGGAGGGTGTTGAATATGGAGAGTTTTGAACAATAGCAACGTGTATTTCATTTTTAGAGCTATTGCTGCCATCCATGGAAAAATAGGAAGATTAAATGATTAAATTTTATTGTGTGAAGCAGGAAGTTGCAGGGCATTATGTTTAGGATTTTTATTTAGCGATTTATAAAATAAACCGTTAAAAGTTTTAAGATAGATTACACTGTGTGTAATTTTTTAAGTTATGGAAAAATAACCATATACGGACACCACTACGTGATAGTAGACCAAAAAAAAAAGACCCGTGTCTCCCAGTTTTTTCCGAAAGTCATGCACTTTTTTTTTTATGGGCCCCCAAAGATTTGAGGCCTGGGTGTAATTTTTGCAAAAAACTCATCATATTCTGAGGCTCATATCTTGCAAACCGTTCGGAATTTTAATTTACTTTCTGTGGCAAAGTTGTAGCCCTTGTCATAAGGAACAAAAATTGTGAACATTTAAAGTAAAAAAAACTTCATCTTCAAGATCAAAATAGCTAAAAACTGTAAAAAATTCGATTTTTTTTTACCTTTTTTTCCCTGTTTAGGCCCATAGCTAGCAAACCGTTCAAAATTCAAGGAAACAATCAACTACAAAAATGTAGCTAAGATCTTAGTAAACAACTTTCTAGAATATATGAACTTCCTAGGAATGATTCTTAACACTGTTTAAGTAGCCGCAAAAGTTAAAATTTTCCCGAAAAATCTACTTTTTTAAAGTTTTTTGCGATTTTGATCTGGAAGATGAAATTTTTTGGATTTTATATGTTCACAATTTTTGTTCTTTATGACAAGAGCTACAACTTTGCTTCAGAAAGTAAATCAAAATTCCGAACGGTTTGTAAGATATGAGCCTGAGAATATGATCAGTTTTTTGCAAAAATGACACCGAGGCCCCAAATCTTTGGGGCCTCATAAACAAAAAATGCATTACTTGGGGCAAAACTGGGAGACACGGGTCTTTTTTTACCCGAGGCTCCCACTTTTGGCCCAATTCATGTACTTTTTTTTATGAGGCCCCAAGGATTTGGGGCCTCGGTGTCATTTTTGCAAAAAACTGATCATATTCTCAGGCTCATATCTTGCAAACCGTTTGGAATTTTGATTTACTTTCTGAAGCAAAGTTGTAGCTCTTGTCATAAAGAACAAAAATCGTGAACATATAAAATCCAAAAAATTTCATCTTCCAGATCAAAATCGCAAAAAACTTTTAAAAAGTAGATTTTTCGGGAAAATTTTCACTTTTGCGGCTACCTAAACAGTGTTAAGAATCATTCCTAGGAAGTTCATATATTCTAGAAAGTTGTTTACTAAGATCTTAGCTACATTTTTGTAGTTGATTGTTTCCTTGAATTTTGAACGGTTTGCTAGCTATGGGCCTAAACAGGGAAAAAAAGGTAAAAAAAATCGAATTTTTTACAGTTTTTTGCTATTTTGATCTTGAAGACGAAGTTTTTTTTACTTTAAATGTTCACAATTTTTGTTCCTTATGACAAGGGCTACAACTTTGCCACAGAAAGTAAATTAAAATTCCGAACGGTTTGCAAGATATGAGCCTCAGAATATGATGAGTTTTTTGCAAAAATTACACCCAGGCCTCAAATCTTTGGGGGCCCATAAAAAAAAAGTACATGACTTTCGGAAAAACTGGGAGACACGGGTCTTTTTTTTTTTGGTCTATTATCACGTGGTGGTGTCCGTATATGGTTACTTTTTTCGTGTTGCACTGTGTTAATTGTACCATTTTTGAATCAAAGTTGCAAAAATAATTTTAAAAAAATCTGTTTTAAGTCTTTCTCTCATTTACTATTTTTTTATATGGAGGCGTGTGCACAGAAACAGCGATTCAAGTTGACCTTGGACATTTGCAGGTTATACTAGGGAAACACAATTTGTGTATGTGTGTTTATGTATTTATACATGCACATATTATTATTAAAAAAAAATTCTTCTTTATCACATTTGGTCAATGTGGTTCCATGTTTAGCTGACGGGCCCAAACCACGTCAGCACAAACACTATTACCATTGCATATTAAGAAATTACCTGACAATGTTACATGTTTTCAAAATCACTGACTTCTGAATGTTTCTGTGTATGTTTGTGTTGAGTCCTAATTGTACTAATGTGGTGCGAATGTTATTTGTGTAAGGCCTGTGACTGATATAATGAGGGGGGCAATGATTACTTTTTCTTGTTTCCATAGCCTTTTTATTTCTGTTGCAAGGTCTGTGTATTAGAAGATTTTTTCTGTGTATTTCGTTTGGATGTTTGTGCCGCTGGGGACAGCTATGGCTAATTAGATAAGTGACCTTTCCTTTTTTGCACTGAAAAGTAATATCGGGTCTATTGGCGCAGACTGTTTTATTTGTATGGATACTGATATTCTCGTAGAGCTTGTAATCTTTATTTTCAAGTATGGATGTTGGTGTGTATTTGTAGTAGGGATCTGTGTTTTCTATGAGTTTGTATGTTGTTTCTAGTGCTTGGTAAACTACTTTTGCCGTTGAGTCATGTCTGGCTGTGTATTCCGTTCCGGCTAATATTTTACATCCGCTTGTTATGTGTTCGATCGTTTCTTTCTGCATCTGTCTTCTGTAATATTTGGGTATATGATGATATTTTTGGCAGTTTCCGACTTTATCCTGGATGGCAAGTAAGAAGCCTTCTGTTTCAGGGAATAGCTGCCCATCCTGTAACCAGGTGTATGATTGTTTTCTATTTACGTGGTCTTGTTCTATGTGGTATCTGTATTTTCCGTGGAGTGTTTTTTCTTACCACGTTTTCATCCTTTCCTGTTGCAACTGGCTGTGACTGTGTGTGTCTGCTGGGCGGTCTGCCCGGGATAAGTCGAGAGGTGTGTAGTTTTTGTCTGCTTTCACTGTTGCTATGTGAAGGCTGGTTTGCTTGGTGTGAAAGAAGTTCCTAAGCGCTTGTATTTGTTTTGTGTGTGGTGATCTGATGTCTATGATTCCTCTTCCTCCTGCCTTCCTCTTGATGGTAAGTCTTTCTTTGCATGTGTTGGGGTGTAATTTCCTATATTTGGTAAATTGAGAACGTATAAGGACGTGAATGTTTTCTGTGTCTGTATGTGACCATTTGATGATACCAAATGAATATGTGAGTATAGGTATAGCGAACGTGTTGATGGCTTTAGTGAGATTCTTGGAGTTGAATTTTGTTTGTAAAAATTTCGTGAGTCTGTTTTTGAATTCCGTTCTGAGCTCTGTTTTGATGTGAATGTGGTTGAGTTTGGTGCTTTGTTAGAAGCCTAGATATTTATATGTTTCTTTGTCGAGCATGTTATCCAGTGTTTCGTTGTAGATGGTTTCTGTCTCATGGTGGCCTTTCCATTGGCCTTTGTTGATGTGGCGCACTTTGCATTTATTTATAACAAATTCCATATTGATATCTAAGGCGAATATTTCTGTGATTTTGAGGAGTTCTTTCAGTTGTGTTTCTGTGGCAGCGTAGAGTTTTATATCATCCATATATAGGAGGTGGTTTATTTTATGTTGGTTCACTTTTTGGTGTCTGACGTTTTTTTTGTTTACACTTAGGATCAGTAATTCATAGAACTCTAGATTAAATGTGTACACTCTCATAGCCTCAGGGGTTTTTATTTAGTAGATGTAATTTTAAGAGTGTAATAAAGGTAGGAATTTTTATTTTGTTAATATATATACCCTTCTTTATTTAAATGTAGCATTTCACTGAACTACCCGCTTTATCTTTCAGGACGCAACGGTTGTACCATATTAAAACTCTTCAGTATTTTTTCATTTTTTTGAGCTGAAGTTAGATTCTTTTTATTCTAAAATGAATGGTGCCCAAAAAAAGTACAACCAAATTTTAAACTATAGAGACTATTTTCAAAAGGCGTACAAAAATTTTTGCTCTATCAGTATTAATATCCACTCAATCCATTCTCAAAAAGTAAGAGATACAAAAGGGGCAAATAACGGACGGCTTCTATTTAATAAATAAAATATTTATTAAAAGTAAAGAAAGTCAAGAAGTTTCAATATATATACATATATGGGAAGGAAATATTATACTGAATATTATAAATAAGTCACTAGAGACAGGGTTGTTTCCAAATAACTGGAAGGAATCAATGATATTTCCTATCCAAAAAGTAAAACATACATTAAAATGTGAAGAATACAGACCAATTAACGCTTTAAAAATATGTGAAACAGTTATTGAAAAAATAGTAAAAAATCAATTGGAAGAATACATGGAACAACACAGACTACTATCAAAGTTTCAATCAGGATTTAGAAAGAAATATTCATGTGAAACAGCAATCAATTATGTTATAAACAGATGGAAATGTAAAAAGATAAAAAATAAAATATTAGCAATTTTCCTTGACTTCAAAAGAGCATTTGAAACTATAGATAGGGACATTCTATTGCAAAAACTTACTAGATACGGTATTCAAGACACAGAGCTAAAATGGTTTCAGTCCTATCTGACAAATCGTAAACAATTCACAAATATCAATAACGAAATATCAAATGCAATAGAAAACGATTTTGGAGTACCACAGGGCTCAATTTTGGGAGCTCTTCTCTTTGTAATATATATAAATGACATGGAAAATGTATTAAAAAAAATGTGAAATTGTATTATATGCAGATGATACATTAATTTTCACAGAAGCAGCAACAGAGGAGATATGTCATGAAAATTTAAAAAATGATATGGATAACATTAACAAATGGTTAAAAATGAATAAGTTAAAATTAAATGAAAACAAGACAAAATTAATGGAAATTGACATGAACACTGACAGAGCATTCAAAATAAATAATGTAATAATAGAAAAAGTAAGTAATATAAAATACCTGGGTTTCCTCATACACAGGGATTTGAACTTTAAAGAACATGTCGAATATATATGTAAAAAAAATAGGGAAAAAAAATCGGGTTTTTCAAACGTTTAAGAAGTAAAGTAACAATATTAACTGCAATAAATATATACAACACCATGATAAAACCTCATTTTGAATATGGATCAACTGTGTTATTCACATGCTGTTCAGACCAACAACAGGCAAGGCTACAAAAACTCCAGAACAAGGCTATGCGCTCTATTTTGAAATGCAATCGTTTCACATCAATAAGATATATGCTAGATGCACTGAAATGGTTAAATGTAAAGTAAAGACTGCAGCTAAATACAATATGTTTTATCCAGAAAATGAAAATGGGAAATGCACCGGAATACTTGATTGAACAAATAAGATATGTTGGGGATGTTCAACCGTACAGCCTGAGGAACGTATTAGATTTTAGACCGCAACGTGCAGATACCAGTGCAATGCAAAAATCTTTATTTTCAAAAGGCTTGACCTTATACAATATGATGCTGAACAACATAAAGAGTGAAACAAATATAAATATGTTTAGAAAAGGAACAATAAATTTTGTAAAAAATATTAGTTTTTAATCAGAGTATGAAATTGTTTGTTAAATTTATTTTTAAATGTAAATTAAAAAGTATTGTGAATACTACTACTAAATAAATAAATAAATAAATAAATAAATATATATATATATATATATATATATATATATATATATATATATATATATATATATATATAGTTTTACAAAGAATAATCATCAATTTACATTAATTTAAGAGAAACATAACAAACCACAGATCTATTTGACACCTAAAGAGGTTTTTTAAACTGATAGATACTGTCATCCAATTTAGTTTACGGCATGATTTAAATTGAAAAAAAACTGAGCTACTATCCTGATTTAATTAAATTACTCTTAGAAAACTGAATTAGTTTATTTGTTTCAATGTCACAAACTGAACTGAATTACTCATTTTTAATGATGAGTTTACTTTTTTATTCAAATCTATATCCTAATGTTCGTAATAATGTTAGTTCAAATCCTTTTTTTTTATCGGCATTAAAACAGTATAGCGACCATTTATTCCTAATTAAAATTCAATTTTTGCTAAAGACGCCATTCACCTTCCAACTAATGTCCCATGCTAACTGAACAAAGGAAGTGGCTATCGGCCCGTTGCGAGGGACAATGCACGAAACCATTTCCTGCCCGGTCGGCCGTTTCAACCCAAAAACAGAAACGAAACTATTCGTGGAATGCACGGTATTTCGAAATTTAATGCAGCAGGAGATAGTGCAGTCGGGGGATTTATCTCGGAAGTTCGGATAACTGAGTGCATCGGGGCGATGCTTTTTAGACGACGAAATACGTTTACTTCTTTATTTTACAAATGAGTAACTACCGGGAGTGCTGAATATAATATGTGGTTTGTGAATGGATGGAAAGAACCTCTCATAGAAATACTCCACAATATTGTGTGCCGTATTTGTACCACCGACCCTAGCAGAAGAACTCTTTCATCAAGAGTGAGGAGAGAATTTTTTAAGGCCAGTAATATTTTGAGTCTGAAAACCGTCGCTACTGGCATAATGTATTTTTTGTAAACTTACCATTTTAAATTTATCGGGATCTGTCTGTTCTTAAGAATGTATGACTTTTTCCAATCCTATTTGTCTCGATGCAATTGAAAGCTGTGCTAGCATAATATTCTGAAGTTCGGCTGGGATGCTAGTTATGACAACAATATCATCAGCGAATCGCATATGACTTAGGTAGGTATCATCGATGTTTATTCCTCTTTTCTTCCATCTTAGAGTTTTGAATGTATTCTAAGGCCAGAGTAAATAGTTTGAGGATATTGTATCACCTTGTCAAACACCACGGTGAATTTTGATACTATCAGTTTAGTATTTTCATCTATTTATACATGTGAAGTTCCGTTGTTAATACATGTACTTAATTAAGTTGGTATAGCTGGAGTCTATACGTGCTTCCAAGTTATCGAAGGCTTTATGACAGTCTAAGTGCAAAATAGATGGAGATACTGTATTCAGTATATTTTTCCATCAACGTTCGAATCGCTTGTAGATGATCTATGGTGCTCCTACTCAAAATTCTGCTTGCTCAACGGGCCGAATATGTACATACGTAGAAGTAAATTTTATTTTATCTTATTTTCTTTGTTTTATTGTCTAGTATAGCGACACCTCAATTATATTAATTGTAACAACGTTTATTTATTTATTTATTTATTTATTTACTGTTCATTAGAACCTAATTTAACTATCGGATAGGCATATTCTTACAATGTCGATATAATAGTTGCTTAAACTTATTTATGGTTTCACAATTTTTAATATTATTTGGTAGGTCATTAAAATGTTTAAGTCCTTTATAATAAACATTTGCTCGATCAGCTTCATTTGTAATTCCCACTACTCGGAAGTCATTTCGTCCTCTGGTGTTGTAGTTGTGTATCTGATTGACGTATCTAATTTTCTCTGCCAAATATGTGGGACAATTTTCTATCTTTATATTATAAATGAATTTCATTGCGTAATAAAATAAGCTCTGCTTTACACTCAGCCAATTTAATCGATCTAACATATCTTTTATGTGCGTATCTCTAGGCTTCCGCAATATAAATCTCATTGCCTTGTTTTGAAGTTGTTGCAGTAGTTCTATTTGTGTATCCTTAGCAAGAAATAATACCGAAGGACAATAAATAAAATATGGCTCAATTAGGCTTCTATATATTAATATTTTATGGTATTCACTTATGATGTGGCAAGTTCTATACATGAGATAAAGTTTTTGGTTTATTTTATTCACTAAATATTGAAAGTGTGCATCAAATTTAAGTTTACAATCTATCATTATACCCAAGTATTTAATTTGGTTTACTTTTTCTATTTCACGATTATTTATGTATAATTTATGATTATTATTATAGTTATTGTGTGATATTAGTTTTTATCTGTATTTAGTTTTAACATATTTATACACATCCACCTGTAAAGAATATTCATATCAGACTGCATTTTATTAATAGCCACATCCAAACTAACATCACTAATTGTAATCAGTGTATCGTCTGCAAATAGTCTAACATCCCCGTACTTTAAACCGTCTTTAATGTCATTTATGTATATGAGAAACAGTACCGGCGCAAGGACAGAGCCTTGCGGTAGACCAATATTCACTGGTATCGCTGACGATTATTATAGGAACTAGCATTCTAGGCAAACACAGTCGCTGAATAAAAATACGTTGTGAACAAAATAAATTTAAAAAAGGCATATTTAGTAACTTCTAGTAACAGTTAGAATAAATTCTCTACGACATGAAAGCAACCGTTGAGCACGGGTAAGTTTCTGTAAAAAGAAGCTGCCATAAGACCAACGTAAATTGCTTTTTCCGCACACGCATCTCACCAACAGCGCTTCAGGGAAAGTGTACTGTGTCCACAAGAAAACGTTACGTACCAGTCTCTAAAATACTATTTTCCGAACAAAAAGTTGTTCAATAGAGTTTGTTGGGAGATTTTTAGAAATATCTAATTGAATAACAGAATCCTTAGCGTATAAACAAATTTCCCGGTAATTAATCGTCTTTTATTTAAATGTTTTAAATACACAAGATAACACTATGCTGAAAAACAGGTGGCATAGCGCCGAATTCTCGTTCTAAAAATAAAGCGAGATTATGTTGACCTAAAAAAAACAGGTGTGTGCGTTGACACGGCATAAAAATAGAGACATCATAACAATCAATACCAGACTCATTAGAGAACTTCCGTATTTCCACACGTTGTTTTTAGACTGGTAAAAACTTAAGTTGAAATCCTTCGTGTATTGTAAAAGCATAGGATTTTTTGTGATTATATACCAATATTTATAAAATTGGGATAACACAGGCCAATAAAAAATATTTGTAAAAACTTTTTAAACCAATACATCTAAGTGTTATGTATCTTTTGGTGCTGAAACCGTATCTGGTATCAGTTTTTTTGTATCACCCACAGTTCTCTCTCAATATGACATCGATTAAATTTCAAAATAGGGAAAATTTGATATAAAAAAAATAAAAACTTAAACCGTATTTTTATTTAATTAGGTTACAATTTTTACTCACTATAACATATTTCACTTCAATGCGAATATTTTAGGTGCTTATTTTTTTGTATTTCCTTTCCCTTTTCTCTGTGAAGTTTCTTGTATAGCTTTTTCTCCGATGTGATGCATTTTGTTGTTCTCTATGAAGTGACCAACAGTAATTACCCATCATGTTGATATTCCACCTTTTCTCCATCTCCTTTATGTCCTGATGGAACCGTTCCCTCCGCTCTTCATTCACATCGCCTAAGTTTTTAGGAAAAAAGTCAAGGTGGTCGTGCAAGAAGTGGACTTTAAGGCTCATCAGACAACCCAGATGTTTGAACTTATCTATCATCTTAGCTACGATAAGCTCATAGTTAGGGTCTTTCACATTCCCCAAAAACTTAGTCACAACATCTTTAAATGATATCCAAGCCTCCTTTTCCTTTGTAATTATCCTTGCTTCAAAGGTGGAATCGAACATCATTTTACAAATATCAGGCCCAACGAAAACCCCTTCTTTCAGTTTGGCTTCTGATAAATGACGAAATCTTTTACACAAATATTTACAACATTCACCATCTTTAGACAAGGCTTTCATCAATTGTTTCATTAAGCCTAACTTGATATGTAGTGGTGGTAGAAGAATCCTTTTGAGGTCTACTAAAGTTTTATGCAAAATGTTCTTCTCGCCAGGTGTTAAAGTTTTTGTTACGGGCCATTGTTTTTTAGATCAATGATGATCCCTTGCTCTGCTGTCCCACTCACATATGAAACATGGAAACTTTGTAAATCCCTTTTGTTGGCCAAGGATCATGGGGACAACTTTTAAATCTCCACATAGCATCCAACCATGACCTGGATAGTTAATCTTCTGTAAAATCATGTTAAGATTTTCATAAGTTTCACACCAGATGACTACTGATATTTCCTGTCGAATTAACAGCTGAAGGACTCACATACAAAAGAAATAAATATTTATACGACAGAGTAATGTCTTAATCCGGGTGAAGATGAAGGAGAGGGCAATCACGAAGAAGAGATAATACAACCTCAGCCGCCTAAGCGTCCACGATGCAGACTGAATTTGTTAGGTCAAAAAATAAATTAAGCTGAAGGCGATTTTCTTTTGGTTATGGCTTATTAGGGTATTAATTATTTTAAGTTGGAAGCCGTTAAGCCGAAATTTTTGATTGTGATATTGGAGGCTCTATGGATCATAGATCTATAAGCTGCCAGTTTATGGGAGTTAGGATGTATTGAGACTGCTGTGATGGTGACATCTGAAAAGGTTAGTTTACGGAAAATATCGAATTCTATTTTTATCTAATTGTAATATCTAAGAAATTCATTTTATTATCTCTTTCCTTTTTTAATATGAATTTCATGTTGGGGTGTAATAATTTTTTTGTAATTTTCATAAAAAAAAGTACTACTAAACCATGTTAATTCTGTTTTTTTTTTTTAAATGTTAATTAATTAATAATTAACTAATAATTAAAAGTAAATTTTCGATATGGACTGGAAATTAATAATAATTAATATCTACCTTAGCAATCGGGAGAAGGGACCTTAACTTCCTTCATGTATTTCGTATGGGAAAGTTAAGGTCCCTTTTGTACATCTGCAGTTTTATGTACCATCTTTCAAAATTTTTATTATAGCAATAAAACGACAAAAAATGGATCAATTTTCTTTACAAATTTAAAATCTACACAAAAAAATCATATAAGATAGGGTCATGTACGGACTTGAATGTGTTTTTCATAATTCAGGAAAACTTCGTAAAAATTGCCAAACTTTGAGCCAAGATATCTCACAATATGAGTTTTCATATCACAACGTCAAAATGATATAACTCAGCCAATTTTTGGAATTTTCTGGTGTTTGAGACGTCATTTTGTTCAGAATATTGTTTTCTTTTAGAGTATGTAAAAAAATCTATTCCTGTGGACGATCACATTTTAAAAGAACTTTTTTAAACCAAATAGGAGTCATTTTGTTCGACAACCTTCTGTCACTTTTCTAACAACATCATAATTTCGCCAATGTAGAATTTCTATGCTTTCCGGGCAAAAAATTGTGACAAGTGGATTTCACAGGCATCTTTTGAAACTAACTTAACACCATTCAGGTTTTTTTTAATTCCATTTTTCATTAAAAAGCATCCTCTTACAAAAGTTGTTTGATTTGTCCGGATTTTGGTGAAGCACCCTGTAGACATAAAATTCATGCCTGTATCCGGTACACAAACAAGCGACTCCGCGGACAAGGCCCAGTAGAAGATCACCTGTTAATATACCATTATTAGTATGATTATTGTCCAATATATTCTAAATCTAAAATTTTTTTCCTACATCCTCAGATGTGTATAGTAAGAAAATAATTACCAAATCACAAAAGTGGCAGATTTTTTTCTTCTATTAAGGAGTTACCTGGGCGCTGCAAAAAGTGTGTATATTTAAAAATATAGATATAATTCAATTATTATAGATAATTTTTATAGATAAACTGGAAAAAAAAAAAAAACCAAAAAACGCACTAGGCGTAAAACACGAAAGCAAAAAATGGTTTGATATCAAATATGTCGGTGGTATTAGTAACAAAATCAACAATAGCCTTAATAAGTTAGAAATAAACTGTTTAAGTGTGAATAAAAACAATACAGCCCGATATCCAGTTAATAATAAGGAAAGACCTAACAAATATAGAAAATCCAGTATATATGAACCTAATTGTGATGCCTGAGACGCTGTCTATGTGGGACAAACGGGACGGAGTCTACAATAAAAATATTAAAAGACACAGGCACTCTATTTTAAATAAACAAAAATTAACAGACTTTGCTCAACACCGCATAGACAATAATCACCTTTTTAATAACGAGAAGGTAAAGTTGCTACACAGCGCACAAAAAGGAAAACATATCGATTATTTGGAAATTCTTAGCATAAAAACAGCTATTAAAAATAATATAAAAATAACGAACACCCAAATAGAATTTGGAAATACCCCATATTAGACGCCGTGTTAAGATAGACTACCTGTAATTAACTCAATTTTATTACCTCTTAATTTAAATTTAGTACCAATTAACCATCCAAATGTAATATCTTTTACAACTTAAGTTTAGTCTTATTGTAAATCTCTTCGAAAGTGGTCGCGAGACCAAAACACGTGTCAGAGTGATCTGAATAAATTCAGTGGGACAGATATACTGTATTTTATATCAAAAGTATAAATATTAGGATGTTTCACCTAGAACCAACCACAAACTCTATAAATTGTATTTTAAAAAAATATTTTAAAAGTTATTAATTGAATAATACAAAAGAATGGCGATTATATATTTTTACTGTACTTTAAATTATCAGAACTTTTTTTTGTTTTAAATGTTAACATTATTTTGTATTGGGTTAAATGGACCACTAATGAAAACTCCTTGTCTGCAAGATAACTTCACCAAAAATAATCCAATATGCATAAATAAAAATTATTCTTGTAAAATAATGTAGTAGTTAAAAATTGTCCACGGATTTTTTTTCAAAAATAAACAATTTACGCTGTTTCAAACTATAGTACGCAATTTTCGATCAAAAAATGTATGTTTAATTTTTTATGAAAAATTGTCTATTAGAAAAATTGAAAAAAAAAACCTCTTGACATTTTGTAGAAGTAATTATTAAGATTTAAAAAAAAAAGTTAAAAAATATTAAAAATTGACTGAGTAATATTGCAGACAGTGTCTGAAAACAGGTAGGGGTCCCAATCAGCTTTGTAATGGGATGAAATTTTTTAAATAATCTTTTTTTTTGATAAATTTTTAGAAGTACAGAGAATAAAAATTAGTAATTAGTAAAAAAATCGAATTTTTGAAAATGCGAGGTGTATGTAACCCCTTAAAAAATATATATAAATCTTTTTTTAGCTCGTTAAAGTAGGTTCCCCCTTAATCCGTAGAGGGCTTTTAGAAAACCTATGGATTTGAGTAGGAATCCAGTCATAGACTTGGTAAGGAGAAGAATGTGGAAATTTTCTAGTCTTCCCACTTTTTTCTAGTAATTTTCCGTGATTACCTTTGATAAAGGTGACCGCATCAACTTTCACCCTGTCTAACCACGTCCCCGATTTTTTCACTTAAAGAAAGGATATACCAATTTTTAATCTTTGTTTGGAATCAAAACTTTTAACCTTCGTCAGGAGGTACTTTCATGTATTTAAGAGTATTACAATAATAAACCGCTTAAAATGATTTACAAGTTGAAATATGGGGATTAACTTTTGGTGCACCGTCTGGACGCAACCAGGTAGTTTTAAGTTAAAGTAGACATTACGTCTGTCTCCTTGTGGAATTAATATACGGTATGTAGCATGTTCACAGCTACTGTACAGGGTGATCATTTTTAGACGCCCTGTCCCGATTTATGGAAAATTGTTGGATATTTATTTATTTTTTAAATGTAGAATGGTGCGAGTATAGTGCATGTCCAGGAGTATACTGACGTATTTGATATTTGGTAGTGAAAACGACGCTGGGCGCCGCACTATGGCGACAATAGGTAATTTTTATCCAAATTAACTTTTGGCGGCAACTTTCATATATATATTTTTTTTAATCTTCGTTCATGATTTCTCTATCGATCTGTCTGAGCGGATTTTTTATTGCTTACAATGATTTTTACTAATTTATTATTATTATTATTTATACTACGTTGTTGTCCAAAAAACACCTTTTTAGGTAATAAAATGAGCCTTAGTCACGCAATTTTCTAGGAATCCCAATGTTTTTTTTGTGTAATCTTCGTTTTTGATTTCTCTATCGATCTGTCTGGGCGGATTTTTGCTAATTTATCAGTATATATTGCTTTTTTTTTCCAAAAAACACCTTTTTAGGCAATAAAATGAGTCTCAGTCACGTAATTTTCAGATAATCTTAATAATTTTTTATTATAATCTTCGTTTTTGATTTTTCAATAGATCCGTCTGGGCGGATTTTTGATTAAAGAATCTGAATATATATAGTATTTTTGAGATGGCTGATCTAATGCACCAAATAAATCATCTGTACCTACAAAAATCAACTTGCAAGAACAACAAATAACAATCGAACATACAATGTTTCCAACAATGATTGATGGTAAGGTCCGCCAAGCTCTTACAGGCACGATTTCTTCCCAGTGGTGCTCTATATGCAATGCTCTTCCGAAAGAAATGAACAAATTAGGAATTATTGAAGGGATGGAGGTGAATGCAGAAGCGTACAAGTATGGTTTTTCAACTCTCTATAAGGCATATGGAGTGGGTTCTCCATTTAGCATATCAAATACCTTTAGGAAAGTGGAATGAAAGACGTACCCAGGATGAAAATACTTTATTGGAGAAGACAGTTCGTGAGATTCAGAAATAATAAATAATTGTAATAATGTATATTGATAAATTAGTAAAAATCATGATAAATAATCAAAAATCCGCACAGACAGATCAATAGAAAAATCAAAAACGAAGATTATAAAAAAAATTGTTGAGATTCCTTGAAAATTACCTGACTGCGACTCACGGTATTGCTTAAAAAGATGTTTTTTGGAAAAAACAACAATATATTGATAAATTGATAAAAATCATGGTAAATAATCAAAAATATGCCCAGACAGATCGATAGAGAAATCAAATACGAAGATTATAAATAAAAATTATTGAGATTTCTTGAAAATTGCGTAACTTAGACTCATTTTATTACCTAAAAAGGTGTTTTTTGGAAAAAAAAGCGATGTATATTGATAAATTAGTAAAAACCATCATAAATAATCAAAAATCCGCCCAGACAGATCGATAGGAAGAAGATTATAAAAAAAATTATTGAGATTCCTTGAAAATTACGTGACTGAGACTCATGTTATTGCTTAAAAAGGTATTTTTTGGACAACAAAGCAATATATATATATATATATATATATATATATATATATATATATATATATATATATATATATATAATAAATTACTAAAAATCAGGGTAAATAATCAAAAATCCGCTCAGACCTATCGATAGAGAAATCAAGAACGAAGATTTAAAAAAAAGTTACCGAGATTCCTTGAAAGTTGCGGACAGAAAATTAATCTGAGTAAAAATTACGTATTGTCGCCATAGTGCGGCGCCCAGCGTCGTTTTCACTACCAAATGTCTAATACACCTTGACATGCACTATACCATTCTACATTTAAAAAAAATAGATATTCAACAATTTTCCATAAATTGGGGCCGGGCGTCTAAAAATGATCACACTGGACATAAAATAAGGAGTTATTGTTGTTGAATAACTGTCATAACCTGAATTGATTATTAAAGTGACTTATACGACCTCTATGCACTATTTCAACCTATATTAGAAGTATGATGTAATAACAGGTGACTCTTAGAAAAAGCATATATTATTGTAGGTTATAAATAAAGACCGGAATTCATGATTCATCAAAGTAATACAAAACTAACAAAGTGTGACATTTATAAAAATTCAATGAATCATTGAAATTAAAGTAAAATGTTACCTAGCACAAGGGTGGATTGATAAATCTGGTAAATTTCTACAAAATGGTGGGAAATTTTGTTAAGCAGCATGAGTGTTGGTAAGCGTGATTCTTGTAACGGTTGTGTTCAAAATTTCAAAAAGATGCAACGCGCAGTTGTTTGTTGACAGCTATCGTAAGTCATCGGTGTTACGCGTTTCGTAAAAATGAATAAGGCCTAGTAGTGTGAAGTGAGAGCACCAACTGAAAGAAGTTCATGGCGACTCTGCACCAGCGTTTAAGACAATTCATTTCTAGATTAATGAATTTAAACGTGGACATACGAGCACGACAGATACTTCACATCCAGGATGCCCAATTAAGGTTTCTCACGAAGAAATCTTCTTCTCTCAGTGGCTATCCGTTGCGAATGTTGGCAACCATATTAGCTATCATCACCTTATTGACTGCGGCCCTAAATAGCTGCATGGTGGTCATTGAAAACCAAGTGCGAAGCCACGAAATCCTTCCTCTCCCCACACTTCTCTTTACCTTGCAGTATATTCTGTAACAGATGGAATCTGCTCTCATTCCTCATAATGTGGCCGAGATACTGGAGTTTACGTGGCTTGATGGTAACTAAAACCTCCTTTTTTTATTCATTTTTTGAAGAATTCTTTCATTCATAACTCGATCCACCCATGACATTCTCAACATCCTACGATATAGCCACATTTCAAAGGCTTCCAATCTTTTACTTGTTGCCTCTATCAGGGTCCATGTCTCCACTCCATAAAACAAATTGGAGAAAATGTAGCTGCTCTAGCCTTTTTAATATGGCTCTTTATTTCTTGCGAGTAGTCCCATTGATCATTGATGTTAGTGCCTAGGTATGTGTACTTATTTATTCGTTCAATATTTTTCTGGTTGATTTCTAAATGACAGTTAGGCAAGTTGTTCTTACTAATCACCATTAATTTTGTTTTATTCATGTTAATATCAAGACCACATCTCATCACTCTATCCATTAGTAATTGCAGACCTGCAGACTGTCAGCGAATATAACTGTGTCATCAGCATATCGAATATTATTCATTATCTCTTCATTCAGTAGAATCCCGACATCGAGATCTGCCAGAACCTCTTCGAATATTTGTTGGGAGTAAATATTAAATCATAGTGGAGATAATATGCATCCTGGTCTAACACCTCGAAGGATTTTTGTATCATCCGTATGTTCTCCTAATCTCACAGAAGCAGACTCAGATCACTGTCATTCAGTCCTATATTCTTTACAATATCAATCATCTTGTGGTGTTGTACTCTGTCAAATGCCTTTTGGTAATCCACAAAGCATGCATAAATGTAAAGGAATGGTCGGTAAAATTGATGGTATCGTAATGGTAGATCGTCGCATTAAGCTTCATGAGATTTCTGAGATGGTAGGCATCTAATATGAATGGGTACAGTGCGAGATAGACGCGTTTGTTGACTTCAGATCATAAATGCAGAAAGAAGAACATTTCAAAAATCATATTTGGAAAAGTTGCAAAGTAATTCGAACAACTTCTGACATCGTTGTGCGACTGTAGATGAAACGTGGATCGAGCATTACTCCCCGGAGACAGATGACAAAGGTGAAAGTGCATCAAAAAAGCGCAAACGATTATACCGGCGGGAAAAGTGAAGGAACCTGTTTTTGGGAATAACAGAGTATGTATACAGTCCCTGGCCAAATTATTAGACGCACTGCAAGATTTCATGTAAAATATTAATTACCGAGTGATATTGTACCGTTTTATTATGTTAAATTGATTTGTTTTTTATTTTTATATTATCCAATCAATTACCTATTTATTTGACATAAATAAAACAGCATTAATTTAGAAAAGCATAAGTTTATTAAGTTTTAAAGAAAAGTAAAATTAATGTTAGTAAAAGTCAATATTTAGTTGAGCCACCTTTAGCCGCTATCAAAGCTTTAATTCTGCGCGGCATGCTATCAATGCAAGATTGTACTGTCTCCTGCATTTGAGGATGATGATTCCACACATGAATAATCTTTTCTAGGAGCTGGGTTTTGTTGGTAATCACATCTTTAGCCACTTCTCTTTTCATCAGCTCCCACACATTTTCAATGGGGTTCATATCAGGGTATTACCCGGCCAATCCAACAGAGGGATATTTTTTTCTGCCAAAAAAGCTTTAACAGACCGAGCAGTGTGGCAGGGAGCTCCATCTTGCATGAAAGTGAATGGTTCCCCATTTGGAAACCATTCTCTGAGCTGCGGAATCAACCGATTTTGTAATACTTCTTTGTACTGATCTTGCCTCATTATTCCTTTGACAACGTACAGACGTCCAGTGCCCTTGCCGCTGATGACTGACCAAATCATCACTTTGGTGGGATGTTTAACCGTCGGGACGACACAATCAGGATGAAACTTTTCTCCATGACGACGACGCACATACTGAGCTTTATTCTGCAAAATTTCGAATGTGCTTTCGTCACTGAAGCAGACCTGTCAAAAATAGGAAAAATATATAAACTTCCATGTTTATTTGCTTTATTTAACTGAAAATGATAATAATGTATCAATTATTGATTAAATTGCTGTATCTTACCGATCTCCAGAAGTCCACATCTTTGTCTTGCCATTGTTTGGCCCACTTCAGGCGCTTTGCTTTCATTGCAGCTGTTAACTTGGGCTTCCTGGCGGGGCGACAGGCCTTAAAATCTAATTCTTTCAATTTTCTTCGAACAGTGCGCTCATTTACGCTAGCATCCTGGAGTTGTGATTTTATTACCTTTGTGGTAGCAAATCTGTTTTCTACACAAATTTTCTTCAAACATCTCTCTGACCGTGGAGTGAAAATTGGTTTTCTACCGCATCTTTTCTTTCTTTTCGGGCTTTAATTCCTTCCCTGACTCAATTTTCTTTTTTATGCGTCGTACACTAGCTTCAGAAACCTCCAATCTTCGTGATATTTCTCGGTTTGTAAATGTTTTCGCAATCACAAGGGCCTTCACTTCACCTTTTTACGTGGTGAAAGATCGCCTTTTCTACCATAATGAAAATAGTCCAATTACTTTTTTAAAACACTGCATACAAAATAAACTAATAACTGAGTAGTATAAAACTGTTAAACAAACAATCACAGTCCATAAAGCCACAGAAACACGTCCGTACCTGACTCGATTCCGATCGCGACTGATACAGGTTTGTACTTGTTTACGTTCATGTATCACTTTGTCAACACAGTGTTGCCATATGTTAAAAATAAATACAAATATGTAGTCTACAACAATTCTTTTAAATAAAAATCAATAATATTGTAGTTTAAATATACCATTATTGCATAAAAACTCTTAAGAAACATAAAATTACTAAAAAAAATACAGTGCGTCTAATAATTTGGCCAGGGACTGTATGTGTCATGACTGAGTATTTGGAAAAGGGTAAAACAGTGATCAACTCATATTACGCAACGGCAATGGACCGTTTGCATAGCGAGATGAAACAGAAGCGACCCAGAGCAGCGCGTAAAAAAGTGCTCCTGCACCAGAAAAATTTGCCTGCTTATACATCGGCCGTTGCAATGGCAAAAGTGCACCAGCTGGGCTTCGAAATAGTTCACCTGTGGATGATGGAACCTGTTTTTTGGGATTAACAGAGTATGTATATGTGTCATGACTGAGTATTTGGAAAAGGGTAAAACAGTGATCAACTCGTATTACGCAACGGCAATGGACCGTTTGCATAGTGAGATGAGACAGAAGCGACCCAGATCAGAGCGTGAAAAAAGTGCTCTTTCTTTAGAAAAATGTGCCTGCTTATACATCGGCCGTTGCAATGGCAAGAGTGCACCAGCTGGGCTTCGAAATAGTTCACCACCCAGCCTATTCTCCCGATTTAGCCCAAGTGGCTTTTTTTTTATTTCCTAACCTTAACAATTGGCTTGGGAGAAGACATGAACAGGTTATACGTGCTGAAAAGAAGTATTACGCATAGAACAACTTTCTTCTGTGAGTAAATAAAAAAATTGGAATCTGGTTGGACCAAATGTATTGTGCTCAATAGAGATTATGTCGATGTATTTACAAAAAAAGTAGTTCCGCTCGGATCAACTTGTGGGGCCTATAATCCACCAAAGTCAAAACCACAAATGACACTTCACTAAAAACTACGAGTACACAGGTCAACATTTTATCTAGGCTTGTACTCGGTAAACCAACTAGGTATCTTAGGGTTTTTTGGGGTCGCTGATCACGATGAAGGGGTCGGTTAACCTTCATCAGGTCAGGTTCAAGGTCATTTGAAGGTCAAATTGGGCCAATGCAGCCAAAAAATCTGAAAAAATTCATACGTATGTTTTTTGGGTCACTGAATCCGAATCCGGTGTTATTTTTTTCATATAAGGTCTCCTGAAGGTCACTAGAGGTTACTTCAAGGTCATTCTGAGGTTATTTGGAATAAAACAGTTATGAGCAGGCCAAAAAATCTGAAAAAAATGGTGTATACGTTTTTTAGGTCTCTGGTTCAGAATTAGAGGTCGGTTACCCTTCATCAGGTCGGTATTAAGGTCATTTGGAAGTCAAATCATTGGATAGCCGCCAAAATAAACCATTGCACGTATTTGTTGGAATTCTGAATCGGAATGTTTGTCTTCTTCTCACTCGTGTCTCCAAGAATACACCGGAAGTTATGTCTACTTTAATACTTTGTAAGATTCTGGAACTTCATCGGAAAGTTCTGATAATATTCTCATTTTGATTTGTGCCAGTAAGGTCCTCCACATTTCCCGTTATGTGCATCTGTACTTGAAGAGGGAGTGACTTTATAGCATAGCATCTACTATATATAAAAACAACGAAACGGAATTGTTTAAAAATCCAAGAGTGACCCTATTTTCAAAAAAGGTAAAAATATCACACTGTAAAGACAGTGAAATCGTTTTTTCTTGTGAAATATTAAAATATTATTCTGATCATCCAAGAATTTTCTCTCTTCGCGTCACCCTTCTGATCGCTCCGTTGACCAATCCTCCATCTCAAGTTAGAAGTTTATGGAGAATTGTAAAAAACGTTGCCAATTAAATTTACAAGAGCCCTAGCGTGTTTCCAGAATTCTTAGAATTTGCTGACTTATAATTCGTTTATATGCACACACACACACGCACGCACACGCACGCACACGCACGCACACGCACGCACACGCACGCACACGCACGCACACACACATACACACACATACACAGTAATACACACACACACACACACACACACACACACACACTCATACACACGAAATAAAACACACATACATACACACATTCTTCTTTTAAAATGACCGAATGAGCAAGAGGCAAAGGGGCATACGTATTCCCATTGAAGAGCAAGATCGCTTTCAAACTTCTTTTCGATGAATCTATAAAAAGGCGCCAATGACTAGCTGTATATTCGATACCATAATCTTTGACTAATCCACTAACATCATTGCAATAAATTAAATTACCAGATTTTGTAAAATACTTTTTGAATGGTTTTTCTCTTGAACGGTAATATGTTACTTTTGTCCCTGGTGCTAAACAATTTTTTCCTTTTAATCTCGATGCTAAAAGTTCAGAACCTTCTTTTGAAAGTCCTAAGTCTCTACAGAGATTCACTCAGGTCACCTTGGTTAAAATGTGTTTATTCTGACAAACCTTCATCTTCCGAGCCTGAAGATACATTGTAGGCTTCACTTTCACCATCTTGCGAGGTATCTAATGATTCATCATGCATTTATATATCATCAGAAACTTCAAAATGCTCTGCATTGCTATGCCTGCTGTCATCATTATCAGGTGCAGTTTCTATATATATGGGCAATGTTACAGATTCTACGCACGGATAAGTTACAGAGTTTTTGTTATTACGATTATATCCTTTGAGATTCGTTAAGCAGAAATAACAATTAGACGTATGGTCTGATAGATTTCTCCATTTCATCGGTGCAGAAAATATTTGTGCCCTTGTTCCAAACAAAATATTGCGGCATTTACTACAGATGACATTCGGAGTATAAGAGTTGTTCAAGGAACTCGTGTCGATATTAAACAAACTTTTATATTTTGTTTTCAAAGTCTCAGAAAATTTAAATTTATTTTTGGGAGTATACAGCCCACAAACGATACAAAAACAGTTCACATTATTCTTACAAAATCCTTGATTTGTAGCATTAAACTCTTCAAAAGCCAAGTTTCCCACCGTTGAAGAGCTACGGTCGCGGGATGACGACGGCTGCGGGCCCGCTTTCCCACCCTGACCAACCGCCGATTCTGGGGTTCCGAGCCCCTGTCTCGTAGAAGTTTTATTTGTAGTTGCCATGACGGCATGGAAGCCATAACCCAGGGACTTCGCCGGATAGTGGAACAATTCCGTTGCCCACCGTCACCGCGTGGAGGTGCCCTGGGTGCAACTACAAGTATTAGTTCATTAGCCCACATTTATTAAATATGCATATCAAATAACTTTATGGAAATGTTAGTGGAGTTTTAAGATTGAGGCAAAAACTTTCTGTATAAAATAAACCGACCTCGAAGCAAGTATAATACTGAAATATACTAGTAGCACTTGATCATAACCTTTTCGTCTACCCATGTTCTTGTATTCCTGCTTGAAACGATCTATGGAAGAAATGGTAGGGAAGAAAAGAACACAGATTAGGAATTAGTGACCCAAAAAAGGTGGGTATCGTTTTTTTTTTAGATTTTTCAGCCGCTAGGAATTAAATTGACCTTCAAATAACTTTGAACCAGATTTGCTGGAGGTTAACCGACCTCTAATTCTGAACCAGAGACCTAAAAAACGTATACACCATTTTTTTCAGATTTTTTGGGCCTGCTCATAACTGTTTTATTCCAAATAACCTCAGAATGATCTTGAAGTAACCTCTAGTGACCTTCAGGAGATCTTATATGAAAAAAATAACACTGGATTCGGATTCAGTGACCCAAAAAACATACGTATGAATTTTTTCAGATTTTTTGGCTGCATTGGCTCAATTTGACCCTCTAATGACCTTGAACCTGAACTGTTGGAGGTTAACCGACCTCTAATTCTGAACCAGAGACCTAAAAAACGTATACACCATTTTTTTCAGATTTTTTGGCCTGCTCATAACTGTTTTATTCCAAATAACCTCAGAATGACCTTGAAGTAACCTCTAGTGACCTTCAGGAGACCTTATATGAAAAAAATAACACCGGATTCGGATTCAGTGACCCAAAAAACATACGTATGAATTTTTTCAGATTTTTTTCGCTGCATTGGCTCAATTTGACCTTCAAATGACCTTGAACCTGACCTGATGAAGGTTAACCGACCCCTTCATCGTGATCAGCGACCCCAAAAACCCTAAGATACCTAGTTGGTTTAGTGAGTACAAGCCTAGATAAAATGTTGACCTGTGGTATGAATGAAAAATGGATCTAAAAAAAAGTTTAAAAGTCTCATAAATTTCTTTCAGTCTTTAGTCAATCATCGCTCCTGATGAAGCTAACATGGTTAACAAAACGCGCGCCGAGGGCAAAAATAAAGTGTTTGATGTAGTGGTGATATATACTGAGTAGTGTCATTGTGCCAAAGATTCCACATTCCCAACTTAATTTCTTTCAGCTTTTAACAAAAAAAACGGGCTTTATAGCTTCAACCTCAGCAAACCACACACCCCACAAATTGACGTGAGCCAAATCTGGAATTCCTCTCCAGCTCATTCCAAAAAAACACAATTTCCATATCCTCTAGGCATGCGAGCGCCAAAATAAACAGTGATTTATAGAATTCTTTACTGGAGAAAGAACAATTTTGTATTTAGTATTTTATTTTCTCCAAAATAAAAAAGGTTAAAAAAATATATAATAGTGCGGCGATATTATTATACATATTCAACAAAAAATCGGTTAGAGGGAACCTTTGTCTACGAAGCATTTTAGTAAAAGTATCAGTCGATCGTCGAAATCACGTAAAAATCCAAAATGAGTCACTTGTTTGCGCGTCAATTCGAGACAGTCTTTCTTTGTTCCCAGTCTAAAATGACACATTCCGCGGCCGCTAAGTATATTAAGAAGTCGGTATCGTTTGTGAAGAAGTGAGTAAATCGTTTTAACGCCAAAACGTGGCTCGGTAGGTAACGTCACTCCGAAAGTCGAAAAACGTACCGTGTCTTTATTTTCACGGGACCCGATATTGACGCTGCATCAAGGAGTGGCAAATTAAGAAAATCGGGTTTGAATGTGTCCCATGTGACCTTTTGAGAACATCTTCATGCTCATGATGTCAAATTCCGAAGCACGTTGAAGAAACCTTTCCTGGGCGAAAATTACGTCGCGAAGCGGCTCGCTTGGGCCGACCGACGGTAAGATACTAGAGTGGCCCTCATAATCGCCGGACTCCAACCCTATTGAAAACGTTTGGTCTTTTATGAGAAAGCTCAGAGGAAAGATCCTGAGAACTTTGACTCAGTTGTCTCGTGAGATTCGAAAAATTTGCAGAGTATACAGAAAATGTCGTCGACAGCATGCCTCGAATATATCAGGCGATTATTGATGCAGGAGGTGATTGGACAACCTACTAAGGTAATTAAGCCGTTGCTAGCACACCAAAGAATATATTGATGGCAAAAAATGTTTTCAAATCACATTTTTTCAAGGATACGAGCAGTCACGTTCTTACTTGACAGACTGTATAAATACAATCCTTGCTATGCCAAACATAAATTTAGTAGATCTGTTGTATTTTCAGGTCCCCATCATTTTTTAAAAATTTTACTGTTAATGGGTGCTAAAATTTTAGGTCGTAAAAAATTGTAATTTGGTTTACACGTACCTCTGTCCAATAAATTCATCCACGTATGTGTTGTTTTTCAGATGTAAATGGCATACAATAAAATTTTGAAAATGCTCTGAAAATAAGTAAATATATCATTTTAATTAAAGATAGGTTCCCATGTTAAGAAAAATCAGTGCGTGCTATTTTTTCCAACATTTCTAAAATTACTAGGCCAATTTTAACAAAGACTTGTAGAAAATCTTGCGACATGATGTACTTACACGTGAAAGAAAACTGCATGAACGTTGTGTTAGTAGCAAGCAAACGTACCTATATACATACAGGCAGACTTTATCCAGTGTGTTTAATTCATTGAACAATAAAAAGTTAACTATGGCTATGTGTATAGATTTCAAAGGGATTTGACAGTGGGACAATATTCTCATTTTAACGGACATACCTGGAGAATAGAACTCGGCAAATTGTGGAGAGTGACTCTTATGGTAGACTTATCACTTCTGACAGGCTCAAAATTGCTAGAGGTATGCCATAGAGATCCATCCTTAAACCCTTACTGTACATAATGTACACAAATGAATTATGTAATATTATTGAACAGAGCACTATACTATATGCTGGCGATACCACGTTGATCTTTGCAGAGGATAGCTCGGAAATGATGATGGAGGGTATACATGTGGCTTGTAATGCTCCTGACGTGTCTTTTCTAGCCCACGACCTGCTGTTAAAGGTGTCAAAAACTCAATGCCTTGTTTTTGGAAATCGGGTCGAACATGCCCTTACATTTTACTATGGAAACAATGAATTTAAAAATTCAGTAAGCATGTCTTTTCTTAGCTTGATAATTGACGGACGGATAGACTGGAAGGAGCATGTTGGGGCTGTAGCAGTGAGCGTAGCAAAATACCGCTATGCTCTAAAAGTGGTAGCACAACATGTTGGCACTGATGCAGCCATATCGGTTTATCATGCTTTTGTTTAGTCTAGTCTGAGATATGGTTTAATTTTTTGGGATAACTCATCAGAAATTAAAAGACTGTTAGCACTTCAAAAGAAATATTTACGAAGTATATTTCAGATGAGAGAGATGGGATAAGAAATGCTTATTGTTGTTTGTTTATTGTGATACTGGGGAGGATGTCTTTGGGAGCGTGGTTGTAGTTTTAGTTTTGTTGTAATTTTGGTTTTTGTTTTAACTCATATGTTTATAATACTCATCTATTTGTTCAATTTCACATTGAATTTTATTTAATTTTAACAATGTTCCATAGTGCTAAGCACTTATTGTAACTATATATGATTGCTGGGAACGAATAAAAAATATCTGTCTATCTGTCTATCTATCTATCTACAGACGAAAGTTCAGTTTTATATTCTAGGTGCCCAATAGACAAGTCGAAATTTGTTTCGTTTATTAAACGAAAACAACGGACAGGAGTGGTAATATGCGAATGCGAAGCTTAACGATTTTCACAACTTGGGACAACTAAAATAAATGGCAGAGTTTACAAAAACGACGTCTCTGGCAGTTATCAACATTGCCACCGCTCACTTACAACTAACTTAAACCGATTCATGGATTTGTCAACATGTATAAGAAGTTCAACTTAACGTGATACAGAATTATTGTTGAGCTATAACATCTTTAAACACCATTTTTTGACTTGCCATTTCCGGTCGTTGACGACACGGCGCCCCTGCTCACCTAAAAAAAAAGCAAATAAAATCCAACCGTATACGTCCTTCGTGCGAATAGAATAATGGTCGTGTGTGCACACAAACTGCATTCTCATTCTAAAACAGGATCGTTGAATTGAAAAATGATGCTAAGTAAACTGCCACATTACTTACGTAAGACACAGACACAGTGGTGTGGGCGGTAAGGTAATTTGTGTCAAAAAGTAGAATTAACAGTGATGAAATGGCGTTTTTGGGAGAATTTACAGGAGCGCAGATAAGGAAGTTATCCCGTATTTTCATGTTTAAATCAAATCCCGCTTCATTCATCAATCTCAGATAACAAATGCGACGATTCCTTTGCATCACACAAAAGAATATTGAAATTTGAGAGATTTGTTTGGTCCTGTAAAACAAAAATATTTCACCAGATACCATCCCGACTCAACTGAACGTATAAATTCAAATACGAGGGCTACTACCTTTTAAGTTTTTACAAAAACAATGAAAGAAAAAAAAATTTAGTACAAAGAGTTTTATTGTTTCTCAAAATATTCGCCTTTAAGATTTATACTTTTGCACGCGTTCGAACCAATAGGCACGACGGCTAATTTTGAAAAAACTATTCTACGATGTTCTTACGGAACTATTATTTCCAAAAAAATATATATTTCTGGAGAAATTACAGGTTCCTAGCATAAAATTGGCCTTTTTACGCCAAAACGCTCGCAGGTGTCATGGCGTCTGCTCGTGACGTCACGCCTTTGTAAACTCCATGTCAACAGCAGTGAAGTATACAGTGTCTGTACAATAATTTGGTTATTTTCTGTATTTAAAATGACTTCTAAAGTATATAAGTGGTGTGCGGTCCCTCAGACACATCGATAAAAACTCCTAACAAGTTATTTGTTTACGTTCCAAACAAGAAAATAATAACAAGAAATAAGTGGCCTAACTCTTACACGGTGAGCCCCAGTAGTTTTCTCCAAATTCTTCAATTTATTTCTGTAAAGACCATTTTGATGTAAGTTTTAACTTAATATTTTATTATTATAAATGAGATGTGTCGTAATAATCTTGTTTGAGAAATTGTTAATTACACAGGGGAACAGCTGTTTTGGTGTTGTCGAGGTTTTTTGGGCTGATTCTATATCAATTTGATCTCCTGAATTCAAATAACGTATTCATTTGTACCTAGGAGCTCAAATTTTTAAGATATACAATTTTAGAGAAATATAAGTTACATTATTGTAACTCAAATCCGTAAGTGTAGTAAACAAAAGTAGATACGAAATTTTTATTTTAGTTATACAAAATACAATATTATGTCGTACTTACAAACAAAAAAAAAACATTGAAGAAATGAAATAGTCACTCAACACTTGGAAAGCTTCTTTTCCGCGACATTCTTGAATGTTTTTTAAACAGTCCCTTTTTAAACTCCAGCAGTAATCTGCCATCATGTGCATGTCACATCTTCCTTGGTAGCGGTCCTCCATAACTTTAATATCTTGGTGAAATCTTTCACCTTGTTCCTCACTCATGTCTCCTAAATTTTCTGGAAAACGGTCTAAGTGGCTGTGTAAATAGTGTATTTTAATACTCATATTGCACCCTAAGGATTTGAAACTATTAAGCATCTTGTTAACCATTTCAACACAGTTTTGAGCTTTATGTTTGCCTAGAAAATTTTCTACAACTGCAACAAATGATGTCCAAGCTTCTCGTTCAACTTGATTCATTGAATTTATGAAGGCAAGATCCTTAATTAATTGTCTTATTTGTGGGCCGTCAAATATCCCTGCTTTGAGTTTTTCTGTGCTCAACTGATGCATTTTTACCCTTATATATGCAAAACAAGACCCATTCTTATCAAGAGCCTTTACAAATTGCTTCATTAAGCCCAACGTTATATGTAACGGAGGAAGTATGATTTTTTCTCTTTCAACCAAAGCGTCGTTAATGACATTCTTTTCCCCAACGTCCATGTTTTCTCTCTGAGGCCAATCTTTTTTAACCCAGTGGTGTGTTTTGTCCCTACTATCCCAGAGGCACAAGAAACACGGATATTTCGTGTAACCACTTTGCTGCCCAAGAAGAAAGTTTACCATTTTTAAGTCTACACAAATCATCCATTGATGTTCGTAATACTTTATCTTCTGCAAGACCAAAGCTATGGTATTATATTCTTCTTTCAGTTTCGTTGAGTGAGCTAGTGGTATTGAACCATATTTATTCCCATTATGTAGAAGGACACATTTTAAACTTCACTTTGAACTGTCAATAAATAGGCGCCAATCATCTGGAATATATTCAGAAAGTCCCATTTCTTTCATGAGTCCCCTAAATTCGTGACAAAATACAAGATTGTCTTCTTGAGAAAAGAATGGTAGCAGATCTTTTTCTCTTGTACGGTTAAAAGGTAATTTTGGTTCCTTGTTCCAGTAAATTTTTGTCGTTCAACCTAGAAGCCAGTACTTCAGAAGCTTTTTTCGATAAATTGAGATCCCTGGTGAGATCATTTAATTCATTTTGATTGAAGCGTTGAGGAACTGATGACGTCCCCTCATAGTCACTGTTAGTTTCATTAGCATCAGAACTTTTATTAGCATCAGAGATATGTGGTAGCTGATGAAATGTTGGAATCGGTATTTCATCTGAGTGCGGGATAGGGCGTATTGCCGAGTCTAAATTGGGATAAGTCCACTTACTGCGGTTATTTCGATTGATTCCATTAGTATTTACTAAACAGAAATAACAATCATTGAAGTGGTTTTTTGGTTCTCTCCAAACCATTGGTACGCCGAATTTTAGACATTTTCTTTTCCCGGTAGTCCACTGCCGTAAATGCTCTGTACAAGTTTTACATACGAGATGCGGGGCCCACGTTTTGTCCTGATCACCAAGCTTAACTCCAAAGTATCCAAGATACGCTCGCTTTACAAAGTCAGTAATAGTTTGTCTGTTTTGTTGAAACATGTATTCTCCGCATATATAGCAAAACACATCAGGTTGATTTACACAACTTCTTCTTGAAGTGGAACCTGAACTCATTTTAATTCTGTTCAATAACACAAAAACACTCTTTTCTTAACATAAAATAACACGCCGAATACAATACTTCTTTTTTTTTCTTTTTTTTTTTTTTTTTTTTTTTTTTTCTTTTTTTTTTTTTTTTTCTTTTTTTTTTCTTCTTTTTTTTCTTCGCTTTGTTTTCTTAACATAAAATTCGATCTACTCTCATTAGTAAGAACGCACAAACTGACGAGACTTACCCGAGTTAGGTGATTAAAAGGGTCAGTTCAGGTACCTGATAGGCAATGGTTCCACTATTTATAGATTTACCTGGAATTTACTCAATTACAGACTGACAATAAAACCATTGTACCTACATTAATGAATATATAATAATTTTAGAACTCTCATAAATGAATATACTGAATAAAAACCACATTGGTAGATAAGTTGATGTATCTAAAAAAGTAGAGCTGATAGAGAAAAACGGATTGCATGTATAGATTTAGCGTCCCAAATATAGTTAAAATCAGCTCTAAAATCCTAGGCACCAAAACAAAAATATTTTTATCTAAATAATACCTTTAAATAGTCACATCACTACTGAGGTTAGGTTTTATTTCTTTAATGTTATCATCCACTACTGTTTATTTAATGGATACTTTATTTTTGTTCCAATTGTCAAATGATATAGAGAATTACATTCAGTATATATCAACATTTTCATTACAATCATAACCTAATCTAAAACTAATAAAACCATGACGTAAAAATAAAGTGAAGTTTTTATGGGTTTTTGAGTTTTAAATTGTGTTTAATACAGATTACTTATGGGCCATTCCATGCCAAATCGACCACTTTTGACCCCGACCCCTTTCGATTTGGCTGAAAGTTTTTTATCTTTTTCTACCCTATGAAAAACGGTTCTCAGAATTTTTTCAAATTTTTTTACCCACCTCAAAAAAAGTTAAAAATTTTTCAAAAAAATTGCTATTTTTTTTTCAAATTGCCATAATTTTGTCAAAAATTGGCAGATCGAGACTTTTTTTTTTTCAAAATTTTCATAATTAAATGCACTTTAAAAAAAAAATACAAAAAAATTTTTAGATAATAAAATCTATGAAATTTTTGCCTTTTTTGAGAAAAACCGTCAATTTTTTGAAATCGCCATTTTTTATTCTTAAAAAAAACTTCAGTCAATTCTGCAGTTATCCCCGCCAATCCCAGAGTGGGCCGAATTTTTTTTCTATTTTTTTTTTAATTGAAAAAAAAATTCTGTTTTTCACAATTTATCTATAAATTGTTCTTTTTCAACAAACGTGATAATAACATACTTTCAATAATCACTGAAACACATGACAGATACATAGGTTATGTTTTGGATCTCAATATAAAGTGGTGGTAGGCTTATGAAATAGAATAGATTCGCGTGGATCTAGTGAATTGGCCGTAGGTAAGTCTGTGATTGTCATGTCATGCTCTAGCTTATTGATCTAATTAATGTGCTGAATTTGAATACTATTTATGTCAGATTAAAATTTATTATAATATGCTTAGAAAACTATTTTATAACGTGAAACACAATTATAGTGAACAAAATTATTCAAACGCCAAAGAAAAATGAAATAAATCATTTGTTGAATTAGTATTAAAAACAGTGAATGTTAATCGTATCAAACGTAGAATCCTAGTCATTAGTTGTAAGTTTAGACTATAAATTAAGTATAACCGTGAAATCATTTACTTGCATTTATTTTATTATATAAACAAAGTTTCTAAAAAAAAAAATTAAAAAATTGTGAAAAACTGAAAAAAAAAATTTTCAATTAAAAAAAAAATAGAAAAAAAATTCGGCCCACTCTGGGATAACTGCAGAATTGATTGAAGTTTTTTTAAGAAAAAAAAATTAAAATAAAAAATGGCGAACTTCAAAAAATTGACGGTTTTTTCTCAAAAAAGGCAAAAATTTCATGGATTTTATTACCTAAAAAAGTTTTTGTATTTTTTTTTTTAAAGTACATTTAATTACGAAAATTTTGAAAAAAAAACGTCTCGATCGGCCAATTTTTGACAAAGTTATGGCAATTTGAAAAAAAAGAGCCATTTTTTTTTGAAAAATTCATAACTTTTTTTGAGGTGGGTAAAAAAATTTGAAAAAATTCTGAGAACCATTTTTCACAGGGTAGAAAAAGATAAAAAACTTTCAGCCAAATCGAAAGGGGTCGGGGTCAAAAGTAGTTGATTTGGCATGGAATGACCTTATATACTTACATAAAAGTTTTGATATTTCTTAATTATGCTGTGCAAAAGTTTTTGTTTGACGAAAAAAAAAAACTCTCCAAGCATCATCAAATCAATTCTAGGTAAATTAGAGCTATTTGCCTTGATAAATCCGTCTTCCATCGCTAACGTTTCTTGGTTCTAGTTTTTGTAACAGAAAACTAGGCAAGTCGATATTTTAAAACCACGAATTAATTGATAAACAATGCAGAGATTATCGTTAACATAAGAGAAGTTCGACCGAAATAATGTTTACTTAGGCGTGAAGTCATTCGCTCTGATTGGTGTTCCACATAACACGGCCGATTGCTGTATTTTGCACTTTTATTTTAACAAAAATAATATTAATCTCACTTTTAATATAAAAATAAGAACATTTTGCGATATGCCTAAGGATGCCTCTATCTCACGGTAAGTCACATGCCGATCCTCGTTAATCATGTTGCGCACAGCATCGATGTTTTTTGGAACAACAACCGATTTTGGTCGACCTTCACGAAATTCATAGCTGGCGAAAGCACGACCATGACGAAATTCTACAAACCAATTGTTTCTGTTGGTGATTCATTGCCAAAATTTGAACGAAGCGATTCGAGGCATTATCATTGAGTTAGGTCTTTGCTAAAATCGTAAAAAATCATTCAACGAAAACCTTCATGTGAAATTTCCATTTGTTCACAGAACTGTTTTTTTTTAACGCTCACTGTAAACAACCTACTGAGCCAATTTATGAGCTGCCCCTGTTTTAACAATAACAAATGTTAAATTTTACAACAATGGTAAAGTCCCATCTTAATAGCGCCATCTAGTGGTCGTTTGTAAAAACTTAAAAGGCTGTCCTAGTATTTTTCTCTTTTTATCCACCGTTCATCGTCCATAGTTCATTCACTTAACCTATTCGGGTCCTGTGCTACGTTCCACTATTCTGTCCCTACCACTTTCCTAATGCTCTAATATCAAATTTCAAACTTTTTACTTTAGTTTACATAAAATTATGCAATGTGATATTAAAAATAACCGGTCAAGTGCAAGTTGAACTTGCACAATTAGTATTCTGTATGTCGATTGCTTTTAAAATAAAAAATGTTGTTACGGTGGTATAAAATGATCAGTGACTTCAAAAAACACACCCCAAATGAGTTTTCAACAAAGTTTGTTACCAATCTTTACTGAAAATTGATGACCTTGAAATTTTTGTTTTTTTTTTTTATGTACCAGATTATTAAAGGTAATGCACTCGTGATAATTTTCGTTCAATCTACACTCCCTGGAGAATATTCCAGAATTTTTTTCAAAATTTTTTGATCAGTACTTTTCGAGATAAGGTGGGGGGGACAGCAATTTTTCGCGATTTTTTAAAAATAATACAAAGAAAAGTGTGCGCAAGTATTACATTATATATATATATATATATATATATATATATATATATATATATATATATATATATATATTACTCGTGTTTTCACAAGCTTTCATTTGACACCACACTCGATGACCTACTAAAAAAATTTTTTTTTTTTTTTAACTTCCGATTTTACCCCCCAAAACTAATCCCTTAAGTCAAAATTTGACTTTCAAAACTACACGGCTTTGATGAGGCCATCAATTCCTATATTATTACCAAATTTCAACTTTCTATGACAAATAGTTTCGGAGAAAATCGGGTGTGACACACAGACAGACAGACACCGAAGTCATCTTATAAGTGTTCCGTACGGAACACTAAAAAAACTGGCCAAGTGAATAGTCGGACTTGCGCAATTAGTGTTCCGTACCGTGCGTGCTTGGTATAGAATGATCAGTGCCTTTACAAAACACGCTCCAAATGAGTTTCTAGCAAAGTTTGTTTCCGATCTTCGTGTTTATACACTAGATAAATTAACAAAGATAATGCACTCGTGGTAATTTTCATTGAATCTACACCTTATGGGGAATATTCTAGGATTTTTTCGAAATTTTTTAGTTACAGATTGGGCGGGGGACAACGATTTTTTAAAAAATAATATAAAGAAAATTTTGCACGAGTATAACATCATATATATTTTTGAACTCGTGTTTTCACAAGCTTTCATTTGACACCCCCAAAACTAACCCATTATATCTTTTGGATCAAAAAGTAATGTCCATAGAACGAACATATTTCCAGAGTTAACTAAAAAAAAATTAGCTTACGGTTTGCAAGTGCACCTATTTAATCATAAAAAATGACAAAAGAAAAAAACGACAAAACGGCCAATTTCTCCCTCCTAGATAGTTCAAATGACATCCATAGCTTATTAAAATTTTCGTTTTTTTTTTCTAAAATTAAAATCTGTCACAATTTTTAGTTTATCTTCCATAAATTTATGATAAAATTACAAAAATACGCTAAAAAATCCAAAAACTTCTCCAATTTTTGAGGGTGCTGCCTCAATTTTTCAGCAGTCGCAATATTTTTTCCTTAATATACTCGTAGGAACGAGTATTTAAAAAAAAATAACAGCAGTATCCGACAATGTCTGTCTTTGCTCTGTTTTGGTTGTATTTTTCGACAACTCAATATTAGATACATATACGGAGTCCAGATCGTACCGAAATCTTTTGACAAAATATGGCAACCTACTTTGAACAACCATGAAATGAATAAACTATCAGTTTTTTTTAGAAAATTGAAAACTAATGAGCCAGCGTGCTATCAAGGTATTGGTAAAAATAATGTCATAAATCAATATAAAATGTTGTTTATGTGAACGATTTTCATTTATAGTGGGAATAAACTTAAAAAGAACCCCGACGTTTCTCGTAAAACTTGTTATTGAACAGGTCGTAAATCAACAATTTGTAAAAATATTACGATATCTTATTAAGTTTTTGATTTACATTTTTTTAAAATTACCAAATATGGGGCTGTCGTGTTTAAAATTTATTGAATGTTCATACTCATAAATAAATAGATTCCATTTCTGATTCTATAAGTATACACATTTATCAGAATTGCATCATTACGATCGTGGAATGCAAACTGAAAAAATGTAATGTAAATAAAAATAACATTCCTGCTGCCATAGACGTTGCTGCGGCAAGGACATCCCACACTTCAATACACAGGGTTACAAAAACTAAATTTAAAGAAAAAGTTCTTTTTAGTAACATTTTATTTTTACCTAGTATTACGGGCATATCTTGAAGGATTCAACATTATTAGCGACCAAGAATATGGCTTTCGTAAATATAGATCAACAGGAAACCTTCTAACTTAAGTGACACATGTTTGGAACAACATAAGGGGGTCGCCTTGACTTTTTTGGGGGGTCGCTGGTTATCAATTTTACAAACCAAAATTAAATTGTAAAATTTAAAGGTAGCTGTTAAAATGTTAATAATTTACTATTATTAACAACGGCATAGAGAAGCCACAGTGTATTTCATGCAATGCTGTTCTTAGTGCTGAATCTATGAGTCCTCAAAGCTCAAACGTCACTTAGAAACAAAGCATTCCGAACATATTACAAAAGACTTGGACTTTTTTGAACGACATGAGTTTGCCTTGAAAAAACAAAAGTTGAATGTTACTGGGACGTTTTAACAACAAAGCCAAGCTGTAGTTTAGGCATCATATGAAATTCCTCTGGAAATTGCAGAAAAATAAAAAACACCATACAATTGCAGAAATCCTCATCGAATGCTGTTTATTAAAGTCGGTTAAGCTAATTATTGAAGAAACGTGTGAAATTAAAACGCATAATATATCCTTGTCCAACAACACAATTCAGAGACGCATTTTAGACATGTACATAGACGTGATGGAACAAATTTTATCTGAAATGAAGGCATCTTCTGTCTTTTCCTTTCACCTTGACGAATCTACCCATGTTAGTTCATGTTCCCAGTTACTCGTTTTCGTGAAATATATTCACTTGGAGGACATCAAAGAAGAGTTTCTGTTTTGTAACTACTACGAAAGGTGAAGACGTCATGAAGATGATAAATTCATTTTTTGAAAATAATGACTTACAATGAAAAAAACATGTGTGGAGAATGTACCTATGGAGGACCAGCAATGCTTGGATCGAGGTCGGGCTTTCAGTCAAAAGTTAAAAAACTTGCACCCCAAGTAAAGGAAATGCACTGCATGATTCACCGATTTGCCCTTGCTACCAAGACTCTTCCAAAGCCTTTCCAAGAAGTGCTCGACACTTTGGTGACATGTCCCGTATAACCAAAGAAACGAGCAATCATTTTCTTGGAAGTGCTTCGCCAACGAACCACTTTTGTTGGATTCAGTTCATCTTAGAACACCCAACAGTTTACTGTTACCTGAGTGTCCGACTCGTATGAATATATAGTTTCGTCTCCTGTTACAATGTTTTATACAGATTTTGCATGTTCTCGGTCGAATTTTTTGAACATTTCCTTACACCAATTGACACAAGCCTTTTTTTTTTAGAGTTTCGGCCAAATTATGCGGAATCCAACGGGAACAGATCTTTTTCACAGCTAAATGTTCATGCAAAATCGAATGTATGGTAGTCTTCGATATGCCTAAGAACGCGTCTATCTCACGGTAACTCATAGCCGATCCTCTTCAGTCATGTTGTGCACAGCATCGATGTTTTTTGGAACAACAACCGATCTTGGTCGATCTTCACGAAATTCATCGCTCACGGAAGCACGACCATGATAAAATTCTACAAACCAATTGTAAACAGCCTTTTCTGATGGTGATTTATTAGCAGAACTTGAATAAAGCGATTCGAGGCATTGTTGTTGAGTTAGAACTTTACTAAAATCGTAAAAAAATCATCCAACGAAAATCTTCACGTCAAATTTCCATTTATTTACAAAACTGTTTTTTTAAACGTTCACTTTAAACAAAATACTCGACCTATTTCTGAGCTGCCACCGTTTTAACAATAACAAATGTCAAATTATACAATGGTAATGTCACATCTCAATAGCGCCATCTAGTGGTCATTTGTAAAAAGTTGAAAGGCGACCCTCGTACTGAAAAATAAATTTTTGGTTTTGCACGAAAATGTTATTTACCTTGGTTTTTACAAGGTTTTTTCAATCCCCCTAATATATCTAAATGAAGATTTGTATTTTTCAGTTTGATGTATGGGCATTATTTTCTGATCAATGTCGTTTTGGCCAGGGAATATAAATCATGTCATTAAAATAGTTGACGTCAAGTCACGATAAATTCAACAGCATTTACAACATTTCTGCGATACTCCAAAAATAAAATACTTTTTTAACTTATAAACACTTAATAACATAATAAACCAGATACACGTAAAATAATTGTAGGGTATTTACTTACATCACAGTTATAAGTTTGTTATTTTCAACTGTTCATAGATGGATTCTACAGTTTAAACGTGGTCGTACAAGTGTCAATAACGATCCACGTTCAGGACGTCCAAAAACTGCAACAACTGAAAAAACTGTTGTGCAAGTACAAGATATGGTAATGGAAGACCGTAGATTAACCGTAGATCAGAGGTGTCAAACTCAATTTTGCATATATTAAATTTAGAATGTGTAGGCGGGCCAGATTCAAATAAAAAAATGTACTGAATTATTATAAAAGAGGGTAATTATTTTGAGCTCGAGGATCCAGATACCTGACTTCTTGCGATCGCGGGCCTTATTGATACGTCGGGGGCCGTATCTTTGACATCCTTGCCGTAGATGATTTAGCTGCATTAGATTTTAATCAATGTTTTGAGTATGAGAAAGCTATTCATAAGATGAATGCGCATTTGCTAACATCGGAATAAAAATGCACTGGAAAAAAACTTTTTAGACAGCATTTGGCTCGTTTTACAAGGAATAAAACTGATTTTGTGCGTCGATTTGTAGCTATGGGTGAGACTTAGGTTTACCAGTATGATCCTCAACTGCGACAACAAACCGCACAGTGGACTGAGCCCAGTTGTTCAACTCCAAAACAGCCAAACTGGTCAAAGTCGTCCAAAATTATGGCATCAGTTTTCTGGGATGAAAGAGGAATTTTGTTAATTTATTACCTTCAAACTGGTAGAACAATCAATTATTATTACAACCTTTTGAACCAGCTGAATGAAAAAAAAATCGTCAGAAAAGGCTTGGTTTGCAGAAGAAAAAAAATCATCTTTTAACACAATAATACACCTACTCACAAAAGTACTTTGGCAAAACTGGTCGGACTGAAGTACGAATTGTTGGAACGTCCACCCTATTCGCCAGATCTGGCTCCGTCTGACTTCCATCTGATCCCAAACCTCAAAAGATTTCTACGTGGGAAGCGTTTTTCAACAAATGATGAGGTGATAACATAAGTAAAGAGACGGGGTAAACGAACTCGAAAATCGCTGCAAAAATGCATTGAACTTAAGGGAGATTATACTGAAGAATAAATATATTTCAACTCGTTAATTAATCTTGCTCCATTTCGGCATTCAAAACTTATTGACTGACCTATATTATATATTACTGACTAATGTGTTTTATTGTAAAACTGAAAATAAGCAAAGCCCATGTTTCAGCAGTCTACCCACTGTTCTCTTATTCGTCCATCTAACTGGAGACGCGTTTCATATCACGGCTCATCAGCCGGACTAGGATCGACAAACAAGAGAACAGAATTTCTAGTACTTATTCCGGTACTTGCGGAACACAATGGTAAAATACAACGAATTGTATCAAATACGCATACCTAGTACTCAATCAGAGGCTGACACGGCAGCCACAAGCCGACATAGCCAACATTAAAGCCAGGCAGTGCGATTTGCGAAGGATCAACCTCAGACCTCATGTGGTTTATTGTAAAACAACTGAAAATAGGAAAAGCCCACATTTTAGCAGTCTACCCACTGTTCTCTTATTGGTCCATCCATCCCGAGACGCGTTTCGCCGTATCAGGGCTCATCAGTCCGGCTAGGAGCGACCAACAAGAGAACAGAATTTCTAGTACTTATTACGGTATTTGCGAAACACAACGGTAAGCTACAACGTGTTGTTGTAGCTTACCATTGTATTCCGCAAGTACTGGAATAGGTACTAGTTGTCTGAGGACAAAAAGAAATTTGCGAGTTTAAAACAAAATGTAAGACAATAAGAAGATCACTATTATAATAAATGTAGTGTTTCATAATAAGAAGTGTCAACACACATAATTTATAATTCATATTGAGAAAATTACAAGTTATCTATTTATGATCTATTAAGCATATATATATATATATATATATATATATATATATATATATATATATATATATATATATACATATATATATATATATATATATATATATATATATATATATATATATATATATATACAAATATATTTGTTGCTTGCTTCGACTACGAAGGTATATACGTTAGGCAAGCCAATACCTAGAAAATAGTATCAAAGGCCATAAATACGACAAAAAAAAACAGTACAGCTCTTGCAAATCATGAAATGAATAAAAGTCATACCTTTGATTTCAAAAACATCAAAATTATCAAAACCCAAATAAATACAAAAAAAAGAGAAATACTCGAATCCATACACATACAGATAACGCCCACTGCAATAAACGAAAAAAACAGATGTAAATAACCTAAACCGTATCTACCTACCAGCCATATAAAATCCTTCAAGTTAAGTGGTTGTTTGTAGAAAGTAAAAATGTGGTTTTGACAGTGATTTAAAATTAACACCCCATATAATGAACTACTTTCTAAAGTAAGGCCCTCATTAATGTATACAGTTAAGTGTCTTAAATTAAAAACTACGAAAAGCTACAAATATTTTAACCCCGAAATACACGACAAACTGATTAATTACTTATCTATGTTTAATTCTTCTAATGTCATCTTTTAGAGCAAATTTTGAAGACCTCTTCCGAAGGTCGAAACGTCAATAAATATATAACAGATCCAAGAATAGTTTTAATGATCTAATTCTAAGAACATATATATATATATATATATATATATATATATATATATATATATATATATACGAATTGCAACAGTTTGTCATGTCAAATAGCATTCAAAGTGTGTGCGATATAGGTCGCTTTAAAATAAATTTACAGTGTCCAGTGTGTGGTTTGGAAACTACAGAATGGTGTGATTGGAAATTAAATTATATTGTACCTAAAGAACGATTTAAACGATGTAAAAGGTGTTTCCAATTGGTACCACACTTACAATCTGCCCAAAAATATTGTAAATGGACTGATAGTGCTACTGGAGAACATCTTCGACGGCACCGATGTATCCTTTTCGGATCTCCCGAATATAAATGGTCAGATGATGATGATGATAATGAAGAAAGTACAGTTATTCGCCATATATCTGATAGAAACAATGTGAGAAGCCGAAATGGAGCATCTACAATTGTTGTATGGCTTTCAAAGCCCAAAAAGCATCAACACCGTTCATAATAAAATAATTACTTTTGGTTATGTGTTATCCTACAAAAATGTGTTTTTTTTTATATAAGTTGAATAAAGATAATAGTACGTTTTAATAATAATTTTATTTGCTATAAAGGTAGTTCTAGTTGTCTGTTGTCGATTCTAGCCCGACTGATGAGCCGTGATACGGCAAAACGCGTCTCGGGATGGATGGACGAATAAGAGAACAGTGGGTAGACTGCTGAAATATGGGCTTTGCCTATTGTTGTTTTACAATAAACCACATAAGGTCTGGGGTTGATCCCTCGCAAATCTCGCTGCCTGCCTTTAGTGTTCGCTGTGCCAACCACTCTGTCGGCTTATGGCTGCCGTGTCAGCCTCCGATAGAGTATAGCCTGTCCTAAAATATAAGATCCTGATTTTTGCCATTTTAAGTGGGCAATATAAAAATTCTTACCTTTTGTTTATGATAGATTGCAGAATTTTATTCATCAAATAAATAAAATTATAAATGTTTTTGGAGTACAGTTTTGGGTACAAATATACAGTTTGAATGAATGGGATTTACAACAGGGGACATATTGTATAAATAAAAATATATTTTAACTTAAGCTTAATTCGGTTTTATATTATTTACATAAATATATGAATCTTCAACTTTAACAACGTGCTGAATGGAATTCTTCCAGCTTTCACAAGGTAAATCATTTATAACTTTTTTACTAATTCAACCACCGACACGCTTAAAGTAGGAGAAACATTTTGTGCCCTTATTTTTGATTTAACTTGATGCCAAATATGTTCAACTGGATTAAACACACAATAATACGAAGGAAGCGGCAAAACAGTGTGTCACATTTTCTCAGCCATACTATCACAAACATATTTCTTTTTCAATTTATAGTCTTTCAAAACTTCCAAAAGATCACTTTTTTATAACTAAAGTCAAAATAAATGTCATTTTCTAAGATATATTCCTGTATTTCCGATTTGGTGTTGGCTGCATAGGAACCTTATTTAGTAGGCGACTATGGTAACTTGCATTGTCCATAACTATAACACTCTGTTTGGGAACATTTGGCAAAACGGAATTTTGAAACTAATTTTCAAAAAGTTCTGCGGTCGTGACTTCGTGATAGTTCAAACTAAAATCTTGTTTTTTGCAGATAATAGTAGGCAATTTGAAACCCAGCCCTTTTCAGATCCAGCATGCAAAATGGTTATTCGTTTACCTTTATTTGAAGGTGCGTTAATCTGACATTTTGTACTGCTGTCAACCCACCCATTTTGCAGTGTCATGGGTATCGAGCCATGTTTCGTCAAGGTAAATTATTGGCCAATTCTCTGATCGATACTTTATAATTTCTTGTAAATAAGTATGTCGCAAGATTCGTAATCTTTGTGACTCCATCACTACTTGCGTTTTGTTGATTTTTCGGAACGTGAATCCCATTCTTAAGAGAATTCTGTGAAGGATTGATCGGCCATAATGTATATTGGTCCTGCCCTGCACCAGTCTTAATTTTATTTTGTCTAGTGTCGGCACCAACTGCTCTTCATACATAGAATATATTTTTCTCCTGATGACGTCTTTTTCACAATCATCTACATGATGCATTTGAAAATCTTTCTGTTTTTTCCTGTTCCTGAGTGATGGTTTTCCTAAAATACCCTTAATCGTAGAAATTGGGGTTTTTGTTAGTAGGTAGTAAATATATAGGTAAAAATAGATCCAATATGATTGCAGGTGCAAGTGAGGGCGGTATACAAAGCAGGTAAAATAAAAATACGTTTATCGTAATATCAGGCAACTATGCACAAAACCGTAATAGGGTCGTTTATAGCCCCGTTTGAAAAAGGAAAAAGGCAGGATCTTATATTTTGGGATCTACCATACTAGGTATGCGTATTTGCTACAGTTCGTTGTATCTTACTATTACTGACTAAGAAAAAACGTGAAAATACATATTGGATCTTAAGATATATACAGGTCAGAAACTTAACTAACTTAGCCTAGGTAAAGATTTCATGTCGTTTTGGCCAGGGAATATAACTCATGTCATTAAAATAGCTGACGTCTAGTCACGGTAAATTCGACAGCATTTACAACATTTCTGCGATACTCCAAAAATAAAATACTTTTCTAACTTACAAACACTTAACAACATAATAAAAACGTAAAATAATTGTAGGGGATTTACTTACTTCACATTTATAAGTTGTTTATCAGCCAATAAGCGGCGACAACAAATGTGTAAAATATATTTCGGTACCATTCTTGCTCGGTACTCGCTAGTTATCACAATCATACTCTTATCTTTATTATTAAATACCTTGTTATTCGTTACGGTGGAAAAATTTCAAAATATCTTGTTTTGTGTCGAGTGTACAAAATGATAGAGTAACATTCTCATAATTTCATTAAAAAAATGCATGGATGCATACAATAGTCACTGACCGTGACCCGCTATAACAAAAAGTCAGGTGGGAATTTTAAATTAATGTACAGAGAGTCGTTTGGCCAAATAAATCACTATTTGTATTTGCGATGGTGTCGTAGCAATGTACCCGGTTATTGATGATAAATGGCAACCTTTGTAACTCACTTATTTGAAGAGTTCGACAAAAACGTTAAATATAAAAGGATTTTTAAAGATTTTTTGTGCCGGTGTAGCATGCGGCCTACCAAAAAATTTGAGATATACCCTATTATAACATTGCTATTCAATAGTAATTGATAAGACGAACAATTTGTTGTTAATAATGATTTTATTACGAATATATTTACTAACCTAAACTAACCTGAACTAATCTCTATAAACAGAAGCAATTCCTTAAAAAATCTGACAAATTGATCGTCTTCATTCTTCGTTAATATCTTCCAGGATAAATGGTCCAGATGTGAATGATGATTTAATGGTACTCCTCTCATTTTTTTTTTAAGATGTAAATTTTGGCATCTACTCACGACCGTTCAATACCTTGTGTAGGAGCTCCTGTGAGCTGATCAACATAGTTTTGCTGGTGATTAACGGTTTGATGATCGAAGCTTCGCCTGCCAAGATTCCTATACGCTGGCCACTCGTCGGTATGAATAACAGATTGAAATTGAACCATAATGAGTTTTCATCTCTTCTTTTCACAATAAAATATAGTACTTCTCGTTTTCTTTTCAAACTAAAAATCCACGGTCTATCTATTCGTCTACCATGGTTTCGATTATTTTGCACCGGTGCATCGCTATCTTCAGATTCAGGTTGTTGATCACCTTGTAAGAGCCTTCTCCTGTTATATTTTCGGCAACCCGCGAATCGCGCTTCATTAATTTGTATAAGATCGTCGTTGCTGCCGATTAATTGTCCTCTGCGACTGACTGACACAATTGAGGAGCACACCTGGCGGCACATGTTATACCAATCACTTATGGTATGCGACGACCTTCCAGTCAGTTTCTCACATGTTGTACTCGGAATGTCGTGCCCGAACATAAACACCAATTCAAAAATATGTCATAAGCTTAAATTACAACGTAATTTGCCGTTCAAATCCGTATAATGGACGAATTCACATCCATTTCTAAACAATTTTGTTGTTTGGACGAAACGCTCCACGATAGCGTTTCCTTTTTGTTGGCATTTCCGCACCACACCTATCACAGATGTTATTGTCATTCTGCATAAGTAGATTATGCGTTTGCAAAAAAGTCACGGCTGCATCTTGCTTAAAAGTGATATAATAGAGAAATAAACGCTCTGTCATCTGCAGAGCTACAGATTGGATTCCTGGCCCTTTCCAGCAGGTTGTTAATGCAAATGAAAAAAGAGTGTAGGAGACAGTATGGAATCTTGTGGCACCCCGGCGTTAAGAGTGAAGGTGTTAAAACCAGATCCGTCGACTGCCACTCATAAAGAACGCTCTCGGAAGAAATACAAGAGCTATAAATAGAATTTTTCGGACATATCATAACCAACAATCCATAGTGGCAAACACAATCGAATGCCTTGGACATATCAAGTGCAACCATTCGAAATTCTCCAAACTGTTCAATTGAGTTGTTCAAAACATGTATTACATAACTTAGAAGTCCCCTGTTGATCTTTGCAATCCTTCAAGGTATTTTAGAAGATGCTCATTGATGGCCTTTTCCATAACTTTTGATATTATTGAAAGCAGTGCCACTGGTCGGTAGTTGATTGGCAAGGTTTTCTTGCGTTTTTTTGGATACCGTCTGAACTGTAGTGTTTTTCAGCAGGAAGAAAATATTTCCTTTCTGTAGGATAGGTTGAACAGTCTACAGAAAACTGGTGTTAGTTTGCTTACGCATTTCTTGAGTACTATAGCAGGTATACCATCAGGGCCAGAAGCTTTTTTGGTGTCTGGCTTCAATAAAACACTGTATCTGCCTGAAGAGCATATGGGGCATCATTGACTGCACATTGGGAATAGTGTGTTTATTTCATTGAACAACAAAAAGTTAACTACAGCTGTGTGTATAGACCTGTCAAAGGCATTTGACAGTGTCAATCACAATATTCTCCTTTTTAAGCTTCAAAAAACTATAGTATTAGGGGAAATGCTCTGGACCTAATAAAATCATTCCTGGAGAATAGAACTCGGGAAGTTGTGGAAAGTGACTCTTATTGTAAACTTATCACTTCTGACAGACTCAAAATTGCTAGTAGTGTGCCACAGGGATCCATCCTTGGACCCTTACTGCACATAAAGTATACAAATGAATTATGTAATATTACTGAACAGTGTACTATACCAGATGTGGACGATACCACGTTGATCTTTGCAGAGGATAGCTCGGAAATGATGATGGAAATGTTGCTTGCAATGCTCTTGATGTGTACTTTTCAGCCCACGACCTGCTGTTAAAGGTGTCAAAAACTCAATGCCTTGTTCTTGGAAATCCTACATTTTACTATCGAAACAATGAATTTAAAAATTCGGAAAGCGTGTCTTTTCTGGGCTTGACAATTGACGGACGGCCGGACTGGGAGGCGCATGTTGGGGATGTAGCAGTGAGGGTAATTAAATACTTCTATGCTCTAAAAGTGATAGAACAGCATGTTGGCATTGATGCAGCCATATCGATTTATCTGAGTCTTCTTGTTGAGGCTAGAGGCTGAGATATGGTTTAATTTTTTAGGGTAACTCATCAGAAATCAAAAGATTGTTAGTACTTCACACGAAATGTTTACGAAGTATATATCAGATAAACTATGGAGAGAGCTGTAAATCGGTGTTTATACAAGTATAAGATTTTGACACTTATCAGTATGTATGTATTAGATTCGTTTATATTCATACAAAAAAATAAAGATTTGTTTAAGAATGCCGTTCACAGCACAGTTATATAACCAGACATAAAGCGAACCTAGTGCCTGAGAAATATAATTTTAGTTACATACAAAAGAATGTACAAATCATAAATATTTATACTAGTTTTCCGTTAACAGTTCGAAATTTGTCTCATGCTAAACAAAAAAAATTATAAAGAATTATTTGTTGAGTAAAGCATTTTACACACTGTGTAAGTTCTACAATGCGTCTGATAGGAATGGGATGGGATAAGAAATGTTTATTGTTGTTTGTTTGATGTGATATTGGGAAGGATGTCTTTGGATGCGTGGTTGTAGTTTTAGTTTTGTTGCAATTTTGGCTTTGTTTAACTCATATGTTTATAACACTTATCTGTTTGTTTAATTTTATATTTTATTTAATTTTAACAATGTTCCATAGTGCTAAGCACTTATTGTAACTATATATTGTTGCTGAGAACGAATAAATTATATATATATATATATATATATATATATATATATATATATATATATATATATACTCTACGGTCTGAAAGTATTTGCCCACCTAGAAATTTCAATGTAACTGGCAAAATTTAATACCTAATTAAACCCTTTTATTATATTAGGTATATTTAATTGTTCTTAACAAGTGTCACCATAAAATTGTTTAGATAAGCCTTTTTGGTGAAATCACAAATTAAAAACCAATTAAAACAAATTTCCAAGTTTTGCATGATAATCATTTTGAGGCGATTTCTGAGAATTTCAGTTGAAATAAGAACTCATTTCAAGTCTCTAGGAATTATGGAAATTCCTAGTGACATTTTATGACAAAAACTATGCTATAAATACCATTGCCCTTTTGAAAATTAACCATTCGCAAACAATACTTTGTCATTGATACAGGCTCAATTGTTTTGTGAAAAATTCCAAAAACGAAAGAAGTTTCCGTTGAAAATCGGGTTCCGATAATTGCGAGATATCAAAATTGTCACTCGAATCGATAAATCGCGAGTGATATGCGGATGCTAAGGAGAACGGTGAACTGACTACTTCGTAAAAAATTTTTCTGCGGGACATGGAATTCTCAACCAAAAACGTTCCGGAAGGCCTCGAAAAACGACTCCCGCTGAAGACAGAGCTATAACAATATCCAGCAGACGTAATCGCCGCCTAACCGCACCAGAAATCACGACTCAAGTAAACCTGGAGCGGCCAATCCCCATCAGCGTGACAACCGTAAAGAACAGGTTAGCAGAAGATGGACTACACGGGAGAATTGCAGAGAAGAAACTACTTCTTAGGCAAGTGAATAAACGTAAACGATTAGAATGGGCCCGAGAACATGAAAATTAGACATCAGAACAATGGAATTCCGTCCTTTGGAGCGACGGATCTAAATTCGAAATTTTCGGTTCAAATAGACGAGTTTACGTTCGTTGGTCAGCTAGAAAGAGGATGATGGAAGTCTGTCAGTTGCCTACAGTAAAACATGGTGGAGGTTCAGGTAATGGTTTGGAATTGTTTTGGCAACGGTAAAGTTGGAAAAATCTTTAGGATAGAAGGAATCATGCGAAAAGAACAGTATTAAGAAATTTTGCTAACCCAAATGCTTCCTTCTGGAAGAGATATTTTTCAGGGGAAATTTATTTTTCAGCATGACAACGACCCTAAACATTCTGCTAAACAAATTAGATAACTTTTGGACCAATGGGAATCCGATGACGTCCTGGAAGTGATGACTTGGTCTCCACAATTATTCGACTTGAACCCCATCGAATTGCTGTGGGGCCATTTGGACAGGTGTGTTCGAAAACTCAATCCGACACCAGAAAATCACTTGTGGGAACATTTACAAGCAGAATGGTTTAAAATAACCGAAGAAACTATTGGACAGAATGCCGAAACTTTGTAAAGCGGTAATTAAAAACAAAGGAGGTCACAGAGATGAGAAAAATCCTGGAAAATCATGAATATTTTTCTGATTTTCCAGACTGTAAATAATATGAAAATAAATAATAATTCAATAAAATTAAAAAATATATATATTATCTGGATTTAGGTGGGCAAATACTTTCTGACGGTAGTGTATATATATATATATATATATATATATATATATATATATATATATATATATATATATATATATATATATATATATATATATATATATATTGTATTTCATTGTTAAGAGCCCTTGATATTAATTTCAAATTTATACCGACTGAATCCTATTTACGTGTCACTGGAGCAGTAGGCGTCTTCCCCCTTTTTTTGCACAAGCATCTTTAAAAGAATCTTGCATAAAGGGCTGAAAACAACCCCTTTACTTATACAAAGGCATACCTGTTTCATTATTTAGACATAATGGCACCTGTTTTAGTTGTACAGGTGCGAGACGACCTTTTGTGTTATGATTCCAGTTGTTTTGGTGTTTAACATTTCAAAGGGGTCAGATGAACAATGGAATTAGCGAAAGGTATGTATAATAGAGAAAATGCGCGTTTTATTTACGTGTTGCATGCGTTTTTGGGGTGGATGGCATTGTACGTAATTTGGTTACCTTATAATGTAATGAGTCGCGCTTAAGGCTAGAAATTTAATAATCTTACTTAAGACTTTATTTTTGACGTCTAAAAGTTAGGTAATAAACCCAAAAAAACAAAATTTAATTAAAACAATGTGTTAGTTAAGTTCGTCGCAAAATACTTTTTGGTGATAAAACTGTTTTGTTGAAATTATATTATGAAATATTTATATATTATATACGAGGGTGGAACAAAAAGTCTAGTAAAAAAAAACAAGGCAAATAACATTTTTTCACAAAAAACAAAAATTTATTTTTCAATATAATCTCCATTGAGCTCAATACATTTGGCCCAGCGATATATTCCAACTTTTATATTTCCTCAGAGAAATGAGACGTTTCGAACTCTGCATAACACTCGTTACATTACAGATAACATTCATTCGATGAAAATTTCTTCCCCCAAGCCAATTTTTGAGGTAACGGAAGAAAAAAAACTCTCTTGGTGCCAAATCTAGGGAATAGGGTGGGTGGGGAACTATTTGGAAGCCCAGCTAGTGCACTTTTGCTATTACAACGGCCGATGTGTGAACAGATTTATTGTCCTGGTGAAGGAGTACTTTTTTGCGCATTAATCTTAGTCGCTTCTGCTTCAATTCACTATACAAACCGTCCAATAATCACTCTGGGATGTGAACAGAAAAAAAGATGCAAGCCATGGATTACCCAAGATAGTCTAAAACTTACGACACAAAGACGCCTTTCAAAAAATCAATAAGAACGCTACGAAGAATTCAATCGCCTAATTAAGCAATACAGAAGGCGAAAGAAAACTGGGTCGCAAAGAAACGCGAAGAGGCAGAAAGTTTTCACACACTCCATGATAGCTTCAACTTCCACAAGAAGCTCAAACAAATTTCCGCATTCAGATGCAACGGTTCACTTGTGAATTATCATAAGACTGTCATGCGAAGGACTTTAGGGTTACATGCTTTGGAAATGAGAAGATCTCTTTATGATGCATGTTTTATCTTCAAACTTATTAATGGAATCACTGACTGTCCTCAGCTACTCGCTAAAATAAACTTTAATATACCCAAAGCCAATTTACGCCATCATGATCTCTTTTGCATCCTCTTCCATCGCTCGAATTATGGGATGCACTCTCCCATTCATAGAGCTTTGAGGACTTGGAATTCATTGGATGGGCGGCTCGATATGTTTAACTGCTCTGTCTCGGAACTTAAGTCCCAGCTGCTGAGGTTCTACCTGATCAGTGTGTAACATTTGCACTTGCCCTACTTTTTGAGGCGTCATTTTGTACCGTTTGAAAAATTGTTTTTCCCACGCTTGGGCGCAATTTTCTTGCAACCTCTTTTTAATTTCTGATAATGAATTGAGTGGATCCTGATTTTAAAAGAACTAAAGAAATTAAACACACACTAGCTCAGTTTTCCTTGGTAGAGAAATATGGGTAAGAGATAATTGTTATACGTCTTTTTGGAATTATTTTCTATTTTTAAAAAGCTTCAGTTGTACAATTTATTCTAGTACAACTTTTCTTATCCTGAAAAAGAAAAATAGGTATTCAGTGAGACACTAGCTTTAATCAACAAAAAGAAAATTTATTCATGATTTTAAAATAAAAGTTCCAACCTTTGCTGTTATAAAAATTTATAAAAATTCTAGCCTAAAAGTAGTTTTTATAAATTAGAGTCCCTAAATCAGAGATTTTACTTCTAAATCTTGACTACACCCGGAATCGAAGAGTCGTGATATTCACTTCGCGATTTATCAGTTCAAATTGCTGTTAAAACACTTATTTGCGGGGAATATATTTATTGATGTATGTTCTGGTAACTTACGGTTTTCCTACGGGCTTCTAGGCCTTCAATGGAACACAAAACCGATTTCACACTTTTGAGAAGAGCCTACTTTAGCTACTCCATTTAGAAAACACACAAAGCCCACTACGGCTTTATGATAAAAAAACTCGTGCTTAACTTGGCTCTCGTAGATATTGTCGTAAGCCTCTACTGCGGCTCGATGGTACTCAGCCTCTCTGCGGCTTGATGGTACTGAGCCTCTCTGCGGCTTGATGGTACTAAGCCTGGCTGCGGCTCGATGTTACTAAGCCTAGATTCGCGTCCTCCGGACCCTTAAATAAGCCGTGGGCACTCTGTCTGTAATATGGCGACGCCGGAACCAAAACTCCGGATACAAAATTTGACCAATCCCGGCGTATCGATAGATTCGGTCGCAAACCCGCACAGCACACTATATAACGAGCGGCTAGGAATTTCTGATTAATATACCGCTCGATAGAAAAATGAAAAGAAGTACATTATAAAGTGAAAAATCAGTAACATTATATGGTCTTAAAATCTAGGAAAAAATGAATGTTACAAGTGTTTATTATTGTCAATACTATTATTGTTTTTATATTTCTGACGTTAGTTTCATGACCTGTATCTGTTTTATATATTTTGTTATTGAGGATGTTTATGTGTTTGCTGAATATTTTTATTTAGCTATAGTCTTTGTCACGTGTTTGTTTTTTTTCTCTCTCTTTATAATTTTAATATTTTTGTATCTGCATTTGTATCTGTTTTAATTTTGTACTACAATGGGGTTTCCCGTAAAATTTGTACAAATAAAGAAATAAATAAATAACGAGAATAAATAAGAACATCCCACTCTTAGCTCTTCAAAAACAAACAAGGCAAACTAATTTTAGACCCAGATGAGATGAAAAATACATGGAAAAATGTGAATCTCTTTAATGACAGTAGAGGAAACAATGTACTAACTTTTACCGGCCAATTAAGTGGACCTGTAATAATGGAAGACCAGGACAGTGTATGCTGAGGTTTTGAAGCAGGCTGACACAAAACAGATCACGCACCTTTTCAACAGAATCTATAAAACGACACAAATTCTAAACGATTGACTAACTTCATTAAAACATTCGTAAACTTCCTTAAAAAACATAATCCTGGACGCTGTGAAGACTTCAGACTTATAAACCTAATGAGTCACGCCCTCAAAGCTTTTTTGAGAATGATTCATTCCAGAATGGTCAGTAAGTGGAGAAACACAGTTTGGATTTATGAAAGACTTAGGAACGAGGGAAGCATTATTTTCAATGAAACTTCTTGTACAAAAATGTTACGACCAACGACAGGATCTATTTATGTTTTATTGACTATCAACGGGCATCTGACAACATAAAGCATGAGTTTCTGATGCAGTGGCGTCATTAGATTGGTATAGATGATAAGGATGTACGAATAATAAGACAGCTACACTGGAATCAATCTGCCGAGATCAAAATTAATAAGGATATTTCAACAAAACTTTTCAGTGTCTTAAAGGAGTGTCGCCAGTGTTACTTAATACCTACGTAGAGAAAATATTTCAACTTGTTCTAGAAGATGAACGCAGAGGGATAAAAGTAAATGGGGAGAGCCTATAAATAATATTCGGTATGCAGACGACATCGTGATAGTTACAAATTTTTTTTTATGGGTCTAGCACACGTGCGGCAGGGAAGTCCCTAAAGCGCTATAGGAGCGACACGTGTGCGGTGGAAGATCTGCAAATTCTAATCAATAAGCTGAATAGTATTGGCGAGGAATATGGTCTACATATAAATATTGGCAAAACCAAAATGATGGTGGTGGTATCAAGGATCAAGAGACTAAGAGTCAAACGAGTCATTTACTTATTGGAAAATTATTAATTATGAATTTCAGAGCACGTTATAAAAAGATTATCCTTGAAATCCAGATGTAAACACAAACCGCGAGCGCGCTGGCAGCCATGTTGTTGGTCTGATGGGGATGCATGCACGATAAAAAAACGGGAACTAATTCTTGAGCGTCGCTACTGTGTTTTATGTTTACTGTGGCAAAACAACCTTTTTGGTGCATTCTTTCAGAGAATCATTACTTTCTGGACAATTTATTGCTGGAAAAATAGTGTTTTTTGATTTAGGGCGTAAAACATAATTTTTCATACAATTTCACCAAACATCAGCGACTCTAAGGTTCCGTTCACGTGGGCGACTGCCGAGAGCGACAACGTCAAAACAGTACATTAAGATATTTATTTCGTCAGTCCAATTAACCGTACCGATATGACTAGGGCAAAAAAACTAAAACAACATATTTTTACGTGAATCACCGCTCGTGGCCGTAGTCCCTAAAGAAAGCAGAGTTAGGCGTCGCGTCGTCCAAAAACTTGCTTATTCTTTCCGCAAAATACCACTTTCTGAACATGACACATCAATAAATATTGCTTACTGACCAGCACAAAATAATCTAAAATATATTTTTAGTGATTCATGGAAGCTCTTAAATGAACAATGGATTTAACGAGAAGTTTATTAATGAAAACGGGAGTGTTGCATGAATTTCTTTTGGGTGTAGACGGTACTGTTATGAAATTAGTATCGCGTGTAGTCGTTGAGTTAACAGTACATATATATATATATATATATATATATATATATATATATATATATATATATATATATATATATATATATATATAAAATTATTTTTAAATAACTTTATCTACTGTTCATTCAACCACTACATGCGCTACTCAAAAATAACAAAACTAATTTTAAAACAACATCCTAGATATATGTATAATATATTATATATATATATATATATATATATATATATATATATATATATATATATATATATATATATATAATTACCATCATTAGTTTATTCCTTCCATAGTCGAATGTAAACCCCTCCCAAGTTGTCTCCACTGAGCACTGTTGTTTGTCTTTTGCATCCAGCCGTATCTTTTTATGTCGTCCGTCCATCTTGTCTGTGGTCTACCTCTGCATCTTTTATGTTCTCTAGCCCTCCATTCAACCATACAGCGTGTCCATCTGCTATCATTCATCCTTGCGATATGCTGAGCTCAATTCCACCTTAATGTACATGTTCGTTATATTACATCTATCACTTTTGATTTTCTTCGTATCACGATATTAGGAATACGATCTTGGAGTCTAATATTTAGCATTCGGCTCTCCATTGCTCTTTGAATTACCTGAAGTTCATATATGTATTATACTTTTATTTAAAGCCCGATTTTTTGTCCTAAATATATGGATGTTTGTACTTTTCCTATTCTTTCACCTTCTATTAAAAGTTCCTGACCGTTATCTTCAGTTTCTTTGTTCACATATTTGGTTTTGATGAAGTTTATTTTTAGACCTATTTCTCGAGAGTTATTATTTAATTCTATCAGCATTTTTTGTAATTATTATTTTGTGTGTGTGTGTGTGTGTGATTTAGTCGTTCACCGTCTGTTAGTATTCGTAACCCCAATCAAGAACGGGTGGTACAGAAGATGTACACAGTGCAGCAGCTGTCACGGCAAATTCGGGCAATATGGAAATCTTTGCCACAAGAATATGCGGAAAATCTCATCGAAAGAATGCCTCGAAGATGCCAGGAGCTGATGAGGACTAGACGAACTACTCAATCATTAGCATTTTAACGGCAATAAGGATGTGGGGAGACTTCGGGCCGATGTTCAGGCAGATTTGTCTAAGATGAAGGCTTGGTGTGATGATAACAAACTGTCCTTCAATATAGCCAAGACAAGGATTCTGAGCTTTAGATGCAATATAGAGAATGTTAATATTGAGAATGGGATCATCTCTTCAGCTGATAAGAATTCATATCTCGGTCTAATAATTGACTCATCGCTGCGGTTTGAGGATCACATTGGCAACATCTGCAGCAAAATTTCTTCAGGCTGCTATGCCCTTAGGGTTATTGCAAGTAGCCTGGGGCTGGATGTAGCTAGAACCTCTTATTTTTTATTTCTTGAGGCTCATTTGAGGTATGGGATCTGTTTCTGGGCTTGCTGCTCTCGAGTTCACTTTAGTTCTGTTTTTGTATTGCAAAAGAGAGCTATTAGATATATTTTTAGGAGCTGGGTTGCGAGAGTCATGTCGACCATTGTTTCCGAGGTTAGGGATTCTTACTCTTTGTGCCCTATTTATCCTGGAAAACTGCTATCATGATCTTTAAAAAACATCGCCATTGCCGGCCCCGAAAACGGAGCTGATCAAATCTGCAATTGTTTATAATGGCAAAAAAAATATATACTTATAAAAAAGGCGTACTATGTACTTGAGGAATTCTACAATGATAGACTGGAATAAGCATATAACAGTTGAGTGGGTGGCATTTGGGTTGACTTATGTGTAATTTTTATTTCTTTTATTTTGTATTTACTGCATTGACTACTAATCTTGTTCTGTTTCTTTATTTTTTCTTTCTTTGAATTTGTGTTTGTGTTTATTAATATAATAATAATTTAAGTTAAGCTTGCTTTGTCAACAAATACGTTGTATTTTAGGACAATAAAGCATATTTCTATTCTATTCTAATCCCTTACTGTAATAAATATATTTTTTAATGAACAATGCGCGTTCTTGCATAGCCGACTGTAAGCATGGTGCAGAAGAAATGGCCTTGTACTGAATGTTGAGAAAACTATCTATATGAATATATTTAATAAAAAACCATTAGCGTCGATGTTTGCCAATTCCCTTGGTGTAAACCTTGAGGAGAAAGCCAAGTTCCTCGGTACGTTTGTGGATCATAGGATTTCTTTTAGGCACCATATAGATCACATATGTGCTAAATTAAACTCAGCTTACTTTGCAATTTTAAGCTTAAAAAGTACCCTTGATAGTGACGGTCTCTTGGCTGTATATTATTCATTAGCTTTTAGTCACATGTCTAACAATGTTGTATCCTGGGGTGCTGCTGGTGTGAAAAGTAAACGTATATTTGTGAACCAAAAGAAAATAATCCGTTTGATTTTTAATCTAAATTTTCGTGAAAGCTGCAGAGATACGTTTATAAAACAACGAATCCTAACTTTTCCATGTCTTTACATATTAAGGTGCTTAACTCTTGTAAACAATAATAGACACCTTTTTGAGATGCTGGGAGCAACAAATACATATAACACCAGGAGTAATAGTGTATTAAAGGTCCCCATTCATAGATCAACGTTCTTCAAAGGCTCTCCCCTCTATAGTTGCATCAGCCTTCATAATGGAATGCCTGCAGAACTGCGAAATATGCGTGGTCCAAGATTTATATCTCGGCTAAAATCCTTCTTACTGGAAAATGCCTTCTACTCGATAGGGGATTTCTACGGGGCCTGATGATCTGTAAGAGAGTGCTGGTTGTGAGATTTCTTTCTAGGTACTGCTGTCATGAACCTGAACCTACCTACATTATCTTGTCTTAAACCAAGGTATACCTAAATACCACTTTTAATTACTTTTGTATTTTTACTGCTCTTAAATATTAAATTTAACATTGTTTTGTCCGACTTTGTACAATTTCTTTGTCTGTCCGTATATTTATGGTGTGTATGATTTATGATAATCCTACACTATTTTTATTTTTATTATATTTATAATTATAATTATTATACTATATTTGACGAACCAATGTACATTTTGTTGTATTTAATGGTAATATATATATTATTATTATTACTACAAAAAGTTCTTCTTTCTCACATTTGATCAATGTGGTTCCATGTTTGGCTGACGGGCCAGAACCAAGTCAGCACAAACGCTATTACCATTCCGTATTAAGGAATGACCTGACAATGTTACATGTTTTCAAAATCACTGACTTCTGAATGTTTCTGTGTATGTCCGTGTTGAGTCCCAATTGCACTAAATGTGGTGTGAATGTTATTGTTCTATGTGGTATCTGTGTTTTCCGTGGAGTGTTTTCTCTGACCACGTTTTCATCTTTTCCTGTTGTAATTGGGTGTGACTGTGTGTGTCTGCTGAGTGGTCTGCCCGGGCTAAGTCGAGAGGTGTGTAGTTTTTGTCTGCTTTCACTGTCGCTGTGTGGAGGCTGGTTTGCTTGCTGTGAAAGCAAACTTATTATTATTATTATTATTATTAAATAAACTAGATAGGGCTATGCTCTTTACATGTCAGTAACCTACTTAACTTAGCCTAGGTAAGGGTTTTATATACTTGATAAAATTTAACTTATCTGAGACTTAAAGATATTTTATAAATTATTACTAATTTAACACGAAACCTGGGGAAGAGGGTCTGATGGTCTTGGGTAGCGAATCCTATCGTTGAGCGGAGGTCCGTAAGCATTTCTGACTGTGGGGGTGCGGTGATGGGTACCTTTATCCATGAATCTAAGCTGAACGATGCTCATAAATTCCCAGATTGCTAGCATTCAGCGATTCAAGAACATGAATTGCTTTTTCCGCACACGTGTCGCTCCTCCGTAAAAAAACTCTGGAGGTCACGGTGAATTTGAGTATTGCAAATGAACCATGATGCGTTGACGATGATACGGAGGGCCTTGTTTCGAACTGGCTGGAGGGCGGATCCGTGGGAACGTGACATTTGACATTATGCTAAAGAAGAGGCAGAACGTACGGCAAACGAAACCTTTAACTTCTAATCCGTTCGATCGCCAGTGTTACTAACTTCGCAGGTTCTTGCGAATATGAGAAACTATTCACGGAAATATTACAAACGAGTCAAATAACGATAGGTTCTAATAACTACGTGTGTATCTTTTTAATTGTTACCTAGACGATAACATTTAAAACTTATACATTATTACAACACGGAGAGATAAAGGTGTCTGAATTAATCTCAGTGTAAACAGGCGGCGACGCTGTAAAAAGTTTGCGGTTCGTGATCTCTCTCCTCGATGATCTCATTCACCGTGTTGAGTTGCGTAATTGACGTTGATCGAATAAAATATGCACATGAAAGTAGGTGAAATTCCAGAAAAAAAATATTGATAATAATCATGCTCAAGTGGACTATAAAACGGGGAAAAGACTAATTTTAATAAACATACATCAGGGACTGCCTACATATATGTATGTATGTATATATAAATAAATATATATAAATAAATATATATATATATATATATATATATATATATATATATATATATATATATATATATATATATATATAAATATAAACCGATTAGAACAAATTTCCAAGTTTTGCATGATAATCGTTTTGAGGCGATTTCTGAGAATTCCAGTTGAAGTAAGAATTCATTTCAAGTTTCTAGGGATTATGGAAATTCCTAGTGACATTTTATGATAAAAACTATGCTATAAATACCATCACCCTTTTGAAAATTAACCATTCACAAACAGTACTTTGTCACTGATACAGGCTCAATTGTTTTGTGAAAATGCCAAAAACGAAAGAAGTGTCCGTTGAAAATCGGGCTCTGATAATTGCGAAACATTAAAATGATCACTAAAGTCGACAAAACGCGAGTGATATGCGGATGCCAAGAAGGACAGTGGACTACACCGTAAAAACAATTTCTGCAGGACATGGAATTCCAACCAAAAACATTCAGGAAGGCCTCGAAAAAGACTCCCGCTGAAGACAGAGCTATAACAATGTCCAGCAAACGTAATCGCCGCCTAACCGCACCAGAAATCACGGCTCAAGTAAACCTGGAGCGGCCCATCCCCATCAGCGTGACAACCGTGAAGAACAAGTTAGCAGAAGGTGAACTACACGGGAGAGTTGCAGTGAGAAAACCACTTCTTGGGCAAGGGAAATAAATGAAAACGATTAGAATGGGCCCGAGAACATGAAAATTGGACCTCAGAACAATGGAATTCCGTCCTTTGGAACGACGAATCTGGAGAGAGGATGTTGGAAGCCTGTCAGTTACCTACAGAAAAACATGGTGGAGGTTCAGTAATGGTTTGGGGTTGTTTTGGCAACGGTAAAGTTGGATAAATCTTTAGGTTAGAAGGAATCATGCGTAAAGAACAGTATCAAGAAATTTTGCTAACTCAAATGCGTCGGAAGAGATATTTTTCAGGGGAAATTTATTTTTCAGCATGACAAAGACCCTAAACATTCTGCTAAATAAATTAGAGAACTTTTGGACCAATGGAAATCCGATGACGTCCTGGAAGTGATGACGGCCTCCACAATCACTCGACTTGAACCCCATCGAGTTGCTGTGGGACCATTTGGACAGGTGTGTTCGAAAACTCAATCCTACATCAGAAAATCACTTGTGGGAACTTTTACAAGCAGAATGGGTTAAAATAACCGAAGAAATTACTAGACAGAATGCCGAAACTCTGTAAACCGGTAATTAAGAACAAAGGAGGTCACATAGATGAGAAAATCCTGGAAAATCATGAATTTTTTTCCGTTTCCGATTAGATAATACACCACACACCTAGTAAAAAATAATATTTAACCATAATTAAGAAGATTCCTTCGCGACAGCACGTACGTTTATATTCTGGGTCACTGCCCCCTCAACAGCTGGCGTTGACAATACCGAAATGGTAAACAGTTTTCATGTAAAAAATTTAAGGTTTTTTAGTGCTAAAATGAAAAATAATCGGTCAAGTGCAAGTTGAACTTGCGCAATTAGTGTTCCGTACGTTGATTGCTTTTTAAAATAAAAAATTTTGTTGTTTGTGACTTCACAAAACAAAACCCCAAATGAGTTTTCAACAAGGTTTGTTTCCAATCTTTACTAAAAACTGATGACCTTGAATTTTTTTTTTTTTTTTTTTATATACCAGATAAATTATTAAAGGTAATGTACTCGTGACAATTTTCGTTTAATCTACACCCCGTGGAGAACATTCCAGAATTTTTTTGATCAGTACTTTTCGAGATAAGAGGGGAAGACTATATATATACACATATATATATATATATATATATATATATATATATATATATATATATATATATATATATACACATATACATACACATATACATATATATATATATATATATATATATATATATATATATATATATATATATATATATATATATATATATATATATATATATATATATATAGTCCCTGGCCAAATTATTAGACGCACTGTATTTTTTTTAGTAATTTTATGTTTCTTAAGAGTTTTTATGCAATAATGGTATATTTAAACTACAGTATTATTGATTTTTATTTAAAAGAATTGTTGTAGACTACATATTTGTATTTATTTTTAACATATGGCAACACTGTATTGACAAAGTGATACATGAACGTAAACAAGTACAAATCTGTATCAGTCGCGATCGGAATCGAGTCAGGTACGGACGTGTTTCTGTGGCTTTATGGACTGTGATTGTTTGTTTAACAGTTTTATACTACTCAGTTATTAGTTTATTTTGTATGCAGTGTTTTAAAAAAGTAATTGGACTATTTTCATTATGGGTAGAAAAGGCGATCTTTCACCACGTAAAAAAGCTGAAGTGAAGGCCCTTGTGATTGCGAAAACATTTACAAACCGAGAAATATCACGAAGATTGGAGGTTTCTGAAGCTAGTGTACGACGCATAAAAAAGAAAATTGAGTCAGGGAAGGAATTAAGCCCGAAAAGAGAAGAAAAGATGCGGTAGAAAACCAATTTTCACTCCACGGTCAGAGAGATGTTTGAAGAAAATTTGTGTAGAAAACAGATTTGCTACCACAAAGGTAATAAAATCACAACTCCAGGATGCTTCTGAGCGCACTGTTCGAAGAAAATTGAAAGAATTAGATTTTAAGGCCTGTCGCCCCGCCAGGAAGCCCAAGTTAACAGCTGCAATGAAAGCAAAGCGCCTGAAGTGAGCCAAACAATGGCAAGACAAAGATGTGGACTTCTGGAGATCGGTAAGATACAGCAATTTAATCAATAATTGATACATTATTATCATTTTCAGTTAAATAAAGCAAATAAACATGGAAGTTCATATATTTTTCCTATTTTTGACAGGTCTGCTTCAGTGACGAAAGCACATTCGAAATTTTGCAGAATAAAGCTCAGTATGTGCGTCGTCGTCATGGAGAAAAGTTTCATCCTGATTGTGTCGTCCCGACGGTTAAACATCCCACCAAAGTGATGATTTGGTCAGTCATCAGCGGCAAGGGCACTGGACGTCTGTACGTCGTCAAAGGAATAATGAGGCAAGATCAGTACAAAGAAGTATTACAAAATCGGTTGATTCCGCAGCTCAGAGAATGGTTTCCAAATGGGGAACCATTCACTTTCATGCAAGATGGAGCTCCCTGCCACACTGCTCGGTCTGTTAAAGCTTTTTTGGCAGAAAAAAATATTCCTCTGTTGGATTGGCTAGGGCTAGCCCTGATATGAACCCCATTGAAAATGTGTGGGAGCTGATGAAAAGAGAAGTGGCTAAAGATGTGACTACCAACAAAACCCAGCTCCTAGAAAAGATTATTCATGTGTGGAATCATCATCCTCAAATGCAGGAGACAGTACAATCTTGCATTGATAGCATGCCGCGCAGAATTACCGGGTACCGAATGTACCGAGTACAATTTACAGCGATTCAAGAACAACGTGAATCGCAGTTTTTTTTTTCCGCACTCGTGCCGCTCCTGGAGCGCTTTAGGGACTTCCCTGCAGCACGTGTGCTAGACCAATAAAAAAAAACAAAAAAAAAATTAAAGCTTTGATAGCGGCTAAAGGTGGCTCAACTAAATATTGACTTTTACTAACATTAATTTCACTTTTCTTTAAAACTTAATAAACTTATGCTTTTCTAAATTAATGCTGTTTTATTTATGTCAAATAAATAGGTAATTGATTGGATAATATAAAAATAAAAAACAAATCAATTTAAAATAATAAAACGGTACAATATCACTCGGTAATTAATATTTTACATGAAATCTTGCAGTGCGTCTAATAATTTGGCCAGGGTCTGTATATATATATACATATACATATACATATATATATATATATATATATATATATATATATATATATATATATATATATATATATATATATATATATTTCACCCCCAAAAACTAACCCCTTAAGTCAAAATTTAACTTTCAAAACTACAAGGCTCTGATGGGTCCATCAATTCCTGTATTATTACCAAATTTCAACTTTCTATGACAAATAGTTTCGGAGTAAATCGGGTGTGACAGACGGACAGACAGACACCGAAGTCATCTTATAAGTGTTCCGTACGGAACACTAAAAAACAAAAAAGTATTTGTTTACTATTTCATCTTTTTATTTACCATCAATCTGGAATCTTTAAATCCTAAAGTTTAAATAAAACGTACAAAAATGATTTTTTTAATATTGCCTATTTTTTGTGGAGTAAAAAACACACGCAGATGTGGTTTTCAGCACGTAGTTCCTTGAATTGGTGGTTAAAAAATGTCAACCATGCATTTTGGGTAGGATGCGATTTTTTTTTATCATGCGGGGGGTCCAAAATTAGGTTACATTTGAGTTTTCGGGGTCGGGGGTGCACCCATTTGGCCGCCATATTAAAAATATGGCGGCTATGTAAATCGTTTTTTTTTCAGATATCTCGGTAACCGGAAGTCGAACCAAAATTTTGTTAAGAACTTTTTTTGTAGATTCTTCAATAATATACAATTTTTCTTAATAACTTTTTAGTGTTACTTCAATTCTTAAGAAGTTATAATTAAAGAATAATGAAAATTTAGGGGATGAAAAACTATTATTTTTAATAACTTTTTATATATCAATTTTATAAAAAAATGCATCAGAGCTTTTTTATAGAGAATTTTATTAAAAAAATTGACCTGCTATTCTTTAGGATTTTGATTATTTTTAAGAGTTTCTTCATCTTTGTTTGGTTCATTTTCTATCTCGGCAGCCGTTCACATTTTTAAATAAAAATGTTTTATCACGGCACGATACTCGGCTTTATCCATTTCTACCAAACTTGTAACACCGATCGCTTACGACAGCTGCCAACAAACAACTGCGCCTTGCATTTGTTTGAAACTTTGTACACAACCGTTACAAGAATCACGCTTACCAGGAGTCATGCCTCTTAACGAAATTTCCCGCCATTTCGTAGAAATTTATTAGACTTATCTACATTCGTATTGATAATGATGAGTGACTGAAAGCTATGTTGGAAATTATTCATATAGACAATAACCTCAAAATTAATAAAAAAAAATAAAATGGTAAATGTGTGACCAAAACAGGCTCTTAAGAAGTGTTTTTAACACTATACTTACATTAAATTATGAAATATTTTGCAACAAAGGAATTTTTTAATTAAAAAACGCAATGTCACTTAATTTCTATTAAATACATAATGAGTAATATTATGCAAAAAATACAATAATTGTATTTCAACTAAAATATTTAGGAATCTGTGAGGCTGATAATGATAGGTTAGCAACAATATACTTCAAACATTTTAAGTGGAGAATAACGAGTGTTAAAGTAAATGGATAAAATTCATTTTAATTAGTTACGACTAAAGCTAGTTTACCTCATTGCAGGTTCATCGTTTTGGCATGACGAAAATAATAATAATAATAGTTTAATGCATTTACTTTCAGCGTGTCTAGCTCACGCTATATCTTCTTGCATGCACTGTCATAATGCAGCAGACATTTGTACGGTATTGATGAGGTTCCCAGACTGCCTTATCTTCCGGAGGAGATCGAGTCGATTGTAGAAACTTGAACAATGAAATTTTGCAATCTCGACCACAAGGGTTTTGCAATTTTTCAAACCTGATACAGTATTTCCCAAAGAAAATTTTTGTAATTTTTTTTGACTGCTAAGTTTTCGGCACCTGCCGAAGAAAACTTAGCAGTCAAAGAGGAGGAAAAACGTTCTAAATACAAAGACTTAAACCACAAACTTTGTGCTCTATTTCCACGACATTTAGTATCTAGTAAATTTCCACAAAATAGCGGAAAATTTTGTTAAGCAATATGACGGTTGGTAAGCATGATTATTGTAACGGTTGTGTTCAAAGCTTCGAACAGATGCAACACACAGTTGCTTGTTGGAAACTATCGTACGTGATATGAAGATGATACTGTTATACTTTCAACGTCAATACAAGACCTAGAATCAATTATGGAGCCTCTTGAAATCATTAGGAAAAACTATGGATTAATTGACTGCGAAAACCAAAGTAATGATTGTTAGTCGTAATGAGAATCTGTCACCTATAAATGAAATTACTGGTTTCACTGTTATAGATCGTTTCAACTATTTGGGATCCCTCATAACTCACAATGGTGGCTGTGAAGAGCAAGCAAGAAGAGGTTTGTCTGGCTAGAAACTCGACGATCAAATTCACTAAGGTCTGGAAAGATCCAGCTTTATATTCCCCATAGCAAGATAAATCGTTTGAGATGTGGGCATATAGAAGAATCCTCAGAGTATCATATACCGAACACCGTACCTATTCTTGAAGAGCTTAGTATAAATGACCGACATTCAAAATACAATTAATGACAGTACCTGAAATATTTTGGTCACATTATGAGAAAAATGGATGCCATGGAAAAGCTTGTAGTAACGGGGAAGGTAGAAGTTAGAAGATCAAGGGGACGGTCTCCAAGTAAGATATCTCTTGGTATGGGTATGCACGAGTCAAGTTAGGTCGCGCAGGATCGAGATGCCTGAAGAATGACTGTTGAAGCAGCAACTGCATAATATCACCGATACTCCTATTGGGTTGAAAGAATTGAGAGAGAGATCGTAAGTGATCGGCGTTAGATGTTTGGTAAAATGAACAAAGCCGAGTATCATGCAATGATAAAACATTTTTATTTAAAAAAATGGATTGCGGACCAGATACAAATTACTAAACTGATGAAAGATCATGGGGACTTTGCACCAGCACTCATGACATTTTTACAGCTATTCAAGACCAAAGTAAATCGCTTTTTCCTGCAGCACGTGTGCTATGTCCATAAAAAAATATTACTGACTGTGGCCGTACGACACTGCAAATACTACACCTGCAAGACACCCGTTTGAGGTCGTATTAAGCTTCGAGATAATAGGCATCACATATGAACGGGTACATAATAACCTTCATGAAATTCTCCAAATGAAAAGACCCAATAGGTGCCGCGTTTGTCGACTCCAACCCAAAAACGCACCGAGAAAGGATTTTTCAAAATTGTGTTTGGAAAAGTTGGAGCCTAATCTAAAGGACTTCTGGCGTTGTTTTGTGACTGTAGACGAGAAAAGCGAACACAGTTTTACCGATGGGAAAAGTACTAGCCACTGTTCTTTGATGCCCACAGAATGTGCACCATTATTGGACCGTTTGCAGAGTGGGTTGAAGCAGACGCGACCAAAATCAACGCGCAAAACAGTGCTCCTCTACCAAGGCAATGCCCCTGCTCACACATCGGTTGTTGCAATGTTAAAAAAGCAGCAGCTAGGTTTCGAAATACCCAATTCCCCAGATTTTGCCTCAAGTGACTTCTTTTTGTTACTTAACCTCAAAATTTCGCTTGGAGGGAAGAAATTTTCGCCGAATGAAGAGGTTATCTGTGCTGTACACATATACGAGGCTGGTTTGAAAAGTCCGTGCAAAAATAAAAAACTACTTATGTGTTTGGGGTAAACCTTTTTTATTTTTCGACATAGTCTCCTTTTAGGCTTATACACTTCGTCCAACGATGTTCTAGTTTGTTGATCCCTTCCGAATAATAGGATTTGTCCAAGTCTGCAAAATATCCATTAGTGTCTGCAATCACCTCTTCGTTTGAATAAAATCTTTGTCTCGCCAGCCATTTCTTCAAATTGGGGAACAAATAGTAGTCCGAGGGAGCCAAGTCTGGAGAATAGGGGGGATGTGAAACGAGTTGGAATCCTATTTCCTTTAATTTTGCGACCACAACTGCTGAGGTGTGTGCTGGTGCGTTGTCGTGATGGAAAAGGACTTTCTTGTGGGCCAATCGCGGGCGTTTTTCTTGCAGCTCGGTTTTCAAACGGTCCAATAACGATGAATAATATTCACCTGTAATAGTTTTACCCTTTTCCAGATAGTCGATGAGGATTATCCCTTGCGAATCCCAAAAGACAGTCGCCATAACCTTTCCGGCCGAAGGAACGGTCTTCGCCTTTTTTGGTGCAGATTCCCCCTTGGTAACCCATTGTTTAGATTGTTGTTTGGTCTCAGGAGTATAGTAATGTATCCATGTTTCATCCACAGTGACGAAACGACGCTTAAAGTCCTCCGGATTCTTCTGGAACAGCTGCAAACCATCCTTGCAACACTTCACACGATTCCGTTTTTGGTCAAGCGTGAACAATCGCGGCACCCATCTTGCGGATAGCTTTCTCATGTCCAAATGTTTATGCAAAATATTATGTACCCGTTCAATCGAGATGCCCACAGCACTAGCAATCTCACGCACCTTAACTCTTCTGTCACCCATCACCATATCATGGATCTGATCAATGATTTCTGGAGTCGTGACTTCCACAGGCCGTCCAGAACGTTCAGCGTCACTTGTGCCCATATGGCCAGTCCGAAAATTTTGAAACCACTTATAAACTGTTCTAATTGAAGGTGCAGAGTCACCATAATGTTTATCAAGCTTCTCTTTAGTCTCCTGAGGCGTTTTGCCTTTCATAAAGTAATGTTTAATCTCCACACGAAATTCTTTTTCGTCCATTTCTTGAAAATCACTCGACTTCCTTGATTCACACGAATGCCAAACACAAAGAAATATACCAATATGGCTGAAACTTGGTGTGCGTTCATTCAAGAGATGCTACTAACTAAACATGACCTCGATACGCGCCGGTGGTGCCATCTCTCGGACTTTGCACGGACTTTTCAAACCAGCCTCGTATAGTGCAGTAAAAAAAAGGTCATATTAATGATGAAAGAGGCATAGTTTAGATACAGCTATATTATGAGTTTATCCTCTCTGGGGTATCACCAGGAGTATTGTCCTGAGTTTTGGACCTCGAAAAAGTTGTGCTCTTTTGTTTACAAACAAGTTTTCAAAATGCGTTTTTTGAGCTTAAAATGTGAATAACTTCGGTTATAAGTCGGGTCGAGACAAAAAATTCCCAATAAATCCTCGTTGGTTTTAAGTCGCTGAAGTGCATATGTAACCTACAAAATTGAAAAAAAAGGTAAAAAAGTTTTTTTTTTTTATTTTATTGCACTGGTCAGCTAAATGAACCGATCGGCTTGAAATTTTAAGAAAATATGCCTTTTATTATAGAAAAAAATACCTTGAAATTTTAGTCAAAAATATTGAACCAAGTGGCTTTTATTATAGAAAAAATACCTTGAAATTTTGGTAGAAAAATATTGAACCCAGAAGCTACAATTGAATTTGTTACTTGAAATTTGAATTGCCCGCCATTTTATGCATTTGGTTCAAAATGGATCTTTTTTTCCAAAATTTAGGTCTCGACGCCATTAAAAAAAATTTTAAGGTTTTTTTTACATTTGTTTATTAATGAAATAACAAATACGGTTCATTTTGACGTTAACGAAAATGATTTTTTTTAAAAAAATAAAGGTCTCGCGATTCTCTACCAGGTGTGATAAAAAATTTTCAATTTTTTTCAAAATGACTGAAAAACGCATTTGCTGTTGTTTGATTAATAAATAAATGTAAAAAAGGTTAAAATGACTAGAAAAAAAAAATAAAGCTGACATCGAGACCTAAATTCTGGAAAAAAAAAGATCCATTTTGGACCAAATGGCATAAAATGGCGGGCAATTCAAAGTTTAAATAACAAATTCAACTATACCCACTGGGTGTACTAAAATTTCAGGGTGTTTTTGTTTTATAAAAGGCATATTTTCTTAAAATTTCAAGGGGAACGATTTATTTAGTCGACCTATACAATAAAATAAGAAAAAAAAATTATGTCTGCTTTTTCAAGTTTGTAGGTTATGTACACTCTTGAGCGACTTAAAATTAACGAAGATTTGTTGGAAATTTCATTACGAAGAGTTTGGCTTCCTTTTTGTCTCGATTCATCATATATAACCGAAGTTATTCACATTTGAAGCTCAAAAATGCATTTTGAAAACTTAAATTATTTATAAACAAAAGAACACAAGTTTTTCGAGGTCTAAAACTCAGGACAATACTCCTGGTGATACCCCAGAGAGGATAAAATCATAATATGATATTGCTGTATTTGAACTGTACAATTTCAAACATCAACTAATATTAAAACTTTTTCTGTAGTCAACGTAACATTTTTTATGTTATTCTGTAGCCAGACTCCAATACCATCTACATATTGTTTCTGTTAAAAGTGGGAATAATGAAAAAGCAAGAACACTAAAATAGAAGTATATTATAAAATAAGCACGACCACCCTTCTAACCGTCTATCTCATTCCTTTGGCCTAGTATATCTTTTACTATAAATGAGTCCCTAAAATTTTTTAAAATATCTCAACCGAAAACAAGGTAAAATTCTTATAATAATATTGAAACTATAATGACTCTCACCTTTTTCACCCTCTGCTCCTATTAATATTGCTAACAGTAAACAAATAAGGTAATGTTTCGTACCCTTTGCTCAAAGAACTCTGATTAATACCTAGAGCACAACATATACGAAATCACCCTTTTAAATCCCTTCCTCGCCTCTCATACGTTTCATAATTGTATATAGTAAATAATTAGTTGTGTTTATAATTTGTTCATTATCGCAACCAAAAACACGGAAAAATCTCCATAATACTATAACAACCATACAATATTTGACCACTCCACTTCTTCCCGCATTAAAATTAAAAGTAATGAAAATACAACTTAATTTTCACATTCCTCGACTCCATAAACCCCAAAAAAGGCCTATAATACCATATATAGGAAGCAACCCCATTAACCGTCCTGCCCCGTCCTTTAACCTCTTACATATTTTACTACAAATAATTATCCAATATTACAGCATCCACCTTCTGAAAAATCCAAGTGAACATTTTCCTTCGAGATTTTCTTTGTTTCGGTATCAGAAATACTGTGTTGAAAGTCCATTGCAAAATCGTGCCGGCAGAAAAAGTTATCGAAGGTCAAAGATAGCGAAAATTAGTTTTTCGCAAATATCTCGCGAACTATTGGTTTTACGTGAATATTGGTTATTACGAAAATCTGCATAAAAAAGGTCCTATAGAAAATTTACGTGGGACGAATTGTTCTTGAGATGAGAAGCTAAGAAATTTTTGAGAAAGGCGCATACACCATACACACACTATTCGTTTACATATAGTGGTTTATACAGACAATATAACGCATTTATGAGGTGAAAAGCCGTATAATACACACACCCATAATTCTTCCTCTCTGAGGTGTCCTTGGAGAGGACCTTGAGTTACAGCTGTCTAGAATTCCATTGTAATCTCATGAATCGATGTATACCCGAAAATATTTGACGAAGCGTTTTGTCCCTTTAAAACTCTGTTTAATGCTACGTATCGTACAGCTCGGACGTTTTATTTGTATCGAAACATTTCGTAATTCTATTACAATGGCAGATAACACTTGTTTCGTTTGTAATAAAACTTTGTCGAGTGGCGCGATAGTGACTGTTCACGGTTTAAAAACAATTAGAAATGCGAGTGCTGAAAGGGGTTGTGAACATACTGATTATTTTCAAAGTCTAAATACTGTGATTGTGAATGCTGAGTGTCGTAAAAACAACATTGAATCATTTAAGGGGTTACGCCATCTTGGAATTTTCAAAAAATCGATTTAATTTTTTTTTTGGTTAGATTTACTATTTATACTTTTAAGAATACTTCAAATTTTACAAAAGGAATCGCAGATTGAAGGTAATATAAAGAAAATTACAGACTTCTAAGAGGCCGACGCGGTACTTTTTTCTTTTGCGTGTTTCTCAAAATTACTTTTTTCAAACTGGTGGACAAAATATCTCGCGAGTTACTAAACCGATTTTGATAAAATTTATACCACATATTCTTTATAATATTATCTTGAAGTTGACATGAGACTTTTTCGATTGGATGCACCGTTCATTTTTTTTCGAACGGCTGTCACTTTTTAAAATTTTTTCCATATGCGGCAACTTAGCTATGACCTTTCTTAGCAATAAAAAACGATTTGTTTAGTTTTTGGACGATCCTTGACTGAGAAAAAAATCCCACCGATGGCAAGGATTTTCAAAAGAGGATCCTACACGACGGTTTAAGTCTCCGTCATTTTTAAATGTTTTTAATCTTTTTTAAATTGTTGTTCAAACTATAATGTATTTGTGAAAAATAAAAATTATATTATATATACAATAGTTGCGTCAAAAAAAAATATTTTATGCTAATTTTTCCGAGCGGCAAGGTGGCGTAACCCCTTAAGAAACGTCGTATAAGTGCATCTCCTTCAACGTTTCAATGCTCTCTTTGTAAGCATAGATCAACTTTATTTGACTTTGATACGTTGTGTATTTTAGCCAGTGAGAACGTAGGGTAAAAAAGGATAAAAAATATTGACGAAATATTCGACATGTATGTACAGGGTGAGTCAACGATAGCTATATCTCATTTGTTTCGGAAAATACAATAGTTTTAAGGAAATTTTAAGGTGCATAGTTAAAAATTATTGTTGAGTATACAGGGTACTTCAAAAAAGTGTGGCCGATATTGTATATGTTTTTTTTAAATGGAACATCCTATTTTCTAATTTATTTTTAAATTCTGCGTAAAATTTTATAACTTTTTTATTAATAATGTTATATACCTAAAACTTAGTAGTTTTACTTATAATTGGTACAAGCGTTCTATAAAGATGAAAAAAAGATATATGTAAAGAAATTTGAGTTAGATGCTACAGGGTGTTCAAAATAAATTTATACATTTCAACTATTTTAAATTGAAAAATCACAAATTTTTTAAATGGCACATCCTGTATATTATTATTTTTTCTGATAGATTTTACAAAATCCTACTTTTATTAAGTATGTGATATGAACTATTTCTAATAGTTTTCGATTTATTTTGATTTTTTCAATTTTTACCCTTGTTTTTAATACACTTACGCTATTGTGAAAATATAAACAGATAGTTAATAATAATTTTAATATAGTTTAAGTTATCTAATGATTAATTATTATGACGTAATAAATGTTCAATAATATGCCCGTCTACTTGAATAAATATGTTTAGTCGTTTTACTATATTTTCCTTCACTTTCCTCAACATAAAGGTCCTGCACGCATCCCGTATCCTATTTTCCATATCTGCTGGTGTTGTAGAGTATTCACATAAACACGATCTTTAATGTTGCCCCACAAAAAGACGTCTAAAGGCTGATGAATCCATCCCTACCTAACCTAAACTGAGTTTTAAAAAGGACAAAATGCTTCATCAAATATTTTCAGGTATACATCGACACATAAGATTACAATCAGACAGCTGCAACTCAAGGTCGTTACTATCATTATTATGAAGAAGGGTTTATTTCAAGGACACCTCAGAGAGGAACAATTATCGGTGTGAGTGTGTATTAAACGACTTTTCTACGCATAAATGCGTCATATTGTCTGTATACACCACTATTCGTAAACGTATAGTGATATATATCTTTTTTAATTTGTTGTTAAAACTATAATGTATTTGTGAAAAATAAAAATTATATTATATATACAATAGTTGCGCCGAAAAAAAAATTATTTTATGCCAATTTTTCCGAACGCCAAGGTGGCGTAACCCCTTAAGAAACGTCGTATACCATAAGTGCTTCTTCAACGTCTCAATGCTCTCTTCGTAAGCATAGATCAACTTTATTTGACTTTGATACGTTGTGAATTTTGGCCAGTGAGAACGTAGAGTAAAAAAAGATAAAAAATATCGACGAAATATTCGACATGTATGTACAGGGTGAGTCAACGATAGAGTAAAGTTCATTATCCCATTTGTTTCGGAAATGACGAAAAAATGTTAAATACAATAGTTTTAGGGGATATTAAGGTGCACAGTTTAAAATTATTTTTAAATATACAGGGTACTTCAAAAAAGTGGGGCCGATATAGTATGTTTTTTTAAATGGAACATCCTATTTTCTAATTTATTTTTAAATTCTGCGTAAAATTTTATAACTTTTTTATTAACAATGTTATATACCTAAACCTAGCAGTCTTTCTAATATTTCAATTTTTTAAAAAAAAATATTAGTTTTTAGTTTTGTAAAAAATTGTCAGAAGCGCCATTGTTTCTGAAGGTGGAATACTCATAATTGGTACAAGCGTTCTACAGAGATGAAAAAAAAAATATATGTAAAGAAATTCGAGTTAGATGCTACAGGGTGTTCAAAATAAATTTATATATTTCAACTATTTTAAAACGAAAAATCTCAATTTTTTTAAATGGCACATCCTGCATATTATTTTTTCTGATAGATTTTACAGAACCCTCCAACTTTTATTAAGTATGTCATATACCTATTTCTAATAGTTTTCGATTTATTTTGAATGTTTCAATTTTTACCCTTGTTTTTAATACACTTACGCTATTGTGAAAGCATAAACAAATAGTTAATAATAATTTTAATATAGTTTAACTTATCCAATAATTAATTATTGACGTAATAAATGTTCAAAAATATGCCCGTCTACTTGAGTACACATGTTTAGTCGTTTTACTATATCATCCTTCACTTTCCTTAGCATAAAGGTCCTGCACGTATCCCGTATCCTATTTTCCATATCTACTGGTGTTGTGGGGGATTCACATAGACACGATCTTTAATGTAGCCCCACAAAAAGAAGTCTAAAGGTGTTAAGTCACATGATCGAGAGGACCACTGATGAATCCATCCCTACCTAACTTAAACTGAGTTTTAAAAAGGACAAAATGCTTCATCAAATATTTTCAGGTATACATCGACACATGAGAATACAATCAGACAGCTGCAACTCAAGGTCGTTACTATTATTATTATGAAGAAGGGTCCACTTCAAGAACACCTCAGAGAGGAACAATTATGGGTGTGTGAGTGTGTATTAAACGACTTTTCCAAGCATAAATGCGCCATATTGTCTGTATACACCACTATTCGTAAACGTATAGTGGTGTATACTCCAAAATTTCTCAAGAGTCATATCTGGAGATGATGCAGAAATGCAGATGATGATTTCGATTCACGCAAAACCAATAGTTCACGAGATATTTGAGAAAAAATGATTCTCGCGACCTTTGACATTAGGTAACTCTTTTTACCGACAGGATTTCGCAATGGACTTTTGAAACAATATTTCTGATATTGAAACAAAGAAAATCTTGAAAGATAATCTCCTCTTGGATTTTTTCAGAAGATTGGTCATTTTCTTGTACAAAATGACTGGACTATAACAGGCTTTTCTCCTTCTATACTTTACTATAAATATTTATTCATAAATTAGTTTATTATTTAACAAAAAACTAAGAAAAACTTCGATATTATTATTAAAATTTTTTAAAATTTATCGACCCCTACTCCTTTAACCCCCTGGAGTAAAGCGATATGGTTCAAAAACTATAGGTTTCATGTCCTTGTTAGTCGTTGTCTATGTACCAAGCTTGAAACTGATATCTCATTTGAGAGTTATCGTACGAACAGACCGATGGACAGCCGGGCGGAAATGAGTGAGTATTTTTCGTGATCTAGGAACCCTAAAACGTGAAGAAACGCAAAAATCTCGAATCGTGATTTTTTCACGAATACAAAACTTTCGGTTAGCAAGGAAAGAAAAAGTTGTTTATTAAAGACAGTGTATTTTGTATTCGTTTATGGCGTTATTCTCTTTTCAAAGTAATTTGCCAACTTCGATCCTTCTCGTGCTTAGGCAGAGCATTGGCGACCCTTCGGTGATGCGTTACACAATGTCAAGTTTGGATCTATTTTCCCATGGAGAGCAATAGGCGATAGTTGCTCTCATAAACGAATATATCTCTGTCGTTATGATTAAAATTAACTTAAAACTTTATCGACTGTAAGGGCATTGGTAAATGAACTCCTCGAGGAACTGCTACTGGTCTTGGATATAACCTTCTCTGTCAACCCGCCCGTACGATTACGTAATTGACACAAAAAAACGCGGCCTCACGTGTTCACCAACTGCTCAAATTACATAACCTAAACCGACGTTTTAGGAATCACTCCTCACAGCGCTTAGTAACCCTATGCGATCAGAATGCTAACCAAGAGTTATTGACCACCGACCCACACTTCGAAGCTCCGAAAGGCCCCGTACTTCGCCTTTGGACGCTCCAACCGGGAAAAGGCAACCTCGTGCTTCGACCTGTCGACCGGAAAACGTCTACCAGGTGTACAAGTATGAAATGCGGATTTCAAACAACAGAGGGTGCACCAATGCAGTTTGTGCTATAAAGATTTGACACTGCGCCATTTTGTTGTGACCCAGGCGCACCATCGACATCGACCTCAAGACCGAATCGCTTTGGCAGAAAGACGATGCTCTGTGTTTGGTACGACCAGAGGGGCGTGGTCTATTATGAGCTCTTAAAACCGGGGGAAACGGTTAATACTAAACGTTACCAACAAAAATTGACCGATTTGAACCGTTCGCTGCTTGAAAAAAAGGCCAGAATACTGAAAGAGACAACACAAAGTCATTCTAGACAATGCTCCATCACATACGGCAAAACCAGTTCGCGACACGTTGGAAGCACTCAGCTGGGAAGTTCTACCCCATGCGGCTTACTCACCAGACTTGGCTCCTTCCGATTACCACTTGTTTGCATCGATGGGTCACGCACTTGCTGAGCAGCGCTTTGGTTCGTACGAAGATGTGAAAAAATGGCTCGATGAATGGTTCGCAGCAAAAGGGGAAGATTTTTACTGGCGTGGTAATCACAAATTGCCCGAAAGATGCCAAAAATGTATAACAAGCGATGGAGCATACTTTGAATAAAGCACTTTTTATCATTCTTCCGAATTTAACATGTTTTCTTAGAAAAAAAATACGCATTTCATACTTGTACACCTGGTACGTACCAAGCTTGAAATTGATATCTTATTTGAGAGTTACCGTGCGAACAGACCGACACACAGACGGGCGGAAATGATATATTTTTCGTGATCTACGAACCCTAAAACGTGAAGAAAAAGAAAAGCAAAAATCTCCAATCGTGATTTTTTCATGAATACAAAACTTTCCGTTAGCAAGGTAAGTAAAAAATTCTTTATTAAGGACAGTGTAGATTTTTGGGGAGACGAAAGATAGAAACCCGTTACAAGCTACGCACGTAAATTATTTTAAAGAAGTGACTTGGCAACGTGGCAGCCGCCACGCGTGTCGCAACGTTCCTCGACAGGATTTGGGCACATTCGAAGGGACACGATTCTGAAACGAGGGGAAATACAACCTCTGGGTCACGTACGACACTAATAATATGATACACCGAAAATTTTATTACGCTTGGACAACTCTATATTAATATATCGACTGTCCACTTCATCGCTTTTTTAATGTTTTGTGTTTGTTTTGTAAATTGGTTCATAAAACATAAACGATAGCAGTAATTACCGCGGGTTATTGTTTTTTAATTTCTGTTTAATGTTTAACAGGTAACCTTATATATCTATATAATAAATGCCCAAAAAGGCATCCGTCTACCTGTCTCTATATTCCTCCAATTTTGAAAACCTCTGTATGGATTTTATTATAGCTCGATTTTATGTGCTCAGTACATTCCAGCTGTTAGGATAGCGGTGCTCGGAGTAGAGTAAAAAGAGTTCACTCTAAAAATTCCATTTTTAAGACGCGAATACGTCAGTTCTGTACAGGGTGAGTCAACGATACAGTAAAGTTCATTATCTCATTTGTTTCGGGAATGACGAAAAAATTAAAATACAATAGTTTTAGAGAATGTTAACGTGCACAGTTTAAAATTATTTTTGAGTATTCAGGGTCCTTCAAAAAACTGTGGCCGATAAAACATGTTTTTTTAAATGGAACATCCTATTTTCTAATTTATTTTTAAATTCTGCCTAAAATTTTATAACTTTTTTTATTAACAATGTTATATACCTAAACCTAGTAGTTTTTCTAATATATTAATTTTTAAAAAAAATACTGAGTTAGATGCTACTGGGTGTTCAAATAAATTTATGCATTTCGACTAGTTTGAATTGAAAAATCTCCAATTTTTTAAATGGCACACCCTGTATGTTATTATTTTTTCTAATAGATTTTACAAAACCCTTCAATTTTATGTCATATACCTATTTCTAATAGTTTTCGATTTATTTTGAGTTTGTCAATTGTTGCCCTTACTTTTAATACACTTACGCTATAACATCATACGAGGCTGGTTTGAAAAGTCCGTGCAAAGTCCGAGAGATGGCACCACCAGCGCGTATCGAGGTCATGTTTAGTTAGTAGCATCTCTTGAATGAACGCACACCAAGTTTCAGCCATATTGGTCTATTTCTTTGTGTTTGGCATTCGTGTGAATCAAGGAAGTCGAGTGATTTTCAAGAAATGGGTGAAAAAGAATTTCGTGTAGTGATTAAACATTACTTTATGAAAGGCAAAACGCCTCAGGAGACTAAAGAGAAGCTTGATAAACACTATGGTGACTCTGCACCTTCGATTAGAACAGTTTATAAGTGGTTTCAAAATTTTCGGACTGGCCATATGGGCACAAGTGACGCTGAACGTTCTGGACGGCCTGTGGAGGTTACGACTCCAGAAATCATTGATCAAATCCATGATATGGTGATGGATGACAGAAGAGTTAAGGTGCGTGAGATTGCTAGTGCTGTGGGCATCTCGACTGAACGGGTACATAATATTTTGCATAAACATTTGGACATGAGAAAGCTATCCGCAAGATGGGTGCCGCGATTGCTCACGCTTGACCAAAAACGGAATCGTGTGAAGTGTTGCAAGGATGGTTTGCAGCTGTTCCAGAAGAATCCGGAGGACTTTAAGCGTCGTCTCGTCACTGTGGATGAAACATGGATACATTACTATACTCCTGAGACCAAACAACAATCTAAACAATGGGTTACCAAGGGGGAATCTGCACCAAAAAAGGCGAAGACCGTTCCTTCGGCCGGAAAGGTTATGGCGACTGTCTTTTGGGATTCGCAAGGGATAATCCTCATCGACTATCTGGAAAAGGGTAAAACTATTACAGGTGAATATTATTCATCGTTATTGGACCGTTTGAAAACCGAGCTGCAAGAAAAACGCCCGCGATTGGCCCACAAGAAAGTCCTTTTCCATCACGACAACGCACCAGCACACACCTCAGCAGTTGTGGTCGCAAAATTAATGGAAATAGGATTCCAACTCGTTTCACATCCCCCCTATTCTCCAGACTTGGCTCCCTCGGACTACTATTTGTTCCCCAATTTGAAGAAATGGCTGACGGGACACAGATTTTATTCAAACGAGGAGGTGATTGCAGACACTAATGGATATTTTGCAGACTTGGACAAATCCTATCATTCGGAAGGGATCAACAAACTAGAACATCGTTGGACGAAGTGTATAAGCCTAAAAGGAGACTATGTCGAAAAATAAAAAAGGTTTACTCCAAACACATAAGTAGTTTTTATTTTTGCACGGACTTTTCAAACCAGCCTCGTAGTTGCCAAGACAAAACAAAAATGTAGGCAGTGTCAAATTTTGACATGTCTATTAAGCACGTAAAAATAGTTTTCATTAATTGTAGTAAGCGACATATAAAGATAATAGTTATGGATTTTCCTAAAAATGAATTAATTGATATAGTTTATACACCGGGCGAGGCGGGAAAAAATTGCCTTTTGGCAGTAAGGCTTTACGGAGCGAAGTACCCTAATAGACGTATACCATCTAAAAAATCTTTTCAGTGCTTAATGAAACGGTTTGATGGTAGTGGTAGCATTGAGTGTACGAAACGAAAAGTAGTAAACCAGAATGCTACCAATGAGGAAAAAGAAATGGAGATTTTACTTCATGTTGAAAATAATACCCAGGTCAGCAGCCGTCAACTAGCTGACTTATCTGACACATTCCAATCTACGGCTAATCGCACCACGACAAAATACAAGTATCATCACTTTCATATGGAACTACACCAAGAACTTCAAGACCGTGATTTTGAACGACGAGTAAACTTTTGTACCACCATAGAGCAATAGAGGCCGATCCAAATTTTTTTATCCAAAATAATGTTTTCTGATGAAACTACTTCGCAGTAATGGAGCAGTTAAGAGCCATAACATGCATTATTATTCAACAGTTCATCAATTTTGGGTCCAGGGGGGTCAAAACCAAAACCATTGGTCGCTTAATGTATGGTGTGGAACATTAAATTTTCGAATTATTGGTCCATATTTTTTCCGCGAACCGCTTAACGGGCCTAAATATCTAAATTTTTTGCAAAACGAATTACCCCAGTTTCTTAAAGAAGTTGATAACTTTCAAAGGGAACAAATGTGGATTCAACAAGACGGAGCTCCTGCTCATTACCACCGGGAAGTTCGGGAATTTTTAAACCATCGTTACCTACAAAAATGGATCGGTAGGGATGGATTCATTCAGTAGCCCCCTCGATCATGTGACTTAACACCTTTAGACTTTTTTGTGGGGCTACATTAAAGATTATGTGTATGTGAATCCCCCTACAACACCAGTAGATATGGAAAATAGGATACGGAATGCGCGCAGGACAATAACGCCCTTTATGCTAAGGGAAGTGAAGGAAAATATACTAAAACGACTAAACATGTATATTCAAGTGGACGGGCCTATTTTTCAACATTTATTACGTCATAATAATTAATCATTAGATAAGTTAAACTATAATAAAATTATTATTAACTATCTGTTTATATTTTCACAATAGCGTAAGTGTATTAAAAACAAGGGTAAAAATTGAAAAAAAATCAAAGTAAATCGAAAACTATTAGAAATAGGTATATGACGTACCTAATAAAAGTTAGAGGATTTCGTAAAATCTATCAGAAAAAATAATAATATACAGGGTATGGGTAATTTGAGATTTTTCAATTTAAAATAGCCGAAATATATAAATTTATTTTGAACACCCTGTAGCATCTAATTCAAATTTCTTTACATATATCTTTTTTTTCATCTCTATAACACGCTCGTACCAATTATGAGTATTCCACCTTCAGAAACAATGGCGCTACTGGCAATTTTTTACAAAACTGAAAACTAGTATTTTTAAAAAAAAATGAAATATTAGAAAAACTACTAGGTTTAGGTATATAACATTATTAATAAAAAAGTTATAAAATTTTACGCAGAATTTAAAAATAAATTAAAAAATAGGATGTTCCATTTAAAAAAACATATGTTATATCTGCCACTTTTTTGAAGTAACCCTGTATACTCAAAAAATAATTTTAAATTGTGCATCTTAACATTCCCTAAAACTATTGTATATAACATTTTTTCGTCATTCCCGAAACAAATGAGATAATGAACTTTACTCTATCGCTGACTCACCCTGTACAATATACTCCGTCTGTACAAAAAGTTCCCAGACTGCCTTATTAAAAAAATAGAAAAATTACAAGAAAACGTTTTATTACTTGAGATGTTTTAGTCTCCTCGGACCTCAGTACAATATTCAGAACGTTCATCCATGTGAAACTGTCAGAAAAATCTTCTTTCGAGATCATGTTTTTAACTCACGCGTCAAAGTTACTTTAATGACCTCCAAATCGTCATAGAGTTGACCCTTTATATGTGGAGCTTGATTTTTGGAAATAAATAAAAGTCACTTGGTGCTAAATCAGGCAAATGAGAAGGGTAGTGGAGTACACTTGTTTTTGCGCCAATGGCCTTTTTTAGTTGTCTTAAGCTTATTTGTTCGGAGATTTCTTCTTTCCACATCTTTTTTAATCCTCTAGGTTTTTCGGAGTTTGGTAGTACCCATTTCATAACTCTTGGAATGGAATCTAGTTTCCTCCATTCTCTGTACATGATCGTCTCATCTGCTTTGTTTCATCTTCTAAGAACCATCCGCTCCAATTGGTCTTCATTTAGCATTCTTTCCTTTTTAAATATCCACATTCTTTTATTAATCTCTTTGTCATTTGGTCTTATTATATCGAAATCTACTCCTTAGTAGATATGATTAAAACAAGTTGTTATTTCTCCTATTTCTAATCAGTTTTGTTGATTATGTCCCTATGGGTAGGTATTTTGTTTTCTGCTTTAAATTCTAATCCCGATTGTTTACATTCTTCCTGTATCTTTCACGCCATATATTCCAGATCGTCGTTATCATTTGCAACAATCATTTGGTCATCAGCAAAAAAAAGAAAATAAACATATTACCATCATCAAAAAATATCCGGTCAACTTCAATAAACGCAGTTGGAACGTTATCACCTTCAATGTAACCCACATCTAATGCAATGCACTTATTACAACGTTCTAATAAGCTCTCGAATGCTTTTTAATACTCAATATTTAGAAGAATCAACTTGAGATCTGTACGAGAGAAGACCGAAAGAAAAAAATCAGAATAAATCAAATAAACGACAATGATAACATAAATGACAGTTATTTAAGGGACTAAAACTGTCGATAAAAATAAAAAATGGAGAACAAAAACACCATGGTTCAGTGTAGAAATCAAAGAGAAGTGCCGTGAAAAGAAAATCAGCTATCTAGAGTACATATCAATCAGGACAGATGAAGTCTACCAAAGATATAAAAGAATACGAGCAGAAAGAGCTGAATTGGTAAGAAGAACAAAAATGGACTACTGGGAGAGATACACAAACAAATTAGAATCAGACGTCTATGGTCAACAAAAACAAATATGGAGATTCATAAAACAGCAGAGAACTGAGATGAAAGAACTAACAGAGTATACACACGTAAAGAAAGGAACGTGGGCAACATATCTTACACAGTTATATAAAAGGGAACAGAGTATCACACTGCCACACAGATCTAACGATAAACGAAAAAACATATAACGGAAAGACATAATAGAAACACTGGAAAAATTAAAAAACCGTTAATCTCCCGGCGAAGACCAAATAGCTAATGAACTAGTAAAATTTGGGGGACACTCTCTGGTTAAGAAACTCCAGACACTACAGGGGATTATAAAATTTACCAGGCCATGGACTAGTGTGTCAAATGAAAGCTTGTAAAAACACGAGTTCAAAAATATATATAACGTAATACTTGCGCACACTTTTCTTTGTATTATTTTTAAAAAATTGCGAAAAATCGCTGCCCCCCTTATCTCGAAAAGTAATGATCAAAAAATTTTGAAATATTCTCCACAGGGTGTAGAAAAAAAAACAAAAATTTTAAGGTCATCAGTTTCCAGTAAAGATCCGAACGTTGTTGAAGACTCATTAGGGGTGTTTTGTGAAGTCACTAATCATTTTATACCTCCCTAACAAAAACTGTTATTTTTAAAAGCAATCAACGTACAAAACACTAATTGCGCAAGTCCGACTTGTACTTGGCCGGTTTTATATTATTTTAATAAAAATTTCACAAATTGCATTTTAAGCTATGTATTATATAAAATAAAAACATGATTTATATAATGAATAGTTCGTTAAAAAACTCCTAAAAAACGCTTTTTTCCGCTCTATGAATAGGTACATCTCCTTAAGTAACGTATCTGTCAAATTTGAAATCGGTATCCCATTTCAACCGAGAGTTATCGTGCCAACAGACCGACAGACAGACAAGCCGACAATAATCGGAAACAATGTTTTTTTTTTTGTAATCTAAACCCCCTGAAATGTAAAAATATCAGAAGGACATTTTCTCAAAACTACAATACTCTATCTATATATATATATATATATATATATATATATATATATATATATATATATATATATATATACATAGTATCTCAAAAAAACCATAAACAACTTTCTACCTAATTGAACACGTAAAATCGAGCCCCCCAGCTGATAACTCCATCCCCTCCATTAATTTTATCTCTTCGTCTCTCTCTGCCCTAAATTGCAATAAATCTTTTATAGCCTTCATTATTTAGATGCGGCGTGCCTGAGTTCCTACAAAGCGTCGAGTAAGTCCAATAGTACCAATACCCATGAGTATTTTATTTTATTTATTCAACTTATTTAATTTATTCAATTTATTTAATTTATTTACTTTATTTATTTTTAAATTTGTTTAATTTATTTAGTTTAATATACTGATTTTATTTAATTTGTTTGAATTTTTTTTAAATTTATCTTATTTATTTCATTTATTTTAATTTATTTTATTTATTTAATCTGTTGTAATTTAATTTGTTTAAGTTTATTTGAATTTACCTACCCCGCACATTTCTTATGAGAAGTGGCCCTCGGTGAAATTATCTGAAATCGATATATGTTATTCTTCTCGAGCTCCTGATCAAAAGTTCCCATGGGCACAAAGTCGGAAAATGGACAGTTTTTCAGATATCGGGGGTAGAAAGAAGATTTTCGGAAATCTTGTCGACAACAGTGTAGAGCCGTGAGGTTATTTATGCGCCGTTCTTCGGGGTATACAGAAGTTTTTTTCGGTCGCTGATTCCAAATTTAGTGTCAAAAATAATATTTGACAGTTGGCAGCTGTCACAAAATTGTCAACTCGCTTTATTTCTGATAAAATGCCCATCAGAATATACATCGGGCGTTTTTTACGGGCGCTGATTCCAATTCCGGTGGCAAAAATGTCATTTGAAACTTAGCAGCTACCAACAAAATGTCAACTCACCTCACTTGTAACAAAATGTTCATCAGAATATATATCAGATAGTTTTTTTTATCTACCCTTAGTATTACCTCGGAACAACGATATGGACGAAGTAGATTTCAGTTCACTTTGGGGTGGGGTTCAGATGAACATTTTGTTACAAGTGAGGTGAATTGGCATTTTATTGGTAGCCGCCAAGTTTTAAATGTCATTTTTGAATCAGCAACCTTAAAAACGTCCGGATGTATATTCTGGTGGACATTTTATTAGAAATAAGGCGAGTTGACAGTTTTTTGACAGCTGCCAACTGTCAAATCTCATTTTTGACTCCAGATTTGGAATCAGCGACCGTAAAAATCCTCGTATACCCTGCAAAACGGCGCATAAACAACCTCGCGGCTAAACGCTGTTGTCGACAAGATATCCGAAAATCGTCTTTCTACCCCAGATATCTGAAAAACCCCATTTTCCGACTTTGTGCCACGGGAACTTTTGAACAGGACCTGTAGAAGAATAACACATATCGATTTCAGACAATTTCATCGAGGGCCACTTCCCATAAGAAATGTGCGGGGTACTTTCTTTAATTTATCTAATTTATTTAATTATTTTAATTTTAAAACCTGAACTATCTTAACCTGTTCTGACAATTCGCTAACAAATTTTACGATCCGAGTGACTATTATTTTCCATAAATAACTCCCTGTATATATCAGTAAAGGCGGCCATAGCGTAGCGGTTAAGGTGTCATCCTACGCCAGCAACCCGAGTTCATATCTCGGCTCGGGAAATAATAACAAAACAAAGATAAATAATAAAGTAAAATAAAAATAAGATTTACAACGTGACAGTCGCCTCTCTCGGAAAGGGAATGTTAAACCACCCGTAGTATCATGTCTAGTAAAGCCCTCTCGCTTTGGCCGTTCAGGACCGGCATTAAACTGTAGGTCCCCTTTGTCTGTGAAAATACTTAAAAAGGCATCAACCACAGGCAAATGCGGGAGGATCGCCTACGTCCATATCAGATATATGGCACTTTAAGAAGAAAGATATATCAATATTAAATTAAATTATTTTTCAATCACGTTCATCACAATCATCAATGACCTGAAAGTTGACTAAATACACTTAGATCTATTTAAACTTTCATTTCTCATAATAGTAAATATCCAAAACAAACTAATTACATCTGGTAGACCTGCGTCAGTGTACATAACTTCTAAGACAATTAACCCCTTGGAATTTACAGCTATGGTCTAAGAATTCTAGGATATCAAATATTTATACTGAATATCTGTTAACATCCTTAAATTCGTGTAATTAATAATTGAAATTAAATCACAAAAAATCTTTACTAAATCGCATAGATGGAACGCAAGCATTTCGCCTACAATTGTACGAGGCATCTTCGGAGATCTTCACTTTTTAAAATTAAAACATCCAATGAGCTCGAGGAACCTGATCAGAATTGGCCGAATCGTAACCCACTATGATGATACTGTTTCGCGTGTGATGCAGACCGTACCCCGGGTATATTAATGTTATTAGGGTTTCTTAATTTCGATTTATTCCCTAAATTTTTGTTTATACAAATTGAAGACAGAAACAAGAATTTTGACCCCTCTTACATTGATCGTGTAATGATGTTCAACTACAGCTAATTGTATAATTTATTTTTTTAGCCATCTTTCAAGTTCCTTAATTCTAGTTGATATTGATCTTCCAATTTCCTGTTCCTACATACACTGTATCACACGAACTGGGAATTTTATAAACACTTTCGATTTATAAACGATTTCTGCCTTTTGGTGATCTTAAGCATTATCCACTTTTCTTAAAAGTGTTGAAGATTGTACGAATGTTAGATTGGCTTTTTGCCTGTAGTACCGTGAACATATGGTAAAATTGCACTAATGATGGATTCTTAGTAGTATCTTGTCCCGTTGTAAGGATTTTAAAGCGGTTAATGAAAGTTTATTTCGTTTGATTATGCATTACTTATTAAAACACTTGTCAATTTATCTGTTTCTGATAAGATATTGTGTTCATCACATACTGACAAAGTTCTAAATACTAGGGAGTTAATAACCGATAGTTTCTGAGTAGGAAAATGGTGTGAATTAACATATAGATATGGTATAAGCTGGCTCGCTATCCTGGATGGATTCAAGATCTTGTTTACGATTAATAAATGGTATAAAAAACTTTGAATAATATCTAAATGATTTCATCGTTGAATATAAAAATCAAGCTGTTTCAAAACATAAGTACAGGGCCTTCGTTTTGTGGGGCGTCTTGGGTGCCTAAATTTATGTGTATCTGAAATTCTTTGTAGGTTAATTTCACCGACATTAACGGTATTTGATATCTCAGATGAGCTAAAGCTCGTCCACTACGTTTGAAATACTAGCACTGTGGTTAATGTATTTTGTAATGGATAAAGACCTTTATGATTATCATACTTGTGTTCCTCCTTCTCACATTTGATCAATGTAGTTTCATGCTTGGCTGACGGGCTCCAGCCAAGTCAGCACAAACGCTATTACCATTGTGTATTAAGGACTGACCTGACAATGTTACATGTTTTCAAAATCACTGACTTCTGAATGTTTTTGTGTATGTTTGTGTTGAGTCTCAATTGTACTAAGTGTGGTGTGAATGTTGTTGGTGTAACGCCTGTGGCTGATATGACGAGGAGGCTAATGATGGCTTTTTTTCTTGTTTCCATAGCCTTTTTATTTCTGTTGTATGGTCTGTAGATCTGGAGATTTTTTCTGTGTATTTCATTTGGATGTTTGTGTCGTTGGGAACAGCTATGTCAATTAGGTAGGTGACTTTTTCTTTTTTGTATTGAAAGGTAATATCGGGTCTATTGGCGGAGACTGTTATCTCAATGAATATTGATGTCCCAGTAGAGCTTGTAATCTTTATTTTCAAGAATGGATGTTGGTGTGTATTTGTAATAGGGATCAGTGTTTTCTATGAGTTTGTATGCTGTGGCTAGGGCTTGGTGAACTACTTTTGCCGCTGAGTCATGTCTGGCTGTGAATTCCGTTCCGGCTAATATTTTACATCCGCTTGTTATGTGTCCGATCGTTCTTTTATGCTGGTAGCATTTCCTGCATCCTCTTCCTCCTGCCTTCCTCTCGATGGCAAGTCTTTCATGCATGCGTTGGGGTATAATTTTCTGTATTTGGTAAATTAAGAACGTATAAGGATGTGAATGTTTTCTATACCAAATGAATATGTGAGTATATGTATAGCGAACCTGTTGATGGCTTTAGTGAGATTTTTGGAGTTTTGTTCGTATAAGTTTCATGGGTCTCTTTTTGGATTCGGTTTTGAACTCTGTTTTGATGTGAGTGTGGTTGATTATTGGTTATTGTTATTATTATGTGTTAAAATTCCTCCAAATTCTTAAAACATTTTACGTTTACAAGTACGTTGAAGAGTGTGCTATAAAGACCGATCCTGCTGGTCTGTACCCTAATCTCACTACATCTGGACGGTATCATTATGTGGAAAACAAAATGTAATCTCTAAAGACATTAAAGTTAAATCTATATGTATAAATACAAGGTGTCCCATAAAAAGGTCTAAATTGTTTCACTTACAACGGGCAGAAAGGACACAGCAGTTTCAGTTCTTGAAAATTTGGTTGTTATAGAGTGTGTAAAAGTTGTTCTTAAGAATTATTCATAAAAGAATATACACAAAGTTGGAAAAGGATTTAAGTTCCATTCAGTTAGGGTTTCGATAGAGTCTTGGAACACGAGAAGCTCCTTCTGGAGTCAGTGTCCTTAGTCAGTGCTGCTTAAATATAAATCAAGACATGTATGTCTGTTTCATTGACTTCGAAAAGGCATTTGACAGAGTTAAACATGATAAATTACGGAAATCCTTCAAACAAAAAACTCGGATTCGAGTGATATTTATTATTATCAACAATTTATACTGCAAACAAAAAGCCAACATAAAAGTAGAAAATACATTAACCGCGGACATCGAAATACGTCGAGGAGTAGGACAACGTTGTATCCTCTCTCCACTCCTGTTTAATATGTACAGTAAAGTTATCTTTAATGAAATCCTAGAAAAGGAGGAAGCTGGTGTTATTATAAATGGAGAAACAATAAATAATATTCGATATGCAGACGACACAGTCTTACCAGCGAGTAAGCTTTCAGAATTACAGCATCTTTTGGAAACGGGAGATCAAACTTTGGAAATACAAACAAGAATAGAAATCGCTAAAGCATCGTTTCTATCGCTAAAGACATTCTTATACTGTCGAGGATATTAGCATTGGACTTAGGTTGCGAATGCTTCGTTGTTTCCTTTTCCGTGTGTTCTATAGAGTGGAGGCTTGGACACTAAAAAAGAACCAGTTTGATAAATTTCAAGCTTCTGAATATGGTATTACCATGAAGTCCTTGCAAAGATGAACAAAGAATACGAGATAGTTACCCTTATAAAAAGGCGAAAACTTGCAGGAAAAGATAAAGAGGAACGAAATGTTGGCCAACATAGGATTTCATGGTTGAAAACCCTGCGAGATTGGTTTGGTTGCGGCAGTACAGAGTTGTCCCGAGCGGCTACGAGCAAAGTCAGAATAGCGATGATGATTTCCAACCTCCGACAGAAGGATTTTAAGAAGAAGAGCATTTTACTAAAGGGGAGCGAACCTCTTGTGCGAGAACGTTTTACGAAAACAATAATCGAGCACCTATCGTACGGCGATATTTCGAGATCAATATCAATTACACAAATCAGAAACGATGAGAGCGGAGTGTTGAATTGATTGAAAAATAGGTGCACAAATTGGAAGGAACCAATTCTACGTCAAGCAAACTGTTTTTTTTTCCTTTTTATATTTATAAACAAGCAGTACGTTGCCTTCGTCAGAATAAAACTGTACGTCTAAGGTCAATTAAATTCTTAATTAGTTATTATATTAACAAATTATAAATATTTTGTTTTACCTTGAGCAATTGTTAGGAAAACATCAGCTCAACAGAGAAGATTACATTTCTATGGTACACAGCTAAAAGGGATTACGCACTCCGCACAACTGTTAGTATTTTCGATTTTTGGAAAAGTATAAGTAAAGATTTATTTTTTTTGCAGTCTATTACTGTCAAATGCTTCCAACTGATGTTAAGTATAGCCCGATACAACTTTTCTTTATATATATATATATATATATATATATATATATATATATTATATATATATATATATATATATATATATAATATATATAAAAATATATATATATATATATATATATATATATATATATATATATATATATATATATATATATATATAATATATATATAATATATATATAATATATATATAATATATATAAAATGCAACGTCTCTCTATCTGTCTGTCTGTCCGTTAGTGCGCTTATCACTGGAGAACCACTTGTCCGATTTACGTACGTGTTTTTTAAAACATACATATGTTCCCTGGCCAGGTTATAGGCTATATTTCGTTACGATAGGTAGCATAATGAGCAGTGACGTAAAATAGTGAATGAAGTCGGGAAAAAGTTTGCTGCTAGCGCGTTCCTTTGCAATACACAGCCTGAACCATTAAATATGGAACAATATTATGTAGCAGAGAATATCTATAAACTATAATCTATAATATATAAAATGCAATGTCTCTCTGTCTGTCTGTCTGTCCATCAATGCGTTTATCTCGCGAGAACCACTTATCCGATTTACCTGTCTTTTTTTAAATTCATACTTATATTCTTTGGCCAGGTTATATAATAATAATTTATATCTATAATATACATAAAATGCAACGTCTCTCTGCCTGTCTGTCTGTCCGTTAGTGTGCTTATCCCTCGAGAACCACTTATCCGATTTACGTGATTTTTTAAATTCATACATATATTCTTTCACCAGGTTATAGATATATATTTTATTACATCTATAATATATATAAAATGCAACGTATCTCTATCTGTCTGTCTGTCTGTCGGTTAGCGCGCTTATCACTGGAGAACCACTTATCCGATTTTCGTACTTTTTTTTTTAAAACATACATATATTCTCCGGCCAGGTTATAGGCTATATTTTATTACGATAAGTAGCATAAGGAATGAGCACTGACGATAATAGTGAATGAAGTCGGAAAAAAGTTTGCCGCTAGCGCGGTTTCTTGCAATACACAGTCTAACCCATTAAATATGGAACAATATTATGTAGCAGAGAATATCTATAATCTATAATATATATAAAATGCAATGTCTCTCTGTCTGCCTGTCTGTCCATAAGTGCGTTTATCACGCGAGAACCACTTATACGATTTACGTGTCTTTTTTTTAAATTCATTCATATATTCTTTGGCCAGGTTAAATAATAATAATAAACTATATCTATAATATATATAAAATGCAACATCTCTCTGTCCGTCTGTCTGTCTGTCCGTCCGTTAGTCCGCTTATCACTGGAAAACCACTTATCCGATTTACGTGCTTTTTTTTTTAAAAACATACGTATGTTCTCTGGCCAGGTTATAGACTATATTTTATTACTTTAGGTAACATGAGGAATAAGCAGTGACGATAATAGTGAAACAAATCGAAAAAAAGTTTGCCGCTAGCGCGTTCTCTTGCAATACACTGCCTAAACCACTAAATATGGAACAATATCATGTAGCAAAGGATATCTATAATATATATAAAATGCAACGTCTCTCTGTCTGTCCGTTTGTGCGCTTATCACTGGAGAACCACTTATCCGATTTACGTGCTTTTTTTTAAACGTACGTATGTTCTCTGGCCAGGTTATAGGATATATTTTATTACGTTTGGTGACATAAGGAATAAGCAGTGACGATAATAGTGAATCAAGTCGAGAGAAAAGTTTGCCGCTAGCGCGTTCTCTTGCAATACACTGCCTAAAGCATTAAATATGGAACAATATCATGTAGCAAAGAATATTATATATATAAAATGTAACGTCTCTCTGTATGTCTGTCTGTCCGTTAGTACGCTTATCACTCGAGAACCACTTATCTGATTTACGTGTTTTTATAAATTTATACATATGTTCTATATAATTCGATATAAGCCTAGATAATGGGAGATAAGGTGAGATAATGGGAGATAAGGAGAAATAATGGGAGCTAAGTCGAGATAAGCCTCGATAATGGGAGATAAGGTGAGATAATGGGAGATAAGTATAAATAATGGGAGGTAAGGAGAAATAATAGGAGATAAGCAGAAATAAGTCTAGGTAATGGGAGTTATGGTGAGATAAGGAAAAATAATGGAAGATAAGGGAAAATAATGTGAGATATTTTATTACGTTGGGTAACATAAGGAATAAGCAGTGACGATAGTAGTGAATCAAGTCCACGCGAGCGGAGCCGCGGGGCCGGCTAGTGTATATATATATATATATATATATACATACATACATACATACATACATACATACATACATACATATATATATATATATATATATATATATATATATATATATATATATATATATATATATACAGTTGTGGTCAAAATAATAGCAGTGGTTCAATAAAAATAACTAAAACTGTTGAAAGGTAACTGCAAAATTCCATTAAGGAAAAAAATATTTTATCGTTTAAGAACTTATCAACTGTGCTGAGGTTTCAACAAAAAATATGTATATAAAAATAAATATAAACAAAATAATAGCAGTATTCGCTTAACACTGGTGTGTTTCAAACCTAAATGGTTTTTGCTCCTTGTGTTCGGTTAAATTGTCAAATTTAGAATAGTTTTGTGGCAGATCCATCAACACTTTTTCTGTTTTCAATACAACTATGGGAAGGAAGAAGCACTGTTTTCAAGAAAAACGTGAATTAATAAGAAAATTGCGTCGTGATGGAAAATCTTACATGTAGATTCAAAATATTTTGGGATGCTCAGCTAAAATGGTAGAAAACGCTTTAAGATGGCAACTTACACCTGAAACTCGCGGTCGTAAACGCAAAACTACATCCAGACAGGACACACTTATAGTTCGAGCTTCAAAAGCAAACCCATTTGCTTCGTCAACACAATTTCAGGAGATTGTGGGAGTGGATGTAGCTCCTAGGACGATACGACGACGACTTAAAGAAGCAATGTTACCAGCAAGAAGTCCGCATAAGGTACCCTTGTTAAATAAAAGACACAGAAAGAGGCGATTAGAGTTCGCGAAGGAACATATTGAATGGCCTCTATTTAAATGGCGTAATATACTGTGGTCCGACGAAAGCAAAGTTGTATTATTTGGAAATGTAGGCCGCAGAACATACGTTAGACGCCCTTTAGGAACCGCATATCAGCCTCAGTATACTATTAAGACAGTTAAACATGGAGGTTCAAAAATAATGGTATGGGCATGTTTCTCCTACTTCGGAGTAGGGCCTATATTTTGGATAAAAAACATGATGACCGCCAGTGTTTATGTTGAAATTTTACAGGACGTTATGTTGCCCTATGCAGAATATGAAATGCCACTTAAATGGGTTTTTATGCATGACAATGACCCAAAACATAGCAGCCGATTATATTATGTAAACAATTTTTAGAAAAGAAAAAAATTAATGTCTTAAATTGGTCAGCTCAAAGCCCAGATCTGAACCCGATAGAAAATCTGTGGGGTGATATTAAAGATAGCGTAGCACGTGAAAAACCTAAGAATCAAGACGAGCTCTGGGCTGTAATCAGAGATTCTTGGAAAAGCATTCCTGTTTTTAGATGTCAAGATTTGGTTAATTCTATGCCGCGACGTTGTGAAGCTGTCATAGCCAATAAAGGGTTTACAATTAAGTATTAAGTGTGTCTGATGCTCATATAAGAAAAATATTGTTAATCAGTTGTACAGTCTTTTTTTAACAGTAATTTTAGTAAAACACTGCTATTATTTTGTCCACCATAATTTTTAGAAATTTGTCGGTTTTCTTTGATTTTTAAGAATTTAATTAATTAGCCTTACACTACTTTGATGCATCTTAGGTAGGCTTCAAAGTTACCATATTTATGTTTTAGTTGTTCTATTAAAAAAACTTAATAAATATGTTTTGATAAAAATTTAGTAAACACTGCTATTATTTTGACCACAACTATATATATATATATATATATATATATATATATATATATATATATATATAAAGGGTGATTCATTTAGAGGTACTTTTTGTGATGGGGATTTAATTGCAGATTGCGCATGCGTCGTGTCAACTGAAGTGGCATTCCTGTTCAGTAGTGTTTGACAATTCATGATGGAAAGACTTAGCCCGGCACAGCGTCTACAAATTGTTCAACTTTATTACGAAAATGGGCGTTCTACGAGGAATGTGTATCGGGTGCTTAGAGCAACTTATGGTCCACATAATCGGCCTACCGAACGCACAATTCGCTCTACCATCAATAAGTTTGAGACCCAATTTTCATTATTGGATAATGCTCGACCGAATAGACCACATCCAGCACGTAGTGAAGAAAATATAGGGGCGGTAGCGGAGAGTGTACGCGAAGACCGTGAAGTGTCGATTCGTCGCCGTTCTCAACAGCTTGGCCTGTCATATTCAACAACTTGGCGTATTTTACGTAAGGATCTTTCTTTAAAAGCATACAAAATTCGACTAGTACAATAACTGAAGCCGACCGACCTTCCGAATCGTTTCCGTTTTAGTCGTTGGGCTCTTGACAAGCTTGCAGAAGATCCACTGTTTTCGAGAAAAATTTTGTTCACCGATGAGGCCCATTTTTGGCTTAATGGGTTCGTGAATAAACAAAATGCCCGTATTTGGGGTGATGAACAACCTGAAGAGGTTCAAGAGCTGCCATTAAATCCAGAAAAAACAACTGTTTGGTGTGGTTTATGGGCCGGTGGAATAATCGGTCCATATTTCTTCAAAACAGAGGCCGGCCGGAATGTTACTGTGAATGGTGACCGTTATCGCGCCATGATAACAGACTATTTGATGCCAGAAATTGAAGCCCGTGGTCTCGACGAAATTTGGTTCCAACAAGATGGCGCCACTTGCCATACAGCCCGTAAAACCATGGCTTTACTGCGAGAGCAATTCGGCGGACAGATCATTTCACGCTTTGGACCAGTGAATTGGCCGGCTAGATCATGTGACATCACACCTCTTGACTTTTTCCTTTGGGGCTATGTAAAGTCCAGTCCAAAATCTACATGGATAAGCCAGCTACAATTGAGGCATTGGAGGCCAATATTACTCGAGTCATTGGCCAAATACCACTCGAAATACTCACACGCGTCATTGAAAATTGGAACTTCAGAATGGACGTTGTTAACCGTAGTCGCGGACAACATTTGAAAGAAATTATCTTTAAGAAATAATTGTAAAGAATGGTTCTTTTATATGATAATAAAGATTATAAAATAAAATTGTTTTTATTCATTTTTTTTTATTTAAAAAAAAGTACCTCTAAATGAATCACCCTTTATATATATATATATATATATATATATATATATATATATATATATATATATATGAATACTGCAACTTTGTTTAGAACAGGAAGTCGTCCATCCTTCCACGCGAGAACTGAACTAAATAAACTGCATAAAATTTCTACTTAATTTCGTGCAGTAACTCCGACATACCTTTTATAGGCCTCGTTATTTGGATATAGAGGGTAACAAAAGTGGCTCAGTTGGCACGTTTCTTTGGTTTCGCCATTCTAAATGATCCGGTAGGGTTTACCTCAATGTAAGTTTTATTTGAAAATCGATCAGCAAAGGTCAACGTCTTTTGTCTTACTGTGTTATCGTCTCAATCGAACGGAAAATAATCTTTTTAAGGAACATTTTTCTATTCCTTTTTACACTTCGCTAGTAAAACAGAAACTCAGCACTCAATATAATACTAACAGTAATATATCATGTGTAGTAATAATTAATGTCGTTTTTGTATAATGTGTTTTTTGAAGTTAATCCGTAATAATATAAACAAGATACACATAACAGCATAACCGACAGGAGAAGAAAAATAGATACTTTACATGACACTGAAGACACGATCCCAACAACTAGTTAGTTAGTTAGTAAAGTTCGGCTCGAAAACCATCATCAAACGCAGTTTTACACCTAAGAAAAGGGATGCTATGCGTCTGAAGGAACTTCAAAGGAGTAATTCGTTTCGAACTGCTACTAAACGAATATCAGTAAGGGTTTTGTCGACAACTGGAAATACTTCAAGTCTTAAGGAAAGAAGAACTCGCAGTGGTCAAATGGATAGGAAATTTTGACAATGCTAGGCCACATGTGGCATGACTTACTTTAAAAAAAATTAAACCAGTTGACATGACAAGTTCGTCCTCACTCTTCGTACTGCCCCGACATCATCCCATTCAATTATTATTTATTTCGGTGAGTACAATACCTCCTTAATTTCGTAACGAAGAACAATTGAAAAACGCTATCGTCTACCTACCCAAAAGCTGATCAGAAGCAGTAGAAATTAATGGTAATTATTTAAAAAATAAACATAAACAGTTTTTTTCCTATTTTAATTGAGGTTTATTAAATCAAATATAAGCCATTTTGATCAATATGTCAATCGTCATTTTTCTGGCAGAACTCCCGTCACTATATAACTTCTAGGGCGCAGAATTAAATTAAGTGATTTTCACAAGTCACTTGGAGTAAATTTTACACCATTAAGCGAGTTCTGCAAAGACGAAAAATATATAGAAGTCTGGCAGGGCAAGATCAGGGCTATATTTATTTATTTATTTATACATTCAATTCCAACAGGCCAGGGCCCAATTACAGCAATTAAAATAAAATTAAAATGTTTTAACAATCTCCAAATTAAAAAAAAATAAAAATAGTAATAATAAAAAACTACAAATTTGAGCAACCTCTAAACACTGAGCAGAGAACCAATAAGTACCGACAGCCTACTGCAATGGAAATCACCGGAGTTTCCAATGACATTGCCGTTATTACACATTATATAAATAGGGCTGTGGAATAATATATTTGACCTAGCCCGGCCGAGGCTAAAAATAGGTGAGCGCCTTGCCCCAAGGCGTGGTACATGGAAAGATACATTGCTTAATAGGAAAGGGCAATCAATATGGTAATTTAACAGCTTATATAAGAATTCGATGGAGTGAATGACCCTTCTCTTTGCAAGAGGCAACTTATTAAACCTTGACAAGATTAGTCCGTGATCAACACCGCGGTCCGGATAGACACCATCCCTCTTAAAAATAAGATATGTAATGAAGCGCCTCTGTATCGATTCGATTGAGTTGTTATGGCAATTGTATATAGAAGCATAGTCAAACTTAGATCTAACCAAGGAATAATAGAGAACCTTGATTGCAGATATGTTAGTAAAGTCTCTACAATTTCTAATCAGGAAACCCTAATCAGGAAACTCAGCAAAAGAGAATTTCTCGTCAAAGATGATACCCAAATCTCTAACTGAATGAAGATTCTGTAGAACAGTATCACCTACGGAATAATTGAAAAATATAGGGTTGTTACGATAGGAATATCGGACGACATTGCATTTGGAAACGTTTAAGGTGAGCCTGTTAGTAGAGCATTAATGCTGCTCTGTAATTCGTGGCAATCAGAAACCGAGTCTATGCGTTTAAAAATCTTAAGGTCATCGGCATAAGCAAGCTTCCGGAACCTATCTCACTCAGCAAGTCGTCAACAAACATATTGAAAAGAAGAGGTCCCAGATTGAAACCCTGGGGAACACCTGAACTGGGAACATAGAGAGGCGATCTAAACCCATTGATTTCTACAAAAAAACCTGCGATCCAGGAGGTATGAATTTAAAAGATCAATCAGGTTATTTGAGAGCCCGAAACGAGATCCGTAAGTAGTGATCAAGTCGATCAAAGGCTTTGCGAAAATCCGTATAGACCACGTCAATCTGGCTCCCATCATTGATACCGTCGCACACAAACTGCGAGAATGAGGCAAGATTTGTGGTGGTGGAACTGCCAGGCGTAAAACGGTGTTGGTCAGTAAAAACCGTATTTCTCACTTTTGAGAAAATAAATTTATGCAAAATAATTTCGAGAATTTTAGAGAAATTACATAAAATAGATATGGGTCGATAATTATCAACCACACCTGAATCCCCAGACTTCAAGATAGGTCGGACTTTGGCCACCTTCCAAGTAGCAGGAAACGTATGAGTCGTCAACACTAGATTAAAGATATAGGGTAAAGAACCAGATAGAGCGGACACGCAATCCTTGACAACAAAACTGGGAGTGCCGTCGGAACCGGAGGTCAGTTTATTCTTGAGACACCTAGCCGCAGTTACAATATCCCTCTCGGAAATTTCGGGAACGTCAACAAAAAAAGGGGGAGCTCCCCAATAACTATACTCCTCAGTGTGAAACCAATCACCAAAGGCAGTGACTATGCTAGGTGGGTCGTTATAGACATGATCATTATTTCTCATGTTATTAGGAATGCCAGATTGAGAGCGTTTACTCTGAATAAACGCCCAGAAGCTATATGGTGGATGCATCAGAAACTCCCAACCAAACTCTCTCAATTTTTGCCGGATAGTCAAAGATATAGGTCGTCTGACTTTGTCATGACCGCTAGCTACAATCGTTGATAGTACAGGGTAAAATCACAAAATGTAGCTGCTTTCTTTACTGGTGGGACAGTAAAGTAACTGATAGAAGACTGATTAAAAGAACTGAGTTTGTCTGTTGGAAATTGAGTATAAGATGTTCGCAATTGATCGAATCAAAAACTATTTTGATAATTGGCTGTTGTAAGAACAATTCTTTTCCATTTTTGTTTAAACAAATTACCTGTAAATAACAATAATTTACATGAATTTCGTGTGATACAAATAACGCTTGACTCTCAAAATTAACCTTCTAATTGCATATAAATCTTGTAAATATATTAATATTAAATCGGAATTCAATGCACCCACATGCCGGTCTCTTTTCATATTTATCAATGAAATTAACCTTGAGATCAACTCAATAACAATATCTCGAACTAATAATAATAATAATAATCTTGATATTATAATACAACAAAGACTACAAGACTAACGATCACGCAGATATTGGAGGCAATCGTGAGAGTCGATAACAATAGGGCAGCCATAAATATTGCTTCTTTTAGAGATTATTACAGCAGTGGCGTGTTGTTTATGGGGCCAAAAGGGACGGGAGATTTTAACATTTGAGTAAAAAAAGATGGTATAATAAGTACTTATACGCAGGCATTCCACCTATTATCTATTAGAAAGGCGTTTTGAACGCTTGCTTGCTGCTGAATATGATTTCGACGGATTTGTTTCTAACACCTTCACTATTAACGCCGGTATACCTCAAGGCTCCATACTGTCTCCTACTCTCTTTCTCATTTACATTAACGATCTGCTGGAAAAGAGCGAGAATCCAATCTACAGCTTTGCAGATGACAGTAAGCTTATCTCTTCGTTCACTTTGAACGCTCGGACATCGGCTACTCAGACGAATATCCGCAGACAGCAGGAAGTCATTCAACTTAACAAAGGCCTGGAAGAAATTCTTTCTTGGGGTGACAGTAACCAAGTGGAATTTAACGCTACAAAAACCCAGGCGGCAGTTTTTTCTAAAAAAGTTAACGTTGCTGAACCCGACATGGTTATGTCGGGGCACTCCTTTCCTCTAACATCGTCACTCAATTTGTTGGACATTAATTTGGGAGTAAATATGTCCTGGCATGAACATGTTGCAGGCATAGCAAGGAGAGCTTCTCAAAAGTTGGGAATATTATTTCGAACCAGAAAGCTTTACACTCCACAACAACTGTTAATTCTTTACAAAACTCAAATTCGACCCACTATGGAATACTGCTCCCATGTTTGGGGCTCCGCTTCCAGACATACACTGCATTTGTTGGATTCTATTCAGAGAAGAGCTGTTCATCTGATTGGAGACCCGGAACTGACCGGCGGCCTTGATTCGCTGGAACATCGAAGAACGGTGGCGACTTGAGCCTATTCTACAAGTATTTTCATGGAAAGTGCTCGAAGGATGTGGCCCGCGTTTAATTCCTCCCAGAACGGTGCATGTTAGAAGTACACGTAGCGCTAATACTTCACATCCATATGAGGTTCAGCTTGTTACTCCTCGTACAACGCTTTTCAAGCAGTCTTTTATATAGAGAACATCATCCCTTTGGAATAATTTGCCCAGGACTGTGTTTCCCACCGAGTACAATTTACAGCGATTTAAGAACAACGTGAATCGCTTTTTCCGCACACGTGTCGCTCCTGTAGTGCTTTAAGGACTTCCCTGCAGCACGTGTGCTAGACCCATAAAAAAAAAAGCAACATAGAGTAGTATATTTAAAAAAGAACCAACATAAAAATTATGTTGGTGGAATACAAGAATTATTAGTGAATGAAGTATATTAAGAAAAACAACGTTTAAATTTAGGGAAAATAACATGCCAATTACTAAAGGATCATATATTCTCAAAAAAGTTAAAATTTTGTTTATATTCTCGTGGCTAGGGTATGGTTGGAGATATTCATAGATATTTCAGTAGTTATTAATAGTTACTGATGCATCGAATAAAGGCAGGCGAATTAAAAAATTATCGGTATATAGACGACTATCGATATATTGATAACTATCGATATATCGATAGTTATCGATACATCGACAGTTATAAATGGATAGGCATCATTTATTTCCAAACACCGGTCATCAATTTTAAAAGATGATACATTTTTTTGAAGTTAGAAGTAAATAGTTATCAATAGTTACCGACATATCGAATAAAGATAGGTGGATTTAAAAGTTATGGATATATCGACAATTATCGACATATTAATAGTTATCGATACATCGATAGTTAATAATTATATCGATAGGCATCAGTTATTTGGAAAACCCGGTCATTAATTTTAGAAAATGATAACAAATTTTGAAAAATGGGCTCTTTTTTGGAAGTCTTCCCCGCTCAGATAATCAATTTTTGAACAAGAGTTATCAACATACCGATACTTATCGACATATCGATAAGTTGGTAACTTATCGATAACTAGAGAATATTGTTATCGATAACTATCGATAGTCAACGTTAACTATCGATAGTCATCGACAACTATCAATATATCGAAAAATCTCAATTATCGGGTTAGCATCGGCTATAGGAATAGGTAAAAGCCACTATCGCCCAATCCCTAGACGGGGGATATACTTAAATATGTATTTGCAGAATGAGTTGACGTTATGGAATATTTACCTTAATAGTATTGTAACTTTTCTCTCAAACTATTTCGTCAATTTAAATTACTTGTTTTTGTAATAAGCTAGCCAGTATTACTAATATACATTATTTTGCATCGAAAATATGCAAAAGTTGGCTCTTGTAATTAAGATTAATTACTTGCTTAATTAATTATCTCAGTATTGCTGATATATCCCACTTGTCTATTAAAATATTCCAAATGATATTTTAATAAATTTAAGCGGAATGAAGTAAATAAAACTTAAAAGCTATAATAACAGATGTGTCTCCTTCGACTTTACAACTTACAAAAGTAGTTATAAGGGTTTAAAAGGGTAATCAGAAGAATATTAAAAATTATAGTCCTGTTTTGGTTTTGAGAGCCGTCTAGAAAATTGTGTAGTATATTTCCCCAACAAATATCAACTTCCAGTGTCGTTCAGTAAAAGTTTTACAACCTAGTAATAAGGAAAAATGAGCTATCTCTTATACTCTCCTTTACGAGTTAACAGTTTCTAATCTAGTCAGTATAACGACAACACTGAAATAGCTCATTGTTCAGGGACGTCACCAATGAATTTTATTCTGTTCGTCAATGATATTAAATTTCCCCAGGAAGAACTGTCAAGCTCGCGGGTGACACAGCATTGGATGGAGATGCACTGGCTGGTCGAATATCTACGGTATGCAAAAGTGTGAGTTAGTTTATTTTAAACCAAGGGGGAAAAAAATGACGCATATTTTTTAACAATATATATTTTCTAAGACAACATTTATGACAGTGCAACAGTAGTGACGTTTTTAAAAAGCTATTTAGATTCAAAAAGTAATTGGAATACAAAAATAATCGTCAGATGCTATATTGACTCATAGCATCTACTTTTTTCTGGGTCATTAATGACAAATTTCTGGGGTCAAATAATAAATTAACAGAATATTACTATCCAGGAAATGTATAATTAGATAAATATTTGAAGTGAGACATCACCGTTACCTCGATTATATATATATATATATATATATATATATATATATATATATATATATATATATATATATATATATATATATATATATATATATATAATTTGGCGATCGATTCTTGGGTTTTGTTTAAACGAAAATAACATACACCAAAAGCTGTAATATTAGGTATACATATTACAACTTTTTTTAAAGCTTTAACGTTAAATCTCGAAATAGGCGGTCCACTATTTAAATGTGGCAATCTATTCCGAGACATCAAGTGCTGAGAGAAAGAACACTTATATTTTCAGCTGCTTTAAACAAATATTCGGGAAAGATATTCTTGTCCACGGGCCACACACTAGCCGCTTTAAATCCGTTCACAATGGTGCCAATGATAGCAACTCTTTGTAAGCTTCTGCAAATAAACTTGCAACTTGATATTGTTACTTAACGACCTGGATTTGTCCTCAACTATTTTTTTATTGTTTAAATATAATAATTGCTCATAGGTTTAAAAAATAAATACGCCCAGTGACTGAAGCCAGTCAGTAGTAAGGCCTAGCAGTTGTAACATCATTATACCCCATTAGCATTTGCTATGTTCAACGCTTCCAGGTTCTTCAAATGCATTGTATTTCTTCCAAGCAGAAGTAACACCTTATTTTCAGAGGTTGGCTTTACGATGCTTATAAAATGTTTCATCAATTTCATAAATGAGTTTGAGTTAATATAACCAGTGTCTGCAATGATGACAACACTCTCAGAAGATGTGCCATTCCCCAATTCAGGATTTTGTATCATTCTTTTAAATATAAGCATTGGTTGCACAAACGTCCAGCCACACTGGCGCAACATAAAGCCTCTTTCTCCGCTTATGATTGCGCCGATTTGTGTCTTCCTTTTTAATCCCAAAATTTTTTGCGTTTTTTTCCTGAACGGTGGAAAATCCACTTTCATCAACGTTAAATATTTTTGTAGAGGTTCGATTTGCCCTACTCTCCTCTCTCAGTTCTCGCCCATTACCAAGAAATTATTTGTTTTTTTGCACACTAAATTTTTATTTGCTTCATCGTAAATGATCGCGTTTCATGGGCGAGTTAATTTTGTAAATGATTTGGTGAAATGCAGTTTTGCTTCTTTTTTCAATTTTTCAAAAATTTGAAAAGAAAAAGTATTGAATGACCCACGAGTCACCCATTTCAATATAGGCAGTGAATGTAGTTACACCATGTATATATATATATATATATATATATATATATATATATATATATATATATATATATATATATATATATATATATACATATATATATACACATACGAGGCTGGTTTGAAAAGTCCGTGCAAAGTCCGAGAGATGGCACCACCGGCGCGTATTGAGGTCATGTTTAGTTAGTAGCTTCTCTTGAATGAACGCACACCAAGTTTCAGCCATATTGGTCTATTTCTTTGTGTTTGGCATTCGTGTAAATCAAGGAAGTCGAGTGATTTTCAAGAAATGGACGAAAAAGAATTTCGTGTGGTGATTAAACATTACTTTATGAAAGGCAAAACGCCTCAGGAGAATAAAGAGAAGCTTGATAAACATTATGGTGACTCTGCACCTTCGATTAGAACAGTTTATAAGTGGTTTCAAAATTTTCGGACTGGCCATATGGGCACAAGTGACGCTGAACGTTCTGGACGGCCTGTGGAGGTTACGACTCCAGAAATCATTGATCAAATCCATGATATGGTGATGGATGACAGAAGAGTTAAGGTGCGTGAGATTGCTAGTGCTGTGGGCATCTCGACTGAACGGGTACATAATATTTTGCATAAACATTTGACATGAGAAAGCTATCAAGATGGGTGCCGCGATTGCTCACGCTTGACCAAAAACGGAATCGTGTGAAGTATTGCAAGGATGGTTTGCAGCTGTTCCAGAAGAATTCGGAGGACTTTAAGCGTCGTTTCGTCACTGTGGATGAAACATGGATACATTACTATACTCCTGAGACCAAATAACAATCTAAACAATGGGTTACCAAGGGGGAATCTGCACCAAAAAAGGCGAAGGCCGTTCCTTCGGCCGGAAAGGTTATGGCGACTGTCTTTTGGGATTCGCAAGGGATAATCCTCATCGACTATCTGGAAAAGGGTAAAACTATTACAGGTGAATATTATTCATCGTTATTGGACCGTTTGAAAACCGAGCTGCAAGAAAAACGCCCGCGATTGGCCCACAAGAAAGTCCTTTTCCATCACGATAACGCACCAGCACACACCTCAGCAGTTGTGGTCGCAAAATTAATGGAAATAGGATTCCAACTCGTTTCACATCCCCCCTATTCTCCAGACTTGGCTCCCTCGGACTACTATTTGTTCCCCAATTTGAAGAAATGGCTGGCGGGACAAAGATTTTATTCAAACGAGGAGGTGATTGCAGACACTAATGGATATTTTGCAGACTTGGACAAATCCTATTATTCGGAAGGGATCAACAAACTAGAACATCGTTGGACGAAGTGTATAAGCCTAAAAGGAGACTATGTCGAAAAATAAAAAAGGTTTACCCCAAACACATAAGTAGTTTTTATTTTTGCACGGACTTTACAAACCAGCCTCGTATATGCACAAATATAAATCTGCCACTTACGGATACAAATACAAAGATCGTCAAACAGAATCTGTACAAACACGACTATTACTCCAAAAATATTTTATTTCTATTTCTGTAAAATCAAGTCACTGAACACATGTATCAAGATTTTTAATGCAGTACCCACTTTCATCAACGTTAAATATTTTTGTAGAGGTTCGATTTGCCCTACTCTCCTCTCTCAGTTCTCGCCCATTACCAAGGAATTATTTTTTTTTGTACATTAAAATTTTATTTGTTTTATTGCAAATGATCGCCTTTCATGGGCGGGTTAATTTTGTAAATGATTTGGTGAAATGCAGTTTTGCTTCTCTTTTTCAATTCACCCATTCACCCATTTCAATATATGCAATGAATTTAGTTACACCCTATATATATATATATATATATATATATATATATATATATATATATATATATATATATATATATATATACACACACATATATAAATCTGCCACCTACGGATACAGATACAAAGATCGTTTTTTAAAACAGAATCTGTACAACCACGACTATTACTTTAGAAATATTTTATTTCTATTTCTGTAAAATCAAGTCACCGAACACATGTACCAAGGTTTTTAATGCAATATCAAAATAATACTGTCAAAATCTTTAAATAAATTCAAGAAAAAACTTACAGATCTCTTACGTATAAATATATTTTATAACATTACAGAGTTTATGGACTATAAAAATTAATATTACACATAATTATTTTTATGGTCCCTAAAATCCTAACCGTAGTTTGTGCCAGACGTATGTATTTTGTTTTGTATTTCATATTTTTCTTAGTTTTACCCGAACATCTTAATTTACTTTCAATCTGAACTTGTCTGATGTCATTTGTATGATCTTATAGGCAAATAAATATAATTTAAATTATTATGTGGTAGTTACTGGATGTGTCCGTCTGTATGGCACATCCGATTTTTCTCAGAAACTATTTGGCACAAATATAGGAATTGATGGGCCAATCAGAGCCGTGTATTTTTGAATCTTAACTTAAGGGGTTAGTTTTGGGGGGTGAAATCGTAGGTGGAAAAAATTACCAGGTCATCGAATGGGGTATCAAATGAAAGCTTGTTCAAAAATATATACGATGTAATACTTGCGCATACTTTTTGTTTTAATTTTTTTTTAAAATAGCCAAAAATCGCTGTCCTCCCCCCCCCCCTACCTCGAAAGTGTTGATTAAAAAAATTTTGAAAAAATTTTGGAGTATTCTCCATAAAGTATGAGCGAGTGCATTGCATTTGCTAATTTATCTGGTATAAACTACGAAAACTACGTGCCTTGACACTATGGTGGGGGTTTTGTTAATATTCTATTCAGTGCATTACTGCTCGCACGTCACTCCTGTATCGAGACAAAAATATTTTTACTTTATTTATTTATAATTAAACCAATATTTAATTTGTTTTACACTTTTATTACTAGATTCTGCATTGAACTAGGTCGATTTAATGGTCATTAGGTAGCTACGACGCTATAACTATTATACATGATTGACTAAGAAAAAAATGAAAATACATATTGGATATTAAGATGTCAGAGACCTAATTAATTCAGCCTAAGTAAAGATTTTATTTTAAAAGGAATCTATAATATGCTAAACGACTGATGAAAGTAATAAAAAAATAACATTACATTAAAACATATTTTTAAATGGTTCAGCGAAACAGATCCTAGAAAACATTATCCAATAAGAAGAATACATATAAGTTTGCACTGAACGATATCATTCAACCTTTTAAAGATAATCCTTTCAAGAACACAATATGTGTGTATGTTTTCATATATATATATATATATATATATATATATATATATATATATATATATATATATATATATATATATATGGGTCATTTTATTTAAACCGGACCCCCCATCAAGCCAAAATTTGGAGCCACGTAGAGCGGCTTGCGTGGGCTTAAATTAAAGCTTAAAACTCTACTTTTGAAAGCCGTGGGGCGATTTTGAAAATAAAATATTGTGCATGCACAGAGGTCCCCGACAGGAAACTACGTCCCAAAAAAAAAACAATAAAAATGAAAGCAAAAAAGGTAGAAGGGCATTTTTTTTATAACCTCACTATACTTTTATCTTTGTTTTCGAAAAACAAAAAAAAAATTACCCCCCGTGGATTTTTTTTTTGGAAGTCCCGATCGCGTTTTACAACAGGTTTTGTTGGTTGAAAAATTCAAAATTCCAAAAATCGCTTGAAAAAATTTTAAAAATTCATACGTATTTCTCAAAGCAAAACAAAACTTTTTTGTTCTATGAACCTGGATTCTAAAGTGCGTTATTTTCGAGCGAACCCAGGTTTATAAGAAAAAAAAGGATTTGTTATTCAATAAGGAAGCTAAACCAATCGCAGGAATATTAAAAATTCATTACTTTACATTTTTTTATAAGAAGATATTCTATCGCCAAAAAAGGAGTCAAGTTAACAGAAGTGCCAAGAAGTGATAACATAGATATACTGAAGTAGAGCAATCTGAGCAATTAAAATATTAAGCAGATCTAAATTTTTTTTTCAGGTTTAATCATTTATAGTGTCTTTTAATTCCTATTATTATTATATTATTTATTACTGTATTGTTATTTTCTTTTTAGTATTCGTTAAATAGTATTTATAAATGTTTCTACGTTAATTTTAATCAAAATATACACAAACTATTAAACTTTGGTTCATTTAATTTAAACGTAAAATAAGGTGGTTCATAATTTGATTAACATTTGTTGCTTATCTTAAAAATAAGAGACTAACTACTTTTGTTATTCCTAGATTACAATATTGCCTTATTTTTTTTACATACATTTTATTAATTTTACTTGAAATGAATTTATCTACCTGTTTGGACGAAATTGATGTTAATATATCCCTGTTTGATTCTCAATACGAGACTTCATACAAAACTAATAACGGTTTTTCTTCGATTAAAAAAAAGAAAAAAAAAAGAGTTTATCCAAGTATAAAGCAAAAGTATAAAGAGAAAGACTTGTAAAAACACAAAAATAATTTTCTTTACATAAACAATTATAAAATATATGCGGTGTCGTCCTAAGAGGACTCATCAGTAAGAAAAAATTTCTAGCAAGGTAAGTGAAAACAAAGAAGCATATATGCAGCCACATAAATCTTGGCTTTTGCCATCTTTCTGCGCTCAAAAATGAAAAGCATTGTTTCTTATTGATGAGTCCCCCAATGCTCTTAGGGCAAAACCGCATATATTTTATAATTGTTTATGTAAAGAAGTATTCTTGTATTTTTACAAGTCTTTATCTTAATACTTTTGCTTTATACTTTGCATAAACTCTTACTCCTTTTTTAATCTAAGGAAATACCTTATTGTTTTTGTATGAAGTCTAGCATTGAAAAACAAACAGTTATAATAATATCAATTTGGTCCGAACAGGTCGATAAATTCATTTCAAGTAAAATTTTATAAAAATTCTCAGACGAAAGATTCATTTATAAACGTGTTATATTTTATTAGGTTTACAAAATTTTTATAGAATCTCCTGTAATGTTTTCAAATACTATATATCCCGCGGAAATCTGGGTCATGGAACACACTGCTTTCGAGAAAAAACGAAAAAAATTCACTCGGAATTTTTTTCTCGAAATCAACGCACTTTAGAATCCAGGTTCATAGAACCAGAAAGTTTTGTTTTGCAATGAAGAATACGTATGATTTTTTTAGATTTTTTCAAGCAATTTTTCGAATTTTAAATTTTTGCACCAACGAAACCTCTTGTAACTCGTGATCGAGACTTCCCAAAAAAAAATCCACGGGAGGTCATTTTTCTTTGTTTTTCGAAGAAAACAAAGATAAGAGGTTAGTTCAGATTAGTTTAAGTTAGTCCATCCATATATATATATATATATATATATATATATATATATATATATATATATATATATATATATATATATATATATATATATATATAAATAAATAAAGAAAACAAAAGTTGCCGTATCCAACAAAATTCTTAAATATAAAATTTGTTGGGGAACTCGGCAAAGGGCGTGATAAAAGTTCACACAATGTTTATTAAGCTAATATTTCGGTCCTAGGTTGGGACCTTCTTCACGGCAAGAACTGAAAAGGAGAATTAGTCTACTAAATGAGAAAACTTGGGCAAAAATTAAATTATTCAAATTATTACTATTGTTATTATTATTAATAAACTAATGTAGAAGTATAATGAATTATAAGATGTAATATAGAAGAAAAAACACTCACATGAATAGTGAGAAGCAGAGTTAACATGAATGGCCATAATTAGCTTGTAACATACAAACGACTAACAATCCATAAACTAATACCCAAAGTTTCCCAACAAATTTTATATTTAAGAATATTTATATATATATTATACATATATATATATATATATATATATATATATATATATATATATATATATATATATATATATATATATATATATATATTATATATATATATATATATATATATATATATATATATATATATATATATATATATATATATATATATATATATATATATATATATATATATATATATATATATATATATAAATAGATATTTGTTTATTTGTTCCCAGCAACAATATACAGTTGCGTTAGCACTATGGAACATTGTTAAAATTAAATAAAACACAGTATAAAATTAAACAAACAGATAAATATTATAAACATATGAGTTAAAACAAAACCAAAATTATAACAGAATTAAAACTACAACCAAGCACTCAAAGACATCCTCCCCAATATCACAACAAACAACAATAAACATTTCTTCCGTCGCGTTGAAGAATTCACACACTGTGTAAAATACTTTACTCAACAAATAATTATTTATAAATTTTTTTTGCTTTAGCGTAAGATAGATTTCGAACTGTTAACGGAAAACTATTATAAATATTTATGATTTGTACATTCTTTAGTATGTAACTAAAATAATATTTCTCAAGCACTAGGTTCGTTATATAAGTGTGGCTGTGAATGGCATTCTCAAACATATCTTTATTTTTTTGTATAAATATAAACGACTCTAATATATACATACTGATAAGTGTCAAAATCTAATACTCTATAAACACCAATTTACAGCTCTCTCAATACTTCATCTGAAATATACTTTGTAAACATTTCTTTTGCAGTACTAATAGTCTTTTGATTTCTGATGAGTTACCCCAAAAAATTTATCCATATATCAGCCTAGACTGAACAACATGTTGTGATACAACTTTTAGAGCAGGGGTGCTCAAACTTGAACTGCTGGCGATCTACCTCAATATTGTTAGACTACGATCGATCGACTCTGAGAGGCTACAGGTAAGTGTGATGCAGGATTGTCGTCTAGGTATTGTGTATCGTGGCATAGATATTAGTTTTCCGCACAATATGCATTTTTTTAGTCAAGGTAAGTGTACGTCTGCTCTAAAATGTCAATGAAAAAACTCATAATTATTCAAAATTGCGAGTTTATTGGTTCTTACAAAGCAAACGAGTTCTAGTGTCTAAACTTAACTAAAGAGTGACTTTGGATGTTCAAGCGTGGCACTGCATGTCCTCAGCATACTTTTCATAAGATGGTACGTAATTACCGAGTGCTAATCGCAAGCATGATGACATATGTTATGTTGGTCAGTTAGTCGATTGCGATATTTTGACTTAATTATCTTCATTTCAGAAAATGTAGACTCGCACAAGTAAGTTGACCCAAACATTGCCGTCAGTTGAAGGGCGATTTACCTTAGATTCGCATATTTATCTTCAGATATAAAATACCAGAATTTTGTATCAGATGCTGTGGCTTTGAGATGTATATCTGATATAATCTTCACTAACTCATTTTCAACAGAACATGAGTCCATGTTAAACTGACTTGCTATTTCAGTAGCTAATTCCTCAATGTTTGTACACGAAAGAGGATAACTCATAAATGATGCGATATTTGCCAATTTACTGTAATCATAAAAACGTATTTCGAATTGGCCCAAAATATTTGATAATTCTGCCTCATAAATATCATAATTCAACTGAGGAATCCTTGCTTTCAAAGACGGAACATTTTTCAGATCCTTTCTTTTCAGTTGATCTATCATAAGTTGCAATTTACGTTTGAATGCGTTTATTGCACTAATCATCTCAATAATAGTTTTTCCTTTACCTTGAAGCTCCAAATTAATGGTGTTTAAATGCATTGTGATGTCTGTCAAAAATGCCAAATCAGTCAGCCATTTTCCGTTTTTCAGCATCTAAGTGTCATCACCTCTTTCGTCCAGAAAAGCTGTTATTTCGGGCAATAATTCTTGAAACCTTTCTAGGAATTTTCCGCGACTCAACCACCTGACGTCCGTGTGAAGAACTAAATCAGTGTGTTCAGCTGACTCACTATCTTCCAACTGCAATTTAAAGAACCGTCGTTGCAAGCTACGTGCACGGATAGAATTCACAATTTTTATTGCAATGCCCATAATCTCCTCCATGTTTAGAACTTTTGAACACAAAACTTGTTGATGTATAATGCAATGGAAGGAGAAAAATGAAGGGAAATCATCATTAGCTCGACACAATGCCACAAAACCGTTTTTGTTTCCAGTCATTGCTGGTGCTCCATCGGTTGTAATGCACACTAGTTTATATATTGGTAGCCTGTAGTTTGTTACAAAATTGAAGAAAACGTCATATATAACTTCGCCACGGGTCTTTCCTTTCAGAGGAATCATTGTCAAAAACTCTTCCTTAGCCGACATGTCATTGAATACCATTCGAATAAAAATACACAGCTGGGCAGTGTCTGTCATATCGGTGGATTCGTCGAATTGTAAAGAAAAGTATGTACATTCCATGATATCATGTTTTAGTTTATCTGCCATGTCCTGACTCATGACTTCAACACGACTTGTGACAGTCGGACGAGATAACTGAAGTTCTCTAATAGCAGACATAATCTCTGTTTTATTTTTAAAATCTCTAAATAAAGTCTCACCCCCTTCAATAAATGCTTCCTTCACAACCAATCCATCATCAAATGGTTTCTTGTGTTTCGCCAATATATGAGATATTTTAAATGACGCGATCGTTGCAGCTTTTGATTATTTGGCTGGTGGTGAACATGGTTTGTTTTTTTTCAAACAAGTTATCAAATCACGTACTTTTCGTTTTCTTAATTCACTCTGTGACGGAAAATCCTTTTCATAGTTTTTATGAACCGTTTTATGATGCCTCTCTAAGTTCCCACGCTTAGGTATTGCAACTAACGCACGGCAAATGAGACAAATGCACTTATCCTTTACCATACAAAAGAAAAATTCTTCCTCCCAATCGTTATTAAAATGATAAGTTTTACTTTTCTTCGCCGCACTCATTTTGGACTATTTATTAATAAACTTTGTATCGATGTATCGCCGTCAAGTTACAACTCAGACTGACTCCTATTCCTGCAGGCGCAACATTTATATCGGCGCGAACAAAGTCTCGAATGTTCCCGTCAAACACGCCGCCCGATGTTTCTAGAAAAATCGGCGGGAATCAAAAACGCGGCTTTTCTTTGACAAGTATCGCGCGTTCTTTTGATAAAGCCGCCTTTTGCCGCTAGCAGGGGGTTAGAAGAAAATGATGAGGGGGTTATTCTGGCCTAATTGTGGATCGAATAAATTTTAGTAGTTTATTCATTACATTTTGTTTTAGTTACCTAAAACAAAATCTGTGAATAGTTCTATATCGGAATTTTTTTCTCGAGATCGACTCAAAAAGCACTCGCGATCGACTTGTCGATCGCGATCGACCGTTTGAGCATCCCTGTTTTAGAGCATAGCATCATGTAGCTATGCTCACTGCTATAGCCCCAACATGCACCTCCCAGTCCAGCCGTCCGTGAATTGTCCGGCCAAGAAAAGATATGCCTTCCGAATTTTTAAATTCTTGTTTCCATAGTAAAATGTAAGGGCATATTCGACCCGATTTCCGAAAACATGGTATTGAGTTTTTGAAATGTTTAACATCAGGTCGTGGGCTGAAAAGTACACGTCAAGAGCATAGCAAGCCACATGTGCACTTTTCACTATCTAACTATCTCCGTGCAAAAATCAACATGCATATAGTATAGTGCAGTAGTTCAGTAATATTACATAATTTATTTGTGTACATTAAATACAGTAAGAGTCCAAGGATGGCTCCCTGTGGCACACCCCTAGCAATTTTGAGTCTGTCAGAAGTGATAAGTCTACCATAAGATTCACTCTCCACAACTTGCTGAGTTCTATTCTCCAGGTATAATTTCATTAAGTCCAGGCTTAAAAAGGATTGACACTATCAAATGCCTTTGACAAGTCTATACACGTAGCCATAGTTAACTTTTGTTGTTTAATGAATGAAACACACTGGATAAAGCCTGATATATTGTTGTTATGGTGGACTTACCCCTCTTAAACCCATTTTGATTATCAGCAATCAGCGAGCGTCCCTCCAAAAATTTATAAGTCTATTGTAGATTATTCTTTCAAAAATTTTACTGATATTAGGAAGAAGAGAAATTGGTCTATAATTATTTTCAACATCACGGTTACCCTTTTTGCGTATAGCTTTTATCAGAGCATTTTTAAATTGGTAAGGAAATTTTCCTGTCGTAAAACATAGATTTATTATGTAATACGAGGCTGGTTTGAAAAGTCCGTGCAAAAATAAAAACTACTTATTTTTTTTTTTATTTTTTCGACATAGTCTCCTTTTAGGCTTATACACTTCGTCCAACGATGTTCTAGTTTGTTGATCCCTTCCGAATAATAGGATTTGTCCAAGTCTGCAAAATATCCATTAGTGTCTGCAATCACCTCCTCGTTTGAATAAAATCTTTGTCCCGCCAGCCATTTCTTCAAATTGGGGAACAAATAGCAGTCCGAGGGAGCCAAGTCTGGAAAATAGGGGGGATGTGAAACGAGTTGGAATCCTATTTCCATTAATTTTGCGACCACAACTGCTGAAGTGTGTGCTGGTGCGTTGTCGTGATGGAAAAGGACTTTCTTGTGGGCCAATCGCGGGCGTTTTTCTTGCAGCTCGGTTTTCAAACGGTCCAATAACGATGAATAATATTCACCTGTAATAGTTTTTACCCTTTTCCAGATAGTCGATGAGGATTATCCCTTGCGAATCCCAAAAGACAGTCGCCATAACCTTTCCGGCCGAAGGAACGGTCTTCGCCTTTTTTGGTGCAGATTCCCCCTTGGTAACCCATTGTTTAGATTGTTGTTTGGTCTCAGGAGTATAGTAATGTATCCATGTTTCATCCACAGTGACGAAACGACGCTTAAAGTCCTCCGGATTCTTCTGGAACAGCTGCAAACCATCCTTGCAACACTTCACACGATTCCGTTTTTGGTCAAGCGTGAGCAACCGCGGCACACGAATGCCAAACACAAAGAAATAGACCAATATGGCTGAAACTTGGTGTGCGTTCATTCAAGCGATGCTACTAACTAAACATGACCTCGATACGCGCCGGTGGTGCCATCTCTCGGACTTTGCACGGACTTTTCAAACCAGCCTCGTATAAGGGTTCACAGATATAAAGTGCAATTTCTTTATGAATCAGAACTGGTATATTGTCGTCTCTCACAGACATTTTATTTTTTAAAGATTTAATCGTTTTTAATACTTCAAGACAATCTGTAGGCCCAAGATACAGGGAGCAAGGCATATACGAAATTTAAACATGTTACTATTTTCTTGCAGGCACAACTGAGGGCACACGTGGCGAAGCTGTGGACCTTCGCTAACACACTAATAAAAACATTGCGTCCATTGACTCTCCAAACAATTATTATTTCAAAATCTATTTTAAGGTATAGACCAGTCTTGTTTTATATTCCAATAAAATAATCCAGGTTTTAAATAATTTGTTTCATTTAGCATAAAATTATAACACTTGTTATCTCTTTGTTTATCTAATAATGTGTCTATTCTTTTATAATTTATGTTAAATTAAATAACGGCATATAATATATAATTCATTTTTGAATCCGATGAATAACAAACTATACATAGATAATAGGAAAAAGTGCGGTCTTTTTGATTAGAATTTTAAAATAACAGTTAAAAAATGGTTAAAAGTTAAAGATAAGCCGTTTCCTGTGGAATTATACTAAATGTTAAGTTTAAAAATGTATTAATGTTGCCAGCAATCACGTAATCTAACTATTAGCAGCCATTAACAACACTGTAATAATTTTACTTACTTTCTGACACTTTCTAAACAATTTCTCTTTTTACTATGTAATTTATTATAATCTTATCGAGCAACGCAACGTTCCTTGTACTACGTGGGCTGAATAGTCCTGAGACTTTCCGAGAGATGACAGCACAAAAAAAAAAACCCACATGGTTTTCAGTCATTGTCAACTCTCGAAGGTTTCGGTAAAATTTTCATCACATTTTGCCTTTTAGTTTGCGAATTACAGCTGTCTGACTGAAGCTACTTTTGATTTTTGCAAAACGATGGAACAAAAAGAATTCCCTGTGTTACTACTCAGTATATATATCACCACTACACCAAACACTTTATTTTTGCACTCGACGCGCGTTTCGCTAACCATGTTAGCTTCATCAGGAGCGATGATTGGCTAAAGCTAAACTACAAATCTACCCTATTTATACTTAGCCTAAACCTTGAATTACTCAGGCGGAACTAATGGCATAGGCAAGGCTATCAGTTCCGGTCAAGTGACTGTAGAGGTGACTATAAGGAATAGGCCCTCTGTCTTTATTTAAACTACTTTTATATTTTATAATTTCCATACTTTCGTATGCGTTCAACAATCTCCTATCAGATTCATTTTTTATTAATCTTAGATTATCTAATTTTACAATATGACCAGCTTCAAGGGCATGTTCGGCAATGCTAGACTTTTCTGTTCTACTGTATTTTAAGTGTGCTAAATGTTCTTTAAATCGTGTTTTAATTGCCCTTTTAGTTTGCCCAACATACTTTTTGTCACAATCATTACAACTAATTTCATAAATTCCACTTTTCTCCCAATTAGGAATCTTATCTTTGGGATTTCCTAAGATATTCCTCAGATTGTCTGATGACTTATAGACTAAGGTGAGGCCTACCTTATTAAATACCTTATTGAATCCCTTGCTATATTTCGGATTATATAGTATGGAGACATATTTGGTGTTATTTTCTTCGCGTGTAAAAAAGGTGGAATTCTGAATATTAAAGTCATCGTCATAACCATTAACTCTAGTTATATTTCTAATAAGATTCCTTTCTTTATTAAAGTTTACTCTATTCAGAGGGAAAGTGACCAAACGATGAATTAAAAAATGTAATGAGACTAATTTGTGTTGTTTGCAATGAACTGAATCATTAGGAATATATCTATCTGTTACTGTGTCCTTCCTATAAATATCAAATTCTAAACTATTATTATTTTTTTTAATAATTAAAATATCTAGAAAAGGCAATTGTCCTTTGTTCTCAACATCGTAAGTGAATTTAATGGAATCATACCGGCTATTTAATTTAGAAACAAAATCGCCAATATTTGCTTTCTTTGTGTCAAAAATCGCGAAAATATCATCCACATACCTATACCATACCCTTGGGAAATATTCGAATTCTTGACTGGCTTCGGTTTCAAACTTACTTATGAATAGATTGGCTATGAAAGGTGATGAGCAATTACCCATAGCTGTTCCTTCTTTCTGACCATAAAATTGACTGTTATATTGGAAATAATTTTGTCCCATACAAAGTTTAGATAATATTAAGTATAGTAATGAATAATTTCGTCCTCAAAGTTATTCATCCTAAGTAATTCTTCGAGATATTGTAATATTTGTGGTTTTGGGAACAAAGAACTGACATCAAAAGAAATTAAGACTTCACCTTCATTAAGAACTAGATTTTTTGTTTTATTAATGAATTCTGACGAATTCTTCACTGCGAAAGTATTTAATGGTAAATTCTCAAGTTCTTTTGATAACCATTTGGATATTAAATATGTGGGTGATCCGACCGATGAAACAATGGGTCGCATTGCTTTTCCAGGTTTGTGAATTTTGGGTAAGCAATACAATTTTGGCATGGTCGGATTACTCACATTTAGTTGAAATAGCTTCACGGTCAACGGAATTAAACCTTTATCGTAAGTACAGTAGTAAGATTAGATTAGTAGGTGCAGATATTTGGTTTTTAAAGTCTTGCAAGAAATTTATCAGAAATAGTTAGTCACATTAAAAGTTCTATTAGTACATTTCCAGAAAATAATAAATCATTTGTTAGGGAAGCATGTCGCAATCAAATATCAAAAAACATTGTTAACAATACAAATTCTAATTCACAAAAAAAAAACATAAAAGTAGTTAAAGGATTGAGAAAGAAAGATGTCTTCTAGTTAAAAGCGGATAAAGGAAATAACCCTCATCAAAAAATCCATACTGAAACTGCAATAAACACAACGTAAAATGGAAAGGTCAATGCTGGGTATTACCCTAAGAGACAGGATGAGAAATGAGGAGATCCGCAGAAGAACAGGCGTGGAAGACATAATAGAGCACATACTCGGACTAAAGTGGAGATGGGCGGGGCATGTCGCCAGACAACAGCTGGACAAGGAGGATCCTGGAGTGGAGATCAAGAACGGATAGATGAAGCAGGGGAAGACCACCCACAAGACCGATGATATCAGGAGGGTTTCTGGAAATTAGATGGCAACTGCACAGGACAGAGGAAGGTGGCAGGATCTTGAGGAGGCCTATGTCCGACAATGCACAGATCGGGGCTGATTGATGATGAAAGGAAATAAGGTTGTTATATTGGATAAGAAAGAAAACTTCGAACGCGTAGATAATCTTATGAAAAGGTAATAAGAAATCCATTACCGAGAATGATAACAGAAGTTAAAAATTCTTTAAAGAAATGTAAGAACCTTATCTCCGATTAGCTAAAATTTAAATTAAATGAGATTAATCCGACCATACCAAAGTTGTATTGCTTGCCCAAAACTCACAAACCTGGAAAAGCAATGCGACCTATTGTTTCATCGGTCGGATCACCCACATATTTGATATCCAAATGGTTATGAAAAGAACTTGAGAATTTATCATTAAATACTTTCGTAGTGAAGAATTCCTTAGAATTCACTAAAAAACAAAAGATCTGGTTCTCGATGAAGGTGAAATCTTAATTTCTTTTGATGTTAGTTCTTTGTTTCCAAGTGTGCCAATACCACAAACTTTACAATACCTCAAAAAAATACTTAGAATGAATGACTTTGAGGACGAAATTATTCATGAATACTTAATATTATCAAAACTTTGTATGGAATAAAATTATTTTCAATATAACAGTCAATTTTATGTTCAGAAAAAAGGAACAGCTATGGGTAATTGCTTCACCTTTCATAGTCAATTTATTCACGAGTAAGTTTGAAACCGAAGCCAGTCAAAAATTTGAGTTTTTCCCAAGGGTATGGTATAGGTATGTGGACATATTTTCACCATTTTTGATACGAAGAAAGCAAATGTAGATGATTTTGTTTCCAAATTAAATAGCCAATATGATTCGGTTAAATTTACTTACAAAATTGAGAAAAAACTGCCATTTCTAGGTATTTTAATTGTTAAAAATAATAATAGGTTAGAATTTGATATCTTCAGAAAAGACACATTAACAGATAGATATATTCCTAATTATTCATTTCACTGCAAACAACACAAGTTAGCCGCATTACATTTTTTAAATTTCAGATGGTTGTAGCTTCTACTTGATGGGAATTCATTATAAATATATAATAGTCGATTTCCACTAGTTTATTTTTAATTGTGATGACGCGTTTCGCTGTCGATGCAGCTTCTTCGGATCTACATTTTACAAAAGTTAGGTTTAATGTTTACAATTTTATATTATTTCTTAATTATAATATTACACCTATTTTAATGATATTGGAAAACCCACACAAACATGGTATTAGGAGAATAAATTCAATAATGGTGAATTGTTTAAATCTACCTGGTCGTTGAGCAAAGTACCTGTAGTCCTTAATCGATTTATTTGCATTGTCTTTAAAAGATTTAGTTTTAAACCTTTTTGTTGGGTATGTAAAATTTTGAAATTCCTATTAAACATGTGATTTTCGGTTAAAAGATGATTACCATATGTTGAATTAGACTTTCTATGGATGAAACTTTTTTCGTGTTCTGTAATTCTTTGTATAAATGTAAAGATGTGCCAACTCGGAAAAAACTCGACTCGAGTTAACCTGAGTTGAAATTCACATAACTCGAGTTACACAACTCGAATTCGCACGACGAAGCTGAGTAAATGATTTGTTAAAAATTATTTATATATTTGTCCTTCCATCCAACCCTGTGTTGGGACAATTATCATTACTAAACTTAGTAGGTAGGATTGAAATAAAAAAGGGTATTTATAGTATGTATCATATATGTATTTTTGGTTTTAGTCTTAGTTATAGTAAGTACCTATATTTAGTAACAAAACTAGTTATATAGAGAGTCTTCACAAAATAATATCAGTCTAACTTTATGATGTAGGTACCTATACTATTAATAGTTTAATTATCACAATCAGAATATTCTTAAATAACTTTGCTATTCTAAATAACAAATTATTTTGGTAGTAGCTATTACTCTTTGTTGACTTTGGTTGTTTGTTGCCATAGGAACTTTTATTTAATTATTATACTACTCGAGTTAGTGAGAATCCAACTCTAGCTAAACGCAACTCGAGTTAGTAAGTCGAGTTGACCCATCGCTATATAAATGTACGTCCAGTCCATTAGGACATGACCCACATGTTAATTGATATACCCCTGATTTATTATCTTTACTGATTTGCGGTTTGTAGTTTTTGAGATATTTCCCTATAGTACTGTTTGTCTTGTGTAAGCTTTGTTGATATTTTTTTGATTTAAAAATTTTCCCAGTTTTTCTGTTGGTTTGCCGAAATAGGTTAAGCATTTAAATGTGGTTTTTTTGTCCTTAAAACAAGGGTATGTTTCTGAGAGTGCCTATATATAAATAGGGTAGATTTGTAGTTTAGTTTTAGTCGATCATCGCTCCTAATGAAGCTAACATGGTTGGCGAAACGCGCGTCGAGTGTAAAAATAAAGTGTTTGGTGTAGTGGTGATATATACTGAGTATTTAACGTAAAAAGTCTTAAAGCTAATTAAAAATCTAGAAGGACATATTTTTCATTTTTAGTGTTCCGTACGGAACACTTATAAGATCACTTCGGTGTCTGTCCGTCTGTCACACCCGATTTTTTCTCCGAAACTATTTGTCATAGAAAGTTGAAATTTGGTAGTAATATAGGAATTGATGGCCTCATCAGAGCCATGTAGTTTTGAAAGTTAAATCTTGACTTAAGGGGTTAGTTTTGGGGGGTGAAATCGGAAGTGAAAAAAATTTTTTTACTAGGTAATCGAGTGTGGTGTCAAATGAAAGCTTGTGAAAAACACGAGTAAATATATATATATATATATATATATATATATATATATATATATATATATATATATATATATATATATATATATATATATATATAATGTAATACTTGCGCGCACTTTTCTTTGTATTATTTTTAAAAAATCGCTGTCCACCCGCCTTATCTCGGAAAGTACTTATCAAAAAATTCTAGAATATTCTCCACGGAGTGTAGATTGAACAAAAATTATAACGAGTGCATTACCTGTAATAATTTATCTGGTATATAAAAAAAACAGAAATTTCAAGGTCATCAATTTTCAGTAAAGATTGGAAATAAACTTTGTTGAAAACTTATTTGGGGTGTGTTTTGTGAAGTCACTGATCATTTTATATCACCGTAACATAAATTTTTGACTTAAGGGATTCGTTTTGAGGGGTGAAATCGGAAGTGAAAAAAAATTTTTTTTACTAGGTCATCGAGTGTGGTGTCAAATGAAAGCTTGTGAAACCACGAGTAAAAAATATATATGTAATGTAATACTTGCGCACACTTTTCTTCGTATTACTTTTAAAAAATCGTGAAAAATCGCTGTCCCCTACCTTATCTCGAAAAAATACTGATCAAAAAATTTTGAAAAAAATCCTGGAATATTCTCCACGGGGTATAGATTGAAAGAAAAGTATCATTACCTTTAATAATTTATCTGGTATAGAAAAAAAAAAACAAAATTTCAAGGTCACCAGTTTTCAGTAAAGATTGGAAACAAACTTTGTTGAAAACTCATTTGGGGTGTGTTTTGTGAAGTCACTGATCATTTTATACCACCCTAACAAAATTTTTTATTCTAAAAAACAATCAACGTACGGAACACTAATTGTGCAAGTTCAACTTGCACTTGACCGGTTATTTTTTATTTAGGAGTAACTATCTCCTATTTTGGGATTTAAAAGTGTGAAATAAATAAGTTTTTAACAGAAAATAAAAAGAATATTTATGATGTGTAATTCATGAAAATATGTCAAGAATTTCAAGTATTTTCATATTTTCAACCTAATACCGTACAATAAATTAAAAACCATCCTCTAAAAGAGGGTTACAGTAAGAAGGGTGTCCTGATATTTATATATCGAGCATAAGTCTTCGAGCTGAAAAAAATCCAGAAAGTTAATGAAAATAATACTGACAAGATACCATGGAATGTAATTCCATGTTTTTAAAAGTTATAGCTGGACGGTAGCCACCCCCTTAGGGGGGCTGAAATGCGTTTCAGTACCGTTTATAATGTAAAAAATGACTTCTCACTATGGGAAAAAATCCAGAAAACTAAGAAAAGTACTGAGAAGTTATCGCGCGAACTATAAGTCTCCAAAGCTTATTGCTAAATAATAACGAGCCTCTAACAGACATTTAAAACGCGTTTCAGTGTCATTAAATCGAAAAAATTGACTACTAACGCCAGGGAAAAATTTAGAAAAATAAGAAAAATACTGCGATAATACCATGTGAGTTTTACGTTTCCAAAATTTATCGCCAAACCATAACCACCCCAAAATAGGGGGTTTTTACTGCTAAATAAAAAAAATTGGAAAAATATGTCCTTTTAGATTTTCAATTAGCTCTAATTAAGACCTTTTAAGTTAAGTTTGCTTTTTTTGTCTCAAAGTTATGGAGGTTCTAAAAACGTGCTTATTTTGTGATCATTTTTTGGAAAGGTGACTCCAGAGAAAGAGGTTTGACTGAAATGGAGTCTTAGGAGTTTTGACCACATGTAGTATCCATAAACAAACTGGTAAAGTGATTTATACAGTTTTTTTTCCTTGCCAACACGCAGTCCCAAAACAAATAATGAATTTGATATTATAACACTAAAGAATAAAATAAACCAAGCAATATAACTTTATGTTGTTGAGATACTAATTAATAATAGTTATTTTTGTATCTGGTGAGCAAAATACGACTGTGTTCGTCGAAAATGAAACTTTTTTTAACGAGGCGTAGCCAAGTCAAAATACGAGGCATGTTTTTTAAGTAAGTACCGTTTTGCGATTCCGCCGCCGCAGCGATACGGTCGGCGTTCCGCGCATGCGCGCTGGTAACCTACATCTCATGTCTACGCACTGACGCCATTACAGTCTGATTCTTCATTGTATACGTTGTTTACTGAGTGTTTAAGATGCCTCCGACAATCGTGAGTCCCGCCGATTGTGAAGTACGGGCTGTTATACGATTTCTTAGTGCTAAAGGCGTAAAAACCGATCGATATTCATCGTGAGATCTGTGAAGTTTACGGACAAAACATTATGAGTGATGGAATGGTAAGGAAATGGGTGAGAGCATTTAAAGATGGCCGCACAAATGTGCATGATGAAGAACGGAGTGGGCGTCCTTCGGTCGTTAATGAAGATTTGGTGCAGAAAGTGGACGAAAAGGTGAGAGAAAACAGACGCTTTACAATTTCATCATTGTGCGACTGCTTTCCTCAATATTCTCGTAGTGTTTTGTATCGCATTGTGACCGAGAACTTGAATTACCGGAAATTGTGTTCACGTTGGGTTCCAAAAATGTTGACGGATTTGCACAAAACCCAACGTTTAGGCAGTGCATTGACTTTCCTTGAGCGGTACCACAATGAAGGTGAACATTTTTTAGACCAAATTGTTACTGGTGACGAAACATGGGTGGCCTACGTCACACCAGAATCGAAACAACAATCCATGGAATGGCGACATTCATCATCACCCAAAAAAGTGAAGTTTAAGCAAACAATTTCTGCCCGCAAAATCATGTGCACAGTTTTTTGGGACAGAAAAGGAGTATTGCTAGGGAGTTTCTGCCTCGTAATGAGACAATCAATGCAGAGTCTTATTGTGAGACATTGAACAATCTGCGTCGTGCAATCCAGAACAAAAGACGTGGCAAGTTGAGTAAGGGTATCGTTTTTGCTGCATGACAATGCCCGTCCACATGTGGCTAATCGGACCAAAGATCTCATCAAATCTTTTAAATGGGAAACTCTGGCACCTGGGTGGTCAGCGTCTTCAAGACGATAACGAAGTCAAAACATTTGTGATACAGTGGTTAACAAGTCAGGCGGCAGAATTTTATGAGGAGGGTATTCAAAAACTGGTGCCACGTTATGACAAGTGCCTCAATATTCACGGAATTTATGTAGAAAAGTAGATTAAGGTACAGGCTTTCATGTAAAAATAAAATTATAGCGATATCTTTGCACGTCTTTTTTTAATTCCAAAACGGTACTTACTTAAAAAACATGCCTCGTATAATTCGGTATTTCAGGTATTTGGTTGCGACAATGAGCTATTTTTATTAATACCTCGCTGTAACATAGGTTTCGTGTCAAATACTGAGTTGTAGTACTTGGAGTGTGAGCAAATCAAATTCAGTTTATATTCTAGAGCTGCGTGCTTGCAAGGGAGGTACTAGGTAAATCACTTTACCCATTTATTTTTGAAAAATTATAGCATAAAAGGCGTAAACCATGTTATTAAAATTAATTTAATTGGAGGAATGCCTAGGCTAAGACCAAGGTACCTAAAGGTACCAAATGTGACCTATAGTAGTCATTGCCTTCGGAGAACATAAGCCATATTTTTAATGTTTCGTACGGAACACTTAAGGAATCACTTCGGTGTCCGTCTGTCCTACTGTCACATCTGATTTTCTCCGAAACCATTTAACATATAAAGTTGAAATTTGGCACAAATATAAGAATTGATGACCAATCAGAGACGTGTAGTTTTAAAAGTTACATTTTGACTTAAGGGGTTAGTTTTGGGGGGTGAAATCGGAAGAGAAAAAATTACGTCATTGAGTGGCGTGTCAAATAAAAGCTTGTGAAAACAAAAGTTCTTTGTATTACTTTTAAAAAATTGCCAAAAATCGCTATCTCAAAAAAAGTACTAATCAAAAAAATTTTAAAAAATTCTGGAATACTCTTTAGAAAGTGTAGATTGAATGAAAATTATCACGAGTTCCCTTTGATAATTTATCTGGTATATAGGAAAAAACAAAAATTTCAAGGTCATCAGTTTTCAAACAAAAATCGGAAATAAACTTTGGTGAAACATCATTTGGGGTGTACGGAACGCGAGTCCGACTTGCACTTGATAATTTTTTTTTAGCAATAAAAAAATTGAAATATCTGATTTCGAGCGCCACAGAGGATGCGACTGTTGCTGAAGGATATGCGCAGGATTCAATAAATAATAAAACGTGAAGTTTCAAATTTAGATGTTATTCCACCTACTTCAAAAATTTAACTATTTACCTTTTACAACTCGAACTAAGTTAACAGGTTTAAGAAATGTTGATTCATGTACTGGTTATACAATGAATGTTAATATTGGATTAATAATAATTAAACAGAATAATAACTTATTTTCTATATATTTGTTGGTTTACTATTTAATTTATATAAGTTTAAAAATTAAAAAATTGAAGACATTTGTCATTTAAATAAGGAATTATATAGATTTTATTAAAATATTGACTTGTGCGTTAGAGCGTAAAATCTTTCGCGCACGGTGTCAGGGTAACGTTAAAAAAACATTGTCAATTAAAATTTGTACACTGACGTTATAGAAAATAAAAACCGGTCAAGTGCAAGTTGGCCTTGCGCAATTAGTGTTCCGTACCACGACTGCTTTTAAAATAATATAAAATCTTTACCTCCGCTAAGTTAATTAGGTCCCTGACATGTATATATCTTAAGATCCAATATGTATTTTCATGTTTAGTCAATAATGTATAATAGTTATAACATCTTAACTACCTAATAGGCAATAAATCGATCTAACTCAATGTAGAATCTAGTAATAAAAGTGTAAAATAAATATTTACTACCTAAATATTTAATTCTAAACAATAAATAAAATAAAATTATTTTAGCTCTAGAGGAGCGACAAGCGGTAATGTACGGCAAATAATCCACCATTTTGTAGAAAAACATAGTTTTCAGTATTCTTTGTTTTTTTTATGCGGGATAAATTATCAAACGTAATACACTCGGGATAATTATTGCTTAATCTACACTTTATGAAGACTAATCCAGAATTTTTTAAGCAGTACTTTTCGAGAAATGGTGGTATACATTTTTTGTCATTTTTTAAAAATAATAAAAAGAAAAGTGTGCGCAAGTATTACATTATAACATATATATTTTTAAACTCGCATTTTCACAAGCTTTGATTTGACATCCTAATCGATGACCCGGTAAAAAAAAAAAAATTTTTCGCTTCCAATTTCACCACCCAAAACTAACCCCGTAAGTCCAAATTTAACTTTCAAAACTATACGGCTCTGATTAGGCCATTATTTCCTATATTTATACAAAATTTCAACTTTCCATGTCAAATAGTTTCAGAGAAAATTGGGTGTGACAGACACCGAAGTGATCCCATAAGTGTTCCGTATGGAACATTAAAAATTAAGTCTGCTGCTTCTGTTAGAACTGGAAATAACGATAAGACTTACAATTCTATATTTCTTAACTTCAAGAACCCTGAAATGATGCATAACATGATTTATTCGAAGCCTCTCCCCAACCAATTTAACAAATTGATAAAGGGGGCCATAACGTAGTAGCTAAGGTGTCTGCCTTTTACACCCGAGACACAAGTTCGAATCTTGGTTCGGGAAATAAAAGTAAAAAAAAAATAAGAAAAAAAAGTAAAATAAATTTACAACGTGACGGTCGCCTCTCTCGGGAAGGCAAACCACCCATAGTATCATGCTCAGTAAAGCCGTCTCACCTTGGCAGATCGGAATCGGTATTAAACTGTAGGTACCCTTTGTCTGTGGAACACTTAAACCAGTACCCACCACAGGCAAAGGCGAGAGGCTTTCCTAGGTCCGTATCGGATATGGCAATGTTCAAGAACAATATAAATTTGATTATCATTATATATATGCTTAACAATTGTTCACTATCACAAACACCGGAAAAATTCTCATAAGACCGTGGAAACTATACAAAATTTATAGGCCGGGCCACCTCCTTCAGATCCTCCTCCAGAATTTATATCACTCAAAAACTCGAGGTTCAGGTAGACCGACAGACAGATCGACGGAAATTTGAAACTGTGTTTTTCGTGATCTACAGAATCGGCAACGTTCAGAAATGGAAAAATCTTAGAATGTGAGTTTTAACAAATACAGTACCTCCTTTTAGCAAGAGAAGTAAAATGCAATTCCTCTACAAAAAAAATCGATAAAATCATTTACTTAGCACATCTCTAACAAGCATGCAGTTCTAAAATAACAGGTTTACAGACAGACAGATAGGCAGACAGACAGACAACCACACTGACATTTATAGACCAATATATCGACGGAAAATAGAAACTATATTTTTGTGTTCCGTGCGGAACACTTATAAGATCACTTCGGTGTCTGTCTGTCCGTCTGTCGCATCCGATTTTCTCAGAAATTATTTGATATAGAAAGTTAAAATTTGGCATTAATATAGGAATTGATGACCTCATCAGAGCCGTGTAGCTTTGAAAGTTAAATTTAGACATAAGGGGTTAGTTTTGGGAAATGAAATCGGAAGTGAAAAAAAAAAAAATACCAGGTCATCGAGTGGGGTCTCAAATGAAAGCTTGTAAAATATATATAATGTTGTAACATTCATTTTTTCCTAGATTTTAAGACCATGTAATGTTACTGATTTTTCACTTCAAATTGTACTTATTTTCATTTTTGTATCGAACGGTATATTAAACAGAGATTCCAAGACGTTCGGTATATACTGTGCAGTGCGGGTTCCTGACCGAATCTACCGCTACGCCGCGATTGGTGAAATGTGTGTATCCGCAGTTTTGGTTCCGGCGTCGCCATATTACCGGCAGAGTTTGCACGGTTTATTTAACACATGGGCTGAAAAGTCCCGGGCCTAACACATAGATGGCGCTAGTTTTATTGCAGTCCCCTTTTTTTCAGTTAATACTAACCTTCAAAAGACAGCTGTTAAAATTTCATGATATTCTATTCATTAGTTTGTGAGTTATTGTGCTAAGAGTGACGCTACTTTTGTTATTTTCAAAACAATGGATCAAAAACAATTTCGTGTTTAATTTTACACTGCTTCTTGATGGGAAAAAATACCGTTCAAGCGAAGCAATGGCTTGAAAAGTGTTATGGGGACTCCGCTCCATCAGAAACAACAATAAAACGTTGGTTTGCTGACTTCAAACGTGGTCGTAGAGACACCGATGATGCAGAACGCAGTGTACGTCCAAATGAGGTGGTAACACCAGAAAACATCAAAAAAATCCATAAAATCGTTTTGAATGATCGAAAAGTGAAGTTGCGTGAGTTAGCTGACATCGTAAAGATATCAAAAGAACGTGTTGGCTTTATATTGCATGAGCATTTGACTATGAGAAAGCTCTGTTCAAAGTGGGTGCCGCGTTTGCTCACTGTTGCCCAAAAACAAGAACGTGTTGATGATTCTGAGCAGTGTTTGGCCATGTTTAAACGTAACAAACCGGAATTTTTGCGTCGATATGTGACAATGGATGAAACATGGATCCATGACTTCACTCCGGAATCAAAACGATCGTCATCTGAGTGGACAGCAACTGGTGAACCTCGTCCAAAGCGCCCGAAAGCACAATAATCGGCTGGAAAGGTTATGGCCTCGGTATTTTGGGATGTGCGTGGTGTAATATTCATCGACTATCTTGAGAAAGGAAATACCATCAACAGTGAATATTATATAGCGTTATTGGAGCGTTTGAAGGCCGAAATTGCAAAGAAACGACCGCATATGGCAAAGAAATAATTTTGTTTCATCAAGACAACGCACCGTGTCACAAGTCAATCAAAACAATGACAAAACTACATGAATTGAACTTCGAATTGCTCCCACATCCACCGTATTCGCCAGATTTGGCTCCCAGCGACTACTGGCTGTTCGCAGACCTGAAAAAAATGCTCGCCGGTAAGAAATTTCGCACGAATGAAGAGGTTATCGCTGAAACTGAGGCCTATTTTGAGGCAAAAGATAAATCGTTCTACAAAAGTGGTATTGAAATGTTAGAGCGGCGCTGGAATGATTGCGTTGCTCTTGATGGAGATTACGTTGATGAATAAAGCTAATTTTGAACCAAAAAAACCGTGTTTTCTTTGTTAGGCCCGGGACTTTTCAGCCCATGTGTTAAGGGTCCGAGAAAGGACTGTCTTGGCTTATTTCCATCTAGCCGCCGAGGCTGAGTAACATCAAGCCGCAGCCAGGCTAATTTTCATCGGAGCCGCCAAGTAGGCTTCCTTCGACTGAGCTACAGTAAAGGCTCATAACAACCATCATGCGAGCTAAGTAAAGCACCAGTTTCTTAACGAAAAGCCGTAGTGGGCTCTCTAAGTGTCTACTAGAAAAGTGTGAAATCGGTCGTGTTCCATCGAAGCCGGAATAGGAACAGTAAGTTACCAAAACATCCTTCAATAGACATATCCCTGAGTAGTGCCTTAACAGCAATTTAAACAGACTAAAAAGTGAAGTGAAAAGCACTATTTTTCGTCTTCGGGAGTAGTCATAGTTCAGAATTTAAATGTAATAACTACTAGTTAGGCTAGAATTTTTTTGTAGAACTGCAAAGGTTAGAACTTTTTATTTTTTTTTAAAACATGAATAAATTTTCTTTTTGTTAATTAAAGCTAGTGTCTCACTGAATACCTATTTTTCTTTTCGGGATAAGTTGTACTAGACTAATTCTTTTTAGTAATACCCATAAAACCCTTCAGTATTTTTTCATTTTTTTAACTGAAGTTAGATCCTTTCTATTTTAAAATGAATGGTGCCCAACACAACTGAAGCTTTTTAAAAAATAGAAAAAAATTCCAAAAAGACGTACAAAAATTATCTCTTACCCATATCTCTCTACCAAGAAAAACTGAGCTAGTGTTTGTTTAATTTCTTTAGTTCTTTTAAAATCAGGATACACTCAATTCATTATCAGAAATTAAAGCGGGGCTGCAAGGAAATTGTGCTCAAGCTCGGGGCATCCAATATTCAAACGGTACAAAATTGCGCTCAAGCGTGGGACAAACAACTTCTCACAGGGTACAAAAAAAGATGCCTCAAACTGAGGACAGTTTAGCAGGTTACAAAATGACACCACAACGTGCGGGCAAGTTCGAATGTTACAATGTAACACTTGCGCACACTTTTCTTTGCTTAATTTTTAAAAAATCGCGAAAAATCACTGTCTCCCCCCCTTATCTCGAAAATTATTGATCAAAAAATTTTTAAAAAAATTCTGGAATATTCTCCACAGGGTGTATATCGAACGAAAATTATCACGAGAACATTACCTTTAATAACACAGGCCAACGATGAAAAACTTTTTTTAATAATTTTACCTGATTCCTATGTTTTTTGGTGTGCTGAGTCCGAAAATAATAATAAAAAAGCCGTATCACCCACTAATTTTTCACATCTTAATATTCAAAATGGGAAATTTTTATTTTTTTATCATTCGAATGTTATTAGGTTGGCAATAAAATTACAATTTTATAAGGTTGGCAATAAAATTACAATTTTATAAGGTTGGCAATAAAATCAAATGTTATTAGGTTGGCAGTAAAATCAAATGTTATTAGGTTGGCAGTTCCGATAAATGTCATAGCTGTTTGTTTTCTTCCAGTTAATATAACCTCGCATTGCAGTGTTTAACCCAAGTGCTTTAATTCGCACTCAAAGTATGGCTAATCGTGGTTGTAAAAACTCTCCCAACACTTTTTGTTATATATATGGTGAGTTTGTAGTTAAAAACATCAAAGAAACATTACTGACTTTGTAAAAAAAGTATACTTTGCATATTTTGGTGTAGAAATCGGTAATCAAGAGAAATGTTGGGCTCCTCACAAAGTATGTTATGTTTGTATCGAGGATCTTAGGAAATGGTATAAGAAAGAAAAGAAAGCTTTTAGATCTGCAGTACCCATGGTATGGAGAGGGCAAGAAAATCATTCAAATGATTGTTATTTTTACAGCGTTGATGTTTCTGGATAAAACTCCAAAAATAAGAAAGTAATTGTCTATCCTATTTTTTTTTTTTTTTTTTTTATTGGTGTGGCACACGTGCTGCAGGGAAGTCCCTAAAGCGCTCCAGGAGCGGCACGAGTGCGGAAAAAGCGATTCACGTTGTTCTTGAATCGCTGTAAATTGTACTCGGTGGGAAACACAGCGCTGGGCAAATTATTCCAAAGGGATGACGTTCTCCATATAAAAGATTGCTTGAAAAGCGTTGTACGCGGAGTAACAAGCTGAATCTCATACGGATGCGAAGCACCAACGCGACGTGTATTTCTTACATGCACCGCTTTGGGAGGAATTAAGCGGGCTACATCCTTCGAACACCTTCCATGAAAATACTTGTAGAACAGACTCAAGTCGCCAACCGTTCTTCGATGTTCCAGCGAATCAAGGCCGCCGGTCAATTCCGGGTCCCCAATCAGACGGACCGCTCTTCTCTGAACAGAATCCAACAAATGCAGTGTATGTTTGGGAGCGGAGCCCCAAACGTGCGAGCAGTATTCCATAGTTGGTCGAATTTGGGCTTTGTAAAGAATTAACAGTTGTTGTGGGGTGTAAAGCTTTCTGGTTCTAAATAATATTCCCAACTTTTGAGAAGCTCTCCTTGCTATGCCTGCAACATGTTCATGCCAAGACATATTTGCTCCCAAACTAACGCCCAACAAATTGAGCGACGATGCTAGGGGAATGGAGTGCCCCGACATAACTATGTCGGGTTCAGCAACGTTAACTTTTTTAGAAAAAACTGCCGCTTGGGTTTTTGTAGCGTTAAATTCCACTTGGTTACTGTCACCCCAAGATAGAATTTCTTCCAGGTCTTTGTTAAGTTGAACGACCTCCTGCTGTCTGCGGATATTCGCCTGGGCAGCCGATGTCCGAGCGTTCAAGGTGAATGAAGAGACAAGCGTACTGTCATCTGCAAAGCTATAGATTGGATTCCCGGTCTTTTCCCGGTCTAACTTTACTTCAGCCGGTAGGACATGGACCGGGACTTCCTGTCCCTGAGCCACCTCAGTCTGTTGATGAAGTTTTACAGTCCAGTCCCGAATTTAATGAAAGTCGACCGGATGATGATAAGTTTCAATGTTCTCTAGAAAATTTAAAACCATAGTTGTTTACACAAGCTGAGTTAAATGATTTAGTGAGAGATTTGGGTTTGACTAAGGAAAAAGCAGAATTACTTGGTTCTAGGCTGAAAGAAAAAAATTTGTTGGAATCTGGAACATCTATTTACCATTATAGAACAAGAGATCAACAGTTTGTATCAAATTTTATGTATCAATATTTCCCTATTTTGAAATTTAATCGATGTCATATTGTGAGAGAACTGTGGGTGATATAAAAAAAAAACTGATACCAGATACGGTTTCAGCACCTAAAAATACATAACACTTACATGTATTGGTTTAAAAAGTTTTTACAAGTATTTTTTTTGTTGGCCTGTGTAATTTATCTGCGATATAAAAAAAAATTCAAGGTAATCAGTTTTCAGTAAACACTGCACTTGACCGGTTACTTGTGGTCTAAGGACTCTAAAACGTAAATAAACGCAAAAATTATTGGGATGCGACTCTATAAATAATACAATACTTTCCTTAGAACGGCAAGTAAAAACTGTAAATACTTTTGAAGTAATTGCAAAGTTGTAAGTCTGAATCAGATCCCCTGATCGGAATAGCATAAAAATAATCAGTTCGAAGTGCAATCGAGCATCAAAATTCCAGCACTGTGATTGATGAAATTGTAAAAAAACCCAGCCGTAGAAATTCCCATAAATCCAACTAGGTCTTTCTTTAAATTCAATACTACACTTCTGCTCCATAGTTTTCTCGTGTGGAAACAGGCTCACATGTGCTAGCTATTCAATACCGTTTTCCATTTGCATTATTTTATACTGTTAAAAAGGCTTAGAAATATATACAAATCCAGCTTGTGCGAGCGGATTATACAAGTGAGAACAATGGTCCGCAGAAAATCTAGGTATCATAAAAGTTAATTTTTTTGACAAAGACAAAAACACCCCCAAAACTAACCCTTCAAATTTAACTTTCAAAACTATACTGTATTTGTTTGGAGTTGATAGCAGAATTCTCTCATTGTGGATGCAAATACATGTGGGCGTGCGCCCCAAAAAAAGAGATTTCTTATGCATTTTACTGGATTTTGCTACCTGTTTTGAATTATTTTTAAGGGTTCACCCTATTTTAGGCAGAAAACCTCTGCTATACAATAAAGTCATAAAATGTAAATGAAGGTTCATCGGTAGTATAGCCGTCCGAGCGTAACCTGCTAGTTATAGAAATATAAGATTTATTACCAAAAATGTTTTAATCTATAGATCTCTATATATATACAAATTCACAATTCACGATATATAAGTACTTTAATTACAATCAAAAACAATCATCATCTTTAAAATCTGAAGACTAGACAGACTTAATAATTAAGGGTTCTATTTCCACAGTTTCTTCGATGTATTCGTCAAGTTTCCATATTTTATTTTCTTCTTCTATAACATGTGGAATGGCTTTTTCCAATTATTCTCTTTGATCCTCTCTATTCCCGCGAGTAATAATTGCCTTACGTCTTGGAGTCTGAACGTGGTGTTTTCCCTTGAAACGAAACCTTTCATTTGTGCCGAAATTAGCTCTATGGGATTCAATTCGCAATGATATGGAGGTTATCTAAGCACTGTGATATTCCGTTCCTTTGCCATCTCATCGACTGCGTATTTCTTGAACTGTGCCTTATTTTGTTTCGCAATCTTGAGAAGTTCCGCTTTTAACATACCATTTTTATGTTTGAGATTTTTGTCTCTTATCCATTGAAGAATATCCGCTTTCTTCCATGAATTTGGCGGGGAGTCGTTCTAATAATCGAGAATGGTATGGGGCACTGTCTAATACTATAACTGATTCTGCGGGTATACATTCAATCATTTGTTGGGAGTACTCCTCAAAAACATCCGCCATCATCTCCTCTTTGTAATCTTTAGTTGACTTTGATTTGAATTCCAACAAGCCACCGTCGAGAAATCCGTTTTCGCTACCAATATGTGCTATAATTAGCCTGTGACCTTTTCCTGAAGGGGGTTGTAATCCAGTTGAATGACTGATTTTTTTCACTGTGTGTCCCTCATTAACCCAAGTCTCATCTAAATAAAAAATATTTTTTTCTTCGGCTCGAAATTTTCTGATTGCTCGTAGATATTCTCTTCTCCAACAAATTATTTCTGTTTTATCGATAAGAACAGATTTTCTATTGTGTTTTTCCAACGAAAATTCAGGTTATGAAGGATTTTCCATAATTTCCATTTTTTAAAATCTGGTAAGTCCTGGTCTTCTCTAATTTCTTTCAAAACTTTATGTAGTGTAGGGATTTCTTTCTTAATAAAAAAATGGTGTATTTTTCTTCTTATTGCGTTTTTAAAGTCTTCATCGACCTCTTTCCTTTGTGATTTTGAGGTTCGTTGCAAGGACAGAGTTTTCTTTCTTTTAGAACTCTATAAATAGTTGCTGATCCAACTCCCGTCATATTGGCACAGGTTTCAACAATTTCCCGGACTTGGCTTGGCTCCTGATGCACTAAGGTATCGTGAACGTTAAGTATCATTGTTTTTTCTCGCAGGGAAAATGCAGATTTACAGACTCCGCAAAGTTTGACATCCATGTTTTAAATTTGGTTTTTGTAATTTTGTCTACAGTGCTTTAGTGTGTATTTTATATATTTTATGGATTAACCAACTTTTTTATGTAACAACTTTTTTATGTATAAGCTACCTACGGCCATTCAGGCTAACGAAATCTTTGCACTTCTCATGTGAGTTTTTTTGACTTATTATGACTAATATTTTATTCTTGTTCTACACTAATTTTATTTATTATAACAACCTAATGATAACATCATTAATTTAAATTTGTCCCAAACACGATCAGTGAATACGCTTTGTTCTTCTTTTCAGTTCTGCCCTGAAGAAGGTCCCAATCCAGGACCGAAATATTGGCTTTATGAAAATTGTGTGATCTCTTATCACGCCCTTTTATATATATATATATATATATATATATATATATATATATATATATATATATATAAATAAATAAATTTAAAAACAAAAAATAAGTTGAATGAAAACATAAAACATTTCTTTTTAATAAAGTGCGTTGTGGAACTGATTTTTATTAATCTGTGCCAACGTGTAAATGTCAAATAGTTTTTCCTCGTTAGAAACATATTTACTTGTGGTTATTGGTACGATAAGGGACGCATGTGTGATAAAAAACAGGATCTAAAAATTTTTTCGAGCGTCGCTACTGTTTTTTATATTTACTATGACTATATTTTATAGGGTCCACGTTTCAATAATTATTTGATAGAACTTTTTAAAAAAGCTACTTTTGCCAGTAAAAATATCTGAAAAATCCTGAAACCCTTTAGCAGGTGTACGTAGATACGTACATTCAAGTCAGTGACCTCGTGAAAGAAGATGCCATCAATTTATCGATACAGCTCGCTATACCCTCGATGCCCTCATTTATTTACCAACCAACATGAAAATTTATTACTTAAAAACATCAAATTTCATTACTCTTATTTTATGTATTTTTCACCCCGAAGTTTTCAATTTAAGAAAATTAAAATTTTTTAATATTCAACAAGGGCAATTTGAGACGTATAAATGCAAAACCTTTGCAAAAATTTGAGGTATCGGCCTACAGCACAATTATGTTAATTACATGCAAAATTCTACAAGGAATTCGATGGCGTACCTACATAATTTTTTGAGAAAGCCACCTGGTAACATAAATAACAATTAAAACGAATAATTTGGTCCAAAACTGTTTTTACATCTTCTGACTTACGTAACACATGTTTGGAACAACGCAATTGAACACTTTGGAGGTTGCTCTTGACATATCGAAGGCATTCGACCGTGTTTGGCACGATGGACTGTTGGCTAAGCTACGCTCTTATGGTATGTCTGAAAAGTTCTGTTTGTGGCTCTCGTGTTTCCTCAGAGATCGTTCTTTACGAGTGGCGATCGACGGATTTCTTTCTAACACCTTCACTGTCAACGCCGGTGTGCCCTAAGGCTCCATATTGTCTCCTACTCTACGATCTGCTGGAAAAGACCGGGAATCCAATCTACAGCTTTGCAGATGAGAGTACGCTTATTTCTTCATTCACTTTGAATGCTCGGACATCGGCTACTCAGGCGAATATCTGTAGACAGCAGGAAGTCGTTTCAACTTAACAAAGACCTGGAAGAAATTCTTTCGTGGAGTGACAGTAACCAAGTGGAATTTAACGCTACGAAAACCCAGGCAGCAGTTTTTTCTAAAAAGGTTAACGTTCCTGAACCCAATAGTTATGTCGGGGCACTCCATTCCCCTAACACCGTCACTTAATTTGTTGGGCGTTAATTTGAGAGCAAATATGTTCTGGCATGAACATGTTGCAGGCATAGCAAGGAGAGTTTTTCAAAAGTTGGGAATATTATTCCGAAGCAGAAAGCTTTACACTCCACAACAACTGTTAATTCTTTACAAAGCTCAAATTCGGCCAACTATGGAATACTGCTCCCGTATTTGGGGCTCCGCTCCCAAACATACACTGCATTTGTTGGATTCTGTTCAGAGAAGAGCTGTTCGTTTGATTGGGGACCCGGAACTAACCGGCGGCCTTGATTCGCTGGAACATCGAAGAACGGTTGGCGACTTGAATCTATTCTACAAGTATTTTCATGGAAAGCGTTCGAAGGATGTAACCAGCTTGAACTCCCAGAGCGGTGCCTGTTATAAATACACGTCGCGCTAATACTTCACATCCGTATGAGGTTCAGCTTGTTACTCCGCGTACAACGCTTTTCAAGCAGTCTTTTATATGGAGAACATCATCCCTGGCTGAAATGGCTTACCCAGGACTGTGTTTCCCACCGAGTACAATTTACAGCGATTCAAGAACAACGTGAATCGCTTTTTCCGCACACGTGTCGCTCCTGTAGCGCTTTAGGGACTTCCCTGCAGCACGTGTGCTAGATCCATAAAAAAAAACAAGGTCCCTTTGTTTCGTAGCAAAATCTATTTCTTGCCTTTTCTAGCTAACAGTAAAAAGGAAAACGGGTCAGGTGAATATAAGATATATATTATTAGAGTACAAATTGTTCTGTATTTAAGAAAAAAATCATTTCAGGTTCCCTAAAACCACGAAAAACAAAATTTTCCGTTTCCTATCGTTCTGGCGGTTTCTCTGATGACACGGCACGCTAACTTACGAATGAACTGAGATATCGACTTCAAATTTGGTGCACATATTCCTAAAACGATGTCGCTTTACTAAAAGGGAGTGACAGTGGTGCGGATAATTTAGTACAGTTCCAAGAAAATATGTCGAGGTTAGAAATGGTAGCTTTGAATATAATATGTTATATATATATATATATATATATATATATATATATATATATATATATATATATATATATAATATCCTTTTCAGGGTTGCCGTTGTTGTATCTTATTTCAAATCTTAACTGAAATAGTGTATAGAAAAAGTCGGAAGTAAAAGTGAATATTTAGTCACAGTAAACTCAATACAATAGCGGAAAACAGGGGTAACCGTATAGGAAAATCAGGTCTCAGTTTTCAAGAGGTCACTTGGCAGTCCGCCATGTTATTTTTTTTTTATGGGTCTAGCATACATGCTGCAGGGAAGTCTCTAAAGCGCTGAATATGTCAAAAGCAACCACTCGAGATTCTCCAGTGTTCAATTGCGTTGTTCCAAACATGTGTTACATAAGTCAGAAGATCTCCTGTTGATCTGTGTTTACGAAAGCCATATTGGTGATCGAGCCATATTGGTGATCGACCCATCCTGATTAATTTGATAAAATAAACCATTAAGCCAAACCAAATTCTTTACGAATATCAAAGAAAACTACCCCAGTGCTAGTCATTAATCTATAATATATATAAAATGCAACGTCTCTCTCTGTCCGTTAGTGCGCTTATCACTGGAGAACCACTTATCCAATTTACGTACTTTTTTTTTAAAGCATACATATATTCTCTGGCCAGGTTATAGGCTATATTTTATTACGATAGGTAGCATAAGGAATGAGCAGTGACGTAAAATAGTGAGTGAAGTCGGAAAAAAGTTTGCCGCTAGCGCGTTCCTTTGCAATACACAGCCTAAACCATTAAATATGAAACAATATTATGTAGCAGAGAATATCCATAATCTATAATATATATGCAATGTCTCTCTGTCTGTCTGTCTATTAGTGCGTTTATCACGCCAGAACCACTTATCCGATTTACGTGTCTTTTTTAAATTCGTACATATATTCTTTGGTCAGGTTATATAATAATAATAATAATAATCTATATCTATAATATACATAAAATGCAACGTCTCTCTGTCTGTTTGTATGTCCGTTAGTGCGCTTATCCCTCGAGAATCACTTATCCGATTTACGTGATTTTTTAAATTCATACATACGAGGCTGGTTTGAAAAGTCCGTGCAAAGTCCGAGAGATGGCACCATGTTTAGTTAGTAGGATCTCTTGAATGAACGCACACCAAGTTTCAGCCATATTGGTCTATTTCTTTGTGTTTGGCATTCGTGTGAATCAAGGAAGTCGAGTGATTTTTAAGAAATGGACGAAAAAGAATTTCGTGTGGTGATTAAACATTACTTTATGAAAGGCAAAACGCCTCAGGAGACTAAAGAGAAGCTTGATAAACATTATGGTGACTGCATCTTCGATTAGAACAGTTTATAAGTTGTTTCAAAATTTTCGGACTGGCCATATGGGCACAAGTGACGCTGAACGTTCTGGACGGCCTGTGGAGGTTACGACTCCAGAAATCATTGATCAAATCCATGATATGGTGATGGATGACAGAAGAGTTAAGGTGCGTGAGATTGCTAGTGCTGTGGGCATCTCGACTGAACGGGTACATAATATTTTGCATAAACATTTGGACATGAGAAAGCTATCCGCAAGATGGGTGCACCGATTGCTCACGCTTGACCAAAAACGGAATCGTGTGAAGTGTTGCAAGGATGGTTTGCAGCTGTTCCAGAAGAATCCGGAGGACTTTAAGCGTCGTTTCGTCACTGTGGATGAAACATGGATACATTACTCTACTCCTGAGACCAAACAACAATCTAAACAATGGGTTACCAAGGGGAATCTGCACCAAAAAAGGCGAAAACCGTTCCTTCGGCCGGAAAGGTTATGGCGACTGTCTTTTGGGATTCGCAAGGGATAACCCTCATCGATTATCTGGAAAAGGGTAAAACTATTACAGGTGAATATTATTCATCGTTATTGGACCGTTTGAAAACCGAGCTGCAAGAAAAACACCCGCGACTGGCCCACAAGAAAGTCCTTTTCCATCACGACAACGCACCAGCACACACCTCAGCAGTTGTGGTCGCAAAATTAATGGAAATAGGATTCCAACTCGTTTCACATCCCCTCTATTCTCCAGACTTGGCTCTCTCGGACTACTATTTGTTCCCCAATTTGAAGAAATGGCTGGCGGGACAAAGATTTTATTCAAACGAGGAGGTGATTGCAGACACTAATGGATATTTTGCAGGCTTGGACAAATCCTATTATTCGGAAGGGATCAACAAACTAGAACATCGTTGGAGGAAGTGTATAAGCCTAAAAAGAGACTATGTCGAAAAAAAAAAAGGTTTACCCCAAACACATAAGTAGTTTTTATTTTTACACGGATTTTTCAAACCAGCCTCGCATGTTCTCTGACTAGGTTATAGATATATATTTTATTGCATCTATAATAAAATATATATATATATATATATATATATATATATATATATATATATATATATATATAATATATATATATATATATATAATGCAACGTATCTCTGTCTGTCTGTCCGTTAGTGCGTCTATAACTGGAGAACTACTTATCCGATTTACGTACTTTTTATTTTAAAACATACATATTCTCCGGCCAGGTTATAGGCTATATTTTAGTACGATAGGTAGCATAAGGAATGAGCACTGACCATAATAGTGAATGAAGTTGGAAAAAAGTTTACCGCTGGCGCGTTCTCTTGCAATACACAGCCTAAATCATTAAATGTGGAACAATATTATGTAGCAGAGAATATCTATAATCTATAATATATATGCAATGTCTCTCTGTCTGTCTGTCCATTAGTGCGTTTATCACGCGAGAACCACTTATCCGATTTACGTGTCTTTTTTTAAATCCATACATATATTCTTTGGCCAGGTTATATAATAATAATAATCTATATCTATAATATATATAAAATGCAAACGTCTCTCTGTTTGTCTGTCTGGCTCTCTGCCTATCTGTCTGTCTGTCCGTTATTGTGCTTATCACTTAAAAACCACTTATCCGATTTACGTGTTTTTATAAATTTATACATATGTTCTATATAATTCGATATAAGCCTAAATAATGGGAGATAAGGTGAGATAACGGGAGATAAGGAGAAATAACGGGAGATAAGTCGAGATAAGCCTCGATAATGGGAGATAATGGGATATAAGGTGAGATAATGGGAGATAAGTATAAATAATGGGAGATAAGGAGAAATAATGGGAGATAAGGAGAAATAATGGGAGATAAGCAGAGATAAGTCTAGATAATACGAGTTATGGTGAGATAATAGGAGATAAGGAGAAATAATGGGAGATAAGGAGAAATAATGGGAGATGAGCAGAGATAAACCTAGATAATGGAAATTATGTAGAGATAATGGAAGATAAGGAGAAATATTGGGAGATAAGGGGAAATAATGGGAGATATTTTATTACGTTGGGTAACATAAGGAATAACAGTGACGATAATAGTGAATCAAGTCCACGCGAGCGGAGCCGCGGGCCCGGCTAGTTTTATATAAACTCATTTTTTTAAATAATTTTGCCTAGGTTGAACAAAACGCTGATCGGACGATAAATATTCGCCAGCGATTCGTCCAATCCAGGTTCATGAATTAAAATAATTGTAGCTACTTTCCATGTTTTTGGGAAATATCTCTGATATAATATAACTTGAGTTAAATTTGATACATCCAAAATTGTTTTTTTTCCAGCGTATTTTTACGTGCTTTGTTGTTTATGCCATCAAGACCTTTTTAATGTTTAAATATTTAATATTTTTTTTGATTTCTTCCGAATTTATGTTAATGTTAATGGGTATCCTGTAATTCATGTTTTTATAAATCCTCATTACTTTTTTGTTTTCTAATTTCTTTATTTTGTAGTAAAATAAAATCAACAATTATATAGAGTAAATCCCAAGATATAAGATCCTGCCTTTCTGCTTTTTCAATGGGGCAATAAACGACCCTATTAAGGTTTTGTGCAGAGTTGCCAGGTATTACGATAAACGTATTTTTATTTTACCTGTTTTGTATACCACCCTCACTTGCACCTGCAATCATATTGGATTTATTTTTACCTATATATTTACTACCTGGCAACCCGGTTTGGAGCCCTTTAGGTATTTAGTAATATAGGCCTAATGACCACAGGTCCCCATTAAGATTCGAAAGATACTTTATATTATTTTTATTTTTAGTTTTACTTACAACTTGCAACGTAACGGTTCTATTTTAATTATGTGGCGTTCGTAGGAAAATTACAATAATGGCTATTGCAAGAAAAAAAATAGTGAAAAATGTTTAAGACAGTTTGGAAAAAGAAATTTGAATAAACAAAGTGCTTTGCAAGAAACCAGTGAACTAACAAAAACGTCAATTTCTACGATCAAGAGTACTGTAGGAAAACCATCACTCAGGAACAGGAAAAAAAATCGAAAGATTTTCAAATGCATCATGTAGACGATTGTGAAAAAGACGTAATCAGGAAAAAAATATATTGTATGTATGAAGAGCAGTTGGTGCCGGCACTAGACAAAATAAAATTAAGACTAGTGCAGGACGGGAACAATAAACATTGTGGCCGATCAAACCCTTCTCAGAATTCAATGGGATTCAAGTTCCGAAAAATCAACCAAAGGGAAGTTGGGATGAATTCACAAAAATTACGAATCTTGCGACATACTTATTTACAAGAAATTAAAAAGTATTGATCAGAGAATTGGCCAATAATTTACCTTGACGAAACATGGTTCGATACCCATGACACTGTGCAAAAAGGGTGGGTTGACAGCAGTACAAAATGTCAGACTAACACACTTTCAAATAAAGGTAAACGAATAACCATTTTGCATGCTGGATCTGAAAAGGGCTGGGTTTTAAATTGTCTACTATTATCTGCAAAAAACTAGTTTTGGACTATCACGT